>OX387430.1:42411984-43093234 GCA_947563755.1 Lochmaea crataegi | reverse complement strand
CTCGAAACGGAACCGGTGGCCGAAACCGATTAATCCGGCAATATTACACGTTCTGAATCTCCAGAAGAGATGCGTCCCGAAATTTCTCAGGAAGCTTTCGCAGACTATTTGGATCAATATCCTGCCATCAGTCATCAGTTCATTGAAGATTACTTTCAAAAAGATGATAAAATTGATAAAAATTATGGCCCGATATACAATGATGAAATCGGTTGGTCATTAGGCAAACGTCGAATTGCGTTTGATGGAAAAACCGGTAATATAAACATACTACCTGAGAAAAACAAAGAAGGAAGATATGTAATTGGAACACCAGGCTTGTATGAACTTCTATTTTACCGAGACCCCAGTTACAATGATCAAGATTTACAGAACTATAAAAATCTTTTGGCAAAAACTGAAGTTCATTTAGACACGTTAGATCGTCTTAAGGGCTCAAGTACTGAAAAATATCACTACATCATAAAACTTTTATTCAAAACAAAATCTCTAACGACCACGAATAGATCGTCCAAGGTATTGAATCGTCTAAAATCGATTCCTTCGGCAAAAGGAAAAGGTATCGATCGTTTAACATATAATGATAAACCTATGGAGTATATTTATTGGGACGATGCCAATGAATTGGTGGATCGTTTGAAATTGTTGATTGCTTCAAAAGATGCAGGTAATACGTCACACGACAACGAAATAGTAGCAATTATCAATGAGCTCAAGGAGGCTGATATAATAGAATAATACAATCAGAAACTTGTTCATTTCAATTATGCCTGTCGATAAATTCGGACATAGACATCAAACGCCTTATGCGCGTTTACCAGCGAAAATTACGTTTCCTCATACACCGGACGGTAATATTGATATTGAAAATGTGAAAATTTGTAATGTTAAGGAACCGACAACAAATAGTGACGCTGCAACAAAAAAATATGTTGATGTGCAATTGAATGACCTACGTACTATCAACTCGCCATTAATTCAAACACATGGTGTGGTGCTGCAGCAACAAGACCATGATATAAAGAATTTAGCAGAAGGATTGAACGAAATAAGAAATGAGCTTCATAAGACGAAAATCCCCATATTACAGGCGCACATTACCAACTTACAAAATAAAACTAACGAAATTGATGCATTTATTTCGCGAAATCCCCCTGTAGCAGGTAGGGATATGGCTACGAAGAAATACGTTGACGATTCAATTGTCACAGCCAAAGTATTTGTTCGAAAAGAATTCACTGCTTCTATTAACAGGTGTGTTGAAAGCATACGTGAGTTACAAAAAGAAATTACAGAAAATATCAGAGCCGTCTCTGATATGAAAACTAACGTTTCGGGCATTGTAGACAATATTAAGGTTATGAATACGAATACCGTTAACCGCATTAACAGTCTGGAGCTGAAGCTAGCTGGTAGTAAGTCATAATATGCATTCTAAAGAAAAAATTCAGCTTGTACATGAGCTCCACAAACCGATACGGAAAAAATTCCCTCGAAGACGTACTATAGTTAAGGGGTTGTTTGATATTTGGCAATTAGACTTGCTAGATGTACGTGCTCATGCAGCTCAAAATCGGAATCATAAAATGATTCTAGTCGTTATTGATTGTTTTTCAAAGTTTGTGTGGACACGCCCACTAAAGACGAAGACCGGAGAGGAAATCACTCGAGCATTCTCGGACATTCTCGCTCATACTAAACAAATACCGAAAAATCTGCAATCTGATCAGGGGACGGAATTTTACAACAGCAAATTTCAAAATTTAATGAAAAAATATGGCATAAATCATTATAGCGTATTTAGTACAGTGAAAGCTTCTATGGCTGAGCGTGTTATAAGAACGCTAAAATCAAAACTCTACAAGTATTCCAGTTTAAATGGCATCCACAAATGGCTGGACATTCTACCTAAAATTACTCAAGACTACAACAATACAAAACATTCCACAACAAAATATAAGCCTTCTCAAGTCAACAAATCCAACGAAAAATCTATATTGAATAACACCTATACTCATTTAAAGATAGCTGGCCCACGAAAATTCAAAGTTGGCGACATTGTGCGCATATCCAAGGCAAAACATGTCTTTGAAAAAGGTTATACACCCAATTGGACTACAGAACTATTCAAAATCACCAAAGTTAAAATTACCAATCCCGTTACGTATTTACTTGAAGACATGCAAGGTACACCAATCAGCGGCTGCTTCCATGATGAAGAACTACAGAAAACATCAAATCCCGACATTTACCTGGTTGAAAAAGTGCTCAGAAGAAAAGGAGACAAAATGTACGTGAAATGGCTGGGCTTAGACAAAAACATAACAGTTGGATTGAAAACATGGATGTTTTGTAACTACTTTTTGCTTCGCCGCGTATGAATACATTTTTGAAGCAAGAGCTGGCGTTAACCACAAGCAGTTAGGACTATAAATTGAAGTGAGCTTTAGCACTTGAGCGTAGTTAGCAACATGACTTCTCAAAATAGTGATCACAGTAATGTCGAATCAAGTGGCGTATCTGACTGTAGTACAGAGTTGGAGAGAATTTTGGAAAATTATGAGACTGCTGCAAAGTCTGAAAATGTATACCTACTTCCGACACAATATACAATTTCTGGTTATGAAGTAAAATGTGGAATAAGTCCTGCAAGATCGTTCACACCTGCTGTTATTTTATCTCAACAGCTTAAGTTCAGTAAAATATCTTTCAGCACTTATGAATGGGATACCTTTATTTCAAAGATGAAGCAACAAATGAATGATTTCTTTCATAGTGCAGACGAGTTCCAACCTGATTCGTTGCCATGTGGAGAGTACTGCACAATTACTCCATTAAAGTATGATGAATGCAAGTTGATTTTTGTTAAGAAACATAGTGTTGAGTATTACATGGATGAAGAAGAAGTGTCGCAAATTTTAGAATTGAATAATTTAATTTTACAACGTATATCTATGTTAGAAAATTTGAATTTTTGTCAATATTATTATAATGTTTTGAATTTCTGTAAAAATACCTCCGAAAATTTAAGTCCTCTACAAATTTTTTATGCATTTTGTTCTATAGCCCCAAACAATATGTTAAATTATGCCCTCAGAGAATTTGTATTCTTTTGTAAACTTAAAGTTATTAATGATTTAAATAAATAATTGTTAAGCATTATAGGTGTTTTTTATTGAAACAAAAAAAAGTAGTAAAATTATTATTTATTGATAATAGTATATGATACAGAAGGGGGGTAGGTACATACGCGAGTTACAGTTTTAAATATTACAAATACAGCATTTTATGAATAATAATCGGAATCCTCATCTTCACTATGATGCTCGATAAATCTATTTGGACCCCGATGATGAAGAGGTATGTCTGGTTGTTTAAGATGCAAATCATTGTGGCAATCGGAGCTACTTTTTAATTGAAATATTACTTTATTATAGCCATTTTGGCACCAATAATACTTTTGACGATATAAAGTAAAGATATCTTCTCTAGCGTATACTACGTGTGAATGTTTTCGAACGACATGTATAGAAATATTCAGATTACTTTCTTCTAAAAGGGACGCTAGCTTCCTATAGCAAAACTGACATAAGGATAATCTTAGGTTTACTATATAATATAAATGAATCCAAGCGCAATATTTTTTTTTCAAATGTTTAAAAAAATTCATTCTCCAGATAGGACAAGTTAGTAAATAGTCACGGTTTTGTGAATTTATGTATCGTTCTTATATGACCGATAATAAATCACGCTTGTATGTGATGCGTTTAGCATTTTTGACGATTGCATCCCACCTATATTGAGCATAATTTTGAAATATTTTAAGCATTAAATTTTGTGGTAAATGTACATCAGTTACAAATTGGTTTATTGCTGTTGTATTTTCGCATATTATCTTAACACATAAATCTTCAAGTTTTGCTACCATTATATCTAAAATGGAAAAAAAAATTATTTTAATAAACTGTAGTGACCCCACGGTAACGTATCGAACGATTCGGGAAGTAAGTGTCTTGTATCGTCGTAGGGACTTAGACCTATTTTTGTTTTTTCAATTGAAAATACATCGTGCACATAGGAGCGGATCGTGTTTTGGGTTACAGACATCGTTTTCCATTCTTTTAAACATCTAACGTAATCTTCAAATAATAATTTATTTTTGACAACATTTTTCTTAACTCCCTTTGATTTTTTCGTGATTTGCCCATCCTGAACTTTATATGCATACATTTTAGACCGTAACCCAACAAAATGCGTTATTATTTTCCCATTGGCTTCATCCTTCATTAGTCCTAAAACTTTTTTATTTAAACGAGGAATTCGGTACACGTTATTTGGAGCATAGTCTGAAGTGTCGAATTTTTCAATGTATGTATCGATTACTTCTTTATATACATCTTCACAGATTATTTCATATATAAAGCTGTCAGTATCTGTATACAATAATTTACATCTCTCTACCCCCAATTTGGGGAGTATAAAATCATAGTGGAAGTCGTACATTATTGTTTTAGCCAAATCTAGAATGGCCATCCCGATATACAAAGGTTTATTGAAACAATGTTCAGCTTTTTTAAGTTCAATTATCATTAAATCGTCCTCCTCGTCGAGTACTGTTCTACCATGGAACCGTGGGCTGGCAATTAAATGTTTAGCGCCATAACGACCCTCATAAGTTTTCGGTATCATTACGATTTTTCTCCCCCTAATTGCTTCCATAGTTTTTCCGAATACAGCGTTATTTGCAAGCTTCCTTAGGTCTTTTTCAAAGATGTTAGTGGCCGAGGTCCTCAATCGAGTGTTCAAATCAATGTACGGCTTCAGCCACTTTGACTGTTTAAATTTTAATACTTTGTGAATTTGAATTAACTTCAAACCGTCTGACAATGCTTGTTTTAAATTTCTATAATGAAGCGTGTTTTCTTTTTTGTCGTGCAATGTGGTCATTAATTTCGGTAATTTGGATTCTGGCGGAATGCGGTGCTCGGGGCAGAATGGAAAGTCTTTATGTTCGTCGTGTAATCTTTCAGGGTATTCTAGCGTGACTTGAAAAATATAGCCATCGGGAGAATCATCGGGCATGTGAACATAAAGACGCTCTTTATGTTCACATAATCCTCAGGTGAACTGATAGTTTTTTGATCGGTGCCAAATTTACTGATATTTTCGACCCAAGAAAACCCCTCATAAGGTAGGGGTTCGCTCATAGCCTTTCCGTACAAATTATTTACATCTAAAAATAATATATAGCTTGAGGGTTTGGTGGGATCATATTCTGACATGTATTTATTGTTAGCTTCAGCATGTCTGCTACTACATACAGATATTCCCCCTCGAATCGACTTTTCTATAAACATTATCATGTCAACATCTTTCAAAATTTGCAGCTTACATCCAGTTTATTTAAGCATACAATCCCACGTATAGCCAGGCATTGTAAAATACCAGGCGGGGTCAAGGGAGTAAGTTTTCAAAGAAGTCTCACGAAAATTTTCGAAAATGTCGACAAGAAGCAGAATATCGGTACGCATGTACAAATCGCTATATTCTCCAAGTGTTTTAATATTAAAGGATTTCCAAACGTTTTGTGCGTGAGCAAAGTCTTCATCAGTAATGTTATTCTCATTAAGTCTATTGTAAAAACATTCCTGTTTAGGTAATCAAGTTTCATTTAATTTCTCTAAATTGTCAATATAGTCGTATGGAAACACGCCTTTAGGCGTTAATAGTTCAAAGTGATCAGCATTCAATGTAGAAAATTCTTTTTTTAAAATTACGAAATCCTCAATACCCAAAGTCTTAACTAGATTATCCAAGCTAGTACCCAAAAATCTGAACGAATCTATAAATCGGAATTTAATGTTTGTAGCTGTATCGTATTGCGTAAAAGAACTGTGGTCATTTCATTTGCAAACCAATTCATGCAATCTTCACCTCTGTGTGCTTTATAAAATGATAAAGAGTCATCAAATGAGCATTTGAAGTAATAGCCTATACTGAAGGCCTTATGATGCTGATATTTTTGCGTAGTTTTGCTAATTTCTATGCTACATTTTTCTAATTGCGATTCAATATCAGCATAAATGGTAAAAGGACACTTTTGTTTATATACGTGATTTCGAAATTCAACAAAGTCGTATTTGGGGAAAGTAATTTTTTCGTTATTCATAGTTTCACAAAGAGTATAATGAATATTTAATTTTTCTTCACTGAAAAAATAATTTAAACATCTATCACAAGGATATTTTTTACCGTTATGTTTATTCAACTGACTCGATAATAGTCTAGAGAGATTCTTAATCCACACATAATGATATTTGATTTCTAAATGTTCATTGTCTTGAGAAGGGGGAGGGGGAGCATCAAAATCATTCAATTTAGGGAAATAATGATCCTGAATTAAAAGTAAATTCACATGTCTATCTAATTTCGACTTTGTCAACCTGACAGGTATTACTGAAAAAAATGTTTTTTCATTACTCCCTATCATTTCTAAAGCGTACACATTAACGGAAATATTGTTGAGCTGCTCAAATTTTGAAATTTTACTAAGTTTCATTGGCATGTCCATTCCTTCAGTATTTAAAACACGACTGTAATGCGGATATTTAGATAATCTCTCATTATATCGTTCAGCAGGATACAACGCACTGACTATACTCCAAAAAAAGCATGCTAAATCATTGTTTTGAACATTGACACAAGCAAGCTTTCGAGCTATTTGTGTAGGTAATTTAATGAAAGATGAGCCGTTTCCCATTTCAATTTTGTTAATTGCTACCTCTAAGGACATTATGCTGCTCAAAGCCCACCCTGAATTCATTTCATTAAATTCACTGAGTTTATTTAATAGAAAATCTATCACATTTTTATTATACCACTCCTCCAGATCCGTTCCCGCATCAATTACCGAATTAGGTGTACCAAAATGTTTTCGGTCTGCAATTTCTGAATCGTCCGATTGTTTGATAAAATCACCACAGAAAGTTACGTTAACTTTTAACATGTACATTTGCTTCAAAATTTCAGAAATTTTTTCATTGAAAAGTTTAAATGCATCTATAAAAAAATTTTTAATTTCTTTATGCTCCAAGTTTATAATTCATCCCGTTCTTACTCTGCTCTTGAATACTGAATTTATGTTAATCCACTTAACTTTTTGTTTTAAGCCTCCACCTATATGTCCCCGCTTCATTGCTTTAATAAAATGACGCATTCTTTTCAGTTCCCCCATTTTTGATTGAATTTTTCTAACTTGACCCACGGAAAAATGTATTTTATTCAACGCTAAATTGCATTTCCTCAGATGCGAATTTATGGCTTTTAATGCAAAAGTTTCTACATGTGTCGAAAAATTGTTTTTAATTTCCAACAAAGTTGCATCGATTTTACTCATTGTATTTGGATAATTAAACATTATTGCTGTATTTGTAAAAAAAACTGTAACTCACCTAAATTTCCTTAATTTCAAATGATGCAGCTAAATGGGGGCGACCGCAATCGTAAGATCCTTGGTATGTCAAGCTGTATTTCCCTTTCTCGAAATGGCTGATATACGGCTCATATGTATCAGTCACTCTGTTCGGCAGGAACACGACTTTATCGCCCAAGTCAAGTAGAACGCTCGTTCCAAATGTTGTTTTAGCTATTTTTGCAGCATAAATTGCTTGAGGAACTCCTACTTCCAGATCCTGCAGCTTCACTATAGGCTTCCTTGCTGTAATGGAGGAAACTTTGTTTATTTTCTCTAAATCCATCTAAGAAGATTTTAAAAATTTCATTTTCAAATATTTTGTGAGACAAACACACACACACATACGCATACGCATAACAATAATATTGAAACTTACTTTTAATTTCGTCTTGTAGCACTCACGTACGCACTCTCAGCAAAATCTTGTTTATATGTGGATAGTCAAATGATACTAAACCGTATGACTTCTCCTTTTTATACTTTGAAGGTGAGATGTTTACAAAATCAGAAGTTTCCAAAAATATAGATATTTTCACAGTGCACATAACCACAAATCAATAGACAAAAATATTAGTCGAAGGAAATCGAAAACAAAAACATATTTTCATTTAATGGGGAATTTACAATTTTTGCGGTTACCTGTGTGTGTGTTGTGAACCTATTGTTTACCGATATTGATTAAGACTTGTTATTGAATATTCCAGAAAGATGAAATCTTTCTATCTATCTTCTGAAGCAATTGAAAACAATGCTGTCAAAAGTTATTTCATTGTATGAATAAAAGTTTATTTTAATTTTTTTAATAACTGAAATAAAATTATGAAAATTGACTTTGCTCGTTTCTTCATCCTTTTATTGTGACATAAAACGTTTGATATAGCACGTCACGTTTAACGTGTCGCGTATAACGTGGCACGTGACGTTTAACGTGACATGCGACGTTTAACGTGACGTACTTTGCGTAACGCTGAATCGTTTGATGGGTCACATGTCAACATTCGCTAAGGTCCTTTTTGACGTCTCAATATGTGACATACCTCGTACATATACAAAAATATCTCAAACTGGAGACGTAATCAGGACCTTTACATTGATAAAAATCATAGTACGCCTTCACCAAATTTTAAGACATGCTATAAATTTTTTTATACTTTTATATTACTAAATTTTCGTCTTACAATTTTTAATAATCAAATTGACAATTATTATCTCTATACATAAATAAACCACCGTCGCTATCGGTACCGCGGCAATTAAAGTCGCTATCGGATCGTTTGATGGGTCACATGTCAACATTCGTTAAGGTCCTTTTGACATCTTAATATGTGACATACCTCGTACATAGATATCTGGAGACGGAGACCACTCCGGCACGCGATCTCCTTATCTGACCACTCGCTGCGTAACGCTGAATCGTTTGATGGGTCACATGTCAACATTCGTTAAGGTCTTTTTGACATCTTAATATGTGACATACCTCGTACAAAAATATCTGGAGACGGAGACCACTCCGGCACGCGATCTCCTTATCTGACCACTCGCCGAAATCAATTATCAAAACACACCGCGGCCCGGGTAGATAAGGAGTTCCCGCAAATTCAATCAACACTACCTCATTTTAGTATACGATAACTAAGTTATTTGGTAGCCTAGTGTGTAAGCAGCTTGAAAACAGCTCGAAGTCAACGTCGGCGAGGCAGGTTCGAATCCTCCCAAAAAATTTTTCAAATATTACCATATAACCCGGCGCATGCGCATTTTTAAAACTTTGCGTCTACCTATGTAGGTACCCCCACTCCTTTACTGGGGTGAAACTCTCATAGTGCCTTCTACTTATTTATAAACCTTGCCATTTATCAAAACATCACCGTCACTCGAGTAGTGCTTACAGCTTTCGATAGAACCTTCAACAGGAAAAACAAAAGCAGTCCCTCCATTCTCTAAAACATACAAGGGATTTTTTGTCTTTTTTACCCCTATTAATCGAATGATGCATGTACTAAAATATGCTTTTGGTGTGCACATGTAAAAGGGTGTTTTAAGTATCGGTTCAGCGGTAGAAGGAACGTCTACACATTCTGAGGTGGAGAGGTAATGTTGGTTGAAATGATTTAACGGCATGTTCACGACTAAACAATTTATAAAGTAATCAAAGTATTTATTCGATTATACCACCCTCTCGTAATTCTTCAATAATGGATATAATTTCATTGCGATGACCTGTATTCCCTGCTGCTTGAGAAGCTACAAGTAATCGTAACCTATCAACTATTTCATTAAAATCATCAAAATATTTATAATCAATGGGTTTGTTATTGTAATCCATCATAGTCAACTTCCCCCCAAGTTTTGACATTTTACGTGTCAGTACACCAGTTAATAGAGACCGAGGGGCCGTACCAGCCCTCGGTCTAATCGGATTTGGTTTTAGTTCAGGCTTAATGATGAATGTATATTTATCTTTAATATCATTGGGGAATGTTCTGATGGGTAAATCGGGGTTATGTTCTCGACGAATAGCATTTGTTCGTTTAATAATATCTACATAATTATCCACATCTCGTTTAGTATATACAATAGGGTTTTTTTTAAAAAGCAACTCGTACAACCCAGGTGTACCCAAATATGTTATATGCTTTACGATAATATCTTTACCTTTAAAGTCAAGTACAGAGTCACCAATGTGAAACTTTTCTTCGTTGGGATTATGAAAAACGCCCAAAATATGATCATATACCCCTTCCGTATCTCGTATCATCCCCTCGATAAATTCTCTAGGAAGAGGTGTGTCAAACTGTTCAAAATACTCTCTCAAAACGTTTGGGTCGGTGATTGTACGATAAAAATCACTTATGCTGTCATCGATAAATTGGTCTTGTCTGGTTCTATCTGGAATATCTCCCGAATCATTTCGAGATTCATAAGTTGTTTCATTTGTTAAAAATCTCGTGTTGTCCTGGAAAGTACTGTGAAAATCTGGATCGTTATCGGACTCAAAAATGCTAGTTGATCGTAACGAGTTGTGGGTGACTTTTTAATGATAATGTCCCCTTTTGTCGGTGATATTTCTTGTTTAATAGGTTTCCCCAAAGTTGAAACAAATTCTTTAAGAGGCTGGTATGATTTTTCCAATTTACTTTGAGACTCATGCCTCTGCTGTTTGAGAAGTTTATATTTCTTTTTAATATCTTGACGTGATTTTATGAGCTGTTTCCCTAATCGTTCATTCATTGTGACTAATAGATTTCACATTTTTTAAGGTCTTATATATACATCAAAGCCTTTTCGATATTTTCCAGAGGATAATGCACAGTCCTTATCAATAACTAAAAATCCAAACTTATCTTTCCAACAAAACGATCCCATGTCTTTAAATTGCTGAAAACTCATGTCGATATTTGCATGGTCATCAAAAATATGTTTCAGATTAGTTACATCTTGGGGGAATACAATTAACAGATTAGCATTATCCCGAATTAGTTGTTTTGGAATCGCTGAATATGTTTGACATAAATAAAAACAATCGGTCTCTTTATGTCGACCAAAACAAAAATAATTTTTGATGTTATTTTGGTCACAAGACGCCACATCGTCAAATATAACTATGGAATTATGTTTAATATTTTCGGGGAGCGGAAAATCTTCACTTTTACTAAATTCTTGGTAACCGATCTCTCGTATGGGTTGTAGTAATAATCGCAGATATTGATATTTTGGTTGCTGCAGTGATTTCGAATATAAATAAACATTTTCATATTTCATACCATTAGGATGTTCCAACAAAGATAACATTACGTTGGTTTTACCACTTCCACTAGGCCCTACTATAAGTGTTCGTTTAGAATTACCTCCAAATAATACACCGTGATTATTTTCATTATTTGTAATGTCATAGTTTTTAACTGGCAAGGAAACTTGTTGTTTTACAAGCTTCATGTTGAAGACTGTTAGTATATAAAGAGAAGCACACATATATAGGTGTTAGTATGAAAAATAAAGCGGTGCCACTTGAACGTCGTAGGACTAGAGGTAGAGGACTTGTTAATACATTAATAAATAAGCTCCCCTTTGAACTACACGCCCCTGGGGGTATCGGTATTTAGGTCCTGAAACGAAGCTAGCAAAGAGATTAGCTCGAGGGGATAAACCAATAAATCCTTTGGACGAAGCAGCGCTACAACACGATATAGCATATTCTCAGAGCAACGATCTAAGTGAACGCCACGTGGCTGATAAAATTTTAGAGAACATAGCTTGGGATCGTGTCAAATCCAAGGACGCCAAATTAGGTGAAAAAGTAGCTGCCTGGCTGACAACAACAGTTATGAAAGGAAAACGCAAACTTGGAATGGGTCTAAGACGAAAACGTAAAACTAAGAAGCGTGTTATTAAACCACCAAAAATTGGAGGATTTTTACCATTTTTAATCCCTGTGATTGGGGCTTTAGCTGCTGCCGGTGGCGGTGCTGCTGGTATCGCAAAAGCCGTGAACGATGCTAAAGCTAATAGAGATCAATTAGCCGAGCAGCAACGACATAATCTGGAAATGGAGCAACCTGCTAAAGGTGGTAAAGGGTTATATTTAAGACCATATAAAGGATATGGAATGAGGCAAAAAAAAACAAAAAATATGTAAAAAGGGGCGGGGTTTTTATTTAAAACCATATTCAAGAAACTCCCGATAAAATTACCTCAGCACATAATGACAGACTTTGAACTTGAAAAATATATAACGTTATTGCAAATTCCTTATTTTCGTGGCATTTACATGCGTAACTCCTTACCTACAAAAATTAACAAATACGAGTCTGGTATTATCAACTTGGATACACTGCAAGGTGTTGGAACGCACTGGACAGCTTATACAAAGAAGAGTAAAAATGTTACATATTTTGATAGTTATGGTAATTTACCACCACCAATAGAAGTCGTAAAGTATTTTACAAGTAATGGAAAAGTAGACATCCACTTCAATTACGAAACAGTACAAAGATTAGGTTACCAATGTGGACAGTATTGTCTTAGATTTTTATATAGTCAGTATAACTGAGTAGGCAACTCATTCCATAACCAACTGTCCAAGATGTCGTATACTTTTACGTTAAGTGGGGAATCATCAATTCTAAGTGGTGACTTTAACCCACCCATTTACTTAGATTAAAATTCCGAGTATGAGGTAGGATTAGCTAATTTTGATACATTCAATAGTATTCCAAACGTAATTCAAACCAATAACGTATTAGTGTGGGGTCAGAAAAGTCAATACAACTATATCATCCCTATAGGCTCCTATGAACTGGATGATATTATAAAATTAATTGAAAAAGAAATGTTTAATATAGCGGGTACTACAACCCGCATTGTGCCAGATAGTCGAACAGGGTCTGTATCAATGAAAAGCACTGAAACTATGAATTTTACAGTTGATAATTCAATAGGGGATCTGTTGGGTTTCTCAAAAGTCTTTCTTGAACCGAATAAGGTAAATACCTCAACAAAAATGATAAATATTTTAAAAGTTAATACTATATGTATTGACTGCAACATTGCAGTCGGATCATTTTTGAATGGAGAACCAGTACACATTATACATCAGTTTTTTCCCCAAGTTCCCAGTGGGTATAAAATAGTGGAGCAACCTTTAACCATACTCTATTACCCTGTAAGCATTAAAACCATAAACAACATTACTGTTAGGGCTCTCGATCAAAGCGGTGATTTAATTGATTTTCAAAAAGAAACTATTACTGTTCGCTTACATCTTCGAAAAACTAATTGAAATGGTTTGACAGTTTAATCGTATACACCCATATAAAAGCACATTTATTCACAAAACTATCAGTAGAGGGAAAACCACAGCATTGTTAACGTCTACAAATCGGAAATTTTTGCAGTCTTTGGGTTTCAAAGTGTTGGTATAATGGAAGTTTTACATGTTACGGGCGAACCTTTTAGCGACACTACCATTGAAGACTATCAATTCCATACATACCAACCGTATTCTTCTGCTAACCTCAACTACAATGATGAAATAAGAATTCCAATTCAAGATCTAGAAGCTCATACTCTCCCCAGTAATTCAGTTCTGTACATAGAAGGAAAATTGCTGACTGATAAAAATACTGTTCCAACAAAATTTAACTTTATTAATAACGCTATTGCGTTTTTATTTAGAGAAATCAGGTATGAGTTGAATGGTGTAATTATTGACGCTGTCCGACAAGTTGGTATAGCTACGACAATAAAAAATTATCTATCTTTAAACGAAAATGAGAGTAAGCTGATGAATAATGGGGGGTGGTATCCAAACAATGGAAAAATTCTAACAGATTCCAAGGGTAATTTTAATATATGTATTCCTTTAAAACTACTCATGGGTTTTTTTGAGGATTTCAAGAAAATTATAATTAATATGAGACAAGAGTTGATTATAATTCGAGACAAAGACGACATCGATGTTGTAGTTGCTTCTGATGAGTCTGAGAAACCAAAAATTGAGCTATTGAAAGTTTATTGGAATGTACCTCACATAACTCCAAGCATTAAAGAACAGCTGAGACTAAATAAAATTATTCATAGCAATATTGATCTACCAATTAAATTTAGGAGCTGGGAACTGATTGAATATCCTGCTCTTACAGATACCTCAAGGCATTCGTGGCCTGTCAAAACGACGACTAAAATTGAAACACCCCGACATATTGTGGTAGCATTCCAAAAGGGTAGAAAGGGCAAACTTTTGAAAGATATGAGTAAATTTGATCACTGTAACTTGACTAATTTACGTGTGTTTTTGAATTCTGAGCGTTATCCTTATCATGATTTACATCTAGATTTTGATAGTAATCGTTTTGCCACTTTGTTATTACCACATCCAAACTAATCAACCTATATTTAATCCAGAAGAATTTAAAACCAACGCACCCATCGCCCACATCGACTGTTCTCGTCAAAAGGGGGTTTTACAGAGTGGTTCTATTGTTCTTCGAATATAATTTTAAACCAGTAAAAATGTGGGTAATGATGTATCAGCATATTGTTTGATTATACATGAAAAAGAATTTTATTACAATCCCATGACAAAAATTGTTAGACAAGTGTAATGCGCATGCGTTTATGTGTTAAAAGTCTGCAGCAGCATGAAGTTTCTTTCAGTACACTATGGGATTTCGTCAACGACTCGAGCAGTATATTATTAACTTGGCTAAACTCAAAGCTGATATTCAGTGGTATAAAAAGAAAAAGCAACTAGTTGAACACTTTAAAAATCTACAAATATGAGATTAGTGATGGATGTTCAGGGTTTTAGGATTGAAAACAATAAATTTATAGTGAAGGAATATGCGGCATACAACGGAAATCAGGTTTGTCATTATGTGTTTAAACCACCATTTCCTTTACGAATGCTGTCCCCCGATTTGCACAGACAGGCTGTTTGGCTCATGAAAAAGCATCACTCTATTTACTGGAATGTTGGTTTCACACCAATACATTTGTTTGGTAATATAGTTGCTAATTTAACAAATGATGCTGACGTGGTTTACGTTAAAGGAAAAGAGAAGGCTGACTATATCAAAAAATATTCAATGGCTCCCGTTTACGAATTTGAAGAACACCCTCCAGTTATTTCATCTGAACCGAAATGTTTTTACCATAGTAATATTAATTGTATTTGTGCGCTATCGAATATATTTTTTTTATATGAAAACTTTATAATGAAAGAATAAAATAATATAATGACTTTCAATTCACCTTCAGACCTATTGCGCATGCGTTTTCTTGTATATAAATGTAATTACAGAATTGATTCTGTTTAGTTTCATCATGCATTGTATCAACTGCGGTAAGCAATTTTCTAGAGCTTACCATCTTCGTCGACATCAGTTATGTTGCGGTCAACGTTCAACTACTTGTGACAGTTGTGGAAAACAGTTTTCAAGGTTTAGTAATCTTAAAAATCATCAACGTAAGAGTTGCGATGGTCCACCTTTTATTCCCAAGAAAAGACTTAGACCTATGGGTATGGAAGTGTTGGAACCCGGTGTTACCAAGTTACATCACGCATTCAAAACCAGAATAGCTTCCTATCGGTTCTCCATTCCAGATAAAAAGACAAATTATATGGATTTTCTCAATGAGGTTCAACCAAAAGTATTAAATAAAATTCAAGAAACCTTCAGCAACATTATTCATTAAAAATAAATTTTGAAATATTCAGTATATACATAATACCAGAGAAGGAGATTTCAGATATAAAGTCTATGAATACAGCCAACAAAGTTGTGACTACATCAACCGATTTGAAACATGAAGAATTTAAAGATGAAATTATGAACCAGGCTTCAGTGTTTCAAGAAAAAGATAGTGGGTGGGCACTTCAAGAAATAATGTTTTTAGATGTGAACATAAACCGTTTTAATGCAATTTCCGTTTCTACTTATGTCAAGTTGCCAAGGGCGATAATTAGAAAACAGACTGTTTTAAATATCCGGAATAATGATAATGCATGTTTCGCTTGGTGTGTGAATGCAGCAATATTTCAACCCGAAGGAGATCCCACGAAGCCAGAATCTTACCCCCATTTTGATACCTTGCTAGATTTCACAGGAGTAGAGTTTCCGGTAACTATAACGTTAATTTCGTTCACTTTACTTCCCTCGATTGAATTAATAAATTATCGTATGGGCGGCGATTAGCCAGTCCTTTCTCATACCCAACACCGAGAAATGTTTCAAGGCTGAATATATTTACTGTCGACGAGAGTCGAAATCAACGTTTCTATGCGCGCTGATCGAGGTTCGTCTGTCGGGAAAATAGTCACAACTATTTTGAAATTCCCACTTCGATCTCGTGTCTCTTCTTCTACCAATTATAAATCAAATATGAATCAAAAATTCACTACTGAAAGGTAAATTCCTTTCCTGGTCAAAGCGTATGAGCGTGACACGAACATGAGACGTTAGTCGGTTGTCGTTCACATGATTTCGTGTATTTAAACAAGTGGCAAAGGGGTTTCGTTCTTCTTTCCGGCGAACATGTACTATTGAAGCCTTTCTGGCTTATCTTATCTTATCTTAGAAGTGCATTCATTTGAGTGGTAAGTCATTTCGCTTAAATGTATAACTAACTCTCCTTTCTTAATAGCTTCTACGTTCCTATCTTTATTATGTAGCAATGTCATTCCAGTGCCAGGAATAATATATATCGATATGAATTTGTTTTTTTTCTTTCAGGTCTTTTTTATATTATCTATTTAAAAATATAGACATATTTAAAATATGTATGTATTTACCGGTGCAGAATCGGTTATTCGATTTTATCGTTTTCATTTATTTATTTCATTTATTGCTTTCTTTGAGTATTTCTTTTATCTAAAAAAATACAGGATGTATGAACCACGTTGTCAAATAATTTCTTTAATATCAAATATTATCTGCTTTGTAATATCATACTTCAGACATCCTGGATTTTAGTTAAATTGTAAAATTGTTCCTGATACTATATTTGTTCCCCAGCACTTTACCTGGAGCACTTTACCTGGGATACTTTATCCGGGATACTTTGCCTGGAATACTTTGTCCGGAATACTTTACCTGGGATGCTTTATCTGGTGCCAGAAAGCTGCCTCCAACTTTAACTACAAGTTTTTTTTCTGCAACATCTACAAGCTTCTCTGCAAGTGTATCTACAACTGCAACAGGAGCAGGAAAGTACAATAGTTCTGCTCTCCAACACAACATATGTCGTCATACTACTACTAAAATTAACTAGTCAATATTTTTTTAATTTCATCTTTTTGTTTAACCAATATACAACTTGTAAATTTAATAACGTTGTTCATATAGTTTTTTTTCCCTTCCAATCTTCCAGGATTTGTCGCTATAATGCAGATGTGAATAACAAATAAACTAGTATTATTCAGAGTGGCGCCCACTTACCTTTCCTAATTTTCATAATTTATCTTTATTTCACCTTAAATAAATTTCAAGTAGAATTACCCGAGAACCGGTAAGACTACTCTCTGAATTTGTACTAGTTTGGTCCCAAAATCTGCTCCTGAGGTGCTCTCTAAACTGAGTAGCCGTTACAAATTGTCGCCCAACCTTGTTGGAGGCGTTGCAAAGTGGCATTACCTTATCATTACGTAACAAATTGGCACCCGAACGTGCGTGGGCCTTGTCTTACACATCTGCTTTATAATAATAAATCTTGAAACTTGGAAGTTTGGACAGTAGTTGAAGTCAGAAGCAATCACTTTAATATTCTATATATATATATATATATATATATATATATATATATATATATCTTTTTTCACTTATCGTATTATTTATCTTTCTATCTTTTACTTATCATATCGTTCATATGTTGAGTTGGTAATATCTATTTTTATTATCGTTTATCTAACATATCTTTATATTTTTATCGTATATCTTCACGTATCGTACCTATAAATTTTTCTTTTTCGTCAATATCAACAGTACTCGTTTTTTTCTCTTTTATCTTATATTTTTAATACCGTCAATTAACGTATAATAACATGGCTCGAATTTTCAAATTAAATGTTGATTATCTTTTATCTCATGAATTGGATTACGAACTTTCTTATCGTGGCTTGGAAATCCCTTCACTGGTTACAGAGAAGAGGAAATTATTACGCGGTGTTCTAACACAGGAAGTATCTATGAGGAGTTCGATTTCATATGTTGAACTTCCTTACCGAAATTACAGGTATTAAGATGTCTTTTGCCGACTTGAAGAAGAAGGTTCAAGATTTTGTTGGAACTTCTTCGGATGTCGAGTACCGAAGGTTGACTTGCCGTCTAACTCACCTCACTCAACGTACTTCTCGTTTAACTTGCGAGGAGGACGAACAAGAGCAAGTAAAGAAACATTTAACAACAGAAATATTTTGTTTAGAAGGTGAATTAGATAGCAAAATCAATGTTATCGATTCAGATAGACAATCCACTCCAGTAAATACAAGTCAAAGCTTTTCTTTTTCTAAACCTGTACCTGTACATAAATGGGGAATAAGATTCACAGGAATAGATTCCAAAGAATCTGTACTTGGATTTTTAGAACGCGTAAATTGCCTCAAACTTTCGAGAGGTATCACAGATGCTGAATTGTTTTCTAGCTCAGCTGATTTATTTAGTGATCAGGCTTTTAATTGGTATCTTATTAACAGATGCAAAGTTCAGAATTGGGAACAATTAGTGACCAAATTAAAATCCGATTTCTTACCGTATAACTACCAAGATGATTTACTAGAGGAAATCAAAGCTAGAAAACAAGGTCAACATGAACGAGTTACCTTGTATATCAACGCCATGTGTGGTTTGTTCAACCGTCTTGATGACAAACCAAGTGAAAGTGCCATCATTCGTATTATTCGTAGAAATCTTTTACCTCATTATGCACAACCATTAGCTTTAATTGATATTGATACTGTTGATATTTTGACTGAAAAATGTAAACGACTAGAGGAAACATTAACTTGGGACCAACATTTCACAGCTAATCATAAAAGCAGTCAATATTTACTTGAACCAGATTTGAGCATACCTAGTACCTCTTTTAAGGATAATTCTTGTTTTAAACAAACACGAAAAAATCTATCTGTAGTATCTTCTACCTGGACTTGCTGGAATTGCAAACAAGCAGGTCATATGTATTATAACTGTCAAGTTCCTAGGAAACTGTTTTGTTTTGGTTGTGGATACAGTAAAAACGAAATGTCCTAAGTGTTCAAAAAACGAACCAAGCGGTGGTCGAGCTTCCCACTCTACCACAGTCGCTCAGAAACCGGGAACATCAGGAAAATCCAGCACCAAAGTAAAACCAAAACCTCAGGAAAAACCTACAAAAGACAAAAATTGAGGTTATCTCAAATAAATCCTGTAAATTCCAGTTCTGCAAGGAAAATTTCTCCTTCTGTCTTAAAAAAGGTTCCTACTGTAAGTCACTCCGACTGGAATTCGTGGCTTTTATTTGTCAAAAAATTCTATAAATTAAATTCAAGATCAAATTCAATAGTTTCAAACTCGAAGCATAAGTCTTTAGCAAATGTAGGGTCACTGTTGTATAACATGGAAAGTGATAATCGACCTTATGTCGATATCATAATTTTTGATAAAACAATTTCTTGCCTTGTTGATACTGGTTCAAATATCTCATTGATTGGTTCTCGTGCACTAGATTTTATTCATAACTTATCGATACCTATCTTAAACGATGATAACTTAAAAATATCTACTGCATATGGCAAGTTGCAGGACGTTCTTGGTTATATCGAAACATATGTCATCACAGACAAGATATCTAGGCTTATGAAATTTTATCTAATACCTTCTGTTAAACATGACATTATTCTCGGTATGGACTTTCTTAAGATTTTTAACGTAAAAATAAATTTCTCTAAATTATCTTTAACTGTAAATTCTCTCTCGTTGGCTGTAGTCAATACAATTCGGGATGTATCTCATTTAACTCCTAATCAAACTGGTAAATTAAATCAAACTATTGATCTCTTCAAGACTATTAGTCCTTCAGATAAAATCGGCAAAACTCATTTGATAGAGCATTTCATTGATACCGGAAATTCCCCTCCCTTTAAACAAACCCAATATCCCTTACCTCAGGCAATGCAAGCTTACTTGGAAAAGGAAGTAGATACTTTGCTTGAATTAGGTGTAATTCAGGAAAGTAAATCTTCATATTGTAGCCCTATCTGGTTAGTTCAAAAGGGAGATGGTAAATTTAGAATGTGTTTTGATGGACGTAAATTAAATAGTGTAACTTTAAATAAAGATGCTTATCCCTTACCTTCAATCGAAGGCATACTGAGTCAACTTCGAGATACTCGTTTATGTTTGACATAAATAAAAACAATCGGTCTCTTTATGTCGACCAAAACAAAAATAATTTTTGATGTTATTTTGGTCACAAGACGCCACATCGTCAAATATAACTATGGAATTATGTTTAATATTTTCGGGGAGCGGAAAATCTTCACTTTTACTAAATTCTTGGTAACCGATCTCTCGTATGGGTTGTAGTAATAATCGCAGATATTGATATTTTGGTTGCTGCAGTGATTTCGAATATAAATAAACATTTTCATATTTCATACCATTAGGATGTTCCAACAAAGATAACATTACGTTGGTTTTACCACTTCCACTAGGCCCTACTATAAGTGTTCGTTTAGAATTACCTCCAAATAATACACCGTGATTATTTTCATTATTTGTAATGTCATAGTTTTTAACTGGCAAGGAAACTTGTTGTTTTACAAGCTTCATGTTGAAGACTGTTAGTATATAAAGAGAAGCACACATATATAGGTGTTAGTATGAAAAATAAAGCGGTGCCACTTGAACGTCGTAGGACTAGAGGTAGAGGACTTGTTAATACATTAATAAATAAGCTCCCCTTTGAACTACACGCCCCTGGGGGTATCGGTATTTAGGTCCTGAAACGAAGCTAGCAAAGAGATTAGCTCGAGGGGATAAACCAATAAATCCTTTGGACGAAGCAGCGCTACAACACGATATAGCATATTCTCAGAGCAACGATCTAAGTGAACGCCACGTGGCTGATAAAATTTTAGAGAACATAGCTTGGGATCGTGTCAAATCCAAGGACGCCAAATTAGGTGAAAAAGTAGCTGCCTGGCTGACAACAACAGTTATGAAAGGAAAACGCAAACTTGGAATGGGTCTAAGACGAAAACGTAAAACTAAGAAGCGTGTTATTAAACCACCAAAAATTGGAGGATTTTTACCATTTTTAATCCCTGTGATTGGGGCTTTAGCTGCTGCCGGTGGCGGTGCTGCTGGTATCGCAAAAGCCGTGAACGATGCTAAAGCTAATAGAGATCAATTAGCCGAGCAGCAACGACATAATCTGGAAATGGAGCAACCTGCTAAAGGTGGTAAAGGGTTATATTTAAGACCATATAAAGGATATGGAATGAGGCAAAAAAAAACAAAAAATATGTAAAAAGGGGCGGGGTTTTTATTTAAAACCATATTCAAGAAACTCCCGATAAAATTACCTCAGCACATAATGACAGACTTTGAACTTGAAAAATATATAACGTTATTGCAAATTCCTTATTTTCGTGGCATTTACATGCGTAACTCCTTACCTACAAAAATTAACAAATACGAGTCTGGTATTATCAACTTGGATACACTGCAAGGTGTTGGAACGCACTGGACAGCTTATACAAAGAAGAGTAAAAATGTTACATATTTTGATAGTTATGGTAATTTACCACCACCAATAGAAGTCGTAAAGTATTTTACAAGTAATGGAAAAGTAGACATCCACTTCAATTACGAAACAGTACAAAGATTAGGTTACCAATGTGGACAGTATTGTCTTAGATTTTTATATAGTCAGTATAACTGAGTAGGCAACTCATTCCATAACCAACTGTCCAAGATGTCGTATACTTTTACGTTAAGTGGGGAATCATCAATTCTAAGTGGTGACTTTAACCCACCCATTTACTTAGATTAAAATTCCGAGTATGAGGTAGGATTAGCTAATTTTGATACATTCAATAGTATTCCAAACGTAATTCAAACCAATAACGTATTAGTGTGGGGTCAGAAAAGTCAATACAACTATATCATCCCTATAGGCTCCTATGAACTGGATGATATTATAAAATTAATTGAAAAAGAAATGTTTAATATAGCGGGTACTACAACCCGCATTGTGCCAGATAGTCGAACAGGGTCTGTATCAATGAAAAGCACTGAAACTATGAATTTTACAGTTGATAATTCAATAGGGGATCTGTTGGGTTTCTCAAAAGTCTTTCTTGAACCGAATAAGGTAAATACCTCAACAAAAATGATAAATATTTTAAAAGTTAATACTATATGTATTGACTGCAACATTGCAGTCGGATCATTTTTGAATGGAGAACCAGTACACATTATACATCAGTTTTTTCCCCAAGTTCCCAGTGGGTATAAAATAGTGGAGCAACCTTTAACCATACTCTATTACCCTGTAAGCATTAAAACCATAAACAACATTACTGTTAGGGCTCTCGATCAAAGCGGTGATTTAATTGATTTTCAAAAAGAAACTATTACTGTTCGCTTACATCTTCGAAAAACTAATTGAAATGGTTTGACAGTTTAATCGTATACACCCATATAAAAGCACATTTATTCACAAAACTATCAGTAGAGGGAAAACCACAGCATTGTTAACGTCTACAAATCGGAAATTTTTGCAGTCTTTGGGTTTCAAAGTGTTGGTATAATGGAAGTTTTACATGTTACGGGCGAACCTTTTAGCGACACTACCATTGAAGACTATCAATTCCATACATACCAACCGTATTCTTCTGCTAACCTCAACTACAATGATGAAATAAGAATTCCAATTCAAGATCTAGAAGCTCATACTCTCCCCAGTAATTCAGTTCTGTACATAGAAGGAAAATTGCTGACTGATAAAAATACTGTTCCAACAAAATTTAACTTTATTAATAACGCTATTGCGTTTTTATTTAGAGAAATCAGGTATGAGTTGAATGGTGTAATTATTGACGCTGTCCGACAAGTTGGTATAGCTACGACAATAAAAAATTATCTATCTTTAAACGAAAATGAGAGTAAGCTGATGAATAATGGGGGGTGGTATCCAAACAATGGAAAAATTCTAACAGATTCCAAGGGTAATTTTAATATATGTATTCCTTTAAAACTACTCATGGGTTTTTTTGAGGATTTCAAGAAAATTATAATTAATATGAGACAAGAGTTGATTATAATTCGAGACAAAGACGACATCGATGTTGTAGTTGCTTCTGATGAGTCTGAGAAACCAAAAATTGAGCTATTGAAAGTTTATTGGAATGTACCTCACATAACTCCAAGCATTAAAGAACAGCTGAGACTAAATAAAATTATTCATAGCAATATTGATCTACCAATTAAATTTAGGAGCTGGGAACTGATTGAATATCCTGCTCTTACAGATACCTCAAGGCATTCGTGGCCTGTCAAAACGACGACTAAAATTGAAACACCCCGACATATTGTGGTAGCATTCCAAAAGGGTAGAAAGGGCAAACTTTTGAAAGATATGAGTAAATTTGATCACTGTAACTTGACTAATTTACGTGTGTTTTTGAATTCTGAGCGTTATCCTTATCATGATTTACATCTAGATTTTGATAGTAATCGTTTTGCCACTTTGTTATTACCACATCCAAACTAATCAACCTATATTTAATCCAGAAGAATTTAAAACCAACGCACCCATCGCCCACATCGACTGTTCTCGTCAAAAGGGGGTTTTACAGAGTGGTTCTATTGTTCTTCGAATATAATTTTAAACCAGTAAAAATGTGGGTAATGATGTATCAGCATATTGTTTGATTATACATGAAAAAGAATTTTATTACAATCCCATGACAAAAATTGTTAGACAAGTGTAATGCGCATGCGTTTATGTGTTAAAAGTCTGCAGCAGCATGAAGTTTCTTTCAGTACACTATGGGATTTCGTCAACGACTCGAGCAGTATATTATTAACTTGGCTAAACTCAAAGCTGATATTCAGTGGTATAAAAAGAAAAAGCAACTAGTTGAACACTTTAAAAATCTACAAATATGAGATTAGTGATGGATGTTCAGGGTTTTAGGATTGAAAACAATAAATTTATAGTGAAGGAATATGCGGCATACAACGGAAATCAGGTTTGTCATTATGTGTTTAAACCACCATTTCCTTTACGAATGCTGTCCCCCGATTTGCACAGACAGGCTGTTTGGCTCATGAAAAAGCATCACTCTATTTACTGGAATGTTGGTTTCACACCAATACATTTGTTTGGTAATATAGTTGCTAATTTAACAAATGATGCTGACGTGGTTTACGTTAAAGGAAAAGAGAAGGCTGACTATATCAAAAAATATTCAATGGCTCCCGTTTACGAATTTGAAGAACACCCTCCAGTTATTTCATCTGAACCGAAATGTTTTTACCATAGTAATATTAATTGTATTTGTGCGCTATCGAATATATTTTTTTTATATGAAAACTTTATAATGAAAGAATAAAATAATATAATGACTTTCAATTCACCTTCAGACCTATTGCGCATGCGTTTTCTTGTATATAAATGTAATTACAGAATTGATTCTGTTTAGTTTCATCATGCATTGTATCAACTGCGGTAAGCAATTTTCTAGAGCTTACCATCTTCGTCGACATCAGTTATGTTGCGGTCAACGTTCAACTACTTGTGACAGTTGTGGAAAACAGTTTTCAAGGTTTAGTAATCTTAAAAATCATCAACGTAAGAGTTGCGATGGTCCACCTTTTATTCCCAAGAAAAGACTTAGACCTATGGGTATGGAAGTGTTGGAACCCGGTGTTACCAAGTTACATCACGCATTCAAAACCAGAATAGCTTCCTATCGGTTCTCCATTCCAGATAAAAAGACAAATTATATGGATTTTCTCAATGAGGTTCAACCAAAAGTATTAAATAAAATTCAAGAAACCTTCAGCAACATTATTCATTAAAAATAAATTTTGAAATATTCAGTATATACATAATACCAGAGAAGGAGATTTCAGATATAAAGTCTATGAATACAGCCAACAAAGTTGTGACTACATCAACCGATTTGAAACATGAAGAATTTAAAGATGAAATTATGAACCAGGCTTCAGTGTTTCAAGAAAAAGATAGTGGGTGGGCACTTCAAGAAATAATGTTTTTAGATGTGAACATAAACCGTTTTAATGCAATTTCCGTTTCTACTTATGTCAAGTTGCCAAGGGCGATAATTAGAAAACAGACTGTTTTAAATATCCGGAATAATGATAATGCATGTTTCGCTTGGTGTGTGAATGCAGCAATATTTCAACCCGAAGGAGATCCCACGAAGCCAGAATCTTACCCCCATTTTGATACCTTGCTAGATTTCACAGGAGTAGAGTTTCCGGTAACTATAACGTTAATTTCGTTCACTTTACTTCCCTCGATTGAATTAATAAATTATCGTATGGGCGGCGATTAGCCAGTCCTTTCTCATACCCAACACCGAGAAATGTTTCAAGGCTGAATATATTTACTGTCGACGAGAGTCGAAATCAACGTTTCTATGCGCGCTGATCGAGGTTCGTCTGTCGGGAAAATAGTCACAACTATTTTGAAATTCCCACTTCGATCTCGTGTCTCTTCTTCTACCAATTATAAATCAAATATGAATCAAAAATTCACTACTGAAAGGTAAATTCCTTTCCTGGTCAAAGCGTATGAGCGTGACACGAACATGAGACGTTAGTCGGTTGTCGTTCACATGATTTCGTGTATTTAAACAAGTGGCAAAGGGGTTTCGTTCTTCTTTCCGGCGAACATGTACTATTGAAGCCTTTCTGGCTTATCTTATCTTATCTTAGAAGTGCATTCATTTGAGTGGTAAGTCATTTCGCTTAAATGTATAACTAACTCTCCTTTCTTAATAGCTTCTACGTTCCTATCTTTATTATGTAGCAATGTCATTCCAGTGCCAGGAATAATATATATCGATATGAATTTGTTTTTTTTCTTTCAGGTCTTTTTTATATTATCTATTTAAAAATATAGACATATTTAAAATATGTATGTATTTACCGGTGCAGAATCGGTTATTCGATTTTATCGTTTTCATTTATTTATTTCATTTATTGCTTTCTTTGAGTATTTCTTTTATCTAAAAAAATACAGGATGTATGAACCACGTTGTCAAATAATTTCTTTAATATCAAATATTATCTGCTTTGTAATATCATACTTCAGACATCCTGGATTTTAGTTAAATTGTAAAATTGTTCCTGATACTATATTTGTTCCCCAGCACTTTACCTGGAGCACTTTACCTGGGATACTTTATCCGGGATACTTTGCCTGGAATACTTTGTCCGGAATACTTTACCTGGGATGCTTTATCTGGTGCCAGAAAGCTGCCTCCAACTTTAACTACAAGTTTTTTTTCTGCAACATCTACAAGCTTCTCTGCAAGTGTATCTACAACTGCAACAGGAGCAGGAAAGTACAATAGTTCTGCTCTCCAACACAACATATGTCGTCATACTACTACTAAAATTAACTAGTCAATATTTTTTTAATTTCATCTTTTTGTTTAACCAATATACAACTTGTAAATTTAATAACGTTGTTCATATAGTTTTTTTTCCCTTCCAATCTTCCAGGATTTGTCGCTATAATGCAGATGTGAATAACAAATAAACTAGTATTATTCAGAGTGGCGCCCACTTACCTTTCCTAATTTTCATAATTTATCTTTATTTCACCTTAAATAAATTTCAAGTAGAATTACCCGAGAACCGGTAAGACTACTCTCTGAATTTGTACTAGTTTGGTCCCAAAATCTGCACCTGAGGTGCTCTCTAAACTGAGTAGCCGTTACAAATTGTCGCCCAACCTTGTTGGAGGCGTTGCAAAGTGGCATTACCTTATCATTACGTAACAAATTGGCACCCGAACGTGCGTGGGCCTTGTCTTACACATCTGCTTTATAATAATAAATCTTGAAACTTGGAAGTTTGGACAGTAGTTGAAGTCAGAAGCAATCACTTTAATATTCTATATATATATATATATATATATATATATCTTTTTTCACTTATCGTATTATTTATCTTTCTATCTTTTACTTATCATATCGTTCATATGTTGAGTTGGTAATATCTATTTTTATTATCGTTTATCTAACATATCTTTATATTTTTATCGTATATCTTCACGTATCGTACCTATAAATTTTTCTTTTTCGTCAATATCAACAGTACTCGTTTTTTTCTCTTTTATCTTATATTTTTAATACCGTCAATTAACGTATAATAACATGGCTCGAATTTTCAAATTAAATGTTGATTATCTTTTATCTCATGAATTGGATTACGAACTTTCTTATCGTGGCTTGGAAATCCCTTCACTGGTTACAGAGAAGAGGAAATTATTACGCGGTGTTCTAACACAGGAAGTATCTATGAGGAGTTCGATTTCATATGTTGAACTTCCTTACCGAAATTACAGGTATTAAGATGTCTTTTGCCGACTTGAAGAAGAAGGTTCAAGATTTTGTTGGAACTTCTTCGGATGTCGAGTACCGAAGGTTGACTTGCCGTCTAACTCACCTCACTCAACGTACTTCTCGTTTAACTTGCGAGGAGGACGAACAAGAGCAAGTAAAGAAACATTTAACAACAGAAATATTTTGTTTAGAAGGTGAATTAGATAGCAAAATCAATGTTATCGATTCAGATAGACAATCCACTCCAGTAAATACAAGTCAAAGCTTTTCTTTTTCTAAACCTGTACCTGTACATAAATGGGGAATAAGATTCACAGGAATAGATTCCAAAGAATCTGTACTTGGATTTTTAGAACGCGTAAATTGCCTCAAACTTTCGAGAGGTATCACAGATGCTGAATTGTTTTCTAGCTCAGCTGATTTATTTAGTGATCAGGCTTTTAATTGGTATCTTATTAACAGATGCAAAGTTCAGAATTGGGAACAATTAGTGACCAAATTAAAATCCGATTTCTTACCGTATAACTACCAAGATGATTTACTAGAGGAAATCAAAGCTAGAAAACAAGGTCAACATGAACGAGTTACCTTGTATATCAACGCCATGTGTGGTTTGTTCAACCGTCTTGATGACAAACCAAGTGAAAGTGCCATCATTCGTATTATTCGTAGAAATCTTTTACCTCATTATGCACAACCATTAGCTTTAATTGATATTGATACTGTTGATATTTTGACTGAAAAATGTAAACGACTAGAGGAAACATTAACTTGGGACCAACATTTCACAGCTAATCATAAAAGCAGTCAATATTTACTTGAACCAGATTTGAGCATACCTAGTACCTCTTTTAAGGATAATTCTTGTTTTAAACAAACACGAAAAAATCTATCTGTAGTATCTTCTACCTGGACTTGCTGGAATTGCAAACAAGCAGGTCATATGTATTATAACTGTCAAGTTCCTAGGAAACTGTTTTGTTTTGGTTGTGGATACAGTAAAAACGAAATGTCCTAAGTGTTCAAAAAACGAACCAAGCGGTGGTCGAGCTTCCCACTCTACCACAGTCGCTCAGAAACCGGGAACATCAGGAAAATCCAGCACCAAAGTAAAACCAAAACCTCAGGAAAAACCTACAAAAGACAAAAATTGAGGTTATCTCAAATAAATCCTGTAAATTCCAGTTCTGCAAGGAAAATTTCTCCTTCTGTCTTAAAAAAGGTTCCTACTGTAAGTCACTCCGACTGGAATTCGTGGCTTTTATTTGTCAAAAAATTCTATAAATTAAATTCAAGATCAAATTCAATAGTTTCAAACTCGAAGCATAAGTCTTTAGCAAATGTAGGGTCACTGTTGTATAACATGGAAAGTGATAATCGACCTTATGTCGATATCATAATTTTTGATAAAACAATTTCTTGCCTTGTTGATACTGGTTCAAATATCTCATTGATTGGTTCTCGTGCACTAGATTTTATTCATAACTTATCGATACCTATCTTAAACGATGATAACTTAAAAATATCTACTGCATATGGCAAGTTGCAGGACGTTCTTGGTTATATCGAAACATATGTCATCACAGACAAGATATCTAGGCTTATGAAATTTTATCTAATACCTTCTGTTAAACATGACATTATTCTCGGTATGGACTTTCTTAAGATTTTTAACGTAAAAATAAATTTCTCTAAATTATCTTTAACTGTAAATTCTCTCTCGTTGGCTGTAGTCAATACAATTCGGGATGTATCTCATTTAACTCCTAATCAAACTGGTAAATTAAATCAAACTATTGATCTCTTCAAGACTATTAGTCCTTCAGATAAAATCGGCAAAACTCATTTGATAGAGCATTTCATTGATACCGGAAATTCCCCTCCCTTTAAACAAACCCAATATCCCTTACCTCAGGCAATGCAAGCTTACTTGGAAAAGGAAGTAGATACTTTGCTTGAATTAGGTGTAATTCAGGAAAGTAAATCTTCATATTGTAGCCCTATCTGGTTAGTTCAAAAGGGAGATGGTAAATTTAGAATGTGTTTTGATGGACGTAAATTAAATAGTGTAACTTTAAATAAAGATGCTTATCCCTTACCTTCAATCGAAGGCATACTGAGTCAACTTCGAGATACTCGTTATATATCTAGTATCGATCTGAAGCAAGCATTTTATCAAATTCCGTTGGAGAACTCATCTCGGGAAAAAACAGCTTTTGCAGTTAAGGGTAAAGGTTTATTCGAGTATGTCACTACCCCTTTCGGTTTAGTCTCTGCTCCTGCTAGTATGTGTCGTTTGATCGATTTGGTCATTGGTCCTTCCTTAGAACCGTATTGTTTTCACTACCTGGATGACATCATCATTTGTACTCCTGATTTTGACAAACACATGGAAATTCTCCAGAGTGTTTTTGAGAGATTACGAGATGCCGGCTTGACGGTGAATTTAGATAAATGTCAGTTTTGTCGTTCTTCCCTTAGATATCTAGGTTATGTAGTGGATGAAAATGGTCTTCGTACCGATCCTGAAAAGGTGTCTGCTATTTGTGAGTATCCTGTTCCGAAAACTGCCACTCAGGTGCGTAGATTCTTGGGAATGGTTTCGTATTATCGACGGTTTCTTAAAGATTTTTCTTCCTTATCTGCTCCAATTTCTGATCTTCTAAGTGAGCGAAAGAAACACCAACCCATTACTTGGACACCCCAAGCAGATCAAGCTTCTGAAAAGGTGAAAACTGTCTTAACTACCGCTCCTATCTTAAGTAGTCCCGATTTCACCAAACCTTTCTTCCTTATGACAGATGCTAGTGATGTTGGGGTAGGAAGTGTTCTTTTTCAACTGGAAGATGGACTCGAACATCCCATAGCTTATATGAGTAAGAAACTCACAAAGAGTCAAAAGAAGTTCAGTACTACCGAAAAGGAACTGTTAGCAGTTTTCTTAGGGATCGATCATTTTAGGTATTATCTTATCGGTCGTCATTTCACCGTAATTACCGATCATTCTGCTCTGGTTTGGTTGAATAACATGAAAAAACCTTCTCCTCGCTTAGCTAGATGGATATTGCAATTGTCGCAATTCAACTTTTCTATCGTACACCGTAGATCTACCGGAACTGTAGTTGCGGATGCTTTATCTCGTATACCTGAAGTTAGTATTTTAGACTTATCTACCTTGCATCCTGATAAATGGTATAATGACATGATTTCTCATGTTCAGGATTTTCCGGAAAAATACCTAAGTTTTCGAGTTGAGAATAACATATTATATAAACATGTCTTTAATAAATTTGGACCAATTAGTAATATTTCCGATTGGAAAATTGTCGTTCCTACTAAAAATCGAAATGAAATTCTACATCATTTTCATGATAGTCCAACTTCTTGTCACTTCAGTGTTTTTAAAACATTAGAGAGAATTTCTGAAATTTATTATTGGCCGAATCTTAGAAAATCGGTTTATAAATATGTTACTCGTTGTAAAATATGTGCATCGTGTAAACCATCTAACTTACCCCAAGCAGGATTAATGGGACAATATCGTAATATTAACTTCCCTTTTCAATTAATATCGTGTGATCTTTTAGGGCCATATCCCCGATCTCGCAAAGGTAATCAGTTCGCACTTGTAGTTGACTGGTTCACTAAATTCGTATTGGTTCATCCCTTACGTCAGGCTACCGCTCGTTCTATAGTGGATTTCTTAGAAAATCATGTTTTTCTCATTTCTGGAATACCTCAAATCGTTTCGTGTGATAATGGTAAACAGTTCACGAGTCATCTTTTCAAAAATCTCATGGAAAAATATTCAGTACAAAAGATATGGTATAATGCTAACTTTCATCCGCAAATTAATCATACTGAGCGCTTAAACAAATCCATTGTCACAGCTATACGATCTTATAGTTATGAAGAAATATATAAAATTGCTCAAGCAATTCGGCTGTCGAAACATGAGGTTACCGATTTCACCCCTTGCTTCCTTATCTTTGCTCGAAATGTACCTGTCTCGGGAAATTTTTATGGCAAAATTGCAGAAAATGCAAATAATCAGGTTACCATTTCTGACAAAGTTCACCGAATTCAGGATACACAAGAAATGCCTAAATTCTTCGAAGTAGTGAGAAAGAACTTGCAAACAGCATATCGACAAAGTAGTCAACGTTATAATTTACGCAAACGTGATCATAGGTTTTATGTAGGTGATCGGGTTTGGAAAAAGAACTACCCAAAATCGGACAAAGCCAGATATATTTCCGCAAAATTTTTACTGAAATATACACAATGTACCGTATATCGAGATATCTCTCCCTTAGTGTATGAATTAAAAGATGAAACGGGAAAAAATATTGGTCGATGGCACATGAAAGACCTTAAAGCTGGTATCTTGTCTGATGATGAGTGTTCTGATATCGATGATTCCGAAGCAGCCCTAACGTAATCAGATAAATATACCTTTCCTAATTTTTCATTCTATTTGTGTTGTATGTTGGTGTCTCGAATATTTTTTTTATCTTTTTATCATAGAGATTTTCCTTTTCTTTGACTAGAAAACGATAATGACTTTCTTTACCTACTACTGATTAGCAAGTTAACCTTCGTGTTCTGGGATAAATGAGTAGTGTAATAAATATTTTCCTAGCCGGATGGAATTCTAATCTAAGAATTATAATATAAAATCTGTAGAGAATTTTTCGAATTTTTAAAATATTCAAATTTATTATAATTTTGAAAAAGTTTTTTTGCACAGTCAAATCAAATTGAGTAATAAACCTGTTGCGCACATGCATAGAGGTTAATGAATTGGGTCTAATTGATTTGGAGAAATATCGGATATACCTTAAATGTTTTAGGGGTGATATTATATCTTCAGTACCTTATCTTATCTTAATTATCGTAGTTTACGATAAATATCTTACCTTATCTTATCTTATCTTATCTTATCTTATCTAAGTGGACAAGGGTAGTAAACTTGTCTACTGTACTATATATTTTATAGTACTTATCTTATCTTATCTTATCGTTACAGACAAAGTATCTTGTCTGTATTTATATACCGAAAGGGTATATTAAATTTTTTTTTAAAGACCATTGACAATTTGACTTTGCAATTAACTTACATAGTTGCTGACATATCAGGGGATATCGAAGTTATTATCTTAGCTTTAAAGTTTTATTACTGCAGTTATTATCAGTTATTATCTTAGCTCTAAAGTTTTATTACTTCAGTTATCTAAAATTTCTATTATCTTAGCTATCTTGAAATTTTAATATCTGAAATGTTTTAAAATTTCCTTTATCTTAATTATCTTAAAAATTTTCATTACCTTCATGTTGAAAATTTTTAGTATCTCAAGTGTTTTAAATTTTTTTTATTATCTATTTGTTAATATGTTCGAGATGTCAACTTACATTACAGAAGTTCTTTTTGCCTATCTTCAGTCAATATCTTACCTAATATCTTGTTTACTTAAAATTTTTCTATTTTGCTCATTACATACCTCTATCTATGATCATTCCGAAAGATTGATCTAGATATTTCACTTATAGACATGGATTCAATCTGTCTATATTTTATTGCATCACATTTTCCCTTTTTGATTATATTTTTTGTTGGATTTCTCAGCAGTGGGTGTTGAGGGAGCTCAGAGCGGTCTGGAATGTGTTTCAGGGTTCAGCGTCGGGGGGTTAATCAGCCTGGGAGGCAGAGGTGGCTAAGGTCTGCTGTCATTTAGTTAAATCTACTTGGGGGGTTAGCTACTGCGTTTGTGCCAACATGGCTCACATATCGCTCTGGGGATTTTCCAGCAGTACTGTTGTGGGATGCCGTTGTCAATTTCTCTTTTCCCCAAATTTCAGCTTGACAGCAGCTACATTCTGTTAGGGGGTTAGATCGAGCCTCCTTGGACTTGCTGTATCAGCTTCTTCCAAAAATTTTTTTTTGAATTTTTTTTTCTTTCGTTTTTTTGGTTTGTTGTTATTCATTATTTAGTTTATCGATCTTAAAAGCTTTTCTATTTAAGGAACGTTATGTTGTATTGTCATGGTGTTTCGGGTTTGGATTTCATCTGAAGCTGAGATTGAAGACCACGACGCAATTTAACATCTCTCGCGAGGTCCTTCTCATTAGGCAGAAGTTGATTTCTTGATCGGTGATACTGTGGTGATGCACATATCCGACCAAAAATATGAGTAGTTTTTTTTGGGTTTTTTTTTTTATTTTTCTTTCATATATCGTTATATGGGGTATAATATATTGGAAGTTTTAGCTTGACAGGAGCTACATTCTGTAATACAAACTTCCTTGGATTTGTTCCAAAAATATTTTTTTTTTTTTCTATTCATATGATAGTAGTAATTAAATAAAGAAACATTTTATAAATAATAACTCGTCCATATCTTTTTTTATCTAACTGAGGGATAATCAATGTATCTGATGGGAGTCTCATTTCTTTCCTTATCTTATCTTATCTTAAGTCATTATCTTTGGGAACCCACTGATGCAGTGATTTATCTTTCTATCAAATTTCTAAAATTATTGGTATGTAGATACCTGGTACTGGTTCCGCTTTTCTCAGAATTTACCGTTCAAAGTTCTGCGGTGTTTGTGAGATGATTTTTTTCTCCTAATGTTCTGCTTGCGCGATGACCAATGGCTACTGTGGACGCTAACTGGCAACCTCCCTGGTAAGAGCCTAGGAAGAAAAAAAAAATCACCTGGCGTACCGGTGAAGACTTTGGAACGCTCCCTTTCTTTCATATTTTTTTTAATCTTTATTTTTCTCTAAATTAATCATTCGGAAGAATCCTCAAATTTGTTCTTTTCCTTCAGTATCGCAGTGACTCGTTCCTTTCTTCTTAGTCTTCCTATCGTTCAATATCTTCTTAATATCTTCTTTATTTCAGTCTCGTAATAGCTCAATGATTTTCACTTATAAAAAAAATTTTTTTCGGGTTGTAAGTGTGTGTAACGTTAATTTCGTTCACTTTACTTCCCTCGATTGAATTAATAAATTATCGTATGGGCGGCGAATAGCCAGTTTTTCCTCATACCCAACACCGAGAAATGTTTCAAGGCTGAATATATTTACTGTCGACGAGAGTCGAAATCAACGTTTCTATGCGCGCTGATCGAGGTTCGTCTGTCGGGAAAATAGTCACGTCTATTTTGAAATTCCCACTTCGATCTCGTGTCTCTTCTTCTACCAATTATAAATCAAATATGAATCAAGAATTCACTACTGAAAGGTAAATTCCTTTCCTGGTCAAAGCGTATGAGCGTGACACGAACATGAGACGTAAGTCGGTTGTCGTTCACATGATTTCGTGTATTTAAACAAGTGGCAAAGGGGTTTCGTTTTTCTTTCCGGCGAACATGTACTATTGAAGCCTTTCTGGCTTATCTTATCTTATCTTAGAAGTGCATTCATTTGAGTGGTAAGTCATTTCGCTTAAATGTATAACTAACTCTCCTTTCTTAATAGCTTCTACCTTCCTATCTTTATTATGTAGCAATGTCATTCCAGTGCCAGGAATAATATATATCGATATGAAGTTTTTTTTATATTATCTTTGAATATATTTCAAAAAAAAAAAAATCTACATAATTTAAAAAATTATGATTGTCATTTATTTATCAAAGAACTGACTACCAAAGGTGAAAACATCAGTGCCTTACCCCAAACAAAGGAGAAGTATATATGCTTCTCAAAATCTATTTTGGTGGAAAAGTTTAGTGATCCCAAGATACGAGATGTGTATATGACATTAAAATTTGTTGATTCCTTTAGTTTTCTAGCTAGTTCATTGGAAAAACTGGCTTCTTCGTTGAATCCTGAACAGTGTAATGAGGTACGAAAGTTTTTCCCAAAACATTTTAATTTAATGAGACAAAAAGGCGTGTTTCCGTATTCATATGTGACATCTTTTGATAAACTACGCGAGCGACAATTACCATCTAAGGAACATTTTTTTGATACCTTAAAAGGTGTTGATATCTCTGATGAGAATATGCACGAGCTCAACTAGTATGGAATACTTTCAACTGCACAACTATTAGTGATTATGCAAAGTTATATTTAAAAACTGATGTGTTGCTTCTTGCCGACGTCTTTGAGAATTTTCGCAAAGTTTGTCTTAAGGAATATAAGTTGGATCCAGCTCACTACCTTACCGCTCCTTCCCTGAGTTGGGATGCCATGTTGAGATGTACTCAGATTGAACTACAACTTTTAACCGATGTGGATATGCTTCACTTCTTCAAAAAAGGAATTCGAGGCGGAGTAGCTCAATGCAGCAAGAGGAAAGCTGTAGCAAACAATAGATACTTGGAAACCTTTGATGTGAACAAACCAGAGAGCTACATAATGTTTTTAGATGCTACAAACCTTTATGGGGCTGCAATGAAGGAATATCTACCATTTGGTGACTTTAGGTGGTTAACTGAATCTGAAATTGAATTATTCGATGTCGATACTATTGAAGATGATTCTCCTAAAGGATATGTTTTGGAAGTGGACTTGGAGTATCCTACCAACCTGCATGATGCACATAACGATCTTCCTTTCTGCCCGGAAAGTATCATCCCTCCAAAATCCAAATATTCAAAGCTGATACCGAACTTGAACGATAAAACCAAATACATAATACACTATCGTAACCTTAAACAGTGTTTGAAAAATGGTTCAAAATTGGAAAAGATTCACAGAGTTATCGAGTTTTCACAGTCTGCGTGGCTAAAGACATACATTGAACTTAACACCAGTCTACGCAACAAAGCTACAAATGCCTTTGAAAAAGATTTGTTTAAACTTTTAATCAATGCAATCTTTGGAAAAACGATGGAAAATGTTGAAAAAAGAAAACGTATAATTATATCAAGTCATTGGGAAAACACCAGAGGATCCCTGGGAGCGAAAACTTTAATTGCGAAACCAGAATTCAAATCTTGATCTGTGTTTAACAATAATTTGGTGGCGGTTCAACTGAATAAAATTAAAGTAGTGTATGATAAACCGTTATATGTAGGATTTTCAGTTTTGGATATTTCAAAGACTATAATATATGAGTTTTATTATGATTAGGTTAAGCAACAGTATGGTGATTCTGTTAAGTTGTGTTATACGGATACTGATTCATTAGTGTTGGAAGTATTTACTGAAGATTTCTACAAAGACATGAAGGAAAATATTGAATATTCCGATACATCCAATTATCAGACAAATAATATCCATGACATTCCTAAAACAATATCTATTGTCGGTAAAATGAAAGACGAGTTTGCTGGTGTAGTTGTTGAGTCTTTCTATGGAACTGGTGCTAAAGCATATTGTGTTAAATTATCGGAACGATTCAACAAGTCTGATATTTTAAAGAAGGCTAAAGGTATTTCTAAACATATAATTGAAACTCAACTACATCTTAATGTCTATAAACAAATCGTTGAAACTGGTGGTATTGTATGTTTTTCTTTCCAATATGCATATTATCCACACAGAATTAAAAAACAAGGTGGCTCTTTCTTCAAAGGATGATAAGAGGTATGTAATACCACATGACACAAATACTCTAGCATGAGGGCATTTTCTCCTAAATCCATCCTCCAATTCAGGCACATTAGATGATCTTCTCCAAGCATTAGAAGAAGAAGAAGCAGTGGAGAATTTTTTCAGTGATGTGAATATAGAAGAATACTTAGATTCTACAGATTTTGATTTGAGTAATTCTTATTCCAAAAGGAGCAGCTTCCCCTGAGGAACAAAAATACAGACCCATATGCCTCATAAGCGTAATGGGAAAAATATATGAACAAATTATCAAAATGCGATTAGAGAAAGAACTGGAAGATAAAAAGGGGATATCAAAAAGACAGTTCGGATTTAGAAAAGGCAAGTCCGCCCCAATGGCAGTGGAAGAGGTTATAGATAGAGTAAGAGAAGAAAAGGGGAACACCTGGGCAGCACTCATCACACTAGACATCAAAAACGCCTTTAATACTGCATCTTGGAGAATAATTATAGAAAGGCTGGAAACCATGCAGATATCACAATATCTGATCTTCCTGGTCCACAACTATTTCTCAGCTAGAAAGATTGTCATCGACGGAAACACCATGGACATAACGCAAGGAGTGCCACAAGGTTCTGTCTTGGGCCCCACTTTGTGGAATGTGCTATTTAATCCCGTACTGGAGATTGAAATACCAGATGGTGGTTTCACTATCGCATATGCGGACGACCCAGCTCTGGTTGTCACAGCGAAGGATAAAGCAAGTCTGATACACAATGGAAACGAGGCCCTGGAAGATATAAGATACTGGGTAAGTGAAAATAAATTGGAACTTGCTGTGCATAAAACGGAAGCAATAGTAATCAAGGGGAAAAGGGACAAATCAGGTGTTGCTTTTAATATTGGAAGATCCAGGATAGAGGCAAGGAATAGTTTGAAATACCTAGGCATATGGATTGATAGGGGCGGAACTTCCAGGAGCCACATATGTAGGACAGTAGAGAAAACGGCAAAACTGGTCAGCGCCCTGACAAGGATACTCCCGAATCTAAATGGGCCAACAAGTCACAAGTTACAGAAGGAAGCTATACAGTAAGGTAGCTCAATCCATATTGTTATATGGAGCCGAAGTGTGGGCAGAAGTTCTGAATGTCCAAAAATATAAGGATATTTTCATTGGAGGTCATCGGAAAATGATGCTGAGAGAAATTATGGGATACAGAACCATTTCAAAGGAAGCCACATATGTAATTGCAGGAACCATCCCGATAGATCTACTTGCGGAAGAGAGGAAAAGGATATTCAAGCAGAATACCACGGAAGAAGAAAAAAAGAATGAAACAGTAAACAGTTGGCAAGATAGATGGGAAGAAAACAACACAAAGGGACAATGGACGAAGCAACTCATCCCAAAACTAGAGGTTTGGCTGAACTGCACACACAAGTATACAAATTACTACTTAACCCAATTTTTAAGTGGACACGGATGTTTCGGAGTGTATACAAATAAGATAGGGAGAAAAGAAAACAACTCATGCTATTACTGTGGAGACATAGACACTGTGGAACACACCGTTTTTTCCTGCAGAAGATGGCATTATAATAGAATTTTGATGGACGATATAATTAACGCGGATAACATAATTGAGATGATGGTGAGCTCAAAAGAGAGCTTTGCAAAAATAGAGAGGTTTATAACTGAAATCATACAAGAAAAGGAAAAAGAGGAAAGGAAATTTCAAGAGGAAGAGAGGAGAAGGGATGTATAAACAGGTGCTGTGCGGTCAATGTTGGTTGTCCTATGGATCTTGCCATTGAACATGCAGCGAGAAAACAAGAAAGCAGGGGTTTTAGTCGGAGTAGCGCCCGACACTATCGGACATATAGACTCAATGTTCGGTGCCAAGCGGTTTCCCCTCACAAAAAAAAAAGGTTAGGTTAGGTTAGGTTAGGTTAGGTTAGGTTAGGTTAGGTTAGGTTAGGTTAGGTTAGGTTAGGTTAGGTTAGGTTAGGTTAGGTTAGGTTAGGTTAGGTTAGGTTAGGTTAGGTTAGGTTAGGTTAGGTTAGGTTAGGTTAGGTTAGGTTAGGTTAGGTTAGGTTAGGTTAGGTTAGGTTAGGTTAGGTTAGGTTAGGTTAGGTTAGGTTAGGTTAGGTTAGGTTAGGTTAGGTTAGGTTAGGTTAGGTTAGATTAGGTTAGGTTAGGTTAGGTTCCACTCCTAGGAGCTGTAAGACCTTGTCGTTGGTGGAGTGGCTCAGTAACTTCCTCCCTTCCCGCGCCGCAAGGACGGGTCGGGAAGAGTGAAGCTAACAAATAGCTCAAAAACGGTCAGTGGGGCACTGGTGGGGCTACTAATGTCGAGTAGGTAGCACCAGTAAATGCCAGTAGAAGATCCAACATGCCCAAGTTACATCCGAACACACTGACAAGTCCTACCAGATACGGAGGGCGAACGGCGAGTTCCCGGCGCCAAAAAACTGGGACCCTTTGGCTATGGTATGGTAACCCAGACAGAAGAGTCCACCTGGCCGTAGGTTTAAAAGGCGATGCAAGGACACCAGTTTAAAAAACCAATCATGGAATCACACAATGAGGAAGTGTCTACGGAGCAGAGGAGGGAGACCTCAGTACCGGTCGGACCGGGTGGTGTCGTGACAGGCCCCCACCGATCGTCAACCAGTGACTGTCAAAGCCCAGTGGAAAACCAGGCTGGAGCTTCTGTAATTACTACTGGAAAAAATGAAAAAAGGGCAACAAAAAATATTGCGGTAATCGACATAACATCGGACTTGCCAAGAAGTGGAAAGTATAACAGCCCTGGAATGCACAGCAGGCTAAACGTAGCCAGCAAATTGAAAAGATGCGATTCGCTTAATATGCAAAGAAAAAAAAATAGGGGACACATCGTTTGCAGATGTCACCGATACATTGAATAAAGTTGAGAGTCCTATAGCCTTCGTCGTATACGAGGCGGTCGAGGGAATAATTGCAATATCGGAGAGCCTTACAAAAAGGGCTTAGGAAAACCCGAACACACAAAAGGGTATAAAGGAAGCCATCGCGAAACTAGCAAGGACCTGTGAGGTTATCTCAAGACAATCCAGTCAAGAATGGTTTGAAATTAACAAATGGGAAAAAATACACCGATGACATTTAATATTGAAACCCAAACGGAACAACTAGCGAACGTAGAGGAATGGCAGAAGAAAAGACAGGAGCTTAAAAGGCTTAGAAACGAACTAGAAAAAAAACATCGAGACTTAGAAGAACTGGAAATACAAATGAAACAAACGGTAACAGACCTACAACTCAGAGAGGAAAACCTCAATGTAAAAGAGAGGCTGTTGCAGGAAAGGGAAGAAAGAATCCAACAGCAGAGCAAAAGATACACATCAGGGAGCGAGGCAAAGATAGAAATCAAAGACGTTGATAGCTTCAAAAAATTTGAGGAGTTGATAAACCAGAAATGGGAAGGACATGAGTACCGAAAAACAGAGATTGCCCTGGGAAATCCCCTTAACACAAAAGACGTGGTAGTAAAAGTAGTTCTCGTCGAAGACCCCTAAATGAACTCGGGTATCCAGAAACAATTTAAGGATCGATTTCCAGAAGTCATGACAGAAAACGACTTCGACATGATTGAACAGACTATAAAAACCAACTCCAAGAGCTTGGGTGAGAACCATACGACAAAGAAAATAGTCAAATTGAAGGTAATGGGAACAGAGGAAGAAACCTGGAACCAAATGAAAAAATTAGAGGAAGAAACTAGAGGGGAGGAGTGGATCGCCCTGCACAAAATTAAGCAAATAAGTCTGAAGAGATTAAGGATAATGTCAGAGTGTATATTCAAGGATAGTGACGCGAAAATAATCATTTATACCGACACGCAAGAAAATAAAGGGACCTACGCACGAAAAACGCAAGAACGAAAAACATACGCTCTTATAGTGGATACAAAAGGAAAAGACTACAATGAGACACTGAAGAAAATAAAAAACTAAATAATGAACAACCCAGATAAAGACTCAATAAAGGGAATCAGAAGCACACGAGATGGTGCTATACTTATTACCCTAGAGAAAAACGAGCAAAAACTAAATAGTTTAGGAGAAACCTTAAAGAAATTTAACAACAGCCCTGTAAAACTAAAAGGCGATAGTAAGGAAGTTATCCACATAAGAGGGATGGACAGCGATACTACGATACCGGAAATAAAATATTCCTTAGAGAAAATAATAGGAGAAGATACATTTCAGCTGAGCGACACTAGGCCAAATGCTAGGAATACCCTGGCAGTAACGTGCATAACAGACAAAGAACACGGAAAGATCTTAATACAAACCAACACTATCAGAATAGGACTCACAGACTGTGAGATATCCAAGAGGATTGAAGTGAGAAAGTGCCGGATCTGCTGGTCACTTGAACACCAAAACAACAAGGAATGCAAAGGACCAGACCGCACAAAATGCTGCTATAAATGCTCGAAAGAGGGACACTTAGGGAAGGAATGCACCAACGAGCCATTCTGTCTGTCCTGCCAGCAAACAGGACATATCACAGCCAGTGGTACTTGCAAAACATTTAAAAGACACCTATCACAAATAAGGAGAAAACAAAATGAAAAAAGAAACAACTCATACATTCTTCGAATTAATACTGGACAAGGGGCACTGGACGGAGGCATCGAACCAGTAGATAACCAACAATAACAATAATGTTAATTTCACAAATTAATTTAAACCGATGCAGAGCGGCGCAGGAACTCCTACAGCAGACAACTATTGACGAAAAGACAAGTATCGTGATAGGTCAAGAACCTAATATAAGCAGAATGATAAATAACGCTTATTATGACATTAACAAAGACTGCTTTCTGCATATATGCGACAGTGTTGAACTACCCGTGATAAGCAAATGTACTGGACACGGATTCGTGGGGATAGAGCTTGAGAAATGTAAAATCTTCTCAAGCTACTTCTCTCCGAATAGCACTATAGAAAGATTCGAGGAACTGCTATATAACCTACAACGAGAAATAGAAGCAACAAAAAAACCAATTATAATAGGGGGAGACTTGAATGCAAAAAGCCACATTTTTGGCTCGAAGAATCAGAATATCAGGGGTACTATTATAGAGGAATGGATCGCATCGAACAACTTAACCACTGCGAACGTAGGAGATAAACCAACGTTTAGGAATGCAAACAGAGCTTTCTTAATAGACGTCACAATTACAAGCCCAGACACAATAGTCTCGGGTTGGCATATAAACGAAGACGAAGAGAATCTTAGTGATCACCACACAATTAGATATAAGCTAACATTTCCAGACAAGAGAAATAAACATAAAGTAGAACAATCCAAAACGGTGCGGTGGAAGATGACAAAAAAGGGAATCGAAGAAATGGTAAAACAGGCAAATGTACAACTGAAACTGGGAAACAGATCCGAACCATTAGAGCTGGTGGAAAATATCACCACCCTATGCAACAAACACCTACCAAGAATGAATCAAGGTCAAATTAATAAAAAAGGGATGTATTGGTGGACCCAAGAAGTTGCGGAGGCAAGACACGAGTGTGTACGAAAACGGAGAGTTATGACCCGGGTAAACCGCTCACAAATTCTCTCAGACGAACAAAAAAACACAGCCCAGGAAGAGTACAAAACAGCAAGGAAAAAACTCAATGTCATTATTAAACAAGAAAAAAGTAAAAAATGGAAGGAACTGAGCATGGAACTGAACAATGACGTATGGGGCAAAGCCTACAAAATAGTTACAAAAAGAATGGGATACCGACCCAAGACAGGACAGATAACCAACGAACAAGTGAAGGCCAATGTGCAAAAGTTATTCCGTTACCACCCAATCACAATGTGGGAAAGGAAAGAAGTTATGGCTGACGAAATACCATCAATCACGGAGGCCGAGGTACAAAATATCGCCCTAGGCATCAAAACTAAAAAAGCCCCTGGCCTAGATGGAATCCCCCCGGAGGTGATTAAATCATTGGCCGCTAAATGCCCTAAACCCTTCGCAGAGGTAATAAACAAATGTCTCCGGGAAGGAATATTTCCTCAAATATGGAAAAAAGCCAAACTGGTCTTAATAGAGAAACCCAAGAAAAATGAATTGGACGAAACCTCATATAGACCAATATGTCTACTAGACAGCATGGGAAAACTTATGGAAGCAGTGATTAGAGGACGCATTGACAAAGAGGAAACTCATCTGAGAGCACTACACAAGAATCAGTTTGGATTTAGAAAAGGCAGGAGTACGATCGGGGCACTACATAAAGTCCTGAGCATCCCAGACAGGCTAAGGCAGAAAGCAACAAAGAACAGGGGCTTCTGCGTGATGGTAATGATAGATATAGAAAACGCTTTTAATACCGCGCCCTGGAAGGAAATAATAAAATCCTTTGAAAGGATGGGGTTCAGCAACTACCTTAATAGAATTATAAAGAGCTATCTTACAGAAAGAACACTAATAACACAGGCAGGGTGCATCCAGACCAGCTGCGGAGTCCCACAAGGGTCAGTATTAGGACCCACCTTATGGAACATAATGTACAATCAAGTCCTAGAGATTGAACACGAGCCTGGAGTAGAAGCCGTAGCATACGCAGACGACCTGGCATTGGTCATAACAGACACAACAATTACGGAAATAGAAGGAAAAACAAAGCTTGCAATGGAAAAAACGATCGGAAAATTGGAAGAAATGAGAATAAAAATAGCGCATAGCAAAACGGAGGTGGTCATACTAGAGGGAAATACATGGGAATTTATCTGGATAAAGACTGCAGAATGACAACGCATGTGAAAAAAATAGCTGAGAAAGCGTTTTCCACTATAAATACTCTTTCCAAGATAATGCCAGGGGTAGGAGGACCCAAATCGGGGAAACGGAGAATACTCGCTACAACCGCAATGTCAATAATCCTATATGGAGCGGAAATATGGATTAAAGCGTTGAAATATAGCCACTATGTTGGAATACTCACGAGGGTAAATAGAAGACTCGCCCTGCTGATATCATCAGCGTATAGGACGTCACCGACAGCGGCTATTGAGGCCATAGTGGGGATGCCCCCCATAGACCTCGTGATACAAGAAAGGGCAGATATAATGGAACGTGGGAAACAATATAAAAATACAGCAAGGGAGAACCTAATTTAAAATTGGCAACGTAGGTGGGCGGAATATAATGGCTGGACAAAAACATTTATCAAAGACGTAAGGAAATGGAGTGGAAGGACCTGGGGTGAGACGAATCACTTCCTAGCGCAGGCAATGACTGGACATGGTGTGTACGGAACGTACCTAAAAAGAATCGGAAAGCAAGAGGAATCCAAGTGTTGGTCCTGCGAAGAGGAAGAGGATACTCCTTGTCATACGTTATTCGTCTGCCAACATTTTCAAGCAATTAGGGAATCTACAAGGCGCACGCTGGGACGCGCAATAACCTTGCAAAACATATCTGCGATACTCATGGAAAGCGAAGAGGGGTGGAATGCAGCGGCAGAAATGTTAACAAAAATAATGGAAGACAAAGCGAAGGAAGAAAGAAACAGACGTCCCTGATTAACTTGACTCATACAGGCTTATTCCGTGACCTGTCAGAAGTAATGCCGAAAGGCGGTTCCTGGCAGGGGGTATCACGAAGAGAGGAAGGGTTTTAGTGGGTATGGGTACTCTTCAGAGTGCTCGAGTCCCACACTCTCCCGGACACAGAACAACAGTCGGGGGGGAAGTGCATAATGCATCTATAAAAAAAAGGTTAGGTTAGGTTAGGTTAGGTTAGGTTAGGTTAGGTTAGGTTAGGTTAGGTTAGGTTAGGTTAGGTTAGGTTAGGTTAGGTTAGGTTAGGTTAGGTTAGGTTAGGTTAGGTTAGGTTAGGTTAGGTTAGGTTAGGTTAGGTTAGGTTAGGTTAGGTTAGGTTAGGTTAGGTTAGGTTAGGTTAGGTTAGGTTAGGTTGGGGTAGGTTAGGTTCCACTCCTAGGAGCTGTAAGACCTTGTCGTAGGTGGAGTGGCTCAGTAAATTCTACTACTAACATTGGACAAAGATGAAAAGGCACTTAGGGAAATAGATGAGGATATAACTGGCGGAAGCACGGGACTCAAGACAACAAAAGTTGGGGAAACCAAGTGGGCGACGATTAATATAAAAGGCATGACAGCAGCAACGAGCAAGGAAGAGTTGGTTCAAGCCATAGAGGCGATAACGGGCAAGCTAAACGATGAAGTAAGGATCAGCGAGTTCAGACCTCTATTTGGAGATACACTGGCAGCAACAATTACAATAAAGGAGCAACATGCAGACAAGCTTACGCAGTGCAAGAGGATGAGAGTTGGTATAGTGAGGTGCGCTATAGAAAGAAGGGTTAATGTACCCATGTGTGGACGCTGCTGGTCTTTCGAACACTCAGTCAGAGAGTGTAATGAACCTGATAGGATGGGAAGCTGCTACAAATGCGTAGAAGAAGGACCTAAATCGACTGATTGCACCGCACAAGAGTTTTGCCCCATTTGTTCAGAAGCGGGACATAAAGCAGGAACATATAATTGTCAGGAATTCAGGAAGGCGCTTAAACAAGCGAGGAGCAGGGGCAAAGTAAGCGACTTAATTAACTATAGGGCGCCAGCTGCTGCAACTTTAGAAAAGGAGGAGAAAATCGGTGAAAAGGACGAAGGAGGAAACTCAGGAACGGATGGTGCAATGGAGATAAACCCAGATCCCCAAAGCTCCATTCTTCATGGATAAAGTACTTCAACTCAACAACACAGAAAGATTCCACGAGAAGAGGACAGAAACGGACCTTAATTTAGGTACAACAGTCAAAGAGAAGTAGGAAAAAAAGAAGACAGAATACGGACAGAATAAGGAGAACAACATAACTACCAAACTGCATTAGCGAATACGCGACAATCCACGGGGGTCTGACGTTATACTTGATCGGTGGTTTCCGGGCCCCCGGTGGAACAGAGGGGTGGAATGTTTAGTGAGTACGGCCACGGCGAGTCTCACACTATTTAGTGGTCGTAGACAGCCTCGGTTGTCTGGGTCCGCTACATGTGCGTAAATGCATTTCAACCACCCTGGGATCGACGTGTTGGCTACACCGTGGTGATGAGTTTTTTTGCTGGGGTGTAGAAAATAGGCCGACGGAAAAAAAAGTTAGGTTAGGTTCCCAGATGCTACAAATGCTGGTCATATGAACATGAGCTGAAGGTCTGTAACGGTCGGGACAGGTCAAACTACTGCCATAAGTGCGAAGAGCCAGGCCATTCAGCCCAAGACTGCAGCAACGAAGAAAAGTGCCCCCTCTATGGGACCAGTGGACATAGGGCAGGCACCATGAAATGCCCAGCCTTCCAAAAGGCCCTCCAGGAGACACGAAGAAGATACAGAGAAGGAACGCAGAGGACCCCTGGATTTCGGAGAAGGAGCACAATATGGGAACCAACCAAGGGACCAAGGAATAAACGGATGCAAAAAATAAGGAGGAAATATCTAGTGCGCTAAAAGAATTTGAAAAAACAGCCGCAGAGGCAAAAAAACGATAGGGGTGCTGGAGACGCACTCATAGATCGCTCGAGCCGGTCTCATAGGAGAAGACAATGTCTTCGACTAATAGATAGTGAGAAAACATCTGTGATAACTTAGAGTCCACAAAGTCTACATTTTAGCCTTAAATTAGCGTTTATATTTTATATATTTATACATTTTATACCTGTTTTTTATATCTACACTTTACACTTACATTTAATCTACTCCTACTACTCTTACACTGGCAGACAGACGCATAAAAATCCTACAGACGAATTTGGGGACAAAGAGAACGGCACACGACGTCGCCCTGGCAACTGCCCTGGAAAAGAACATCGACTTAGTTATAGTGAGCGAGCCAAACAGGAAGATCAGCAAGGGTCAAGGTTGGTCTACCAACACTACCGGACGGATGGCTGTTTTTTGCAACAACAACAAAATAATTGTGAGAAAGATCGAACCAAGACGAGGCATTCTGTCAGAAATAGTAATCATCGCCTGCTACCTGCCCCCAAACGAACCAGTGGGGGCCTATGAAGACTGTACCATAAATATCATGGACTATGCTGAAGGTGTCAGGGAGAACTATATAATTCTGGGGGACTTTAACTCCAAGTCGGCGGAATGGGGGTCACCTACGGACGAAAGGGGTACAATACTAACGGAACACGCTGCGTCACTAAATTTAATAGTCCACAACACAGGGATCAAGCCAACTTTTATAAGAGGTTCCTCGGACATCACCCTATCAGACCAAAAGGCCAGAAAGCGCATAAAAAATGGGAGGTGCTGGAGGATGAGACCCTGACGAACCACACCTACATCTACTTTGAAGTGTTAGAGAGAAATGCAAAGTACGCAAAGCAGGTACCCCCCACGGGCATTAACTGGGACGTCTTCACCGAAACTCTGAGACGAAGGGTAGAAACCAGAGAAGGGAACACCGTAGAGGAAGGCACAAAGATAATCAAGGAAGCATACGAAAGCGGAAAGCTCGCAACAACGGCACGCAGAAAGACCCCCTACTGGTGGACCACTGAAATAGGACTGAAGCGGAAATAATGTATAGCCATCAGGAGACAAATCACAAGGGGTCACAGTAGGCTGGGACTTGCAGAATTAGATGACATAACAAACCACTACTCTGAAGCGAAAAGAGCACTAGGCAAGCTGATAACAAAAAATAAGAAACAGCACTGGAGCGATCTATGCCAAGACCTGACCAGGGACATATGGGGCCAAGACTACAAAATTGCCATGCGACACCTGAAGGCATATATGCCGTATCAGATGCACATCAGGGATAAAAGAACCGTTACCAGGGAACTGATCCCCGCAGGACGCCCCCACAACCACACACGGATGGTGGTGGAAGAGGGGATTATACCATTCAACAACGAGGAACTGGCAAAAGCCCTGGCAAAAATTAAAACAAAGCTCCGGGCCTGGACGGAATCCCCCGGAAGTAATCAGGAAAATAGGAGAAGTTGAACCGGTATGGTTGCTGGAAATGTACAACTTACTATTGACCACCCAAGCCTTCCCTGAGAAATGGAAGATATCCAAGCTGGTCTTAATTCCCAAGGGGAAAGCGGAAGATACGAATAAGAAATGGAGACCCATATATCTGCTAAAAACAATAAGCAAGTTGTACGAAATATTAATCAGGGGCAGGCTAGAGGAAGTTATAGAGCAAAACGGACCACTATCGGATAAACAGTACGGCTTTCGAAAAGGGTCCTCCACCACGGACGCAGTAACGAGGGTCGTAAAAACGGCCAGAAGATCGGCACACAAATGGGTGTTACTGGTGGCCTTCGATATAAAGAATGCTTTTAACTCACTAAGGTGGGGCGAAATAATGCAAGGGCTGACAAGGAGAAACGTGCCCAGGTACCTGCTATATATTATAGGCGAATACCTTAAGAACAGCACGCTACAGTTAGAGAAGGGGAAGGTCGTCGAGGTGAGTGCAGGAGTACCGCAAGGGTCGGTCCTCGGCCCGACGCTATGGAACATAGCGTACGACGGAATCCTGAGATGCACATACCCAATGGGTAGCGAGGCGGTGGCCTTTGCCGACGATCTGGGGCTGATCATAACAGCCGACAATAAAGAAGAGCTCATGTGGAAAGCGCAGGAGGGGTGCCACGAAGTAGTTGTTTGGACGAGAGAACACAGTCTCAAATTGGCGGAGCATTAGACAGAGGCAATAATCCTCAAAGGGCCCCGGAAAAGAGAGGACATACATTCCAAATGTGGGAGTGCACGAATAGTACCAAGCAAAACACTCAGGTACCTAGGGATCACGCTCTGCGACAACGGGAGCTTCAGGCCACATATAAGGAAAGCTGCTAAAATGGCTACAGAAAGGGCAACCGTACTAAGTAGGGTGATGCCGAATATGGCCGGCCCTAGCAGCGCAAAAAGGAAGGTCCTACATGGAGTGATCCAATCGATCCTCTTATACGGTGCTCCAATATGGCAAAAAGACCTAAGGGTGGAGGCCTACAAAAGAGAAGTAGTTAAAGCCGATCGAAAAGGCCTACTGGGCATTGCCAGTGCCTACCGGACTACGTCGACGAAGGCTCTATATGTTATAACCGGAGTTATACCCATTCACTTGCTGGCAGAGGAAAGAGCCAGAATATACGCTATAAGAGAAGAGACCGACGAAAACAAAAGGCTGGAGGAAAGGGAGCGGACAGTGGAGTGAGTGGCAAAGAGAATGGTATGAAACGGAAGACGTGGCTCAGTGGACCAAACGTTTGATCCCCAACATAAGAACATGGCTTAAATGTAAGCACAAAAGCATAGAATACTTTCTCAGTCAAACACTAACGGGCCACGGCTGTTTCATGTTCTACCTACGTAGGATAGGGAAGAGAGAAACCTACACCTGTATGTACTGCACAGAGAGAGATGACTCACATCACACATTGTTCCAGTGTGAGAGATGGCATGCCAGACGGGTGCAATTGGAGTTAACGCTGGGAGTAGGGCTAAACGAAGGGAACATGGCTAACCAAATGATGGAAACAGTCGAAGGGTGGAGGGCAATACAAGATTTTATAAGGGAAGTGATGAAAATAAAAGAACAGGACGACAGACAGCTAGAAAGAGAAAGAGGAGGGTGAAGGATGAAGTGCAAGACGTCCGAGCTCTGAAGAATGTCCGAATAGGATGATACCGGGACGGGGTGGAGTTTTAGTGAGTAAGCCGTAGGGGGCAGTCTCACACTACCTGGGCCATCTTCCCAGGTGTCCATAAAGGATTTCTCCACCCACCAAAGAAAAGGTTAGGTTAGGTTAGGTTAGGTTCTCCCTCTAGGGGTCGCATCACCTTGACGCGGTGAGGGAGCTGAGTAGTTCTTCTTCCCGGCCCCCGGCTCCCGGCCTTAAGGGAGGGAGGAGACGAGTGAAACCAAGAAGTGACCCAAAATGGTCGGTGGGGTCACCAATGCCTACTAGGTACCTCCGGAAAAGCCAGTTAAAGAACAACCAGCCCGCGTTACACAAAAACACACCGGCAAGCCCGACTCGGAATGAGAGGGCGAATGGCGAGTTCCCGGCGCCAAAAAACTGGGACAGGTAGGCTACGGGAAGAAACCCAGACAGAAAATCCGATGGAGACAACCAGCGAGAAAAAACCCCCAAATGCGAAGGTGGAAGCAATCGTGCCGATAGCATGGAAGGTAATAGGGCAAGGTTACCGCTAGCGATGCCCTTGGGACACCAGGCGACATGTAATGATGTAATATGTGTACTCTTGTCGGTTCTTCCAAGGTTAGGCCATAGAGGGTATATAATTAAAAAACAAGTTAACTATATCAACTTAACTTTATTTCTACCTTAAATATATTTCTTGGATATCGAGAATAGCAAAAACGTATTTTCTGTTTGCTAATCGGCACATGTTGCTTACACAGCATTACCCATATCTCGATATTCACCATAGACGTATTGACACATACATATTACAAAATAATATTTTATTGCAATCAATTTCCTGATATGAACCTGAGCCACATGACATGGTACTCGTGTCGCTCACCTTATAAATATAGTTAGTATTGTAATATAAAACTTTTATTTTAAATGAAATATAAATTCTTAATACTATATCATCTCAGACATCCCACTGAAGAACAGCCTTACCTCTACATGCGGGGCTCTGTAGGGGCTGACCGTTTCCTCCCTAGCTACTCGTGGGAACAGAATGAGCGAAAAAAATAAAACAAATAACAGTAACATCAGCAATATTAGCATCGACCTAACGGGGGGTGACCAGCCCGGATCTTCTGGAAACGTAGGAGGAAACAAAACAACCAGAACCGAGAAGGGAGGGTGGTTTGTTAGAACAGATAGAAGTAATTCTCTTGGGACAATGAAGAATAATAAGAAAAGAAAAATTATAGACGGCACACATTCAGATACTGAGGATCCGTACAACAAAGTCGAGTGCCCAGAAGTCTTTGTGCTGGAAGAAGCTAATGAAAGGTCCATTAAATTAACAGAAGAACTAACAAAACAAGTTGGCCTGTTTCCTAACACGCAGAAAACAATAAAGGACCTAATTGCAAAAATCACAAGGAACGCCGATCTCTATAAAAGGGAAAGCACCAGAAAATGGCTGATGGGACACCAGTATGAGCCCATCGAAAAAATGGGTATCGACATGGAGACCCAAACAAGGAAGCCGGCGGTGATGGTGAATGCCGCCGTCCAGACCTATATCACTGGAGACATCACAGCCGAAGAGGAGATAGTTACCTCGATAGAGGGAATAATCGATTTGTATTACTTTATCCGAAATCAAGATAAAAAATGGGACGAATCAATATTCCAAAATGCGACAGTCGAAGTGGGCAATCCTATAAACACACACGACTCTGTGACGAAAGTAGTCATCGTAGAACCCAGCGACCCAGATATGAATCTGAGCAATCAGAGACAATACAGGGGAAATTTCCCCGACCTCGCGAGCGCAGGAGGAGATTTTGAGGTCCTAGAGCTGCTCACCAGGCTAAAGTCCCAGAAGGATAAAATCATCAATAGGAAGATAATAAAAATGAGGTACGATGGCACAGTACAAGACCTGTGGAACAAGCTACAGAAGCTAAAATCAGAGAAGGGGGATGACGAGAAACTGGCGCTGCACCACGTACTGGCAATAACCCTGGAAAAGTTCCGGAAGATGGTCCAGATGACTTTCCAGGACACTTCTGCCCAGTTGACTGTTTTCACAACGACAAAGTTCCTGGAAGGGGAGGGAATCGAAAAGGGACCCCAAAAAATGAACAAGCCGGCAACGTCGTATAGCATGGTGATCAGTGAGGGGAGGAAAAATTACTCGGAAATTCTAGAACGGTAAAAATGGCACTGGTCACAAACGAGAGTAAGGATGCAATCAGATCAATCAGGAGTACTAAAGATGGAAAACTTCTCCTGACCCTAGACAACACCGATGAGGCCATGGTCAATATCGGACGACTGTTGAGAGAAACATCCGCCGACCTCAGAACCAAGGAGCTGGGGGAGAAAAACTTGGAGGCTATAAATATCAGGGGGCTGGAAGAAGGGGTCAGCAAAGCTGACGTCCAGACAGCTATCACAGAGGTGGTGGGCAAATGGGATGGAAAAAACCGCATTAGCGATATACGCCCTATGAAGAACAGCACTCAAGCGGTCACAGTAACGATAGACAGGGAGGCGGCGGAAAAGCTAGTTGAGGGTAAATTCATCCGGGTGGGTCTAGTAAGGGCAACCGTAGAAAAGAAACACAAGGTACCCAGATGCTACAAATGCTGGTCATATGAACATGAGCTGAAGGACTGTAATGGTCGGGACAGGTCAAACGACTGTCACAAGTGCGGGGAGCCAGGCCATTCAGCCCAAGACTGCAGCAACGAAGAAAAGTGCCCCCTCTGTGAGACCAGTGGACATAGGACAGGCACCATGAAATGCCCAGCCTTCCAAAAGGCCCTCCAGGAGACACGGAGAAGATGTAGAGAAGGAACGCAGAGGACCCCTGGATTTCGGAGAAGGAGCACAATATGGGAACCACCCGAGGGACCAAGGAATGAAACAGATGCACAAAATAAGGAGGAAATATCTAGCGCGCTAAAAGAGTTCGAAAAAACAGCCGCAGAGGCAAACAAAACGATAGGGGTGCTGGAGACGCACTCCCAGATCGATCGAGCCGGTCTCATAGGAGACGACAATGTCTTCGACTAAAAGATAGTAAGAAAACATCTGTGATAACTTAGAGTCTACAAAGTCTACATTGTAGCCTTAAATTAGCGTTTATATTTTATATATTTATACATTTTATACCTGTTTTTTATATCCACACTTTACACTTACATTTAATCTACTCTTACACTGGCAGACAGACGCATAAAAATCCTACAGACGAATTTGGGGACAAAGAGAACGGCACACGACGTCGCCCTGGCAAATGCCCTGGACAAGAACATCGACTTAGTTATAGTAAGCGAGCCAAACAGGAAGATCAGCAAGGGTCAAGGTTGGTCTACCGACACTACCGGACGAGTGGCTGTCTTTTTTAACAACAACAAAACGATAGTGGGAAAGATGGAACCAAGACGAGGCTTTCTGGCCGCCCATATGTCGGAAATAGTAATCATCGCCTGCTACCTGCCCCCAAACGAACCAGTAGGGGCCTATGAAGAATGTATCATGAATATCATGGACTATGCTGAAGGTGTCAGGGAGAACTATATCATTCTGGGGGACTTTAACGCCAAGTCGGCGGAATGGGGGTCACCAACCACGGACGAAAGGGGTACAATACTAACGGAACACGCTGCGGCACTAAATTTAATAGTCCACAACACAGGGATCAAGCCAACTTTTATAAGAGGTACCTCGGAGTCTTACATCGACATCACCCTATCGGACCAAAAGGCCGGAAAGCGCATAAAAAAATGGGAGGTGCTGGAGGATGAGACCCTGACGAACCACACCTAGATCTTCTTTGAAGTGTTAGAGAGAAATGCAAAGAATGCAAAGCAGGTACCCCCCACGGGCATTAACTGGGATGTCTCCACCGAAACTCTGAGACGAAGGGTAGAAACCAGAGAAGGGAACACCGTAGAGGAAGGCACCAAGATAATCAAGGAAGCTTACGAAAGCGGAAAGCTCGCAACAACGGCACGCAGAAAGACCCCCTACTGGTGGACCACTGAAATAGGACTGAAGCGGAAAGAATGTATAGACATGACATGACATGACATGACATGACATGACATGACATGACATGACATGACATGACATGACATGACATAACAAACCGCTACTCTGAAGTGAAAAAAGCACTAGACAAGCTGATAACAAAAAATAAGAAACAGCACTGGAGCGCTCTATGCCAAGACCTGACCAGGGACATATGGGGCCAAGGCTACAAAATTGCCATGCGACACCTGAAGGCATATATGCCGTATCAGATGCACATCGGGGATAAAAGAACCGTTACCAGGGAACTGTTCCCCGCAGGACCCCCCCACAACCACACACGGATGGTGGTGGAAGAGGGGATTATACCATTCAACAACGAGGAACTGGCAAAAGCCCTAGCAAAAATTAAAACAGCAAGGGCTCCGGACCTGGACGGAATCCCCCCGGAAGTAATCAGGAAAATAGGAGAAGTTGAACCGGTATGGTTACTGGAAATGTACAACCTACTATTGACCACCCAAACCTTCCCTGAGAAATGGAAGATATCCAAGCTGGTCTTAATTCCCAAGGAGAAAGCGGAAGATCCGAATAAGAAATGGAGACCCATATGTCTGCTAAAAACAATAAGCAAGTTGTACGAAATATTAATCAGGGGCAGGCTAGAGCAAGTTATAGAGCAAAACGGACCACTATCGGATAAACAGTACGGCTTTCGAAAAGGGTCCTCCACCACGGACGCAGTAACGAGGGTCGTAAAAACGGCCAAAAGATCGGCACACAAATGGGTGTTACTGGTGGCCTTCGATATAAAGAATGCTTTTAACTCACTAAGATGGGGCGAAATAATGCAAGAGCTGACAAGGAGAAACGTGCCCAGGTACCTGCGATGTATCATAGGCGAATACCTTAAGAACAGGACGCTACAGTTAGAGAAGGGGGAGGTCGTCGAGGTGAGTGCAGGAGTACCGCAAGGGTCGGTCCTCGGCCCGACGCTATGGAACATAGCGTACGACGGAATCCTGAGATGCACATACCCAATGGGTAGCGAGGCGGTGGCCTTTGCCGACGATCTGGGGCTGATCATAACAGCCGACAATAAAGAAGAGCTCATGTGGAAAGCGCAGGAGGGGTGCCACGAAGTAGTTGGTTGGACGAGAGAACACAGTCTCAAATTGGCGGAGCATTAGACAGAGGCAATAATCCTCAAAGGGCCCCGGAAAAGAGAGGACATACATTTCAAATGTGGGAGTGCACGAATAGTACCAAGCAAAACACTCAGGTACCTAGGGATCACGCTCTGCGACAACGGGAGCTTCAGGCCACATATTAGGAAAGCTGCTAAAAAAGCTACAGAAAGGGCAACCGTACTAAGTAGGGTGATGCCGAATATGGCCGGACCTAGCAGCGCAAAAAGGAAGGTCCTACATGGAGTGATCCAATCGATCCTCTTATACAGTGCTCCAATATGGCAAAAAGACCTAAGGGTGGAGGCCTACAAAAGAGAAGTAGTTAAAGCCGATCGAAAAGGCCTACTGGGCATTGCCAGTGCCTACCGGACTACGTCGACGAAGGCTCTATATGTTATAACCGGAGTTATACCCATTTACCTGCTGGCAGAGGAAAGGGCCAGGCTATACGCTATAAGAGGAGAGACCGACGAAAACAAAAGGCTGGAGGAAAGGGGGCAGACAGTGAGAGAGTGGCAAAGAGAATGGGATGAAACGGAAGACGTGGCTCAGTGGACCAAACGCTTGATCCCCAACATAAGAACATGGCTTGAATGTAAGCACAAAAGCATAGAATACTTTCTCAGTCAAACACTAACGGGCCACGGCTGTTTCATGTCCTACCTACGTAGGATAGGCAAGAGAGAAACCGACACCTGTATGTACTGCCCAGAGAAAGATGACGCACACCACACATTGTTCCAGTGTGAAAGATGGCATGCCAGACGGGTGCAATTAGAGTTAACGCTGGGAGTAGGGTTAAACGAAGGGAACATGGCTACCCAAGTGATGGAAACAGTCGAAAGGTGGAAGGCAATACACGATTTTATAAGGGAAATCATGGAAATAAAAGAACAGGACGACAGACAGCAAGAAAGAGAAAGAAGAGGGTGAAGGATAAAGCGTAAGATGTCCGAGCTCTGAAGAATGTCCGAATAGGATGATACCGGGGCTCGCCATGGACGGGGTGGAGTTTTAGTGAGTAAGCCGTAGGGGGCAGTCTCACACTACCTGGGCCATCTTCCCAGGTGTCCATAAAGGATTTCTCCACTCACAAAAAAAAAAGTTAGGTTAGGTTAGGTTCTACTCCTAGGAGCTGTATGACCTCGACGTTGGTGGAGTGGCTCAGTAACTTCGTCCCTTCTCGAGCCGTAAGGATGCGAAGGGACGAGTGAAGCTAAGAAACAGCTCGAGAACGGTCAGTGAGGCACTGGTGGGGCTACTAATGTCGAGTAGGTAGCACCAATAAATGCCAGTAGAAGATCCAACATGCCCAAGTTACATCTGAACACACTGACAAGTCCTTACCTGATTTGGGGGACGAACGGCGAGTTTCCGGCGCCGGAAAACTGGAACCCCTAGGCTAAGGGACGGAAACCCCGACAGAAAACCCGACGGAAACAACCAGCGGCAAAAAAACCGAAACCCAAGGTGTCATGCGACCCGTGCCGAAGGATGAATAGTCATGCGTTAGTTGGCTGCAAACGGAGCCTCCGGGATACCAGGCGAACTCCCGGAGTAAGAAAAACGCCTTGATGCGGGTATGGGCGCACTGCCCGCATCTGACTCAATTCGGCCCTACACGTGGGAACAAAATGGATGAGACCAAAAAAACAATCGATTTAACTGGGGGAGACCAGCCCGGGGAATTTTCCGAAGCTGGAATACCAGACAATATACGTAAATATCCTATAGTAGGAAATATCAAACCAGAGGCAAACCAACAAATGAAAACCCCTCAGACTAATATACTAAATAGACTACAAAGAAGTCACTCACTATTCGAGACTACCAAGAAAAGAAAATTCAGTGTTATTTCTCATAAATCACCAGAACTGGAACCATACAAAAAGAAGGAAAGCCCCGATGCGTTCACCTTATGTGAGGCCATAGAAATGAACAAAAACATCATATTACACCTAGAAAAATTAATAATGGAGTTTCCTAATACCCAAAAAAAATATAAAAGAAGTCAGCCTAAAACTAAAAAGAAACGCTGAAGTATTCAACCGGAAAATGATAAAAGACTGGATTGAAAAAAACAAATGGGAAACTATAGAAAAAATTACCTACGATGCAGACACTCAAAAAATGGAATGGAGTAATGATATCTACACCCGAACAAAAGTTACTGTTGGAAACCCACTAAACACTGACGACCAGACAATAAAAGTAGTCCTAGCTGAACCAAATAATCCAGATATGAAATCAGGCATACAGAAGATGTTCAGAGAAAAGTACCCAGAACTTTTAAACATGCAAGGTTCCCTAGAAGTAATGGAACAAATCACAAAAATTAGATCAATGAATGAACAAGTGAGTAGGAAAGTGATCAAAATCACATACGATGGTACAGTGGCAGACTTATGAGATAAGCTGAAACTACTAAGCGAGGAAATACGGGAAAACAGCAAAATAGCTATACACCACGCGTTATGCTCGAAAGTAGAATCATTTAGGAAGATGATTGAGGTGATATACTGTGGCACCAACACAAACATTGAGATATATACTACCAGTAGGTATAAATCAGGCGTCATAGAAGAATCAAGAGAACGACCCACAATGTGGATAATTATAAGTAATGAAGGGAAATCATACAAAGAGATCCTCGGCAAGGTGAAAGCTATAGTAGGGAAAACTACCTCATCAGAAGCTATCAGAAGCCTAAAAAGTACAAAGGATGGCAAATTGATTATGACCTTAGATAAGGACCAAAAGGCTGTGAACGACATCAGGAAATCACTAAAGGATTCTACACCCGAACTTAAAACGAGACAACTTGGCAGCGCGGGAAAAATAGAAACAATACATATACGAGGTATTGATGCAGACACAACCAAAGAACAACTACTTGCAGCTATAAAAACAGCAACCGGCAAATGGGACGAATATAATATGAAACTCAGCGATCTTAGACCCCAGAACAGTGACACAATGGCAGCCACCTTAACATTACCATTAGAACAAGCGGGAAAAATCCTAGAGCAAGACCATATAAGAGTAGGCATAGTAAGGTGCAGACTCGAGAAAAGGGTGAATGTCACCAGATGCAGTCGTTGCTGGTCCTATGATCATTCAACACGTGCCTGTGACGGCCCAGACAGGACAGGCAGCTGCTTTAAATGCGGTCAGAAAGATCATATTGTCAAAGTTTGTCCAAATGAAGAAGCATGCCCCATATGTGGCTCAGTGGGACACAAAGTAGGAACTATGAAATGCCCAGCAATCAAAACTGCCCTAAAAGCTGCAAGAACTAAGGACAGAAACAGACAACTAACAGAGAAAAACCCCTAGAAGATGTCGCCCAGACAAGCGATCAGAGCGTGCCTTAGAACCAGGGTCGGAGGACGTGGCACCCACAAACTTCAAAAAAAACAACTAGTACACCTTCTCTTCCCTTCAACAAAGCCAACCCCTCTTTTTTCTTCAAAACACATAGAGTCACCTGTCTGATATCCACTCAATTATGAAAATCCTCCAAAGTAACTTGGGACGCGCGAGAACTGCCCACGACCTAACAACTGAAATAGCACTGAGAAGAAACATCGACCTTATGATAGTATCAGAACCAAACATCGCTATTACAAAAAGTCAAGGATGGATCATCGATAAAAGCAATGGTGTGGCCGTCTACGTAAAAAACAAAAACTGTGGAATTATGTTTGTAAACAGTGAAATGGGCTTCTTGGAGATTCATCTAAAAAATCTCTTCATTATGTGCTGCTATATCTCACCAAATATCAATATTACCGAGTATGAGAGTACAGTTAATGAACCGCGTTAAAACACTAGGCAGATCACGCGTAATTATAGCGGGAGATATCATGGACGTATAATATAAGATGGACCTAGCATTCTAGAATTTATTTGAAGCCAATCTAAAGTAAACATCGCTGTTGTCATATTTCGTTTTAAATTTTTGTTACATCAGGCCAAGTTTTATTTTGAATAGTTTGATTTCAACAATTTAATTCTATCAAAATTCAAAAAGACTTAAGACTTTTAGACTTTTTTCCGTTTTAAATGTAAAAATTTACAGCATTTAGCTTCTACTATAATTTTATGATGATAAATACACGATGTCCCTAGCCTGTTATATGGCGAAACAAATGGAAACTAGACAACACTGTTTGTTTCCCTCTGGTGATCGTGAGAAGATGGATGCCTTTGTTTATCAATTTTTCGGTGCCTGTTATGTTAAATTTATCCCAGTGAATTTATTATAAGTGCTTGGATATTTTGAAAGTGACTTAACTAATACTACAGTAATGATGCGACAATGTTACGTTTGTAAAAAACTTGATTATTTAAATTCTAACCTCTCATTTCATAGGTGAGTATCAGTGGCGTTCATAAACATGCAAAGTTGTGTTTATAAATTTGAAAATAATAATAAATAAAATTCTACATTGCGAAATTGCAGGTTTCGTACAAATATGGAACAGAGAAGAAAGTGGCTATCTGTACTTAAAATTCGGGAAGAAGATTTGCCAAAATTGGCTTATATTTGTTGTGCACATTTTAAACCAGAAGATTTTGAGTGGAAAGGTAATCCAGAGAAAATTTTTCTAAAAAGAAACGTGGTACCTCTACCATATTTTTCACAGGATTCTGATAATACAGATAAAACTATTGATGGACCATCTTCTAGTAAAAGGTATTAGATATTAGCTGTACGAAGTGTTATTTAATAACTTAATTATTAAAACTTTCAGTAATATATACTTAAGTATTATATTAAATATGTCTTTTAGGCAAAAACTGATGTCTGATTTTGAAAGTATACCAGGTCCTTCTTCGCAGCATTATAACTTAGAGAAAGGCGAAGGACATTTAGATTATCCATTTGTAAAGTATGTATACCTAAAAGATAATAATAAATATAATAATACTAAAGTGATAATTAACAAATAAATATTTTTTAGGCCAACACATGAGTCAGAAATAATACTTTCAGGCGTAGAATCCTTTGATTCATCAACAACTGTAAGTGCTGCTTGGAAGGGAAGCTAATATTAGCGATTCTACTAAAACTGCCAGTGAATGTGATGATGAAAAAGAACCTCAGTTGTTAACAGCAGTTCAGTCTCCTCTATTTCTTAATAAAAGGTAAGCAGTTAATGTAACTTATATAATTGAAGAGTAGAAGTAACAAAAGATCAAAGTGATTTCTATAGACTTATTCTATGTGCCATCAACTAACTACACTTCACCGTAAAGTAAAATATCATTATTGGTGGAAAAATGTTTGCTATATTGGTATGCTAAAGTTTTTTGTGAATTTCTCCACATAATTTTACACTTCACTCCTTGCTTACTTCTGATTCTCAATTATTGTTTAAATCTGATTAATTCTTAATCAAAATGTTTCTTTAAATTCCAGAAAAAGGCAAACTGCAGGAAATCTCAGCAGCTCTGATATTAGTAGTCCTAGGAAAGCCAAAAAAAATTAGGATTTTAAAAAATAAAGTGATGACTCCGAAAAAAAAGATAAAAGGGCTTCATCAATCTATTCGAAGATTAAGAGCTAAAGTAAATTCTTTAAATTCTTTAGTTGATATACTAAGAGAAAAATCTTTATTAAGAGAAAATGCTGAAACGGCTTTAATGGCAAGTACCTTGGATTATATACATATAAATATTTAAAATAAAGGCGTTTTTATTTATTTATATAACAATGTTTCCAAAATAAATTTATAATAAATATTTTACAATAACATTTGTTAAAGTTCATATTTCAAAATATACTCCAATATATTATTTATTTCTAGGCCTCCATTCCTACAAGTGCCAATGAGATTTTTAAAAGAATGTTGAGGGCTGGGACAAAGGAGAAGTATTCCCCAGAGTTACGTTCATTTGCCTTAACTTTAAGTTTCTACTCACCAAAGGCATATAATTTTGTTAGGAAAACATTCCATAAATCCTTGCCTCACATACTTACCATTTCAAAATGGTATCAAACTGTGGATGGTTCACCAGGATGGATCAGAGAAGCTTTAAATGCTTTGAAAATAAGAGTTCAAGAAAATGGTGACAAAAAAATCATATGCAACTTAATCTTAGATGAAATGGCAATAAGAAAACAAGTGGAATGGACAGGGACAAAATTTACAGGATATGTCGATATTGGAGCCAACATGGATACTGATGTATTACCTGAAGCAAGGGAGGTGTTGGTATTCATGCTGGTAGCACTAAATAGTTCCTGGAAAATACCCATAGGATATTTTTTCCTTCAAGGCCTCTGTGGCAGTGAAAAGGCTGCTTTGGTTAACAATTGCCTTCAATTTATTCACGAAAGTGGCGTAAATGTTTCATCTATGACTTTTGATGGTGCAGCAGCGAATTTGCAAATGGTGAAATCTTTGGGGGCAGATTTAACCAATGCCAATGCCTTGAAAACTTTTTTTTACCATCCAATAACCAAGGATAAAGTTTTTATTTTTCCTGATCCATGTCACATGATCAAACTTGTTCGGAACTGTTTAGCAACGTACAAAATTCTTCAAAATGAGCAATGATGTGATTGAATGAAGATATTTGGATAAATTGGTGGAATTTCAAAGTGATGAAGGATTACGTGCCGGGACAAAAATAAAACCACGGCATATATCTTTTCAAAAAGAAAAAATGAAGGTGAAATTAGCGACCCAAATACTTAGTAAAAGTATTTCAGATGCACTTCAATATTTAGAAAAATGTAACAGTCCATATTTCCGTGGATCAAGCGCTACAGCTGAATTTGTTTTAAATTTTAACGATATTTTCGATATATTTAATTCAAGAAATAGATTGGCAAAATATATTTTTAAACGACCACTCAGTCAAATTACAGAGAATACTTTTTTACAAGATTGAATGAAATTAAAAATTATATCACGTCATTTAATTATGGTAACCATCCCTTTCTTGATTCAGGTAAAAAAACTGAATTCTTAGGATTTTTAGTGTGTATAGAAAGCCTCTTGGGTTTGTACAATAATTATGTTCACTCAAACAAAATGAAATATATTTTAACCTATAAATTATCACAAGATCATTTAGAATTATTTTTTGGTGCTATTCGAAGTAAAGGTGGCTTCAACAACAACCCAACAGCACGACAGTTTGAACATGCTTATAAGAGACTTTTAATTCACCAAGAAGTTAAAGCAGGTGATACAGGAAATGTTATTAGGCTTGATTCTACTGGAATATTACACTGTAGCAGCAGAGGACCTAGTAATATTAAAAATGGTGTTATTGTAGAAAATACAGAATTTGACACCTCAATTGAAGAACATCTTAAAGAGTTTGAATATTTAGTTTCAACTTCATGGAACTTAACAGACTATGTTTTAGATGTAGTTGGTTATATCGCAGGATTTGTAGTAAGATCTTTAAAAAAAATTATTTCCTGTAAACACTGCCTAAGTTCATTAGAAACTGACAAATCTGTATGTAAGTTGCAAATACAAAAAGAGTATTTAAAATGAACCAATGCGTCACATTTAGTCATTACAGTGTGTCAATATGCCGAAAAATATTTCAGATTTTTTAACAAAACAACAAATATTTTTAATAAAAATATTAAAAATTTGGAGTTGGCCTTAATTTCTGGTACATTTGCCAATTTGCCAAACTCCATTTATGATGATTTTAAGGGCCATCTTTATGATGATGACCCTATAGAAAATCATGGGATTCAAATGGTTGAATTGATATTAAAAAAGTATTTTAAAATTCGAATCCACCATGAAGCTGCCACAAAAACAGAGAAAACACCACGCATTCGCCAACATCTCACAAAAGCAATTTTATTTAAAAATCAGTAATTTTTTTTAATATTTTATTATCTGTATTATTTTTTTCTAACTACTATTTTTTTATTTATGTTACCTTTATTGATCTAAATAAAACATTTAAAACTTTTGTGGTACTTATAATTTCGTTAGTAATTTTTCTTGTTTTAGTTTTAAAATTAACATTACCCTTCCATTAATTTATGATTATAATAAAAAAGTTCCTATCTAATTTTAAAGCTTGAAAATATTTTTTATGTGATGTTTTTATATTCCTACAATCATAAATGTGTCCATCCCAATGAAACGCCACTGTCCGCAGTATGAGAATTCCCACTCCAACTGCTAGAAAACAATAACAAAGCATCGTTAATTTGGCTTCGTAGGTCTGCGTGCAGTGTGTATTGTGATGCTAGGTCCATCTTATATTATACGTCCATGGGAGATATCAATACCAAATCGTCAAGATGGGGTTCCCCCGTCACCGACAATAGAGGCCACATCTGGAATGATTGGATGGCGAGCCTGGACCTAGAAACGTTCAACACAGGAGAACCCACGTTTATCAGGGGATCGCAAAAATCGCACATTGATGTAACCTGTTGCTCACGGCGCGCCATGAGCCATATAACGAACTGGAAAACTCTGGATGAAGAAGTTTACACCCAACATAAGCACATATACTACGAAATTAACAGCCCGGAAACGAAATCAGTCCAGATGAATTACACTACCCACGCATTTGTTATGGATAAGTTCACGCATGAAATACTCCAGATGAAAGACTGTAGCTCTCCCGCCCAGCTAACAAAAGCGGTCAGAATAAAGATGGAAAATGTAAAACTAGTAAACCGAAACCTGAATAGGAAACTCCTATACTGGTGGACACTAGAAATCAAGCGACAAAAGGAAAAATGTGTACATAGCAGAAGATTACTCTCTAGAAATAGATCTGCTAACCCCGATAGCCTAATGGCCGATTTAAAAGCACAAAAGAAAGAGCTAAAGCGACTCATAAATAAGGAAAAACGGGATTGCTGGAAAAGAATATGCGATGAGCTTGAAGATAACGTCGGGGACAAGGGTATGCTATGGTGATGCGACAACTTAATCCACCCCCGCCCTATAATCTCAATCTAAAAATAAAGGAATCAATCGCCATACACCTATTCATCATTAACAAGGACTTCTGGCCGACACTCCCAAAGGCTACACAAGTCCCCCCATTTACGTTGGATGAGCTAGAAGAGGCAGCTGAACAAATAAAATCAAAAAAAGCACCTGGACCGGATGGCATTCCATCAGAACTAATAAAGAAGATCATAGAACTGAAACCGGAAATGATACTCAATATATTAAACCCCTTACTTAATCAACAAGAATTTCCTGCAAGCTGGTCCTCATTCAAAAACAGGGAAAACCTCCAGAAGATCCAAGCTCATACAGACCCATATGCCTATTAGACGAGATGGGCAAAGTATACGAAAGGATGATTAAAACAAGACTGGAATTATCACTCGGCGCGGCAGGCTTATCTACCCGTCAATTCGGTTTTAGGAAAGGAAAATCCACCATAATGGCAGTCGAATGGGTAATGGAATTCACAAGGACATCGACACATAAATGGGTGGCTATGATAGCACTGGACATCCAGAACGCTTTCAATACCGCGGTCTGGAAATCAATTATAGATAGTCTGAAACGGAAACATATCCCCGAATACCTGATTGCATTGATGGAGAGCTATTTTACGGGTCGAAAGATTAAAATAGGAAAAAATGTGGAGCTAGATGTGTATGCTGGCGTACCGCAGGGATCTGTCCTCGGACCTACCCTCTGGAATACTTTATATGATGGTGTCCTAGACTTACAACTTGCAGAGGGATGTGAAAGCGATTTAGGAGAACAGACTTCTATATAACCCAATTTCTGACTGGCCATGGGTCATTCACAGCCTTCACATTCAGAATAAGAAAATCTGACAGCGACAAGTGCATCCACTGCGGAACACACCCTGTTTGATTGCCCAATAACGGCCCACGACAAAGCACGAACAGACACCGTAGTGCAGACACACCAGCTCGCTCCGGATAACATAATCAACACCATGTTAAGAGACCAGGATACTTTTGCCATCATTGCAGATCTAATTAAGAAAACAATGGTAAGAAAAGAAAAGGAAGAACGAAACGAAGCATAGGACTGCCGCCCATAGACCGACGTAAGTCAGAAAAGACGGTTTCCGGCTATGGGAGAGGGCGTAAATGGGGGGTTTTAGTGGGAGTAGCGCCCCACACTGTTGGATGCAATCGATGCCGATAGCCAGCATCCTTCGCCAAGCGCCCCCCCCCCCCCCAAAAAAAGGTTAGGTTAGGTTAGGTTAGGTTAGGTTAGGTTAGGTTAGGTTAGGTTAGGTTAGGTTAGGTTAGGTTAGGTAAGGTTAGGTTAGGTTAGGTTAGGTTAGGTTAGGTTAGGTTAGGTTAGGTTAGGTTAGGTTAGGTTAGGTTAGGTTAGGTTAGGTTAGGTTAGGTTAGGTTAGGTTAGGTTAGGTTAGGTTAGGTTAGGTTAGGTTAGGTTAGGTTAGGTTAGGTTAGGTTAGGTTAGGTTAGGTTAGGTTAGGTTAGGTTAGGTTAGGTTAGGTTAGGTTAGGTTAGGTTAGGTTAGGTTAGGTTAGGTTAGGTTAGGTTAGGTTAGGTTAGGTTAGGTTAGGTTAGGTTAGGTTAGGTTAGGTTAGGTTAGGTTAGGTTAGGTTAGGTTAGGTTAGGTTAGGTTAGGTTAGGTTAGGTTAGGTTAGGTTAGGTTAGGTTAGGTTAGGTTAGGTTAGGTTAGGTTAGGTTAGGTTAGGTTAGGTTAGGTTAGGTTAGGTTAGGTTAGGTTAGGTTAGGTTAGGTTAGGTTAGGTTAGGTTAGGTTAGGTTAGGTTAGGTTAGGTTAGGTTAGGTTAGGTTAGGTTAGGTTAGGTTAGGTTAGGTTAGGTTAGGTTAGGTTAGGTTAAGTTAGGTTAGGTTAGGTTAGGTTAGGTTAGGTTAGGTTAGGTTAGGTTAGGTTAGGTTAGGTTAGGTTAGGTTAGGTTAGGATAGGATAGGTTAGGTTAGGTTCCACTCCTAGGAGCTGTAAGACCTTGTCGTAGGTGGAGTGGCTCAGTAACTTCCTCCCCTCTCGCGCCGCAAGGACGGGAAGGGAGGAGTGAAGCAAAAAAACAGCACAAGAACGTGCTCCGAGGGGTTGGATGAGAGAGGCTGGAAGTGATTCACCCCTAATCTCCCATACAAGTTTTCGGAGGAGGGGGTTTCCCACCCGACACGGCGTGTCCCGATGGCTCATAGGGTGTCTCCAGGGGGCGTGGTCAGTCATGGGACTCGTGCTTTTCAGCGCTGGGGTCCCGTGCGTTTCTCAACGTTGTAAGGGCCCGGCGCTTTTGAGCGCTGTAAGGGACTCATGACCGACCAACCCTCGGGATAGGTGATGGATAAGGATTCAGCATAGGAACCTGAAGAATTGCCCGCGGATCAAAGGAATAGAGGAGTAAACCTCGATAAAAAACCAACAACATAGGGGTAAGCAGCTATGTTCGTGGTGTAGTGTAGGCTGTGGAAGCTACTGCGTCCGGAGGCAACCGTGAGAAAAAGCCTAGAGGAGTAAACTTCGATAAACAATCCCCACTACTAAGGTGTAAGGCAACGTGCTGAGGGTATGAAAGATGCGAGGGTTAGAGCATCGTGGACGATCCCCTTGGAGTACCTGGCGAAACTCCATTGTAATTAGCCTTAGCGGGGTAAGGGCGCACTGCCTCGCCGGACTTACTTTCGTCCCTATTCGTGGGATTCATATGGATAACTTAAACAAGGAAAAGGATGAAGAGAGCAGGAGGATAGAGGAAGAAGAAAGGAAGGGATTCGAGGAAGAACTTTTGGCAGGTCACAAAAGGACAAGGTTAGATAGGTCGACGGAGGTCAGGGCTGTGAAGAAGCAATCGACTCTCATAGATGATTCAGAAGGTTCAGAAGAGGAAGAAATACCTGATGTACAGGAAAATTGGGAAGAGTTAGCGAAAGAAGATGAGATATACAACAGTGTCCTTAGGTCAATATTGTTTGACGACGAGGAAGACATAGCCGGCAAGAAGAGGAAGAGAATGAGTCCATCGGAAAAAAAAATGAGAAAAAAAGAAAGACACAACGAAAGTAGAGAGCATAAAGGGGAAAGTGTATTAGTAACAATACGCAGAAAGTTGGAGGAGCTGAAGCGGAAGCAAGAATTGGGCATAAGGGACGGGGACTTGAAAAGGATTATAGGGGAAATAGGAACGGTGACTAAAAGAGGTATTGGGAAGGAGGGGGATAGTAGTAAGGCGGATACACCAAAATGTGCGGGATGTAGGGCAGAGAGGGAGAGGGAGGAAATGAGGGAAAGAGTGGAGAAGTTGAAGAAACAAATAGATGAGGGGGGGAATTTTCAAAAATTCAAGGAGATTTCAGAAATGAACTGGGACGAGGAGATGTATAAATGCGCGACACTTAAACAAATGGATCATTGGGAGGCATTGCATAGGGAAAACTGCGCTGTGGTATTAGATCCGGATAAGGTTCCCTCAGAACTCGTGCAAAATTTAAAGGAAAGAAGGGGAGAGATAGTTGAAATGGCGGAGGGTTGCAGGGGAGAGATAGACCAGGTGGAGAACGTCGCCCAAACCTCCAAATTACGTAAGGAATGGCATCATTTCGTAGCTAGGGTGGAGGAGGACATGAATAATGAACAAGTATTCGATATGATAAGGGCCCTACATGAAAGGATAGAGGGTGTGGTGAAAACCACATCCGAGGTGAATGTTTTAATTATGGAGAGTGCGGATCCGATCTTCTTTAGGATGGTGTTAGAATATGTTGGGTGAGGGGGGAGGATTAAGTATAGGGTCGCGGCTAACGTGCCGCAAGGGGCGGCGAGAGGTAGGATGAATAGAGAATCGGTCTTGGTAAGGACAGGGGGAAGACCGTACGCGGAGGTACTGAGGGACATGAGGGCCAAGGTCGACATACAGGCCCTCGGCATTAAAGTAAACAACGTCGCTAAGACAAACAGCGGGGACCTGATAGTACGTCTAAACGGGAAGGGGACAGCTGAGAGATTGAAGACTGAATTGAAGGAACGGGTTAAATACGTTTCAGTTGCCGTTCGGAGGAGGGAAGTAAATTTTAATGTTTTAGACCTGGACCCGGCAATCACACCCAGGGAAATCAAAACGGCGCTAGAAAATCGCACGGGCCTTAGGGGGGAGGATATAGAGGTGAAGGGGGTCAGGTACACGAGGTACGGGGGACAAATAGGCACCTTTGCGGTGTCCCCGGAGGTGGCGGATATAATTAGAAGGGTAAGATCAGTCGAACTTGGCTGGTCTTCATGCAGAATCAGAGAAAGGGTAACACCACTTAGGTGTTATAAGTGCCTGGATTATGGGCACGCCACTCATCAGTGCAAAGGGACGGATAGGTCGAGACAATGCCTGAATTGCGGTAGGGACGGACATAGGGCACAGGACTGCAAAGCAGAATCAGAATGTCGAGCATGCGGGGCAGTGGGCCATCGCATGGACCGCATGGACTGTCCTAATTTCAGGGAAATAGTATACGGTAGGAGAATATAGGAACCTTCGCAGACAACACTATATCTATAAATGGGATTTTATTTATACATAGGGTTTTATATATACATAGGGTTTTATTTATACATAAGGTTTTATTTATACATAGGATTTTACGAGTACACGGGGCTTTATTTATACATAGGGTTTTATTTATACATAGGGTTTTATTTATACATAGGGTTTTATTTATACATGGGCTCCTGTTCATACATAGGATCTTATTAATATTTTTATTTATATATTTATTTATTTATGTATTTATCCGTTGGCTTACGGGTGTATTTGTATGTCAATTTATTTGTTGGTTTACGTACATACTCACTTGTTATTCTCCGTATCGGCACATTATCTTGAGCTATTAAGTATACACAGAAGGGGGGCTTGCTTCCCCATAGAAGCTGGTGCACGTAATGGCGCATAAAAATAAACAAAATGGGAAATCGGAAATCAAGGTGCTGCAACTGAACGTGGGGAGGGCGAAGGTAGCGCACGATCTTGTTTATGCCAAAGCTCTTAGCCTTGAGACAGACCTTCTGATCATACCGGAGCCTAACAAGAAGATTACTTCTGGGGGTGGGTGGATACAAGATAAGAAAAAGAACGTGGCGGTGCTATGTAGAAACAAGAATATGGGCGTGAAAAGCATCACACCGAAAGACGGACACATAATCGTGGAATTGAAAAATTTCACGATTATAGCGTGTTACATATCCCCGAATGTCAAGTCCAGCGATTACGAAAGGGCAGTCGAAGAAATAATGAGCACCGCCACCACAAGAAAGAATATCATCATGGCAGGGGATATAAACGCAAAGTCTGTACAGTGGGGGTCACCCCAAAACGACAAAAGGGGGGAGCTGTGGAATGAGTGGATGGCCCAGTGTAACCTGCTGGTGATGAACAACAATAAACCCACGTTCATTAAAGGGAACTGTAGATCTCACATCGACGTTACCTTGGCCAGTCAAGGAATGGGCAAAAATTTAAAAATTGGGAGGTTCTGGATGATCAGTTGTTCACGTTTCACCGGTATATATCATACGAAATAGGGGTGGGTAATATTAAAATAATTAATAACGGTATCGATAATAGCTTTAACAAAGTAACATTTGTTAGGGAAATTGATAAATTGGGCGAAGGAACTGCACATGCCTATGGGGAAGTAAGGGAAAAAATGAAGGAAGCATACAACATGGCAAGAAACAGGCAAAAAACGACAAGGCACCAACCATATTGGTGGAACGACGAAATAGCCGATCTAAGGCAGATATGCTTACAAGCCAGAAGAAGAAGCACTAGAAGACAGGGAGAGGAGACGTTACAGCAACAATATAAAAATTATAAAAAAAAACTAAAAATAGCAATTGGCACGGCTAAGAGAGATAGATGGCAGGCAATATGCGCCGATCTGGAGAACGACGTTTGGGGGGAAGCGTATACAATAGCCACGAAGGCGCTGAAGATAATGGCTCCATTTAGGTTAGAAGAGGAGAAGAGATGGGAAGCGGCGGAGCTTCTATTCCCAGGAAAACCACTGAATGTTTTCGAAAAAATAAATGCCCAAGTTGTTGAATTTACGGAGAGAGAAATACAGGAGGCAGGGAGGGATTTGAAGCAAGGAAAATCCCCAGGACCGGATGGTTTGCCGCCAGAGACCGTTAAGATCTTGGCTGCAACAAAACCGACAATACTGACGGACATGCTCAATGAATTGTTGAGGAATCAGGTTTTCCCCAGAGAATTTAAGGAGGCAAATTTAGTGCTGCTTTTAAAGCCGGGAAAGCCGCCGGAGCTTCCAGCGTCATATAGGCCGATCTGTCTCCTGGACTGCCTGGGGAAATATTTTGAGATTCTCATTAAGAAAAGGTTGGAGCAGTTTTTAGCAGAGGAGGGAGCATTATCAGACTCCCAATATGGGTTTAGGAAGGGCCGGTCAACGATCGACGCGACGAAAGACATTAAAGACGCGGTAAGGGCAAGTAGGCGTAGGTGGGCGGTTTTAGTGTTATTAGATATAAAAAACGCATTCAATACGGCAAATTGGGGACGGATAGTAACCAGGCTGGAGGAGATGAACACTCCCGGATACCTAGTGAATATCATTAAGGATTATCTATCGGATAGGAGTATAAATGTTAGCAAAAAAAGGAAGAAAAACGTTTACGGGGGGGTACCACAGGGTTCGGTCCTTGGACCAACGCTGTGGAATATATTATATAATAGCGTGTTAGAAAGGAAGCAGAGAAAATGGGTGAGGTCGTTTGCTTACGCGGATGACCTCGCAATTCTTATAGAAGATGACATAAATTGGGGTCTTATTTAAAGGGTAAATAGGGAATTGGAGGCGGTCACAAAGTGGGTGGAGGGAAATGACCTTGAGTTAGCCTTCAATAAAACGGAGGCAATCATACTCAAAGGTCCGAGGGACAGGGGAAGTATAAAATTTAAAATAAGGGGAATAGAAATTACTCCCCAAAGTACGGTTAAATACCTAGGCATCATCCTCGACGATAAGTTGAGATTTACAAAACACGTGGAGACGGCAGTAAGAAAGGCAGAAGACAGAATGTCTTCATGTAACGGTTGAATTTGTCACTACGTCTATTGTATATATTAAGTATTTGTATATAGTAATTACCTGACCGATATTGTCTCTATATTTCTAATATCATTTGATCACTACAAAAGAACTTTAGTAGTTAAATAGTTTCTGTCAGCCCAGAGTTTTAGGGACTACTCTGCCATCATCCTTCCGGTGAAGTGGTGCAGGCTGTAACCATACCTGTCTTCACATCTTGACAACAATTTTATATTTTGTCGCTAGGTAACGTAAATAATAAAACTAGTGCCTACTTGGTAAATGTCCGTATAGATATATTCATGTTAGTTGTTTCTTTTTATTTGTTATATTATAATTCATAATTAAGGGTAGTAAGGGGTTTTCTCTCTTGTGGATTTTTCGTTAGTTTTTAGTTACCCTGGAACTACTGATTTTGTTTCCGGCTTTGATTATATCACCTTTGGGGTGTAGCCACAGTAGTCCAAATACTTTGTCCGCTTCAGCTTGATAAACGCTAAAGTTTATTAGGGTTCAGTTATAAATTATTACTGACTCCTTGACTTGAGTTCTAAAACATTTAAAGTAGTAATTAGGTTTGATAAAACTTACTGATCTATAAAGACATACTTTACTTTTGAGTTAAAGGTATATTTTCTTCATTTATCTACCATATTTTGGCTTAAGCAAATACATACTATTTAGAAATCTTCGGTGTAGGTTGGCAATCGAATATATTCTGAACATCTATTTATAATATATTAGCTGTTATCGCCATGTGTTTTGTATGTTAAATCCGAGTGTTTGATCTTGCTTTGTTTACGTTGGTTTGGTATTGTGGTACTATGTTTACTCAAATTTATTTGAATAAGTTTTAATACTATCATTTATCTCCAATGTTTACAAGTGTTTATTTGTAGGATGACAATGACATTTGGACCGTGACAGCTGTGTCTTGGATAAAAGCGTTCGTTCGTCATGCCGCTGAGTGTAGTCGTACTTGATGTTAGGCGTTTGCTCTGTGACTTTAAGAGTCCACAGACAACTTAGTTTGTCGCGCCGATGGTGTCGGCAGAGATAGAGCGTTTGCTCTGTGACGTTATGAGTCCAAAGACAAATGTTGTCGCTCCGTTTTACGGAATTGTTAGAGCGTTTATTCGATGCTACTCAGGAGTGTAGGCTGTTTTACTCGCGAATGCATATTGGCTTACATGGAGGGAAGTGTAGCACTTTATGACTTGATCTGTGCGGAACACGCTCGGTGTAGTGAGCGGTGTAGTTCGGATGTATGTTTCGGGTAGGTTTCTTTATGGTAGTATTCTGTATTGACGTTGAGGAAGTGTCAGTCACCCTTCTTTCCGGTGTGGGCTCCTACTTGATAGTTGGTTTCGAAAAGTGCATGGAGCTTAAATCTGAATTTTATGATTGACTGCTTAGTCATCTCCTGCTGGGATTTATAGGTTCTCGTTCTGAATGAGTTGTGGAATATACGGCTAGTATTTTGGTTCTACGGGAGTTCGTATTGTTGAAGAATTCCGTCCTGTTCTGGAAGCCGTTTTCACAAACCCTTATAGGGGATATATTGCACTAAAACTATTGTAAGTATTTCCTCTACTTACTGATTTCGCATCACTATGTATTATCACTATTTAAAGGAAATCGCCAACGTGAAGTTTTGAAATTGAAGGCGTGCCACATGCTGTTGTTGGTTCGTTATTTGTTGGTAGCCGCCCAATAAGAGGAAAATTTTGAGTATTGGACCCTTTTTGGAAAAGGTATGTCTCATAGATTTGTAGTTTTTGTAGATAAAACAGTTGGTGGTAAAATATCACCTGTTGATTGTAAATTTTTGATTAAGACAGTCTATTCTGTTACCCTGTGTATATTTTGTTTTCTTTGCCCGTTTTAGTCTAACGAATACTATAATTCGTGGGTGGTTCTTCAAACTTACCCTGGTTACGACCAAAAACAGTTTATTTTAGATGCTTATCGCATTCTTATTATTTGATTTAAATTCAGTGTAGTATACTGTTACTGACACTGTTGATTGTAAGTAGACCTTATGACTACTTTGTGGGTTTGATTAAGTTAATTTGGGGTTGATTTTGACTTGTACGTTACTTCTGGCATAGGCCGAGACAAGCTTAACTTGCCGAGGTGTTTGATTGGTTCCTGTATAGGCTCAGTTTTTAGCTGATACCTGTTTTAATTTTTAAGGGTTCACCGGTGGGGCCAGGGTATACTTACCACCCTCAAGATACACACTTCACCTGTGGGGCCAGATACACACTTCGGGATATTTGGAGTTTACCTGGTAGATCGATGGTGATGTCTTCTGCAGTTTGCTGCTACTTTTCAACAACTTCTTGAAGAAGACCACATTGAGGGTAACCTGGTATCGGGGGTCTTTCTGGTTTATTTACTTATTTTTACTTTAGGCTTTACGCCAATATGTATATGCATTAGCTAGGTAGTTTCTACTGATTTATTTTATTATGCAATTGTAATGGTGGAAATTAATATTTTGCGGTAAATTTTCACAATTTAATTTTCATAATTTTATCCACTTGCGCATGCGTCTCTGCCTTGGTACCAACGCCTTGACTACGGTGTCGCCTTGTATGGAATTTATTTTATAAACTATACGCTACTTTTCAGGTTCGTTTATAGAACATAGAATTAATACGTTCTCATTTAATCACTTCTGGTTCACTTGAACAGCCATAATAATTTCCCACTACGTAAGGTCAATTAGCTGGAATTTAATTGTTAATCATTTGGGTTTTTTTATTATGTGTGACAGAGGTTCTCACTACTTTCTTTAAGTGGGGGGGCATTGGCTAATAATTGTAAAATATCCCTTAAGGATATCAGGTATTTTTTTGGTTATTATAAGGAACATAAGCTGAGGTTTGCCTTTTCTTTTCATCCCTTGTTTTACTGGGTTATCGGGGGAATTTAGTTGCGCTAGGCCAAAGTGGAAAACTCAGTTGGCGCCCACACAAGTTGTCTACTATTTTGTCCGGAAGATCAATAAGAGGGATCCACCCCTACCTCCGTTCTGAGCGACGTCGAAGGCCTAAGGTTGTCACCGGAGCAACCGAAACTTATGTAACCAAGTTGATATTTTTTCTCGTATCCTTGACTCGTTGTTGATATTGACATCAAGATGGCTCGGAAAATGTTTATTAATAGGTTGGAGAAAGAGGAGCTTGAGTGGGAGCTTAAGTTTAGGGGTCTTAAGATCGGAACTGCGGAGGAGATGCGTACTCAGCTTTCTATGGCTCTTCGTATGGAGAAATCTGGTGACAGTTTCAGGTATCCCAAATACTCATTTCCATTTGAGGAAGATGAGGCTGCTCTTATTAGGAAATGTACAGAGATCGAAACTTTGTTGGCTAGTTACAGTGGCAGTTCCAATATCAGTGAAACACAGAAGTTGCAGACGAAGGTATCTCACGCGTTGAATAGGTTTGATCAATTGGACGCTGCAGGGGATGCTGAGAAGGAAACAAAGAGGTCGGAGTTGCTAATTAAGTTGATAGGTCTCTATGATCGATTTAACGCCATATCCACTCGTGTTACTGCTGAAGTTGTTGTGCCAGCAGCTTTAGATGTCATTACTGGCAATCTGACAGGTCAATTTTTGGCAGGTGTGCAGAATGTCGCTAGTTCGTCTCCCGTTGCAAATCACCCACCGATTAATACCACACACGGTAACGTATCAAACAGCTTCCTTTCAAAGATGATTCCACCACATAAATGGGGTTTGGAGAAGTTTTCTGGTTCGTCTAGATCTTTGTCCATTACAGCTTTTCTTGAATGAGTAGAAGAACTTAAAATGGCTCGTCATGTTCCAGACGATGTGTTGTTGGGTTCTGGGGTAGATCTTTTTTCGGACAAGGCATACCAATTCTATAAGGATGTCAGACTGCGAGTGCATTCTTGGAACGAGTTGAAGGATGAATTCAGAAGAGAGTATTTGACCGCTCATCATACAGATGATTTGTTCGACGAGCTTAGGAAGAGCACTCAGCACTCGTCAGAATCAATAGGAGTTTATCTTGCGATCATGTCAAGTTATTTTAGTAGGTTAGGTTGTTTTGTTCCGGAGGGGGCCAAGATGGCAATTATTGTAAATAATTTGCACCCTTTCTATCAAGACCGTTTAAGAGATCCACTACCTACTACTATTGAGGAGTTGAGGCATGTATGTCGTCGTATGGAGGATAGGCGCGATGCTATTAATAGTTATGTCGAGCCCAGTGTTCGTAGGGGTAATGTCTTAGAGAAGGACCTGGCTTTTGTCGAGGTTGATTCATCTCAGCCCGTAGATCGCTTGGATGTAGAGAATTTGTCGGGCGATAAAAAGTCTTCAGTTATTTGCTTTCGTTGTAAGAAGCCTGGCCATCGAGCCATTGGATGTGTTCTTCCCAAGCAATTGAAATGTTTTAAGTGTCAGCGAGAAGGTTATACTGTGAGGACCTGTCCCAAGTGTAGCCAGGGAAACGAGAACAGGCGCTCTTAACTGGTCGAAGAGGTAGCGCTGTAAGACGTTCGACCGAAGTTCAACCTATTCTTGATTTTATTTTATATCATGCTGTGAACGATGAGAGGCCGTATCTTAAGGTGAATGTTTTGGGGTCTGAGGTATCAGGACTTTTGGATTCGGGAGCTACGAGAACGATTTTAGGTAGTACTGGTTGGAAACTGTTGCAGACTTTAGGCTTAGAGGTGGACACCACTAAGAGAACTAGTTGCAGAGTTGCGAATGGACAGATGTGTAAGTCTATTGGTGAGTGTTTAGTTCCATTTTCTCTCCGCGATCAATTGAAGATCATCTCTGTCTTGGTGGTATTGGACGTCCCTCATACGCTTATCTTGGGAGCAGACTTTTGGAAAATCATGGGAGTTGTTCCAGACTTGAGACACAATGAATGGCATTTTTCAGAGTCACCTGTTGGGATTGCAACTGTAGATCATCTTCGTAGTAGATATTTGCTTAGCGACTTACAGAAGTCTCGTTTGGATGCAGTGATTGAGCAAAATAAGGTTATTTTGGGAACTAGTCTTGGTTGTACGAATGTTGCGGAACATACTATAGTTTGTCATTCCCCGCCCATTAAACAACGGTATTATCCAGTTTCCCCAGTGATGCAGGGGCATATTGATAAGGAGTTAGAGGAAATGCTTCGTCTTGGTGTAGTTGAGAGGTCGAACAGTCCGTGGAGTTCTCCCATTTTACTAGTTAAACAGAAGGACGGTACTTTCCGCTTCTGCGTGGATTATCGCAAATTAAACGCTGTCACTGAACGGGATAGTTACCCTCTCCCCTACATTTCTAACACTTTGGACAAGCTCCGGAATGCTCATTATATTTCTACCCTGGATATTAAGTCTGCTTATTGGCAGGTGAGGGTGGCGGAGTCTTCAAGGCCTTATACCGCTTTTACTGTTCCGGGACGTGGTCTATTTCAATTTAAACGGATGCCTTCTGGTCTCCATAATGCTCCAGCTACTTGGCAACGACTCATCGATCAAGTTCTTGGACCCGACTTGGAACCCAACGTTTTTACCTATCTCGATGATGTGGTTATTGTTACTCAAACCTTTGAAGAACACCTTGCCGTTTTGGAGGAAGTTTTTAGGCGGATTGGTAAAGCCAGTTTGACCGTCAGCTGGGATAAGTGTTTTTTCTGTCGACCTCAGTTGAAGTACTTGGGTTATGTTGTAGATAGTACTGGACTTCATGTGGATCCTGATAAGGTCAAGGCTATGTTGATGTTACCGCCTCCGAAATGTGCGAAGGATGTGCGTTGTGTAATTGGCACTTTCTCGTGGTATCGCAGGTTTATTCCTGATTTCTCTACTTTCATTTCTCCGATCACAGCTTTGTTGCGTAAGGGTAGGAAGTTCGTCTGGACACCAGAGTGTGAAGCCTCTTTTAGTAAGATTAAGGAATGTTTGGTAAAGGCTCCTGTGTTAAGCTGTCCGGATTACAATCTTCCGTTTGAAGTTCATTGTGATGCTAGTGGGTATGGACTTGGGGCTGTTCTCGTCCAACCTCATCCTGAAGGAGACCGCGTTGTTTGTTATTTGAGTCGTTCATTGAGTAAGCAGGAGAGAGTCTATTCCACTACTGAACGGGAATGTCTGGCTGTGTTATGGACAGTGGAGAAGTTACGACCGTACCTAGGAGGAGTCCCTTTTTCGGTTATCACCGACCACTATTCTCTGGTGTGGTTGCAGAATCTGAAGGATCCTGCAGGTCGTCTAGCGAGGTGGAGCGTAAGATTACAGCAATACGACTTTAAGATCATACACCGAAAGGGCAAAGAGCACGTCGTACCTGACACTTTGTCTAGGGCTATACCGGAGGTTCAGATCAGTGAGGTTTCAGTCGTTAAGGATCGTTGGTATGTCGGAATGATTCAGAAAGTCTCGAAGTATCCGATCAAGTATTCACAGTGGCGAGTTCTCGAGGGTAAGTTGTATAAGCACGTTCGCACGAATTCTGGATCCTTAGGCGATGTTGCCGATGATTGGAAGGAGGTTGTTCCGAAGGCTGATAGATGGAGTGTTATGCAACAACTGCACGATCCGCCTTTAGCAGGACACATGGGTGTACTAAAAACCTTCAAACGTATCAGTGCTAGGTTTTATTGGCCTAAGCTTAGGTCGGATGTAGCTTCTTTTGTTAGGAATTGTGTAGTGTGCGCGGCGCACAAGGTTGATCAAAGTGGACCGAAGGGGCTGATGACACCTCAGCCCAGAGCTACTCGACCATGGGAGATTATTTCTACTGACTTGATAGGACCATTACCTCGTTCTATGGCTGGACATAAGTTCATTTTGGTTGTGGTTGATTTGTTCACTAAATTTACTCTTACTTTTCCTTTGAGGTCTTCTACCACACAATTAGTAGGGAAAAGAATCGAGGAGGGCGTATTCTTGTTGTTTGGCGTGCCACGTTTGTTGATTTGTGACAATGGTCCTCAATTTACTTCGAGAGTGTTCTCGGCTTTGATGAAGGAGTATGGAGTGTCGGTACGTTTCAACGCCCATTATCATCCTCAGGCGAACCCCACGGAAAGGTATAATAGAACTTTGAAGACCATGTTAGCCATGTATGTTTCGGATAATCATCGGAAATGGGACGTTGATCTGGCTAAAGTTACTTGTGCGTTACGAACAGCTTTTAATGAGTCCACTAAACAGACTCCCTATTATCTCAATTTTGGTAGGAATATGGTTCTGAAAGGTGATGAATTTGCTTTAAAGGATAGGCTTAGGGATTGTTTTTCGGATAGGAGTTCTGCTGTTGACGATGCAGGGAAGAGTAAAGCGTTTGACGCGTTGTTTAAGGACGTTAGGGCTCGCTTGGACAAGGCTTCGCAGAAAAATGAGAGAACGTATAATCTCCGGCGGCGACGAGAGGAGTTGCTTCCTCACCAACTTGTTTGGCGTAAGAATTTTGTTTTGTCTGACGCGGCGCAGTTTTATACCAAGAAATTGGCACCCCGTTGGGTAGGTCCTTACTTAGTTAAAAAAAGAGTTTCACCATGGACATATGTACTGATGGATGACAAGGGTAACGACCGTGGTACCTGGAATATCAAGGACTTGAAGCCAGCTAGCGCTGGTGAGAATTCACCTGAGTGAATTTGTCACTACGTCTATTGTATATATTAAGTATTTGTATACAGTAATTACCTGACCGATATTGTCTCTATATTTCTAATATCATTTGATCACTACAAAAGAACTTTAGTAGTTAAATAGTTTCTGTCAGCCCAGAGTTTTAAGGACTACTCTGCCATCATCCTTCCGGTGAAGTGGTGCAGGCTGTAACCATACCTGTCTTCACATCTTGACAACAATTTTATATTTTGTCGCTAGGTAACGTAAATAATAAAACTAGTGCCTACTTGTTAAATGTCCGTATATATAGTTGTTTCTTTTTATTTGTTATATTATAATTCATAATTAAGGGTAGTAAGGGGTTTTCTCTCTTGTGGATTTTTCGTTAGTTTTTAGTTACCGTGGGACTACTGATTTTGTTTCCGGCTTTGATTATATCACCTTTGGGGTGGACAGTAGTCCAAATACTTTGTCCGCTTCAGCTTGATAAACGCTAAAGTTTATTAGGGTTCAGTTATAAATTATTACTGACTCCTTGACTTGAGTTCTAAAACATTTAAAGTAGTAATTAGGTTTGATAAAACTTACTGATCTATAAAGACATACTTTACTTTTGAGTTAAAGGTATATTTTCTTCATTTATCTACCATATTTTGGCTTAAGCAAATACATACTATTTAGAAATCTTCGGTGTAGGTTGGCAATCGAATATATTCTGAACATCTATTTATAATATATTAGCTGTTATCGCCATGTGTTTTGTATGTTAAATCCGAGTGTTTGATCTTGCTTTGTTTACGTTGGTTTGGTATTGTGGTACTATGTTTACTCAAATTCATTTGAATAAGTTTTAATACTATCATTTATCTCCAATGTTTACAAGTGTTTATTTGTAGGATGACAATGACATTTGGACCGTGACAGCTGTGTCTTGGATAAAAGCGTTCGTTCGTCATGCCGCTGAGTGTAGTCGTACTTGATGTTAGGCGTTTGCTCTGTGACTTTAAGAGTCCACAGACAACTTAGTTTGTCGCGCCGATGGTGTCGGCAGAGATAGAGCGTTTGCTCTGTGACGTTATGAGTCCAAAGACAAATGTTGTCGCTCCGTTTTACGGAATTGTTCGAGCGTTTATTCGATGCTACTCAGGAGTGTAGGCTGTTTTACTCGCGAATGCATATTGGCTTACATGGAGGGAAGTGTAGCACTTTATGACTTGATCTGTGCGGAACACGCTCGGTGTAGTGAGCGGTGTAGTTCGGATGTATGTTTCGGGTAGTTTCTTTATGGTAGTATTCTGTATTGACGTTGAGGAAGTGTCAGTCACCCTTCTTTCCGGTGTGGGCTCCTACTTGATAGTTGGTTTCGAAAAGTGCATGGAGCTTGAATCTGAATTTTATGATTGACTGCTTAGTCATCTCCTGCTGGGATTTATAGGTTCTCGTTCTGAATGAGTTGTGGAATATACGGCTAGTATTTTGGTTCTACGGGAGTTCGTATTGTTGAAGAATTCCGTCCTGTTCTGGAAGCCGTTTTCACAAACCCTTATAGGGGATATATTGCACTAAAACTATTGTAAGTATTTCCTCTACTTACTGATTTCGCATCACTATGTATTATCACTATTTAAAGGAAATCGCCAACGTGAAGTTTTGAAATTGAAGGCGTGCCACATGCTGTTGTTGGTTCGTTATTTGTTGGTAGCCGCCCAATAAGAGGAAAATTTTGAGTATTGGACCCTTTTTGGAAAAGGTATGTCTCATAGATTTGTAGTTTTTGTAGATAAAACAGTTGGTGGTAAAATATCACCTGTTGATTGTAAATTTTTGATTAAGACAGTCTATTCTGTTACCCTGTGTATATTTTGTTTTCTTTGCCCGTTTTAGTCTAACGAATACTATAATTCGTGGGTGGTTCTTCAAACTTACCCTGGTTACGACCAAAAACAGTTTATTTTAGATGCTTATCGCATTCTTATTATTTGATTTAAATTCAGTGTAGTATACTGTTACTGACACTGTTGATTGTAAGTAGACCTTATGACTACTTTGTGGGTTTGATTAAGTTAATTTGGGGTTGATTTTGACTTGTACGTTACTTCTGGCATAGGCCGAGACAAGCTTAACTTGCCTAGCTGTTTGATTGGTTCCTGTATAGGCTCAGTTTTTAGCTGATACCTGTTTTAATTTTTAAGGGTTCACCGGTGGGGCCAGGGTATACTTACCACCCTCAAGATACACACTTCACCTGTGGGGCCAGATACACACTTCGGGATATTTGGAGTTTACCTGGTAGATCGATGGTGATGTCTTCTGCAGTTTGCTGCTACTTTTCAACAACTTCTTGAAGAAGACCACATTGAGGGTAACCTGGTATCGGGGGTCTATCTGGTTTATTTACTTATTTTTACTTTAGGCTTTACGCCAATATGTATATGCATTAGCTAGGTAGTTTCTACTGATTTATTTTATTATGCAATTGTAATGGTGGAAATTAATATTTTGCGGTAAATTTTCACAATTTAATTTTCATAATTTTATCCACTTGCGCATGCGTCTCTGCCTTGGTACCAACGCCTTGACTACGGTGTCGCCTTGTATGGAATTTATTTTATAAACTATACGCTACTTTTCAGGTTCGTTTATAGAACATAGAATTAATACGTTCTCATTTAATCACTTCTGGTTCACTTGAACAGCCATATTAATTTCCCACTACGTAAGGTCAATTAGCTGGAATTTAATTGTTAATCATTTGGGTTTTTTTATTATGTGTGACAGAGGTTCTCACTACTTTCTTTAAGTGGGGGGGCATTGGCTAATAATTGTAAAATATCCCTTAAGGATATCAGGTATTTTTTTGGTTATTATAAGGAACATAAGCTGAGGTTTGCCTTTTCTTTTCATCCCTTGTTTTACTGGGTTATCGGGGGAATTTAGTTGCGCTAGGCCAAAGTGGAAAACTCAGTTGGCGCCCACACAAGTTGTCTACTATTTTGTCCGGAAGATCAATAAGAGGGATCCACCCCTACCTCCGTTCTGAGCGACGTCGAAGGCCTAAGGTTGTCACCGGAGCAACCGAAACTTATGTAACCAAGTAGACAAATTTTTTTTTTTAATTGATTAAATTTTATGACTTTATTCTTATTCGGGCTTGAGCTAAATTTTTAAGGTTACATTCATTACAGAAAATTATGCCTAACGTAGGTGGCCCCGGGCTGCAGAAAAGGAGGATGTTGTTAGAAACGGTACACTCGGTGCTCTTATACGGGGCACCGGTTTGGGGGGAAGTGTTAAGGATGAAGAAGTATCGGGACATGATATTGAGGGCACAGAGAAAGCCGCTTATTAAAGTATGCAGTGCATATAGGACGGCATCGACAATTGCGCTCCAGGCAATTGCCGGGGTAATGCCGGTGGACATTCTGGTAGACGAAAGGGCTAGGGTGCATAGCAGAAGAAATGGGGAGATAAGTATTATCAGGGAGGAGGAGAGAGAAATAAGTATAGATAAGTGGCAACGACAATGGATACTGGAGCAGGGAAAGGCCGCGTGGACCCGGACTCTGATCCCTGACGTGGGAAAATGGTACAGGTGTGCTCACAGGCGCACTAACTATTTTTTCACGCAGTTCCTTACGGGTCACGGATCGTTCAGGGCATATACTTATGGTATAAGGAAAACCAGGGACGATTTGTGTCCCGTTTGTGGAGTGGTAGACGACGCGGAACACGCGGTTAGGTTAGGTTAGGTTAGGTTAGGCTAGGTTAGGCTAGGAGCTGTAAGACCTTGTCGTAGGTGGAGTGGCTCAGTAACTTCCTCCTCTCTCGAGCCGTAAGGATGGGAGAGGAAGAGTGAAGCTAAAAAACAGCTCAAAAATGGTCAGTGGGGCACTGGTGGGGCTATTGATGTCGAGTAGATGGCACCAAGAAATACCAGTAGAAGATCCAACAGGCCCAAGTTACATCCGAACACACTGACAAGTCCTACCAGATTTGGAGGGCGAACGGCGAGTTCCCGGCGCCGAAAAACGGGGACCCTCACGGCTATGGTATGGTAACCCAGACTAAAGAGTCCCGAAGGAGAAAACCTGCGGCAAAAAACCCCCCAATCCCAAGGTGTAACACCATCGTGCCCAAGGGATGAATGGCACTGGGGGTTACAGAAGTGTCGCGAACGATGCCCGACGGAAGTGGCAAACCGAAGGGGTTATTTAGCCTTAGCGGGGTAAGGGAGCACTGCCCCGCCCGACCTTTTTTCTACCCGTCTCCTGGGAATAATATGAGCAACAATGGGAAAAAAAACATAGATGTCATAGACATAACCGTGGGCGACCCGAGCGGTTCTAAAGAAATGGGAAGAGCAGACATTGAGCAAGGGAGGAAACGGAAAAATTCCCTCCCGGATACCTGGAATAAAAACCCAAAAGATTGCGAAACGAAAAGAAAAGCCAGCCTATCGTTATCGGAGGAGCAGATATATAAAAAGAGAGAGTGTGTGGAGTTCTTCAGCCTCGTAGATAGCTTAGAGACATACCTAAAACTGGTATGTGACTTACAAAGAGTGGTAACGGAAGTACCTAATACCCATCTCAAAATCAAGGAGCTAACACAGAAGTTTGCAAAAAACGCGGGAAATTTCAAAAAAGATATGGTGATGAAATGGTTGAACAAGCACCGGTATGAGCCAACTGACAAAATGGACATTGAAACAGGTACCCAAACAGACCCCATAGGTGCACTTGCACGAAAGGAAACGGCGGAGATAAGCACGCAAACGGATCCGTGGCACTCGGGAGGAGTAGAAAAATGTCTCACCCACCTTGATGGAGTGAACACATTCCAAGAATATGACAGGGTCGTAAGCTGGACGTGGCCTAACGAGATCTATAAAAGAACGGAAGTGATTGTGGGAAACCCAATAGATACCCCAGATGACTTCACAAAAATAGTGATGGTGAACCCGGAGGATCCTGAAATGAAATACAGCATCCAAAAACTGTACAGAGAAAAGTACCCCGAATTGTTAGATCTGGAGGAGTCTTTCGAGGTTTTGGAGCAGAAGACCACAATAAAATCAAAAAAAGACACGGGTGTAACTAAAAGAATTATTAGGATCAAGCACTTAGGGAAAAGAGAGGAGATATGGGACAAGCTCCGAATGGTGAAGGAAGAGATAGGAGGAAAAGGGAAAGTGGCGCTTCACCACATTAGTTCAGTGGTAACAACAGAGCTGAGGAAAATGTGTGAAGTTATTTTTCACAATACAGACACAGAAGTTAAAATATATACTACGAATACGAGGCAACACACGACGTACGGAATGATAGTGTCGAAAAAAGGCACAGATTACAAACAAATCCTGAGCACCGTGAAGAATGCAGTTAGAGACTCGAATTCGGCTGAGGCTGTAAGATCCCTGAGAAGCACAAAAGACGGCAGGCTACTAATCACTATCGAGAAAAACAGGGAAGCGTTAAATAGGATTAAGGCGGCAATAAGTACATCCGAAGGAGGACTGAAAACGCGGCAATTAGGGGAGGAGAATAACGTTGCAGTGCACATACGGGGAATGGCAGCAGACTCTACGAAAGAAGAGGTGATAGAGGCTGTAAAAGGGGAACTAGGAAACTGGGATGGAAATTATAAGGTAACGGAGCTAAGGCCTATTCGTGGGAGCACCCAAGCCAACACGGTGGTGCTTCCTCTCAAGGAGGCAGACAAGCTACTGAGCAGATCATACCTAAAAATAGGCATGGTCAGATGCCAAGTAGAAAAAAGGGTGAACGTGAAAAAATGCATCAGATGCTGGGACTACGAGCACTCAACGGTGCAATGTAGGGGGCCTGACAGAAGAGGCTTATGCTTTAGATGTGGTAAAGCAGGCCACAACGTTAAAGTATGTGAGGAGGAGGTAAGATGTGTTCTATGTAACGAAAATCATAGAATGGGCAGCATGGAGTGTCCTAGATTTAAGGCAGCCCTCAAAAAAGCTAGAGGTCTAGAAAGAGGGGGTGTAACTAAACCCCCAGTGGGAGACGAAATGAGCGAAAAAGTTGAAGGACAGTCCACAGCTGGTACCTTGACCCGAAGCGCGAGCCCAACCCGAGAAATAGATGATGCGACAGAGGTGGAGCGGACTCCAGCAGAAAGCTACCTACAATGGCTTTAAGGGTCCCCAAGATAGACTTAAGTAAGGCGGAAAAGACACGAGATATCGCACCTAATATCGGAAGGAGTATGAAGATTCTGCAGATCAATGTGGGAAGGGCTAAGACAGCTCACGACCTGTTAATGAAGAAGAAATTTGAAGTGACAGCCGATCTGGTCATTGTATCAGAGCCGAACCAAAGAATTGCTAAGCAATATGGATGGCTGTGTGATGAGGAGATTGATGTGGCAATATTTATCAAAAATAAAAGAATCAAAAGTCGCAAGGTCACGAAGAAGAAAGGACACATAGCCATACACTTAGAAGACGTGTCTATAATTGCTTGCTACATATCACCGAACATTAACAAGGAAAAGTACGTGCGAATGGTGGATAGTATTGTGGATACCACACGGCTATCAAAAAACTGTATAATAGCTGGAGATATTAACGCTAAGTCGGTGATGTGGGGATCATCACAAAATGATTACCGAGGGGACTTATTGAATGACGTAATGTCGGCTGAGAGGTTAGTGATACTCAACAACGGGAAACCTACGTTTGTGGGGGGTGAAGCAGCAACTCACATTGATGTGACAATGGTGAGTGAAAAATATGCATGCAAAGTAACTAACTGGGACGTTCTGGAAGATAATCTCTTTACTTTCCATAGGTATATCGTTTTTGACATAGGAGTCAAGACACCGAGACAGGGGAGAAGAGCTGTCACATTCGACGAAAACAAATTTGCAGAAGAAGTCAGAAAACTTGATGTAAATAGTATATATAGTAAGAATGTAAATAGTATATATAGTAAGAATTTTAACAATTTTAGGAATAAGTTAGTAGATACGTACAAAAAATGTCATAACAGGAAGCACGTCACATACACCGTCCCATATTGGTGGAACGCTGAAATACAACAAAAGCGAAAAATGTGTCTAACTACCAGGAGAATATTGCAGAGAGGGGGTAAGCAGGATTTAGTAGCCAGATACAAACAAGAAAAGTAGATGCTTAGCAAGTCCATCATACGGGCAAAGCACTTGTGTTGGAGTAGGCTATGCAACGCACTGGAAGCAGATATTTGGGGAGAGGCCTATAAAATAGTAACAAAGACACTGCGGATCGAAACCCCGTATGGAATCGATTCGAAACTAAAGGGCGAGATAGTCAAAAACCTCTTTCCCACTAAGGATTTGAGAAGCTTTGAGAAGAGACTGGTACCCGCCACGCCTAAGGAGTTCACACTCACGGAGATTGATAATGCAGTTTTGAAGATAAAAATGGGCAAATCACCGGGGCCTGATGGAGTTCCTCCGAAAGCGATAAAAATTATTACCAGCGAGCAGCCGGAGCTGGTTCGGAAAGTTTTAAACGAACTCCTAGCAGCTCAAGTATTTCCAGACGAAACTAAGGTAGCAAAGCTAGTTCTGTTATTGAAGCCAGGCAAACCTGCCGGGGTTATTAATTCCTACAGACCGCTATGTCTGCTTGATTGCTTTGGTAAATTTTACGAGTCTATGATTAAAGGCAGGATTGAAGAAGAGTTATTAGCCAAAAATATTATATCAGACAGGCAGTTTGGCTTTAGAAAAGCTAGGTCAACGATTGATGCAATAAGATTAATCACGGACAAAACAACGAAGTCCAGAAAAAGGTCTCACCCTTTATGATGTGAAAAACGCTTTCAATAGCGCGAACTGGGGGCTAATCATTGAAAAACTAGTGAATGCGGGTATATCACCATACCTCATAAATATCATCCAGAGTTACCTGTCAAATAGAGTCCTTAAAGTAGAAAAAGGCACGGATAACAGGCTTTCCTCCGGCGTCCCACAGGGATCAGTTCTGGGACCCACGTTATGGAACCTCCTATACAACGAGGTATTAGAGATCAATCTAGGTAGGGACACTACCTCTGTCGCGTATGCAGATGACCTTGCAGTCATTAGCGAAAGTGACATGAAATGGGATATTGTAAATAAGGTGAATAATGTATGTATAAAGGTGGACGCATGGATGATAAACAACGATTTACAGTTAGCTCGAAATAAGACAGAGCTGATAGTGCTGAAAGGTCCCAGGGATAGAAACAATATGGATTTCATGTGCGGGGATGAAAAGCTGACCCCGAAGGATGTGGTCAAATATCTAGGAGTATACCTCGATTCTGGACTGAAATACACTACACATGTCAACATGGTGGTGCAAAAAGCAGAAGAGAGAATAGCTGCCTTAACCAGAGTAATGCCGAATGTTGGAGGGCCAAGCTATGGGAAAAGGAGAATGTACCTAGAAGTAGTACACTCCACCCTGCTATACGGGGCTCCAGTATGAGGAGGTGTGTTGGACATGAGGAAGTATAAAGAAAAGTTGGAAAGATCGCAGCGGAAGCCATTGATCAAACTCATAAGTGCGTATAGAACAACATCGACAAATGCACTACAGGTTATATCCGGTACACTGCCGGTGCATCTGCTAGTGACGGAAAGGAAGCTGTTATACGATGGGAAGTCCGAGGAGGTACCGCTGGCCAAAGAAGAAGTTAGGGAAAGAATGCTGGAGTTATGGCAGGAAGAGTGGAAAGAGCAGAAGGAAAAGGCGCAATGGACCAAAAAATTGATTCCAGACGTAAGAGATTGGTATAGGTGTGGCCACAAGAAGACCAATTTTTATTTGACCCAATTCCTTACTGGGCATGGGGCATTTCGAGCTTACACCTATAAAATAAAGAAAACACATGACGAACTATGCTATGTATGTAATGAGATAGATGATGCGGAACACTGCGTGTTCCATTGCCAAATTTTCAATGCTGAAAGACAGAAACTCTTCTCGCTGTTGGGGCAAGCTACACCAGAAAACATCATGATGAGAGCTGCGGGTTCGGCAAGAACATACAGTGACTTTATGTCCATCATAGGCAGCATCATGAAAACTAAGGAGGACATGGAGAGAAGAGAAGAAAACCCTTAGAACCAGCTTGCAAGAAGGAAACGTTTTGGAATGCGACAATGTATCTCATGTTTCATTCGCCACAGAATTCGTTCGGGATACATTGTCTCCAGGGGGAGGAGTTTTTAGTGGGTATGTCCGTTTTTTAGGAGAGTCCCACACTATGTAGTGGTTGTGAACAGCTTCGGGTGTTCACACCCACTACATGTGCGTAAAAAATGCATTTTAACCCCCCCTATAAAAAAAAAGGTTAGGTTAGGTTAGGTTAGGTTAGGTTAGGTTAGTTTAGGTTAGGTTAGGTTAGGTTAGGTTAGGTTAGGTTAGGTTAGGTTAGGTTAGGTTAGGTTAGGTTAGGTTAGGTTAGGTTAGGTTAGGTTAGGTTAGGTTAGGTTAGGTTAGGTTAGGTTAGGTTAGGTTAGGTTAGGTTAGGTTAGGTTAGGTTAGGTTAGGTTAGGTTAGGTTAGGTTAGGTTAGGTTAGGTTAGGTTAGGTTGGGTTAGGTTAGGTTAGGTTAGGTTAGGTTAGGTTAGGTTAGGTTAGGTTAGGTTAGGTTAGGTTAGGTTAGGTCGCGAGCTCCATACGAAGCGTCAAGAGCACTAGGAATGGAATGCTACTACTAACATTGGACAAAGATGAAAAGGCACTTAGGGAAATAGATGAGGCTATAACTGGCGGAAGCACGGAACTCAAGACAACAAAGGTTGGGGAAACAAAGTGGGCGACGAATAATATAAAAGGCATGACAGCAGCAACGAGCAAGGAAGAGTTGGTTCAAGCCATAGAGGCGATAACGGGCAAGCTTAACGATGAAGTAAGGATCAGCGAGTTCGGACCTCTATTTGCAGATACACTGGCAGCAACAATTACAATAAAGGAGCAACATGCAGACAAGATAACGCAGAGCAAGAGGATGAGAGTTGGTATAGTGAGGTGCGCTGTAGAAAGAAGGGTTAAGGTACCCATGTGTGGACGCTGCTGGTCTTTCGAACACTCAGTCAGAGAGTGTAAAGCACCAGATAGGAGGGGAAGCTGCTACAAATGTGGAGAAGAAGGACATAAATCGACTGATTGCACCGCACAAGAGTTTTGCCCCGTTTGTTCAGAAGCGGGACATAAAGCAGGAACATATAAATGTCAGGAATTCAGGAAGGCGCTTAAACAAGCGAAAAGCAGGGGCAAAGCAAGCGACTTAATTAACTATAGGGCGCCAGCAGCTGCAACTTTAGAAAAGGAGGAGAAAATCGGCGAAAAAGACGAAGGAGGAAACTCAGGAACGGATGGTGCAATGGAGATAAACCCAGATCCCCAAAGCTCCATTCTTCATGGATAAAGTACTTCAACTTGCAACGGTTATCGCCCCTGGCTAGAGCACTCTCCTCAGGTAGTGAAATTCGGCACCAATTAAATTATTTTATCGGCTATCACTGGGATGGAGTGTACAATTAATATTAAATTGGACGCCACCAGCTTTTTATCGAACCCACACCTTAATATGATTCCAAAACAGGACACCTACGGCGTGCTCATCACGGATGGGGGCAAGTCCTATAGGGACATCTTGAATAAGGTCAAGGGAGCGGTTGAGGGCTCAAAATCAGCAACTGCCATCAGGGGCATAAGGAGCACAAGGGACGGATCTCTGCTCCTAACTCTGGACAAGGACCCTGAAGCACTTGTGAACATTAAGAGAGCGCTAGGTGAGGAGGGGTCATTGAAAGCCAAAAAAGCAGGAAGGGAAGTGCCTAAGGAAACAGTTCACATAAAAGGTATGTCTGCAGATGTGACCCAGGAGGATATAATAGAAGCTATCAGGCTAAGAACTGGAAGGTGGGACGAATCATGTAAGATTAGCGAAATAAGACCACTAAAGAACGACACAGCGGCGGTGACTGTGACGATGCCAAAGGAAAAAGTGCGCAGTCTTCTCCAAGACGAAACGATTAGAATCGGATTAGTAAGATGCAAAGCGGAGAAGCGAATCCATGTGGCGAGGTGCACCAAATATTGGAGTTTTGCCCACAAAAGGGATAAATGTGACGGAACTGACAGATCCGATAACTGCTACAAATGCGGGGAGAGCGGACATCTCGCAAACGCGTGCAGTAACGAAGAATACTGCCCAGTATGCGAGATAAAAGGACACATGATAGGGGCAAGGAATTGCTTGGCCTTTAAAGAGGCCTTAATGAAGGCTAGGGGCGATAGGGCACACAGAGGCTCGAATTTTTGGAAACACACTGAAGACGGTGAAAATAATACTGGGGAAAACATCGAGGGACAGACACGCGGTAAGGCGGCGGAGGAGCCCATGATCACCCAGTAATGCCATTAAAGATAATACAGTTCAACGCAGACAGGAGGATAGCGGCACATCACCTCTTGACCAAGGTTGCACAAGAAGATGCCATAGACATCGCGCTAGTGCAAGAGCCCAACAATAAACTATCGACTAAAAGCACTAAATGGCTTCAAGATACAACAGGCAGTTGCGCGATCTGGTGTGTGAACCCCGACTGCGGAGTGGTGTCCCACGAAATAGGACCGGGCTTTGTCTGCATAAAGTTCAAGGCATGGGCACTGTACAGCTGTTACATATCTCCGAATATTCCGTTAGACCAGTTTAAAGAACGAGTGGAGGCCATCATGCAGCATTCTATAGATATCAGAAAGGAAGTCGTAGTGGCAGGTGATTTTAATGCCAAATCCACCGCGTGGGGTTCAGCCATAACGGATCCACGAGGCAAGTATATGGAGGAGTGGACACACACTCTGAACCTCATTGTGAACAATGAAGGAGGTGTACCGACTTTTACCAGAGGGACACAAACATCTTTCATTGACATCACTCTATCTTCGCAGAAAATTAGTAGGTCTATAGGACACTGGCGGGTATCAACCAAAGAAAGCCTCAGCCTGCATAGGCACATCTTTTACGAAATTAGGAAGGAGAAGCCAGCACCAAAAAAAGAATGGCAAGTACCTCCTTGTTTGAGCAAGGACACTTTTCGCAACGCCTTCGAGATAATGGCTAGAGGTGTACACAACCTACAAAGCTTCGTAAAAGCCATCAAGGATGCACAGACTTTGAGCATTGGTATTGGAAACGGCGGCGGCAATAGAATGCAGCCGGTATGGTGGAACGAGGAGATCGCTCTCCTCAGAAGAACGTGTAACAGAGTTAGGAGAACAATAGTCAGAGCAAGAGGTAGGCATGAGGATTCCAAATTTATTGAGGACAGGGAGGCTGAATATAAAGATGAAAGGAAAAATCTAAGAGCCGCTATAAAAAGATCGCAAAAAACTCAATGGAACCTGATGTGCAGCAAATTGGAGGAGGACCCCTGGGGTATGGGTTACCAAATAGTCACTGGTGCCATGAAACACCTTAGAACTCCATATGTAGTGAAGGGGGGTAGTGAAAATGAGGGGGATAAGGCCGGTAGAGAAGTGGGAGGTAGAAGATTGGGGGAGAAATATTAAAGTGAGAAAAGCCCCAGGGATAGATGGCCTGAGGGGTGATATGGTGAAGGGGCTGTTGGATGACAATAGGGAGTACTTCTGGGAACTATTCAACAGGGTGCTGAGGGAGGAGGAGTTCCCGGAAGGATGGAAGGTAGCCAGGGTGATACTGATGAAGAAGGCGGGTAGAGAGGGGAAGCGGGCGGGGGACTATAGGCCTATCAGCCTGCTGTGTGGTATGGGTAAATTGATGGAGGGGATAATAAGGGATAGGATTGAGGAGGAAGTTGGTAGGAATGGGGGTTTTAGGGTAAACCAGCATGGGTTCACGAAGGGGAAATCTTGCATCTCGGCACTGAGCAAGGTGATGGGTTTGGTGGAAAGAGCTAGGGAGGGCAGCTGGAGGAAGGAGAAATTGGCCCTACTCGTGTTCTTCGACGTCGGGAACGCGTTCAACAGTGTCAGCAAACGGGCAGTGTTGAGCGCGTTGCTGCGGCTTGGAGTGGAGCAGGGGTTGGTTAACCTGGTGGAGGACTACCTGACGGGGCGTGTGCTTGTAGACTCCAGAGGGAGGAGATATGAGATGGAGGCTGGAGTGCCTCAGGGCTCGGTTCTTGGACCGACGCTCTGGAAGTGTGTGTTTGATGAGGTTTGTGGGATGGTATGTGAAGAGGGATGTGAGATTACGGTGTATGCGGATGATGTGTGTCTGGTATGTACGGCAAAGGGAGAGGCGGAGATAGAAAGAAAGGCGGAGAGAATGTGCAGGAAGATTGTGGAGAAGATAGAGCGGTGCGGACTGGAAGTGGCGGAAGAGAAGACGGTGGGGTTGCTAGTGAAGGGACGGAGCAGGGCAAGGGAAGTGGGGGTGATGGTTAAGGGAAGGATAATTCGCATGGAGGAGTCTGTGAAATACCTAGGGGTGTGGTTGGATAGCCAATTATCCTTCAAAACCCATATGGTAAAGGCGGCAGAGAAGGGTAAAGTGAGGGCAGCATGGCTGGGGAGATTGATGTGTAATGTGAAAGGGCCGGGAGAGTGGAAGAGGAGGGTAATTGGTAGGACGGTAGAGCAGAGTATGCTGTACGGTGCGGAGGTGTGGGGTGAAAGAGCGGGGGTGAATGCGAGGGTTAGGCCACTTCTGCGGGTGCAGAGAGGGATACTGCTGAGGGTGGTGCAGGGGTACAGGACAGTGGGTGGACTGGCAGCAGCGGTGCTGGCAAGGTCCTACCCATTGGACGTGTTGGCTAGAGCTAGGAGCAAACGCTGGAGGGGTGCGACCAAAGAAGAGGTACGGGAATGGATGGAGGAGGAAATGGAGAGAAGGTGGGAGGAGTATGAGGGCGCGCTAAAAGGAGCGATTGGGAATAGGAGAGATTGGATGGACCGGAAATTCGGGGAGGTGAACTACTTCTTGACACAAGTGCTCACTGGACATGGGTCGAGAGTAGGGTACCTCCACAAGATTGGGAAACGAGAGACTGGTGTGTGCGAGAGGTGTGAAGTGGAGGATGATGTGGGACATGTGTTTAGATGCTGGAGGAACGAGGAAGTGCTGAAGAAGTTGGAGAGGAAACTAGGGGAGGCGGTGTACTGGGAAAACATGGTGGAGATCATGTTGAGGGGGGAGGAGGAATGGATGGAGGTGAGTGGAGTAGTAGAGAGCATGGTAAGGGGGAGAGAAGGACTCGATATGGCATGAGAGGCAGGAGTGATAGGAGGGAGAAGATGACAGTGTGAGCGGAGAGTGTGCGAGGGACCGCCGCCTGTCTCGAAGTATGCTAGGGTAGTGATTCCGAGGCGGGGGTAACGGCGAGTTTGAGGTGGGTTTGGTTGGTAGGCATCTCCTTGGGGATGAGTCCAACACTGTTTGGGTCCTGGACCCATTCGAACATGAGTTTCCCATCTCGGCCCGAAAAAAAAAAAAAAAAAAAAAAAAAAAGAACTCCATATGTGCTTCACCAGTCCACTAAAGCCGAAAAAATAAGGGAACTGTTCTCACCTGCAAATCCCCCTAGACACCAACACAACCCACTAGCGGCCTCCCCCCCTCTTTTCACCCTGAAGGAGCTCACACGGGCGGCAAATAAGCTGAAAATCAAGAAAGCGCCAGGACCTGATGGTATTTATCCGGAGACGGTCAAAATGGCGGTGGACATCTGCCCGGATATGGTTTTGAAAATTATGAACTGGCTATTATTAGAGGGAACCTTTCCTGGAGAATGGAAAAGGGCAAAGGTTATCCTAATCCCCAAGGGTAATGCATTAGACATCGAACTGAGAGTCAGACCTATAAGTTTAATAAACATTCCAGGTAAGCTTTATGAACAGCTCCTGAAGGATAGGTTGGAAACAGAACTCAACAGGAACAAGGGTATAGCAGACACCCAATTTGGTTTCAGACCTAAGAAGTCAACGGTTCAAGCGGTTAAGCACTTTCTGGACAAGGCATGCAGCAAAGGCGAAGTCTGGGGAGCCATCATCTTCATCGATGTGAAAAACGCATTCAACACTGCCAAATGGGAAATCATAACCGCCAATCTGAAGCGTGTAGGGATTAGCGAGTATCTGGGAAATGTTATTGGAAGCTATCTCTCGGACAGATCTCTGAAATGTGGTGATCTAGAAATAGGCATGACACAAGGGGTTCCACAAGGCTCTGTAATCGGACCTACACTATGGAACACGCTGTACGATGGAGTACTCCGTCTACATCTACCGCCTGGGTGTTCAACAATAGCATATGCAGACGACTTAGCACTGGTTATCCGAGCTGGGAAAAAAGAGACCCTCATGAGAAAAGCAGACACAGCTCTTGCTCAGATAGGAGGATGGATGAGTCGGAATGGATTGGAGGTAGCGCCCACCAAAACGGAGGCCATTATTATAAAGGGTCCGAGGAAAAGGGAAGATGTACACTTCGAACTGTGCGGAACCCGGATAATCCCAAAAAAATATGTGAAGTATCTTGGAGTATGGTTGGATGATAAACGTATATTCAACGAACATATTCGTAGGTCCTGCGAGAAAGCAGACAGGCAAACCACAGCCTTATCCAAACTCCTCCCGAATATGAGAGGACCCGGCACGCAGAAAAGGCGCCTGTTATACGGGGTGGTCCAGTCAGTGCTGCTTTATGCGGCCCCGGTCTGGAAGGAGGTTATGGGAAAAAATAAATACAGAGACATGGTCAGGTCCTCTCATAGGAAGATGCTTCTCAGGGTAACATCGGCATATCGAACTGTCTCGGCCGCGGCCATTTGCGTGGTAGCAGGGGTGCCACCAATAGACCTTTTGGTGAAGGAAAGGGGAAGGCTGGAAGAGCTGGAGAAAGTGACGGATATAGAAAGAGAAGAGGAGAGGAGGAAAACAATGGAGGAGTGGCAAGTCCAATGGAGCAACAACAAGCTGACCGCTCAGTGGACGAAACAGCTAATCCCTGACCTAGAAGCCTGGATGGGATGCGGGCACAGGCAGATGGATTATTACATCACCCAGTTTATGACCGGGCACGGCTCCTTCAGGACCTATACTAATAGAATTGGTAAAGCCGTGGACAATCTCTGCATCTATTGCCGGCAGATAGATGACGTTAAACATACCCTCACAAATTGCCAAAGATGGGACACAGAGAGATCGCACTATGAGGCAGGCATGGGTTTTAGAGCATCCCCGGAAGAGATCCTAAAGTCCATGCTTAGCTCTGAGGATGCATGGAAAAAAGCAGGAAGCTACATTCGAAGTGTGATGAGGCAGAAGGAGATGGAAGAGATAGAATTCCAGAAAGAGGAAAAAAAGACGAGACAGATTGTAAATACTTGTTTCTAAATAAGAACAACAAATGTCTTAAGAGGCACAGATTGTAGAGCACGTCGCCGGCCGCATTGGATGTTATGTCCTTTCGACGATTCCTGATGTGGTGACTGGACAAGGAGGTTTTTAGTGGGTATGCCAGCTCGCTGGAGACTCCCACACTACCCTGACGCTATGGACCACCAAACGAAGGGTGTACATAAAGTATTTTCCTCCTTCCAAAAAAAAAAAAAAGGTTAGGTTAGGTTAGGAGCTGTAAGACCTTGTCGTAGGTGGAGTGGCTCAGTAACTTCCTCCCCTCTCGCGCCGTTTGGACGGGAAGGGAGGAGTGTAGCCAAAAAACAGCTCAAGAACGTGCTCCAGGGGGTTGGATGAGAGAGGCTGGAAGTGATTCACCCCTAATCTCCCATACAAGTTTTCGGAGGAGGGGGTTTCCCACCCGACACGGCGTGTCCCGATGGCTCATAGGGTGTCTCCAGGGGGCGTGGTCAGTCATGAGACTCGTGCTTTTTAGCGCTGGGGTCCCGTGCGTTTCTCAACGTTGTAAGGGCCCGGCGCTTTTGAGCGCTGTAAGGGACTCATGACCGACCAATCCTCGGGATAGGCGACGGATAAGGATCCAGCATGGGAACCTGAAGAATTTCCCGCGGATCAAAGGAATAGAGGAGTAAACCTCGATAAAAAACCAACAACATAGAGGTAAGCAGCTATGTTCGTGGTGTAGTGTAGGCTGTGGAAGCTACTGCGTCCGGATGCAACCGTGAGAAAAAGCCTAGAGGAGTAAACCTCGATAATAAATCCCCGCTACTAAGGTGTAAGGCATCGTGCTGAGGGTATGAAAGGTGCGAGGGTTAGAGCATCGTGGACGATCCCCTTGGGGTACCTGGCGAAACCCCATTGTATTTTGCCTTAGCGGGGTAAGGGCGCACTGCCTCGCTGGACATACTTTTCGACCCGGCTCGTGGGAACTTTATGGAAAAACAAAAAACAGGTCGGATGAAAAGGATGATGGCTTGGCTAAAGAAGAAGGAAATGCGGGACTCTTAGATGTGGAACATGATGGACAGGAGGCTTTCAGAAGGAGGGACTCTCTACCGAGGACTCCTCCGACAAGAATTGGAAGGTTGGTAGGGCATGAGGATGCCTATCATACACCTAGAGGGGAGATTACCGAGCTAGAGCTTGAAAGGACGGTAAGTTGGGAGAAAGAGGATAGTGCTACTTCGATGGTGCAATTGGCGGGTTGTGGATTGACGGTAATGGAGGGGATCATTGAAATCGCGAGTGACGAGGAAAGGCCAAGTAAAAAAAGGAGGAAAACGGGAATGAGGATAAAATTAAATGGGAGAATAAGGCTAAAGAGGAAGGTAAAAGGAAACGGGAGAGGAGGGAAGGAAAGACAGCGAGGAGCTAAAAAAGTGCAGCGAGGAGTTGGCGGAACTCCGTAAACTTATAAACAGGGTGCATGAGGACGGAAACAAGCTGTATACCCTCACAAGAGAAATAACTAATACCAAGGTTAAAATTAAGGAGGGGGCAAGAAGCCTATATAAGACAATAGCTAAAGCACACAAAAGGCTACAGGAATATGAGGAAATGGAGTTAAATAGGGCTAAGGAAATGGAGAAGCTAGACAGGGGGAGAACGGGTGCAGTGATGTGCGACATGGGGACACAAGTGGACCCTGAAGAGATTGAGAGGGAAACGGAGGCTGCCAAAAAAGAAAGAATGGAACACATCAAAAGGACGGTATTGAAGGGAATTGGGGAGAAATAATTCGTGGAAATTGTGGGAGAAGAATGGCCAGAGGAGGTATACCGGAAGACCTCGATGACACAGAGGGCAGACGTGTGTCCAGATAGTCGTGATGTGATTACAATGGTGGGAAAGAAAGATCAGGGAAGGGACACGGACCCCTATGTGGAGAAATGGCTGGAGGGACATCCTGGTATCGACCGTATGGTGGATGAATGTGGGGGGGAGGTAGATTATATGATTAACCATATAACAATGGAGACAAGGAAGGGAAAGAGTCTACGGGAAGCAAGGGTGGCGTATGTATTGAGGGTGGATAATGGTATGGAACTATTGTATAGGAGGGCTGGGGAGCTGGGGAACGCTATTAGAGAGGTGGGAGAGGGTATAAAGATACAGGACGAGCTAATATGTATATTGGAAGAGGGCATTGATGGGGATGCGGCCAGGAAAGCGTTTTAATGCGCAAGTGAAGACGGTGTAAAAATTAAATTGGTCCTACCAGCCAAAAAAGGGACGACGCAGAAGGGGAGCATAATGGAGAGGAGGGGGGAACGCACTTATGCAGAACTATTGAGGAAGGTGAAGGAAAAGGTCCAGATAAAGGGTACAGGAGTGGAAGTGAAGAGGATAAGGAAAACAAACAAGGGTGACTTACTACTGGATATCGTAGGAGGCAGGGAAAAAATTAATTTGCTGACGAAGCAAATAGTTAGTAAGACAGGGATGACGGCTACCACAAGGGAACCGGAAGACCTGCTGTTTGTCTATGATGTCGACGAAACGATAGAGGACGTGGAACAAGTGAGAAGAATGTGGACAGGGATTCTATAGAGATACGGAGTAGGAGGAAAGTAGGATATGGGAGGGAGACATACACCATCAAAACAAACAGGAGAGCAGCGGATCGATTGTGCGATAAAGGTGGAGTCCCAATTGGGCTAATTAGCTGTAAGGTCCAAAGGAGAGTACAGCCGATACGGTGCTACCGATGTAAGGAGTTTGGGCATGCTCAAAGGGACTGTAAAGGTGAGGATGCGGAGGCTAAGTGCCACAAGTGTTGGGGCGACGGACACCAGGCCCAATAATGTAGAAACGAGGCTCATTGCAGAATGTGCAATGAGAAACATCGATCCGACTCGACAAAGTGTCCAGTATTCAGGATATTAGTCAAGGAAGGGCAGAGAAGGGGAGGGGGCGGAAAGATTAATAAAAATATTTAAAATCCTACAGGTTAATGCCGGTAGATCTGCGCAGGCGCAAGACCTGGCATATAAGGTGGCGGAGGAAGAGAAATGTGACTTAATAATAATGGGGGAGGTGAACAAAGGAAAGGCGGCATCAAATGGGTGGGAAGTAGACGTACAGATGGATGTAGGGATTTATTTTAACAACAAGAAATTGAGGGTGCATTGTGTGGATAAAGGGAAGGGGTACATTAGGGTGGAATTTGAAAGTTTAGTGGTGATAGGGGTTTATATTTCACCCAATATCGGGATAGAGGTTTTCAAAGCAATTGTAGATGAAGTAATGGATCTAGTGGGAAAAGGGGGTGAAGAATGCATTATAGGGGGGGACTTCAATTCGAAAGCGACTGCATGGGGGGCACCAATAAACGATAAGAGGGGGAACTATATATCGGAATGGGCTGCACAGCTCGGACTGGTAATGGCTAACGACGGTAAGAAGCCAACTTTTATTAGAGGGGCATCCAAATCCTCTATAGACATCACTCTGGTCACAAAGGGGCTGGTGGGAAAGCTACAGGGATGGCAGGTAATGGATGGGGAGTCGTTGTCGCTGCACCAGCATATTGTATATGGAGTAAAAGGAGGTAAACCAAAAAAGTTACAAATCGAGGGACATTACAGTATGGATAGAAGAATTTTTAGGAAAGAAGTGAATAGATTGATAGGGAACATGGAAGGGATAGGATACGAGCAGATGGAAGAAGTTTTGATAAAAGCTAGCAGGAAGGGGAAATTTCGGAAGGGGAAAACTAAATATACACAATATTGGTGGAGTGACAGGATGGAGGAGCTGAGGACAGAATGTGTTAGGGCAAGAAGGAATTTTACAAAATCAAAGGCAGATATGGAACGTAGCAGGGCATGGGAAGAACACAGGAAAGTATTGAGGAAAGAAATTAAAAAAGAAAAAAGGGAACAATGGAAAAAACTGTGTGAAGAGCTGGATGAAGATATTTGGGGTCAGGGGTATAAAATAGTAACAAGGGCCTTCAAGGGAGGGGGTCCATCCTTCCAAATATCCAAGGAAAAGAAAGAGGAAATCGTTAAAACATTTTTTCCAAGGGGCGATGGAATAGTAGTGGATGGAGATATAGAAAATGGGGAAGGGGAGGAAATTCCAGTCTTCACACCAGTAGAAATCAAAGAAGCGAGCTCAAGACTTAAGGCAGGGAAAGCTCCTGGTCCGGATGGGATACCTGCGGAATGCCTGAAAGTGCTAGTAGAGGACCAGCTAGAAGCAGTGGAGGGTATGATGAATGACTTGATCATAAGAGGCGAGTTTCCTTTGAGCTGGAAGTTGGCAAGGCTGGTATTAATCCCGAAATCTGGAAAGCCAGAAGGGCAGGCATCGTCATATAGGCCGCTATGTCTCACCAATAGCGTGTCTAAATTATACGAGCACCTGATCAGAGGAAGATTGGAGATGGCACTGAAGAATAGCGGCGACTTGGCGGAAAACCAATATGGTTTTAGGGTAGGAAAGTCGACAGTGATGGCTGTAGAAAAGGTCATGTAGAAGGCAAATGCTACAAGGATGGGTAGTATAAGGGGAAGATGGAGCGCTATGGTCATGGTAGACGTTAAAAATGCCTTTAACACCGTACCAACCAAGTATATCATAAGTGAATTGGTGAGAAGAGGGTTTCCACAATACCTACTACGGGTTTTGAGGAGATATTTCCAAGGAAGAAAAATAATGATGGGTGGGGGGGATAGTTACGAGGTCACAGCGGGTATTCCACAGGGGTCGGTTCTAGGACCGACTTTGTGGAACATCTTCTATGACCCACTTATGAGATTGGAACTGCCGGAGGGAGTGGAGGTAGTCGGATTTGCAGACGATGTTGCAATAGTAGCTACGGCTACGAATAGGGAGCACTTAGAAATAAGTGTCAATGATGCGATGTGGGCTATCAGTAGGTGGATGAAGGAGAAGGATATGAAGACAGCACCAGAGAAGACGTCGGCACTGATCTTGTATGGACCCAGGGGAGGGAATGTAACTTTTGAAATGGGGAGGTATGGTATTGAGGCTACAAAGGAGGTGAAATACCTGGAAATATGGTTAGATAGAGGCATGTCCTTTGGTACTCATATCAGGGAAATAGTAAAAAAGGCGGGTGCTAGAGCGGCGGCATTGGGTAGGATACTCCCTAACATTAGAGGACCAGGCGACAAGAAGAGAAGGATTCTGTGGGGTGTTGTCAAGTCAATACTACTGTACGGGGCTCCAATATGGGGGACAGCAATGAAGACAAAAAAATACAGGGATGACTTGACGAGGGTGCAAAGACAAATGCTGCTGAGGATTGCGTCGGGATACAGAACTATATCCAACGACGCAATCCAAATTATCACAGGCATACCTCCAATAGACTTGCTGGTCGAGGAGAGGATCCAAATGTGGAAGAGGGGTAGGGAGAATAAAGGGTTGATAGAGAGGGAAATACAGGAAAAGTGGATAAGAAGGCTCAGGGAAGGTAATTGTAAGGGTGAATGGACACGGAAGATTATACCTGACATGGAGGGATGGCTGGAATGTAAACATCGGAAGCTGGATTACTTCACAACACAGGTATTGTCGGGACACGGGTCATACAGGGTATACACGCATGGGATTGGGAAGGCTAGGGATGAAAATTGTATATACTGTGGAGCTAGGGACGACGTCCAGCATACTGTATTCGTATGCATGAGGTGGCATAATGAGAGGGCAGAGGTAGAGGGGAAGTTGGGACTGGTATTGGGGGTGGAGAATTTAGTAGGGTGTATGCTGGAGTCTGCGGAATCGTGGGAGGAATTGAGAGGGTTCTTCAAAACGATTATGGGGAAAAAGGAGGTTGAAGAGAGAGTCTGGCAGGATGGGGAGAATAGGGAGGGAGATGATTGAGTAAAAGTCTCTTAGGAAGGGGGTTCTCTTATAATATATTTATTCTCCTGCTATTTACATATATATGCAAGATGTCTGTTTGTTTTTATTGGATTTTTATGGCTATTGTGGAAAATTCTAAATATGTTATTGTTTTTTTTTATATCTTTCATTCGGCACGAATGTATTTAATTTGGTTTGTTTTTTAATTACTGTCTTTTATTATTAAACATTGGATGTGTATGGTTTTTAGAGGTAGATATTATTATTCATTTTATCCATATTAATTATCGATATTTTAATTACTTGTTGTGTAAGATTTTGCTAGGTAATAGACCCTTCCGAACTATGAAGAAATGCCCGAAAGGGTGGTCCCAGAGTTCGGAGGAGGGGAGTGGGGTTTAGTGGCAACGCTGGCTCTCTCGTGGTGACAGTGGGTATGTCTTCTGCAATGCGGTAGACATATGTGCTGTCAAATCGGGGGGGCTGGAAACCCACACTGGCTGGACTATCCAGCCGCCGGTCTTGTTGAAGATTCCCCACTCCCAAAAAAAAAGGTTAGGTTAGGTTCGGTTAGGTTCGGTTAGGTTCGGTTAGGTTCGGTTAGGTTAGGTTCGGTTAGGTTCGGTTAGGTTCGGTTAGGTTCGGTTAGGTTCGGTTAGGTTCGGTTAGGTTCGGTTAGGTTCGGTTAGGTTCGGTTCGGTTCGGTTAGGTTCGGTTAGGTTCGGTTAGGTTCGGTTAGGTTCGGTTAGGTTCGGTTAGGTTCGGTTAGGTTCGGTTAGGTTCGGTTAGGTTCGGTTAGGTTCGGTTAGGTTCGGTTAGGTTAGGTTAGGTTAGGTTAGGTTAGGTTAGGTTATGTTATGTTATGTTATGTTAGGTTAGGTTAGGTTAGGTTAGGTTAGGTTAGGTTAGGTTAGGTTAGGTTAGGTTAGGTTAGGTTAGGTTAGGTTAGGTTAGGTTAGGTTAGGTTAGGTTAGGTTAGGTTAGGTTAGGTTAGGTTAGGTTAGGTTAGGTTAGGTTAGGTTAGGTCGCGAGCTCCATACGAAGCGTCAAGAGCACTAGGAATGGAATGCTACTACTAACATTGGACAAAGATGAAAAGGCACTTAGGGAAATAGATGAGGCTATAACTGGCGGAAGTACGGGACTCAAGACAACAAAGGTTGGGGAAACAAAGTGGGCGACGATTAATATAAAAGGCATGACAGCAGAAACGAGCACGGAAGAGTTGGTTTAAGCGATAGAGGCGATAACGGGCAAGCTCAACGATGAAGTAAGGATCAGCGAGTTCGGACCTCTATTTGGAGATACACTGGCAGCAACAATTACAATAAAGGAGCAACATGCAGACAAGCTAACGCAGAGCAAGAGGATGAGAGTTGGTATAGTGAGGTGCGCTGTAGAAAGAAGGGTTAAGGTACCCATGTGTGGACGCTGCTGGTCTTTCGAACACTCAGTCAGAGAGTGTAAAGCACCAGATAGGAGGGGAAGCTGCTACAAATGTGGAGACGAAGGACATAAATCGACTGATTGCACCGCACAAGAGTTTTGCCCCATTTGTTCAGAAGCGGGACATAAAGCAGGAACATATAAATGTCAGGAATTCAGGAAGGCGCTTAAACAAGCGAGAAGCAGGGGCAAAGTAAGCGACTTAATTAACTATAGGGCGCCAGCAGCTGCAACTTTAGAAAAGGAGGAGAAAATCGGTGAAAAAGACGAAGGAGGAAACTCAGGAACGGAGATAAACCCAGATCTCCAAAGCTCCATTCTTCATGGATAAAGTACTTCAACTCAACAACACAGAAAGATTTTACAAGAAGAGGACAAAAACGGACCTTGATTTAGGTACAACAGTCAAAGAGAAGAAGGGAAAAAAAGGCAGAATACGGACAGAATAAGGAGAACAACATTACCACCAAACTGCATAAGCAAATACGCGACAATCCACGGGGGTCTGACGTTATACCTGAACGGTGGTTTCCGGGCACCCGGTGGAACAAAGAGGGGTGGAATGTTTAGTGAGTATGACCACAGCGAGTCTCACACTATGTAGTGGTCGTAGACAGCCTCGGCTGTCTGGGTCCGCTACATGTGCGTAAATGCATTTCAACCACCCTGGGATCGACGTATTGGCTACACCGCGGTGATGAGTTTTTTGCTGGGGTGTAGACAATAGGCCGACAAAAAAAAAGGTTAGGATAGGTTAGGTTAGGTTAGCTTAGATTAGGTTAGGTTAGGTTAGGTTAGGTTAGGTTAGGTTAGGTTAGGTTAGGTTAGGTTAGGTTAGGTTAGGTTAGGTTAGGTTAGGTTAGGTTAGGTTAGGTTAGGTTAGGTTAGGTTAGGTTAGGTTAGGTTAGGTTAGGTTAGGTTAGGTTAGGTTAGGTTAGGTTAGGTTAGGTTAGGTTAGGTTAGGTTAGGTTAGGTTAGGTTAGGTTAGGTTAGGTTAGGTTAGGTTAGGTTAGGTTAGGTTAGGTTAGGTTAGGTTAGGTTAGGTTAGGTTAGGTTAGGTTAGGTTAGGTTAGGTTAGGTTAGGTTAGGTTAGGTTAGGTTGACCCGAGCGGTTCTAAAGAAATGGGAAGAGCAGACATTGAGCAAGGGAGGAAACGGAAAAATTCCCTCCCGGATACCTGGAATAAAAACCCAAAAGATTGCGGAACGAAAAGAGAAGCCAGCCTATCGTCATCGGAGGAGCAGATATATAAAAAGAGAGAGTGTGTGGAGTTCTTCAGCCTCGTAGATAGCTTAGAGACATACCTAAAACTGGTATGTGACTTACAAAGAGTGGTAACGGAAGTACCTAATACCCATCTCAAAATCAAGGAGCTAACACAGAAGTTTGCAAAAAACGCGGGAAATTTCAAAAAAGATATGGTGATGAAATGGTTGAACAAGCACCGGTATGAGCCAACTGACAAAATGGACATTGAAACAGGTACCCAAACAGACCCCATAGGTGCACTTGCACGAAATGAAACGGCGGAGATAAGCACGCAAACGGATCCGTGGCACGCGGGTGGAGTAGAAAAATCTCTCACCCACCTTGATGGAGTGAACACATTTCAAGAATATGACAGGGTCGTAAGCTGGACGTGGCCTAACGAGATCTATAAAAGAACGGAAGTGATTGTGGGAAACCCAATAGATACCCCAGATGACTTCACAAAAATAGTGATGGTGAACCCGGAGGATCCTGAAATGAAATACAGCATCCAAAAACTGTACAGAGAAAAGTACCCCGAATTGTTAGATCTGGAGGAGTCTTTCGAGGTTTTGGAGCAGAAGACCACAATAAAATCAAAAAAAGACACGGGTGTAACTAAAAGAATTATTAGGATCAAGCACTTAGGGAAAAGAGGGGAGATATGGGACAAGCTCCGAATGGTGAAGGAAGAGATAGGAGGAAAAGGGAAAGTGGCGCTTCACCACATTAGTTCAGTGGTAACAACAGAGCTGAGGAAAATGTGTGAAGTTATTTTTCACAACACAGACACAGAAGTTAAAATATATACTACGAATACGAGGCAACACAAGACGTACGGAATGATAGTGTCGAAAAAAGGCACAGATTACAAACAAATCCTGAGCACCGTGAAGAATGCAGTTAGAGACTCGAATTCGGCTGAGGCTGTAAGATCCCCGAGAAGCACAAAAGACGGCAGGCTACTAATCACTATCGAGAAAAACAGGGAAGCGTTAAATAAGATTAAGGCGGCAATAAGTACATCCGAAGGGGGACTGAAAACGCGGCAATTAGGGGAGGAGAATAACGTTGCAGTGCACATACGGGGAATGGCAGCAGACTCTACGGAAGAAGAGGTGATAGAGGCTGTAAAAGGGGAACTAGGAAACTGGGATGGAAATTATAAGGTAACGGAGCTAAGGCCTATTCGTGGGAGCACCCAAGCCACCACGGTGGTGCTTCCTCTCAAGGAGGCAGACAAGCTACTGAGCAGATCATACCTAAAAATAGGCATGGTCAGATGCCAAGTAGAAAAAAGGGTGAACGTGAAAAAATGCATCAGATGCTGGGACTACGAGCACTCAACGGTGCAATGTAGGGGGCCTGACAGAAGAGGCTTATGCTTTAGATGTGGTAAAGCAGGCCACAACGTTAAAGTATGTGAGGAGGAGGTAAGATGTGTTCTATGTAACGAAAATCATAGAATGGGCAGCATGGAGTATCCTAGATTTAAGGCAGCCCTCAAAAAAGCTAGAGGTCTAGAAAGAGGGGGTGTAACTAAACCCCCAGTGGGAGACGAAATGAGCGAAAAAGTTGAAGGACAGTCCACAGCTGGCACCTTGACCCAAAGCGCGAGCCCAACCCGAGAAATAGATGATGCGACAGAGGTGGAGCGGACTCCAGCAGAAAGCTACCTACAATGGCTTAGAGGGTCCCCAAGATAGACTTAAGTAAGGCGGAAAAGACACGAGATATCGCACCTAATATCGGAAGGAGTATGAAGATTCTGCAGATCAATGTGGGAAGGGCTAAGACAGCTCACGACCTGTTAATGAAGAAGAAATTTGAAGTGACAGCCGATCTGGTCATTGTATCAGAGCCGAACCAAAGAATTGCTAAGCAATATGGATGGCTGTGTGATGAGGAGATTGATGTGGCAATATTTATCAAAAATAAAAGAATCAAAATTCGCAAGGTCACGAAGAAGGAAGGACACATAGCCATACACTTAGAAGACGTGTCTATAATTGCTTGCTACATATCACCGAACATTAACAAGGAAAAGTACGTGCGAATGGCGGATAGTATTGTGGATACCACACGGCTTTCAAAAAACTGTATAATAGCTGGAGATATTAACGCTAAGTCGGTGATGTGGGGATCATCACAAAATGATTACCGACGGGACCTATGGAATGACGTAATGTCGGCTGAGAGGTTAGTGATACTCAACAACGGGAAACCTACGTTTGTGAGGGGTAAAGCAGCAACTCACATTGATGTGACAATGGTGAGTGAAAAATATGCATGCAAAGTAACTAACTGGGACGTTCTGGAAGATAATCTCTTTACCTTCCATAGGTATATCGTTTTTGACATAGGAGTCAAGACACCGAGACAGGGGAGGAGAGCTGTCACATTCGACGAAAACAAATTTGCAGAAGAAGTCAGAAAACATGATGTAAATAGTATATATAGTAAGAATGTAAATAGTATATATAGTAAGAATTTTAACAATTTTAGGAATAAGTTAGTAGATACGTACAAAAAATGTCATAACAGGAAGCACGTCACATACACCGTCCCATATTGGTGGAACGCTGAAATACAACAAAAGCGAAAAATGTGTCTAACTACCAGGAGAATATTGCAGAGAGGGGGTAATCAGGATCTAGTAGCCAGATACAAACAAGAAAATAAGATGCTTAGCAAGTCCATCATACGGGCAAAGCACTTGTGTTGGAGTAGGCTATGCAACGCACTGGAAGCAGATATTTGGGGAGAGGCCTATAAATAGTAACAAAGACACTGCGGATCGAAACCCCGTATGGAATCGATTCGAAACTAAAGGGCGAGATAGTCAAAAACCTCTTTCCCACTAAGGATTTGAGAAGCTTTGAGAAGAGACTGGTACCCGCCACGCCTAAGGAGTTTACACTCACGGAGATTGATAATGCAGTTTTGAAGATAAAAATGGGCAAATCACCGGGGCCTGATGGAGTTCCTCCGGAAGCGATATAAATTATTACCAGCGAGCAGCCGGAGCTGGTTCGGAAAGTTTTAAACGAACTCCTAGTAGCTCAAGTATTTCCAGACGAAACTAAGGTAGCAAAGCTAGTTCTGTTATTGAAGCCAGGCAAACCTGCCGGGGTTATTAATTCCTACAGACCGCTATGTCTGCTTGATTGCTTTGGTATATTTTACGAGTCTATGATTAAAGGCAGGATTGAAGAAGAGTTATTAGCCAAAAATATTATATCAGACAGGCAGTTTGGCTTTAGAAAAGCTAGGTCAACGATTGATGCAATAAGATTAATCACGGACAAAACAACGAAGTCCAGAAAAAGGTGGGTGACCCTCACCCTTTATGATGTGAAAAACGCTTTCAATAGCGCGAACTGGGGGCTAATCATTGAGAAACTAGTGAATGCGGGTATATCACCATACCTCATAAATATCATCCAGAGTTACCTGTCAAATAGAGTCCTTAAAGTAGAAAAAGGCACGGATAACAGGCTTTCCTCCGGCGTCCCACAGGGATCAGTTCTGGGACCCACGTTATGGAACCTCCTATACAACGAGGTATTAGAGATCAATCTAGGTAGGGACACTACCTCTGTCGCGTATGCAGATGACCTTGCAGTCATTAGCGAAAGTGACATGAAATGGGATATTGTAAATAAGGTGAATAATGTATGTATAAAGGTGGACGCATGGATGATAAACAACGATTTACAGTTAGCTCGAAATAAGACAGAGCTGATAGTGCTGAAAGGTCCCAGGGATAGAAACAATATGGATTTCATGTGCGGGGATGAAAAGCTGACCCCGAAGGATGTGGTCAAATATCTAGGAGTATACCTCGATTCTGGACTGAAATACACTACACATGTCAACATGGTGGTGCAAAAAGCAGAAGAGAGAATAGCTGCCTTAACCAGAGTAATGCCGAATGTTGGAGGGCCAAGCTATGGGAAAAGGAGAATGTACCTAGAAGTAGTACACTCCACCCTGCTATACGGGGCTCCAGTATGGGGAGGTGTGTTGGACATGAGGAAGTATAAAGAAAAGTTGGAAAGATCGCAGCGGAAGCCATTGATCAAACTCATAAGTGCGTATAGAACAACATCGACAAATGCACTACAGGTTATATCCGGTACACTGCCGGTGCATCTGCTAGTGACGGAAAGGAAGCTGTTATACGATGGGAAGTCCGAGGAGGTACCGCTGACCAAAGAAGAAGTTAGGGAAAGAATGCTGGAGTTATGGCGGGAAGAGTGGAAAGAGCAGAAGGAAAAGGCGCAATGGACCAAAAAATTGATTCCAGACGTAAGAGATTGGTATAGGTGTGGCCACAAGAAGACCAATTTTTATTTGACCCAATTCCTTACTGGGCATGGGGCATTTCGAGCTTACACCTATAAAATAAAGAAAACACATGACGAACTATGCTATGTATGTAATGAGATAGATGATGCGGAACACTGCGTGTTCCATTGCCAAATTTTCAATGCTGAAAGACAGAAACTCTTCTCGCTGTTGGGGCAAGTTACACCAGAAAACATCATGATGAGAGCTGCGGGTTCGGCAAGAACATACAGTGACTTTATGTCCATCATAGGCAGCATCATGAAAACTAAGGAGGACATGGAGAGAAGAGAAGAAAACCCTTAGAACCAGCTTGCAAGAAGGAAACGTTTTGGAATGCGACAATGTATCTCATGTTTCATTCGCTACAGAATTCGTTCGGGATACATTGTCTCCAGGGGGAGGAGTTTTTAGTGGGTATGTCCGTTTTTTAGGAGAGTCCCACACTATGTAGTGGTTGTGAACAGCTTCGGGTGTTCACACCCACTACATGTGCGTAAAAAATGCATTTTAACCCCCCCTATAAAAAAAAAGGTTAGGTTAGGTTAGGTTAGGTTAGGTTAGGTTAGGTTAGGTTAGGTTAGGTCGCGAGCTCCATACGAAGCGTCAAGAGCACTAGGAATGGAATGCTACTACTAACATTGGACAAAGATGAAAAGGCACTTAGGGAAATAGATGAGGCTATAACTGGCGGAAGCACGGAACTCAAGACAACAAAGGTTGGGGAAACAAAGTGGGCGACGAATAATATAAAAGGCATGACAGCAGCAACGAGCAAGGAAGAGTTGGTTCAAGCCATAGAGGCGATAACGGGCAAGCTTAACGATGAAGTAAGGATCAGCGAGTTCGGACCTCTATTTGGAGATACACTGGCAGCAACAATTACAATAAAGGAGCAACATGCAGACAAGATAACGCAGAGCAAGAGGATGAGAGTTGGTATAGTGAGGTGCGCTGTAGAAAGAAGGGTTAAGGTACCCATGTGTGGACGCTGCTGGTCTTTCGAACACTCAGTCAGAGAGTGTAAAGCACCAGATGGGAGGGGAAGCTGCTACAAATGTGGAGAAGAAGGACATAAATCGACTGATTGCACCGCACAAGAGTTTTGCCCCATTTGTTCAGAAGCGGGACATAAAGCAGGAACATATAAATGTCAGGAATTCAGGAAGGCGCTTAAACAAGCGAGAAGCAGGGGCAAAGTAAGCGACTTAATTAACTATAGGGCGCCAGCAGCTGCAACTTTAGAAAAGGAGGAGAAAATCAGCAAAAAAGACGAAGGAGAAAACTCAGGAACGGAGATAAACCCAGATCCCCAAAGCTCCATTCTTCATGGATAAAGTACTTCAACTCAACAACACAGAAAGATTTTACAAGAAGAGGACAGAAACGGACCTTAATTTAGGTACAACAGTCAAAGAGAAGAAGGGAAAAAAGGCAGAATACGGACAGAATAAGGAGAACAACAGTACTACCAAACTGCATAAGCAAATACGCGACAATCCACGGGGGTCTGTCGTTATACCTGAACGGTGGTTTCCGGGCACCCGGTGGAACAAAGAGGGGTGGAATGTTTAGTGAGTATGACCACAGCGAGTCTCACACTATGTAGTGGTCGTAGACAGCCTCGGCTGTCTGGGTCCGCTACATGTGCGTAAATGCATTTCAACCACCCTGGGATCGACGTATTGGCTACACCGCGGTGATGAGTTTTTTGCTGGGGTGTAGACAATAGGCCGACAAAAAAAAGGTTAGGTTAGGTTAGGTTAGGTTAGGTTAGGTTAGGTTAGGTTAGGTTAGGTTAGGTTAGGTTAGGTTAGGTTAGGTTAGGTTAGGTTAGGTTAGGTTAGGTTAGGTTAGGTTAGGTTAGGTTAGGTTAGGTTAGGTTAGGTTAGGTTAGGTTAGGTTAGGTTAGGTTAGGTTAGGTTAGGTTAGGTTAGGTTAGGTTAGGTTAGGTTAGGTTAGGTTAGGTTAGGTTAGGTTAGGTTAGGTTAGGTTAGGTTAGGTTAGGTTAGGTTAGGTTAGGTTAGGTTAGGTTAGGTTAGGTTAGGTTAGGTTAGGTTAGGTTAGGTTAGGTTAGGTTAGGTTCCACTCCTGGGAGCTGTATGACCTTGGCGTTGGTGGAGTTGCTCAGTAACTTCCTCCCCTCTCGTGCCGCAACGACGGGTGGAGAGGAGTGAAGCTAAGAAACAGCTCGAAAATGGTCAGTGGGGCACTGGCGGGGCTGCCGATGCCGAATAGGCAGCACCAATAAAAGCTAGTAGAAGATCCAACGAGCCCAAGTTACATGAACACACTGACAAGTCCTTTCCTGACATGGAGGGCGAACTGCGAGTTCCCGGCGCCGTAAAACTGGGACCCTTCGGCTATGGTATGGAAACCCAAACAGAAGAGTCTCTTCCCAATCCTGAGGTATAACACCATCGTGCCCAGAGGATGAATGACCCAGGGAAGTGAAACATGTGTGTCTCAAGCGATGCCTGTCGGAACAGGCGAACCGACGGGGAGATTGCCTTAGCGGGGTGAGGGCGCACTGCCCCGCCGGACAACTATTTCGACCCAACTCGTGGGAATATATGGAGAAGAAAATAAACATGGAAGAATTGAAAAAATAACAGCTGACCAAAAGAACGGTCCAGAATCCCCTTCCGCAGGCGAGGGCGGCATCAAGGAACCTTTGGAAGGTACAATCCTGACTAACACTTTGGAAATCAGGAAAAAAAAAGACCAGCATGGGCTAGACAAAGATAAAAAAAAAGTTAACGTTGAAGTTGATGACGGGACAGAGAGAGGTAGTGTCTGCACCTACATCACCTAACATCAGGATCCTGGATCTAGCCTGGGACGAAGAAGAAGAGAGGTCCATCAAAAGAAAAAGGACCGAAACCGAGCGTAAAGATGAGAAGTCGGATAGTGCTGACAAGAGACTTGCGAATACCTTCAGGAAGGTATTAATGAACATAGAACGCCAAACAAGAGAACTAGCCAGCTGGGCAAAAGAGAAAAATACTAAGAGGGAAATCAAAGAGGCGTCGGTGAATCTAAAAAGCCTAGTGAGCTTAATCCAGACAGGGGAAATGCAGGCATTAGTTCTGAAATTAGGAACAGTGGACGCAAAGGAGATATCAAAGGCGGAGGTTTGGGAGGACGCTCAGACCCAGACGGAAAGCGCACATATGGAAGAATTCGAGCATGTTAAAAGAGAATTGGACAAGGCCAGGGAAGAAAATGAGAGACCAAAGAAAGAGATGGACTCCGAAAAAGGGCAAAAAGACGACCCGAATCAGCAAACACGAACAGGAAAAAACATATACACATGCACGTGCACATGCTCCTGCCCAGCATCAAGGCTCACGTCACCTGACAGCCTGAAACCTGTGCAGGAATTTACTGAATTTGAGCGCTTAGACAAACTAATATGGGAGCAATCCGTGTACACGAATACGCGGGTGCTGGCGGGCAACCCCCTTAATACAGACGAATTGGTAAAAGTTGTATTCACGGAACCGAATGATCCCGGAATGACTAGATCCAAAAACTCTTGAGGACTCTTGGGACAAATTTCCTGAGCTACTCCAGTTAGAAGAGGACTTTCAGGTAGTGGAGCAAACCACTAGAGTAAGAGGGGCTGAAAAAAGCTCGGACCGGAAGGTGGTGAGGATAAGACTGGATGGTACACCACAAGGCGTTTGGAAAAGGATATTAGAGCTAAAGACCGAGACAATCAAGGATAAGGTAGTATGCGTACACCAGGTTGAGGGTATTTCTATCGAATCCCTTCGTAAGATGTTTGAAAGCATATTTCACGCGGGCAACACTCGAATAAACATATATACGAACTCACACCTTAATATGATTCCAAAACAGGACACCTACGGCGTGCTCATCACGGATGGGGGCAAGTCCTATAGGGACATCTTGAATAAGGTCAAGGGAGCGGTTGAGGGCTCAAAATCAGCAACTGCCATCAGGGGCATAAGGAGCACAAGGGACGGATCTCTGCTCCTAACTCTGGACAAGGACCCTGAAGCACTTGTGAACATTAAGAGAGCGCTAGGTGAGGAGGGGTCATTGAAAGCCAAAAAAGCAGGAAGGGAAGTGCCTAAGGAAACAGTTCACATAAAAGGTATGTCTGCAGATGTGACCCAGGAGGATATAATAGAAGCTATCAGGCTAAGAACTGGAAGGTGGGACGAATCATGTAAGATTAGCGAAATAAGACCACTAAAGAACGACACAGCGGCGGTGACTGTGACGATGCCAAAGGAAAAAGTGCGCAGTCTTCTCCAAGACGAAACGATTAGAATCGGATTAGTAAGATGCAAAGCGGAGAAGCGAATCCATGTGGCGAGGTGCACCAAATGTTGGAGTTTTGCCCACAAAAGGGATAAATGTGACGGAACTGACAGATCCGATAACTGCTACAAATGCGGGGAGAGCGGACATCTCGCAAACGCGTGCAGTAACGAAGAATACTGCCCAGTATGCGAGATAAAAGGACACATGATAGGGGCAAGGAATTGATGGGCCTTTAAAGAGGCCTTAATGAAGGCTAGGGGCGATAGGGCACACAGAGGCTCGAATTTTTGGAAACACACTGAAGACGGTGAAAATAATACTGGGGAAAACATCGAGGGACAGACACGCGGTAAGGCGGCGGAGGAGCCCATGATCACCCAGTAATGCCATTAAAGATAATACAGTTCAACGCAGACAGGAGGATAGCGGCACATCACCTCTTGACCAAGGTTGCACAAGAAGATGCCATAGACATCGCGCTAGTGCAAGAGCCCAACAATAAACTATCGACTAAAAGCACTAAATGGCTTCAAGATACAACAGGCAGTTGCGCGATCTGGTGTGTGAACCCCGACTGCGGAGTGGTGTCCCACGAAATAGGACCGGGCTTTGTCTGCATAAAGTTCAAGGCATGGGCACTGTACAGCTGTTACATATCTCCGAATATTCCGTTAGACCAGTTTAAAGAACGAGTGGAGGCCATCATGCAGCATTCTATAGATATCAGAAAGGAAGTCGTAGTGGCAGGTGATTTTAATGCCAAATCCACCGCGTGGGGTTCAGCCATAACGGATCCACGAGGCAAGTATATGGAGGAGTGGACACACACTCTGAAGCTCATTGTGAACAATGAAGGAGGTGTACCGACTTTTACCAGAGGGACACAAACATCTTTCATTGACATCACTCTATCTTCGCAGAAAATTAGTAGGTCTATAGGATACTGGCGGGTATCAACCAAAGAAAGCCTCAGCCTGCATAGGCACATCTTTTACGAAATTAGGAAGGAGAAGCCAGCACCAAAAAAAGAATGGCAAGTACCTCCTTGTTTGAGCAAGGACACTTTTCGCAACGCCTTCGAGATAATGGCTAGAGGTGTACACAACCTACAAAGCTTCGTAAAAGCCATCAAGGATGCACAGACTTTGAGCATTGGTATTGGAAACGGCGGCGGCAATAGAATGCAGCCGGTATGGTGGAACGAGGAGATCGCTCTCCTCAGAAGAACGTGTAACAGAGTTAGGAGAACAATAGTCAGAGCAAGAGGTAGGCATGAGGATTCCAAATTTATTGAGGACAGGGAGGCTGAATATAAAGATGAAAGGAAAAATCTAAGAGCCGCTATAAAAAGATCGCAAAAAACTCAATGGAACCTGATGTGCAGCAAATTGGAGGAGGACCTCTGGGGTATGGGTTACCAAATAGTCACTGGTGCCACGAAACACCTTAGAACTCCATATGTGCTTCACCAGTCCACTAAAGCCGAAAAAATAAGGGAACTGTTCCCACCTGCAAATCCCCCTAGACACCAACACAACCCACTAGCGGCCTCCCCCCCTCTTTTCACCTTGAAGGAGCTCACACGGGCGTGCAAAAAGCAGAAGAGAGAATAGCTGCCTTAACCAGAGTAATGCCGAATGTTGGAGGGCCAAGCTATGGGAAAAGGAGAATGAACCTAGAAGTAGTACACTCCACCCTGCTATACGGGGCTCCAGTATGGGGAGGTGTGTTGGACATGAGGAAGTATAAAGAAAAGTTGGAAAGATCGCAGCGGAAGCCATTGATCAAACTCATAAGTGCGTATAGAACAACATCGACAAATGCACTACAGGTTATATCCGGTACACTGCCGGTGCATCTGCTAGTGACGGAAAGGAAGCTGTTATACGATGGGAAGTCCGAGGAGGTACCGCTGACCAAAGAAGAAGTTAGGGAAATAATGCTGGAGTTATGGCAGGAAGAGTGGAAAGAGCAGAAGGAAAAGGCGCAATGGACCAAAAAATTGATTCCAGGCGTAAGAGATTGGTATAGGTGTGGCCACAAGAAGACCAATTTTTATTTGACCCAATTCCTTACTGGGCATGGGGCATTTCGAGCTTACACCCATAAAATAAAGAAAACACATGACGAACTATGCTATGTATGTAATGAGATAGATGATGCGGAACACTGCGTGTTCCATTGCCAAATTTTCTATGCTGAAAGACAGAAACTCTTCTCGCTGTTGGGGCAAGTTACACCAGAAAACATAATGATGAGAGCTGCGGGTTCGGCAAGAACATACAGTGACTTTATGTCCATCATAGGCAGCATCATGAAAACTAAGGAGGACATGGAGAGAAGAGAAGAAAACCCTTAGAACCAGCTTGCAAGAAGGAAACGTTTTGGAATGCGACAATGTATCTCATGTTTCATTCGCTACAGAATTCGTTCGGGATACATTGTCTCCAGGGGGAGGAGTTTTTAGTGGGTATGTCCGTTTTTTTAGGAGAGTCCCACACTATGTAGTGGTTGTGAACAGCTTCGGGTGTTCACACCCACTACATGTGCGTAAAAAATGCATTTTAACCCCCCCTAAAAAATAAAAAAAAAGGTTAGGTTAGGTTAGGTTAGGTTAGGTTAGGTTAGGTTAGGTTAGGTTAGGTTAGGTTAGGTTAGGTTAGGTTAGGTTAGGTTAGGTTAGGTTAGGTTAGGTTAGGTTAGGTTAGGTTCCACTCCTGGGTGCTGCATGACCTTGTCGTTGGTGGAGTGGCTCAGTAACTTCCTCCCTTCTCGAGCCGCAGGGACGGGAAGGGACGAGTGAAGCTAAGAAACAGCACTAAATGGTCAGTGGGGCACTGGTGGGGTACTGATGTCGAGTAGGTAGCACCAATAAATACCAGCAGAAGATCCAACACGCCCAAGTTACATCCGAACACACTGACAAGTCCTACCAGATTCGGAGGGCGAACGGCGAGTTCCCGGCGCCGTAAAACGGGGACCTCTCGGCTATGGTATGGCAACCCAGACAGAAGAGTCCCGATGAAGTAAATCAGCGGAAAAAAATCCCCAAATCCTGTGGTGTAGCACCATCGTGCCCAAGGAATGCATGGCACCGGGGTGAAGGTGTGTCGTGAACGATGCCCAATGGACATGGCGAACCAAAGGGGTTCATAGCCTTACCTGTGTATGCGGGGCTCTGCACAGGTGGACCCATCTTCCCTAGCGTCTCGTGGGATTCAGATGAACGGAACAAAAAACATTGATGTAGAGGTTATAACCGAGGGCGACCCGATCGGTTTAAAAAATTCGGGAAGAGATGGCAGTATGGGATCGAGAAGGAGAGTAAACTCCCTTCCAGATTATGTCACCCTTACAAGTGGAATGAAAAGAAAGGCTAGTACGAGTGTTAGTGAGGACAGCATATACAAAAAAAAAGAGTCAGTAGAATACTTTACACTGATGGAAACCTTGAAAAATTGTCAAATGACCTAACGAGACTTATTGGAGAAAATCCAAATACGCAGAGGCAAATTAAAGAAGTATCTCTTAAAATGCAAAATGCCTGCAAAAACTTTAAAAAGGATTTGGTGAAGAACTGGCTGGACAAATACAGGTATGAACCTGTAGAAAAGTTGAAATTAGATATGGACACACAGACTGATCCATGGTATGCAGGGGATCAGAGCAAGGTAGTCACTAACATCAATAATGTGGATACCTATGATAAATGGGAGAGAATCTCAAAGGCCAAATGGGATGCGAAAATATTCCAAAAAACAAAAATTGTGATGGGAAATCCCATAAACACTAGTAATGAAGTGATCAAAGTTGTCCTAGTGGAACCAAACGACTCAAAAATGGATAAAGGTATCCAAAAGATGTTTAGAGATAAGTATCCCGAATTATACGAACTTGAAGAACCTTTCGAAGTCCTTGAACAAAGTACAAAAATCAGATCCAAGCAAGGCTCAACTCAGACAACAAAAATTATAAAAATTAAACACTCTGGTAGGCAAGAGGATATTTGGGATAAGATAACCATGATTAAGGGGGAAATTGAACCCGGGGTCAAGGTAGCCTTGCATCAAGTGAGCGCAATGAGCATAGAAGACCTACGGAAGATGTCGGAAGCAGTATTTAATAATTCGGAGGCTCTGATAGACATATACACCACAACCAAAAAAAAGAACATACAACATATGGTATGATTGTCTCCCAAAAAGGAAAAAATTACAGAGACATACTCAATACGGTTAAGAGCGCAGTGAAAGATTCAAACTCTTCAGATGCAATTAGGTCACTTAGAAGCACCAAAGATGGAAAACTGCTCATCACTTTGGAAAAAAATAAAGAGGCACTAAATAAAATAAAGGTAGCGATAGGGTCCAAAGAAACTGATATGAAGACACATCAGCTAGGTGAAGGAAAAAATGTGGCTATAAATATAAGGGGAATTAGTGCAGACACCACCAAAAACGAAGTCATAGAGGCTTTGGAGAAGGAAATCGGAACATGGGACGATTCATACAAAATCTCAGATCTAAGACCCATGCGAGGAAGCACACAGGCCACGACTGTGGTCCTGACACCGGAAGCATCTAGAATGCTACTAAGCAGAACGCACCTGAGAGTAGGAATGGTAAGATGTCGTATAGAAAAGCGACTGAAAGTAAAGAGATACACAAAATGCTGGGAATATGACCACGAGACCCAACAATGTGATGGGCCAGACAGGAGGGGTCTATGTTTCAAATGTGGAAAGGTAGGGCACGACATTAAATCATGCGTAGAAGAATCAAATTGTCTCATTTGCCAGGGAAAGCATAAGATGGGCGGGATGGAATGTCCGAAGTTTAAAATAGCACTCAAAAAAGCAAAAGTCGATGATAGACTTAACATAGCAAATCAGAATGAGTTCCCTGAATTGAAACAAAGAGACAGAACAAGTTCTATGCGGAGTAGGTCTGACTCTGTATTCAAATCACAAGAAGACTTAGACAGGGGCAATAACACTAATTTTTATAACTAGAGAGTTTATATTCACGTATTTATAAACTTACATTCTCCAAAGTTTTCATATTTTACAAGTTTTTACTCAAATTTATATTGTATACATAGTATAGTTTAAATTCAAATCTTTTATATCTTTTATCTATACACTTAAATTTATTTGAACACAAAAATTTTAAATACCTACACAAGGGTATCCATATATATCTAACAACTATGATTAAGATCCTACAGTTGAATTTAGGAAGGGCAAAGATGGCGCATGACATGGCAGTCAAAACAGCTATGGAGAAAGATATAGATCTCGTTATCGTGGCGGAACCAAATAAAAAAATATCGGAAGGACAAGGATGGATACATGATCTAAATAATGACGTAGCAATATGGGTCAGAAACCGTAACTGTGGCACCACAGGTACCAAAGCAGGGAAAGGGTTCCTAGTAGTGAAGCTCAAAAATATGTCACTAGTGTGTTGTTATATTTCTCCGAACATATCGTACGAGGTGTACAAAAACAACGTAGACAAAATTAAGGACACATGCAAAAGAGAGGGAAAATGCGTAGCAGTTATAGGAGATATAAACGCAAAAGCACCCCAATGGGGATCGTCCACTAAAGACAAAAAAGGGGAATATTGGAATGAGTGGTTGGAATGCTTAAATTACATAGTAATAAATGACGGCAAACCTACTTTCGTGAGACAAAAATGCAAGTCACACATTGATGTAACCTGTGCTAGCAGTGCCATGGCTCAAAAAATAGATAGGTGGCAAATACTCGAAAACAAGGGCATCTTTACTCACCATAAGTACATCTACTATGAAATAAAAATGGAAAAAGCAAAACATACAACTAGACAATTTCGGGACATAAATATAGCGAAGGTGAAGGGATTCCTCAAAGAACTGAACACCGACGAACTCAGTGACATGTGTTCAATGACAAAAAATTTAAAAATAATAATAAAGAAGGCCAGTGGTAAAAAAGGAGGGGGAGTATACACATATCCATATTGGTGGAATGATGCAATTGAGGAAACAAGAAGAAAATGTTTCGCAGCAAAAAGAAACATTGCAAGGAAACGGAAATCCGGTCAGGATGCGGGCAATCCGGAAGAAGAGTACAAAGCTTTAAGGAGATCTTTAACCAAAATCATAAAAAATAGCAAGAGAACCAAATGGTACAACATGATTGAAGAGTTAGATAATGACATATGGGGAGAGGGCTATAGATTGGCAGTCAAAAGTCTAAGGTTGCATACACCTTACACCATTCCAGATGACATCAAGAAAAGAGCAGCAGAAATACTTTTTCCAGAGAGACCAATATTCAACTACGAAAAAAGAGATGTTGTACACGTTCCAATGGTTACCAAGACTGAACTAATAGCTGCGGCTGGGGAGATGAAAAACAACAGAGCACCTGGGCCAGACAAAATTACATCTGAGATCATTAAATTGGTAGTGCAGGAAAAAACAAAAGAAATAAACAATATATTCAATAATCTGATGTCAACGCAGGTCTTTCCAAAAGAACAGAAAGTTGCAAATTTGATACTAATAGCGAAGCCAGGCAAGCCGACGGATGAACCGGCGTCATATCGGCCAATATGTTTATTAAATGCTGCAGGCAAGCTCTTAGAAAAAATAATTAAAGAAAGACTAGAACACGAGCTGGATGCAAAGAATGCTATATCTGAATACCAATTCGGATTCAGAAAAGGACGATCGGCTATTCAGGCAGTCAACTGGATCCGGGATAAAGTCCAGAACACAAAGTCACCATATGCAGCACTGATCTCACTAGACATAAAAAATGCCTTTAATACGGCGACATGGCCCAAAATTATCAAAGCGTTGACGGAGATTGGAATTGATAATTATATAATCAATATAATAGCGGACTATCTCAGTGATAGATTCATCTTGCTGGACAAAACTAGCTCAAAAAACATTACAGCAGGGGTCCCACAAGGTTCGATCCTGGGGACTACACTGTGGAACGTACTCTATAACGGAGTACTGAACATATATTTGGGCAATGGGGTCAGGAGTCTGGCGTTTGCAGACGATTTGGTGTTATACATAGAAGCTAAATCTACGTCAGAGATGACAGTTGCGGGAAATACCGCGCTAAGAAAGATAGACAGTTGGCTAGAGAGCCAGGAATTCGAGATAGCAGCACATAAGACGGAGGCCATTATGCTAGAGGGAGAATCAGACAGAAAATTCATCAAGTTTTGGATGAACGGAGTGGAGATTACGCCAGGTAAATCGATGAAGTACCTCGGGATCCACCTAGAGTTCAAAATGAAATTCGGAACGCACATATTATCGCTGAAAGATAAGGTGGCAGCAAGAGTAACTGCCTTAAATAAATTAATGCCAAACGTGAGAGGCCCTGGGCACCTCAAGAGAAGGATGCTACTGGGAGTAGTACACTCCACAATTTTATATGGGGCACCTACTTGGAGTCAGGCTCTTGAAATCAAGAAAAACAAATATACACTAGAATCCTTACAAAGACCAACATTACTAAGGGTAATTAGTGCTTATAGAACTGTGTCCACAAATATAAGAAGAGACATCCTAGACAAATGGCAGGAGAATTGGGATACAAGCTCTACAGGAAGGTGGACAAGACAACTTATACCAGATGTCAAGAAATGGTTCAAGTATTCACATATTAGAACAAACTACTATATGACCCAGTTTCTTTCAGGACATTAGTCTTTTAGGAAATATACTGCGGGCATCAACAAGGCAGATGACGACAAATGCATTTACTGCGGTGAGGTAGATGATGCAAGTCATACGGTGTTTGTGTGTCACAAATTCGAAGACATTAGAAAACGCATGAATGAACAGCTTAGAACAAGTTTAAACTACAACAATTTTTTGAATATTGCAACAGAAAGCATAAAAAATTATGAAAGTATCCTAACAGCAGTTACTGAGATAATGAAAAAGAAAGAAACTGAAGAGAGAGCATATCAGAGAATGTAATACTAGAAGTTCGTTGCTTTAGTCGTTGTAACGTCGACGAGACAGAGCCGGCTAAAGTAATGAGAGGTGGTTTTTGTGCGGTCGCCTCTGGAGAGGACACCCTCAATGTTGCTCGGAGGCCTTGCGTGCAGAGCTCTCGAGTAGGATTGGGTCCTGGCTAGAGCAAATCCCACACTCCCGGGGAAAAGAAGAATGAGTACCCGGGGCCTGTTGCAGGTTTCCACCCATCAAAAAAAAAAAAAAGGTTAGGTTAGGTTAGGTTAGGTTAGGTTAGGTTAGGTTAGGTTAGGTTAGGTTAGGTTAGGTTAGGTTAGGTTAGGTTAGGTTAGGTTAGGTTAGGTTAGGTTAGGTTAGGTTAGGTTAGGTTAGGTTAGGTTAGGTTAGGTTAGGTTAGGTTAGGTTAGGTTAGGTTAGGTTAGGTTAGGTTAGGTTAGGTTAGGTTAGGTTAGGTTAGGTTAGGTTAGGTTAGGTTAGGTTAGGTTAGGTTAGGTTAGGTTAGGTTAGGTTAGGTTCCACTCCTAGGAGCTGTAGGACCTTGTCGCAGGTGGAGTGGCTCAGTAACTTCCTCCCCTCTCGCGCCGTAAGGACGGGAAGGGAGGAGTGAAGCCAAAAAACAGCTCATGAACGTGCTCCGGGGGGTTGGATAAGAGAGGCTGGAAGTGATTCACCCCTAATCTCCCATACAAATTTTCGGAGGAGGGGGTTTCCCACCCGACACGGCGTGTCCCAATGGCTCATAGGGTGTGTCCAGGTGGCGTGGTCAGTCATGGGACTCGTGCTTTTCAGCGCTGAGGTCCCGTGCGTTTCTCAACGTTGTAAGGGCCGGGCGCTTTTGAGCGCTGTAAGGGACTCCCCACTACTAAGGTGTAAGGCATCGTGCTGAGGGTATGGAAGGTGCGAGGGTTAGAGCATCGTAAACGATCTTGGGGAACCTGGCTGAACCCCATTGTATTAAGCCTTAGCGAGGTAAGGGCGCACTGCCGAGCTGGACACTTTCGTCCCCACTCGTGGGAACACATATGGAAAAACAACACAACAAGAAAAGGATTGATAAAAAGGAGGACGGACTGGCGAAGCAAATGGTACAGGATATGGAAGAGGGAGGATTTTTGGATAGGGAAGTAGAGGAACGGCAGGTATTCGGGAGGAGATATTCTCTTCCTAGAACCCCGCCAAGAAGTGGAAGGAAGATAGGGCAGGAAGATGCTTTCCACACCCCCAGCGGAGAGGTGGAAAGGTCAGATTTTGATAGGATGGCGAGTTGGGAGCAGGATGACCGGAAGACGACGTTGATGAGCCTAGGGGCGTACGAGATCGGTGGAGTGGAAGGCATCGTACAAATAGTGAGTGATGAGGAGGAGAGTAGGTCTAGTAAAAAAAAGAGGGAGGAGGCTAAAAAAGAAGGAGTTTCAGAAAAAATGGAGAAAATCAGGAACAAGGAAGACGGTAAAAGGAAGAGAGAAGGAGAGGAGAGGAAGGATAGTGAGGAACTGGAGTTAAGGGAAGTGGTGAAAAGGATGTTCGAGGAGGGTACCAAATTGTTTACTCTCACGAGAGAAATCGTTAACACGAAGGTAGAAATTAAGGAAGGTACTAGAAACCTTTTTAGGACGATAACTAAGGTTCAGAAGAAGCTCCAGGAGTATGAAGAGAAGTCGACAAAGGAAATTGATAAAATTGACAAAGGGGGAACAGGGGTGGTAATGTGTGATAGGGGGGTACAGGTAGACCAGGAAGACATAGAAAAGAAAACGGAAGCCATTAGGAAGGAGAGGAGGGAATACATGAAGAGGGCTGTAGCGAGGGGAGTCGAGGAGGGGGAATTTGAATGGATAGTGGGAGAGGAATGGCCGGAGGAGGCCTTTACAAAAACGTACACGGCTGAGAGGATGGAGGAGTACCCGGACGGACGGGACGTGGTACTGATAGTGGGGGAAAAAGATCAGGGGAGGGATACGGACGAGTATGTAGAGAGGTGGATAAAAAACCACCCCGGCGCGGACCACATGGTGGACGAATGCGGGGAGGATGTAGATTATGTGGTAAGCAACATTCAGATGGAGACTAGGAGGGGGAAAAATCTAAGGGAGGCTAGGATAGCCTACGTACTTAGGACCGTGGGAGATGCGAGGGTTTTATATAGGAAGGCTGGGGAACTAGGGAAGGCAATAAGAGAGGCTAGGGTAGAACTTCTTGCAAAGGGGGAGGAAATAACGTGTGTGTTGGAGGAAGGAATAAACGGAGACACGGTTAGGAAAGCGCTTGAATGCGCAATAGCAATAGGGGGGAAACAGATGAGGGTAAAATTAATACTGCCGGCGGAGGGAAAAAAGGAAAAACAGAGGGGTAGTATTACCATTAAAAAAGGGGATAGGACCTACGCGGAACTATTAAGGGAGGTAAAGGAGAGGGTCCAAATAAGAGGAACGGGGGTGGAGGTGAAGAGAACTAGAAAGACAAATCAGGGGGACTTGATGCTAGATATTGGAGGAGGGAGGGAAATAATTGGGCTGCTGACCCAACAAATCAACAGGACAGGGATGACGGCCACCGCAAGGGAGCCAGAATCCCAAATGTTTGTATACGATGTCGACGAAACGGTAGAGGATAGGGATGTTTTGGAGCAGGTGAGGGCGCTGGTACACCCCACGGATAGGGGGTCTCTAGAAATTAGGGGGAGGAGAAGTCTGGGGTATGGAAGACAGACTATAACTTTAAAGGCAAACGGGAGAGCGGCGGACCGCCTGTGTGATGTAGGAAGGATGCCCATAGGATTGGTAAATTGTAATATCAAGAGAAGGGTGCAGCCCATGAGATGTTTCAGATTTAAAGAGTTTGGGCACTCCCAGAGGGAGTGTAAGGCGGCCAGTGCGGAGACGAAGTGCCATAGATGTTGGGGGGATGGGCACCAGGCCCAAGATTGCAAGAATGAAGTGCACTGTAGGAGGTGCAATGAGCCCCATCGGTCGGATTCGACCGGATGCCCTATATTTAGGAACCTGGTAAAAGAAGGGCAGAGGGTTGGGAAGAAATAAAAACAACAAAATGCTCAAGGTGCTACAAGTGAATGCAGGAAGATCCGCACAGGCCCAGGACCTGGCATATAAGGTAGCGGAGGAGGAGGGATGTGATTTAATCATAATGGGGGAAGTAAATAAAAGAAAGTCGGCATCGAGTGGGTGGGAGGTAGATTTACAAAAGGATGTGGGAATATTTTTTAAAAATAAACAGATTAGGGTTAGGAGGGTGAATAGAGGGTAGGGGTACATTGGGGTGGAAATGGAGAAAATAAGGGTGATAGGGGGGTATATATCGCCGAACATCAGTTTCGATGAGTTTAAGATAATTGTAGACGGGATGATGAACCCGGCGGCAAATGATGAGAGGGGAAACTATATATTGGAATGGGCTGCTCAGTTAGGGTTAGTGATAGCGAATCGGGGAAATAAGCCGACTTTTGTGAGGGGATCATCAGAATCATACATAGACCTAACTTTAGTTACAGGTATGTTGGCGGGGAAGCTGCAGGGGTGGCAGGTGTTGGAAGGAGAAACGCTATCACTCCACCAACAGATAGTCTATCAGGTTAAGGGAGCAGGGGGACAAAATCTCGAATTCAGGGATACTATAGTGTAGATAGGGGGGTGTTTAAATCGGAAGTCAATAAACTAATAGAAAAGATGGGAGGGGAATTGGGGGATATGAACAGATGGAAGGGGTATTATTAAAAGCGGGGAGCAAGGCGAAATTTCAGAAGGGGAGGGTAAAATATAGCCAATATTGGTGGAATGGAAAAATGGGGGAACTGAGGGAGGAGTGTGTTAAAGCAAGGAGGCGGGTAATGAAAGCAATCAAGGGTAATGAGAGGGAGAGGGCATGGGAAGTGTATAAGGGACAAAGGAAGATTCTCAGAAAAGAGATCAAGAAAGAGAAGAGGAAGCAGTGGAAGAGTCTTTGCGACGAGCTAGAAGATGATATATGGGGGCAGGGGTACAAAATAGTTACAAGGGCATTCAAGGGTGGGGGCGCATCGTTTCAGCTTGCCAGTGACAAAAAGGAGGAGATTGTTAAGGCTCTATTCCCAAGAGGGGAGAAAATTGTCTATGTAGAAACGAGGGATGAGGAGGGGGAAGAAATTCCAGAAATTACGGTGGGGGAAATCAGAAATGCGGTACAAAAACTCAAAACCGGGAAAGCGCCAGGACCGGACGGCATACCAACGGAGAGTATAAAACTTTTCGTTGAAGATCATATAAGGGAGGTAACACATTGGGTTAACGACCTTATGAAAAGGGGGGATTTTCCATTAACGTGAAAATTGCCAGGTTGGTACTAATACCGAAGGTGGGTAGACCGGAGGGGGAGACCTCATCGTATAGACCGCTATGCCTTACGAATGGAATAGCCAAATTCTACGAGCATCTGGTTAGGGGCAGATTGGAGAGCGCGGTGAGGGATAGTGGGGATTTGGCGGGAAACCAATACGGGTTCAGGAAAAGGAAGTCAACGGTGATGGCGGTGGAAAAAATTATTGGGAGGGCAAACAGAGTGAGGATGGGCAGGGGAAAGGAGAGATGGTGCGTCGTGGTGATGCTAGACGTCAAAAATGCGTTCAATTCAGTCCTGTTACGTAATTATAAGGTAATGCCACTTTGCAACGCCTCCAACAAGGTTGGGCGACAATTTGCTACGGCTACTCAGTTTAGAGAGCACCTCAGGTGTAGATTCTGAGACCAAACTAGTACAAATTCAGAGAGTAGTCTTACCGGTTCTCGGGTAATCCTACTTGAAATTTATTTAAGGTGAAATAAAGGTAAATCATGAAAATTAAGAAAGGTAAGTGGGCGCCACTCTGAATAATACTAGCTTATTTGTTATTCACATCCGCATTATAGCGACAAATCCTGGAAGATTGGAAGGGAAAAAAAAACTATATGAACAACGTTATTAAATTTACAAGTTGTATATTGACTAAAAAAAATGAAATAAAAAAAATTGACTAGTTATTCACGATGTATGACGACAATATGTTGTGTTGGAGAGCAATTCCAGAAATATTGTACTTTCCTGTTCTTTCTTTAGTTCATCTTGTTCCTGGTGAAGTTGTAGATAACGTTGTAGATAAGTTGTAGAGAAACTTGTAGATAAAGTTGTAGAAAAACTTGTAGATAAAGTTGTAGAGAAACTTGTAGATAAAGTTGTAGATAGATTTCCAGTCCCAGATAAAGTGGAGGTAGCTTTCTGGTACCAGATAAGTATCCCAGATAAAGTGCTGGGGAACAAATACAGTATCAGGAACAAATTTAACCAATTTAACAAAATCCAGGATGTCTGAAGTATGATATTACAGTACAGATAATATTTGATATTAAAGAATTATTTGACAACGTGGTTCATACATCCTGTATTTTTAGATAAAAGAAATACTCAAAGAAAGCAAATGAAAAACGATAAAATCGAATAACCGATTCTGCACCGGTAAATACATACATATTTTAAATATGTATATATTTTTAAATAGGTTTGAAATATATTCAAAGATAATATGAAAAAAAAATCTGAAAGAACAAAAAAAAAACAAATTCATATCGATATATATTCCTGGCACTGGAATGACATTGCTACATAATAAAGATAGGAAGGTAGAAACTATTAAGAAAGGAGAGTTAGTTATACATTTAAGCGAAATGACTTACCACTCAAATGAATGCACTTCTTAGAGATAAGATAAGATAAGCCAGAAAGGCTTCAATAGCACATGTTCGCAGGAAAGAATGAAAAACCCTTTTGCCACTTGTTTAAATACACGAAATCATGTGAAAGACAACAGACTTACGTCTCATGTTCGTGTCACGCTCATACGCTTTGACCAGGAAAGGAATTTACATTTCAGTAGTGAATTCTTGATTCATATTTGATTTATAATTGGTAGAAGAAGAGACACGAGGTCGAAGTGGGAATCTCAAAATAGAAGTGACAATTTTCCCGACAGACGGACGTCGATCGGCACGCATAGAAACGTTGATTTCGACTCTCGTCGACAGTAAATATATTCAGCCTTGAAACATTTCTCGGTGTTGGGTATGAGAAAGGACTGGCTATTCGCCGCCCATACGATAATTTATTAATTCAATAGAGGGAAGTAAAGTGAACGAAATTAACGTTACAGTCCCTACTAGGCATATACTGGGGGAATTGGAAAAAAGGCATATTCCACGCTACCTATTAAAGGGGGTGACGGGATATTTTCAGGGTAGGAGAATAAAGATGGGTGGGGGGAAATATTACGAAGTCACAGCGGGTATTCCTCAGGGGTCGGTCTTAGGACCGACCATGTGGAATATCTTCTATGACCCTCTTATGAGGATAAAACTTCCGGAAGGAGTAGAGGTGGTGGGCTTCGCGGACGACGTCGCGATTGTGGCGACGGCCAAAGAGGGTCCAGATCTGGAAATGATGGTAAACGAGGCATTGTGGGAAGTAGGAAGATGGATGAGGGGAAAGGGAATGGAGTTGGCCCCAGAAAAAACTGCGGCGCTGGTGCGGTATGGGCCCAGAGGGGAAAATGTTACGTTTGAAATGGAAGGGTATCGGATAGAACCGGGAAGAGAAGCTAAGTATCTGGGTATCTGGCTAGATAGGGGTATATATTTTGGGCCTCACATCAGGGAGGTGGTAAAGAAGGCGGGAGATAGGGCGGCAGCGTTGACCGGGGTGCTCCCAAATATAGGGGGGTCAGGTGATTCTAAAAGAAAGATGTTGTGGGGTGTGGTAAAGTATATCCTTTTGTATGGTGCTCCAATATGGGGGGGCTATGAAAATTAAAAAGTATAGAGAGGATATGATGAAGGTACAGAGGATCATGCTGTTGAGGATTGCGTCAGGGTATAGGACAATATCCAACGACGAAATCCAGATGATTACAGGTATACCGCCGATTGATCTTCTGGTTGAAGAGAGGGTCCAAATGTGGAAGAGGGGCAGGGAGAATAAATTATCAATAGAGGAAGAAATAAAGGAGAAGTGGTTGAGTAGGTTGAGGAAAGAGAGTTCAAAGGGGGCATGGACCCGGAAGGTTATAGTGGATGTAGAGGACTGGTTGGGATGTAAGCATCGGAAATTGGATTATTTCACAACACAAGTGTTGTCGGGGCATGGGTGTATACTTATAGGATTGGTAAGGCGAGGGACGACAAATGTATGTATTGCGGGGAAGGGGATGATGTCGAACATACAGTGATGTTATCCACAAGGTGGAATAAGGAGAGGGGGGAGGTGGAGGAAAAGCTTGGAATGGTATTGGGGGTGGAAAATATGGTTAGATGTATGCTGGAGTCAGCAGAAAAGTGGGAGATTCTTAGAGGGTATTTTAGAACGATTATGGGGAAAAAGGAGGTCGATGAGAGAGTGGCTCAGGATAGGGAAAGAAGGGAGGGAGAAATGGAGTAGATCCTCGTAAGGGGACTTTCTTCTTTTTTGTATATTTTCATTCTATATATTTATTTATTTTAATTTATTAGTGTGTTATTGGTCTATTGCCGAGTTTTTTCTTTTGACTTATTATCTATGTATTGATTTATTTGGTTTTTATTGGTTCTTTGTTGATTTTAATTAAAGTTATGGTTTTGTTTTATTGTCTTTTAATTATATATTTATATTTATTTATTTGTTTGTTTCTCTGGGTTTTATATACTTGACCCATCTGTGCTGTGAAGTAATGCCCGAAAGGGTGGTCCCACAGCCCGGGTGAGGGGAGTGGGGTTTAGTGGCGAAGCTAGCTCACTCGGGGCGACAGTGGATACACACGTCTCCTGCGTGGAGGAGGGTGTATTGGCTGGCGAACTGGGGGGGTGGGAAACCCACACTGGCCGGACTAGCCGGCCGCCAGTCTTGTTGAAGATTCCCCACTTCCACAAAAAAAAAGGTTAGGTCCCACTCCTAGGAGCTGTAAGACCTTGTCGTTGGTGGAGTGGCTCAGTAACTTCTTCCCTTCTCGAGCCGCAAGGACGGGTAGGGAAGAGTGAAGCCAACAAACAGCTCAAGAAATGGTCAGTGGGGCACTGGCGGGGCTGCTGATGTCGAGTAGGTAGCACCAAGAAATGCCAGTAGAAGATCCAACACGCCCAAGTTACATCCGAACACACTGACCTACCAGATTCGGAGGTCGAACGGCGAGTTCCCGGCGCCTTAAAACGGGGACCTCTCGGCTATGGTATGTTAACCCAGACAGAAGATTCCCGAAGGAGAATACCTGCGGCAAAAATCCGGAATTCAAGGTGGAAGAAACCGTGCCGACGAATGAATGGCTACACGAAACGTGGTCACTAACGGTTCCCTTGGGGAACATGGCGACACCCCATTGAAAGCAGCCTTACATCTGCAAGCGGGGCTCTGTAGATGCTGACAGAAAACTCCCTAGCTACTCGTGGGATATAGATGAGCTGTACAAATATTAAAATCATAGATATAACCGAGGGCGACCCGATCGGTTCAAAAGAGTCGGGAAGAGAAGACATGTTGATAGAAAAAACTAGGAGAAGAGTAAACTCCCTCCCAGATAACTATATGATGCCTAGTGGCACAAAGAGAAAGGCAAATCTCTCATCGTCGGAGGAGAACATATATAAAAAAAGAGAATGTGTAGAGTATTTCACCCTGATGGAGGGTATAGAAATGTACGAAAAACTGTCCAACGATCTACAAAAATTTATTGTGGATATTCCCAACACCCACAAACAGATTAAAGAGCTTTCACAAAAGCTTAAAAGGAATGCCAACAACTTTAAGAAAGACCTAGTCACGAGCTGGCTAGACAGGCATAGATACGAGCCAATAGCAAAGATCACAATTGACTCGGGTACCCAAACTGACCCATGGCACACTGGAAAGTCGACTAACATTGTCTCGCAGATTGATGGAGTAGACACCTACGTAAAATGGAAAGATATAGCGAGCCTGAGATGGGAAAGTGAGTTGTTCAAAAGAACGAATATAGTAGCTGGAAACCCCTTAAGCACAGGCAATGATACCGTTAAGGTCATAATGGTAGAACCAACAGATCCGCTGATGACAAACGGCATACAGAGGCAATTCAAGGAGAAGCACCCAGAACTAGCAGATCTCGAGGAGAAATACGAAGTCATTGAGCAAAAGACCTACATCAAGTCCAAAAAAGGGACAGAAGTAGTCAAGAAGATCATTAGGATCGCGCACTCGGGTGAGACAGCGGACATATGGCAGCACATTGAGAGCGTCAAAAATGATATAGGTACACGGGATATGATCGCCTTCCATCAGGTGAAATGTATGTCGCTTGGAGAGCTCAGAAAAATGATTGAGGTTATTTTCAAGGATACGCAAATAGAGGCCAGCATTTATACATCGACCAAAAAAGAAAAAATGACATACGGCATGATTGTGTCCAAAAAAGGTGTAGAGTACAGGGATATTTTGACAAATGTCAAAAATGCGGTCAAAGGATCTGGGGCGTCAAAGGCAATACGGTCTTTCCGGAGCACTAAGGATGGAAACCTTCTAATAACCATCTAAAAGGATAACGAAGCCTTAAAAGACATAAAGCATCAATAGGAACGAAAGAAGGGGGACTTAAAACAATACAGCTGGGTGGTGAAAACAGTACTGCCATACACATCCGAGGTATGGCAGCTGATGTCACTAAGGAAGAGGTCATAGAGGTGCTAAAAAAGAAAATGGGAGGATGGGAAGAATCCTATAAAGTCTCAGATATGAGACCAATGCGTGGTAGTACGCTAGCCACCACAGTGGTGATACCCACTAGATTAGCGCATCCTCTTTTGGCGCACGGGCATATTAGAGTGGGCATGGCTAGATGTCAACTAGAAAAAAGAATCAAAGTCCCTAAGTGTCACAGGTGTTGGGAATATGACCATTCTGGGAGTAAATGTGAAGGACCGGATAGGAGAGGAGCCTGCTTCAGGTGTGGCAAGAAAGGGCACGACATTAAATCATGCACTGAGGAGACAAATTGTAGGAAAACCACAGGATGGGAGGAATGGAGTGCCCAAAATTCAAGTTAGCGCTCAAAAAAGCGAAAATAAATGATAAAATAGGCATTTCAAGCAGAAACGAGTTCCCCGAGCTAAAGCAGAAGGTGAGTACTAGCTCTATGTGGAGCAGGACAGATTCGGTTTTCGAACATCGAGAGGACTCGGAGGAAGTAATCTATACCAATTCGCATATTTAAAACACTCCATTCTTATACATCACATTTTTTTACATAGTATCAACTTAAATTTAAATTTATATATTACTGTTTTAAATTTACACTCGTACGTACCGTCTTTTTAAACAATATAAAATGCCCCAAAATGAAGGAAAAAATCTGAAGATCCTGCAAATAAATGTTGGCAGAGCAAGGGCAGCGCATGATATGATATATAAGAAAACTCTGGAAATAGAGGCGGATATGTTAATAGTGCCAGAACCAAACAAGAAGATAGCCGAGAAATACAAATGGGTTTGTGATAGTAAATCTGACGTTGCGATATTCTTTAACAATAAGAAGATTAAAGTACACAAGATAATAAAAAAGGAAGGGCACCTGTTAGTACAGCTCGAGGACGTCGCGATAATAGCGTGCTACATTTCCCCAAATATAGGTATGGAAGAATACAAAAAGCATGTCGATAGCATAGCGGAACTGGCACAAACCAGTAAAAATTATATAATAGCAGGGGACATAAACGCTAAGTCTGTCCTATGGGGATCCCCGAGAAGCAATGCCAGAGGGGACCTGTGGAACGACTTGATAATGGCTGAAAGTATAGTGGTGCTAAATAATAACGAGCCGACTTTTATTAGAGGTGATAGTTCTAGCCACATAGACGTGACACTAGCGAGTGAGGGGTATGCAAAGCATGTGAAAAAATGGAAAACCCGAGATGAAAACATCTTTACTTACCATAAATACATTGAATATGAAATCGGAACCAAGGCATAAAAAAAGGAAGGAAAGTTGTAACTTTCAGCTAATCTGCATTTACAAAAGGGGTTAAAGAATTAGATGGAAACGTAAACGGATATATAACTCTAAAGCAACAAATAAAGGACCTCTGCAAGAAAGCTAGTGGTCGAAAAACCACGACATACACCGTGCCATATTGGTGGAATGAGAACATACAGCAAAAGCGTGCGAAAAGCCTGAGATGTAGACGGCTGGTGCAGAGAAATGCTAACAATATGGAGTACATCACAAGATACAGAGAAGCCAAAAAGCAACTGAAGAGGGCAGTGGAGGCAGCTAAAAGAACGTGCTGGAGAGAACTATGCGATGCGCTGGAAATTGATATCTGGGGCCAGGCATATAAGATAGTTACAAAAACGCTAAGAGTAGAAACCCCCTACGCAACCTCCGAAAAAATGAGGAGAAACATAATAGAGGTGCTATTTCCGAAAAGGGCAGAAGAGACATTCAGAAGGAATCCAGAATGTAAGCAGTCGCCAGAGTTGACGCTGGAAGAAATCGAGAGTGCTGCAGAGACTATAAAGGTAGGCAAATCACCGGGACCCGATGGGGTACCACCGGAGGCCATAAAAATCTTGGTGAAAGAAAAACCACAATTAATGAGGACGGTATTTAATGACTTGCTAAGAGAGCAGATATTTCCCAAGGAAGAGAAAATAGCAAACGTAGTACTTCTTTTAAAACTAGGGAAGTCACCAGAGGAGGTTACGGCTTATAGACCGATTTGCCTTCTAGACTGCATAGGGAAATATTACGAGACCATCATTAAAAACCGCCTGGAGGAAGAGCTCAAATCACTCCAAGTAATTTCGGACTCACAATATGGTTTTCGTAAGGCCAAGTCGGCAGTAGACGCTGTGAACCATATAAAGGTCAAAGTTAAGAATACCTCGAAGAAATGGGACCTACTCGTTATGTTTGACGTCAAAAATGCCTTTAATACAGCCAGCTGGAAGTTAATAATAAATAAACTTCAAGCAGCAGGCATATCCCAGTACCTACTGCATATAATACAAAATTAATTAACGGACAGATATATAAAAATAGGTAAATCGGAGGACAAAAAGTTATCTGCTGGGGTTCCGCAGGGTTCGGTTCTAGGGCCGACCCTATGGAACATATTATACAATGACATTCTCGAGATCAAGTTTGGCAAAAACGTAACATCGGTGGCATATGCTGATGATTTGGCAATACTGATAGAGTCCGACATGAAATGGGATGTGGAAAGGAAAACCAACAGAGTATGCAGTAAGGTGGAAAGATGGATGCTGGCGAACGAGCTACAGCTCGCCACAGAAAAAACAGAAATGATCATGCTGAAGGGGCCGAGAGATAGGGAGAACATGAGCTTTAGATGCGGAAACAGTCCGGTGACCCTGTCAAAGTGTGTGAAATATCTAAGAATACATCTGGGAGATGAAATGAGCTTCACAAACCACATATTAAAGGCTGCACAGAAGGCAGACGAAAAAGCCGTGGCAATCATGAAAATCCTTCCGAACATTGGTGGGCCTAGTGCAAAGAAAAGGAAAATGTACCTAGAACTGACACATTCGACCCTTTCATTTGGTGCCCCTATATGGATAGAGACGTTGCATAGAGCAAAATATCGGACAATAATGACAAAGGCTCAAAGAAGACCATTATTAAAAGTTGCATATGCATACCGGACGGTCTCGACAGTGGCACTACAAGTGATAACGGGAACGCTACCCATCTACCTGCTAGCAAAGGAGAGATATATTTTATACAAAAGCAAAGATCAACCGCAGAATAGAGGTGAAGTTAAAAACCAGATACTGGAGGAATGGCAGCAAAAATGGGAGGGTGAGACAACGAATGCCCAGTGGACCAAGAAGTTGATTCCCAACGTGGTGACATGGCACAACTGTAAATTTAAAAAAACAAATTACTTCTTCACACAGTTTCTAACAGGGCATGGCTCGTTTAGAGCTTTTACATACAGGATCGGGAAGTCTATGGACGACCTATGTCAAACGTATGAAGTTATAGACAGCGCGGAACACTGCATTTTTCACTGCCATGACTACAATACGGAAAGACAGCAACTCCAAAGCATGAAGGTTACAAAGGAAAACTTTCTGAGCAAAGCGACAGCCACACCTCAAGATTACAAAACCATCGTTGACGTGATTACAAAAATAGTTAAAGACAAGGAAGGAAAGGGAAGGAGGCAAAATTAGCAACAGACCTGAATTATCGAAGAGTGATCAGGTGCTAGAAGTTACGTTCTTCTAGAACCCGTACCTACACTTGATCGCGGAAAGTGAGGGTGGAGTGTTTAGTGGGTATGGCCGTAAGTGGCGAGTCCCACACTATGCGATGGTTGCAAGCGTCTCCGGGCGTTTGTAACCGTTGCATGTGCGTCACGAGCATTTCAACCACCCTCACCAACGCGGACGATGGACTCCCGGGGTTGTGAACCTAGGGTGCCGGGAGGCCATCGCCTGCAAAAAAAAAGGTTAGGTTAGGTTATGTTAGGTTAGGTTAGGTGGATGACATATTGGGATATGTGCCACAAGGTAGCAAGAAGCTGATCATAGCGGGTGATATTAACGCGAAGGCAGCCACCTGGGGATCTCCGCTCAACGACAGGAGGGGTGATCTATGGTGCGAATGCGCAGCCCACCATCATCTAGAATGTCTAAACGATGGCTCCCCTACATTCGTTAGAGGAAACTCAATCTCTCACATAGACGTCACATGGGTTTCCAGGGACATTGCAAGAGATATCACAGAATGGAAAGTCCACGATGTGAACCTCTTCACTCAGCACCTCCCCATACAATTCACGGTGGGCAACAAAAACAAAACAACTACTAAGCTTCGGAGAGAGATCAAACCGGATATGGCATACCTTCAAGAAAATATCAACAGTCTCCCCGAACAAACCTGCCTAAATGACATCATACAAGTCCTACAAAACACTATGAAATCTTCATCCAGGAAAAATTCGAGGCAGCCATATTGGTGGAGCGACGAGATCAAGACTGCCAGGGAAGAAGCCATAAAAGCCCGCGCAGAGAAAAAGGGGCACTGGGGAAAACCAACAGCTCGAATATGACTTTACCCTAAAAAAGATAAAGCTGAAAAAAATGATCCTAGATGCTAAAAAAAACCTATGGAAAGACCTAATAGACAAGCTGGAAGGCCACGTCTGGGGTGACGGTTACAAAATAGTAATGAAGGGGCTCCAGCTGGCGACACCATACAAGCTAACGGACCAAAAGCAATGGGAGGCTTTTCCCCAATAAAGACCCCGGGGACTTCAGGCAAATACCTACCGAACCATGCAAGGGAATCACAAATGAAGAATTCGAGGCGGCTGTTGGCGGTCTTGCGAGCGGAAAAGCTCCTGGCCCTGACAGGATCCCAGTGGCGGTTCTGAAGGCAGCCATAAACATACGGCCAGATATATTCATGGGCATTTCTCTAGCAAAACAAGACTTCCCTAAGCAATTCAAAACCGCTGCCCTGGTGTTGATATGGAAAAAGGGTAAACCAGCAGACGACATATCAGCTTACAGGCCCATCTGCCTACTAGACTGCTTAGGTAAGATTTACGAGCGTATAATAAAAGCTCGAGTAGAAAAGGAACTAGAAGCAAATAGAGGACTATCAGAAAACCAATACGGCTTCCGAAAAGGAAGATCCACAGTCATGGCGGCCGAATTCATCGTAAAAAAAGGGAATGCAAAAAGAACTGGGTGGTCCTCATCACACTGGACATTAAAAATGCCTTCAACAGTGCCTCATGGCCGCACATAATTAGAGCAGCCCAAAATAAAAATATCCCAAACTATCTGGTTAACATCATGAAACATTACCTAAGGGATCGGGAGGTAATAGTAACCCCTGGCAAATCAATGCAGGTAACAGCAGGCGTTCCCCAGGGCTCTGTACTCGGTCCAACACTTTGGAATATACTTTATGATGACCTTCTTAGAATAAAAACTTCCTCTGGAACCACCCTTGTCGCATTCGCTGATGACCTCGTGGTCTTGGCTGAAGCCTTCGACTCTCTCAGCCTTACGGCCCGTGTCACATCGCTAGCTAGGATAAGCAAGTGGCTGGAACGAACAAAGCCTCCAACTAGCAGAACACAAGACCGAGTGTGTTATTCTCAAAGGACCTAGGGATAGAGAGCATATCAAATTCAACATAGGATCTACAGAAATAAGTCACAGTAGGGTATTAAAGTATCTGGGTATATACCTAGACGACCGTCTTATATATACTACCCATGTAAGGGAAACTTGTAAGAAAGCGGAGACAAGGATCACGGCGCTGAGCCGCATGATGCCGAATATAGGAGGCCCAAGTTTTCTCAAGAGAAAAGTTCTGTTGGGGGTGACTAACTCCATTTTACTATACGGGGCTCCCATATGGGGAGGAGTGCTAAAATATCAATCAGAAAAAAATCGCATGGATAAAGTCCAGAGAAAAGCCCTCCTCGGGGTAGCTAGCGCATATAGGACCGTATCTAATCCGGCTCTACAAGTCATCTGCGGAGAACTACCAATATACGTATTAGTTGAAGAGCGTGCTAGAACATACAGGGCACAAGACCCTATATTAGCTAGCCGCTCGGAGAGGGCTGTGTCGATTGATAAATGGCAGCAGGAATGGAACACCGCGCAGAAGGGAAACTGGACCAGGGAACTAATCCCGGTCATCGAAAAATGGGTGCAAGCACAAGAGAACAAATTATTTTTTCACTCAATTCCTCTCAGGTCACGGGGCTTTCAAGGCTTACACGTACAGAATCGGAAAAGAACCGGATCCGATATGCTTTTATTGCTATGATAACAATGACGACGTTGAACACACAATTTTCATTTGCCCCAGATTTGAAAGCTTTAGGAGTACTCTCGAAACAGAATTAGGATTAATAATGAACAAACATAATTTTCTGGAACTGGTCACTTCTAATATAAACATATATATATATATATAAACATATAAATTCCATCATGGAAATTAAGGAAAAGGAAGAGAGAACAAGACAAAATCTCAACAGACAATAGCAGAGAATAAGCAGATACACGCGACGTCGCCGAAGATATGCCAAACAGGCGGTTCCAGTGACGTGGCGAAAAAAATGGGGTGGACTGTTTAGTGAGTAGTACCTAGGTGAGTCTCACACTATGTAATGGTGGCGAACAGTTTAGGGTGCTCGACTCCATTACATGTGCGTAAATAGCATTTCAACCACCCCACTGCATTGGCGACAGCTCTCTGACATGCATGACTCTCTGAGAAGCAGGGATGCCGGAGGGCTGCCGACAAAAAAAAAGGTTAGGTTAGGTTAGCCCTCAGGTAGGCGCTACTCAAAATGTTCAATAAGTAGCCGCTACAGTGTACTTTGTACGCCTAAACAATGTTGACGAGTTATTTCTAAAATTCTACTCTTAATATACTTGTTCAGTAGATACAAGAGATTAGCTATTTGTATAACAAGGGAAGAAAAGGCACTTTACCTCCATGTTATATATACGAACTAAAACTAAGAAGTAGGTACAGTATAACTTATAGACATGTTATTTTCATTCTTGAATCCTACATATTTTTAATTTGTTGTAGAGTAATTATTTATACTAATGTTACACGTGCAGTTTTGAGCAGTGTTTATTTGAATACCACTAGAAGTGAGAGAGCCAACGTAGTTTTCGTGATATTTTCACTAACAACATTATTATACAGCTTGGCTGATTACAATCAATTTCATCAACATCAGTGACTCCCATAATTTGGTTTCGAAATTTTTCGCTTTTTTGCAAGATATTTCTGTACATATCCTTTTACTTTTCCTCCCTAGGAAGAAAAAGTACGACTTTGCTCCCTGGTCAGGAAATGTATACTTTGGATAGAGGTAGGCGGAAAATTAATTTTCATCTAAAAACATAGAAGAATTAAATTGAGAAACATTTTATTGAATAAGAACATACAATAAAAAAATTTCATTTCCAAGATGAAACGAAAACTAAAATGGAGCTGTCTATTCTTTTTCTTGCTGGACAAAAAACTTTGATTGGAATTACATGTAATACAAATATGTCTTGTAATGACATGTTCTTTACAAGCCAATTTTTGACAATTACCACATTGGATTGAGGTAACAGTTTACAAAAATGCATCAGAACACAATATATTTTCGACTCTGCGTCTCGCCACTAACTGAGGCATTAGAACAAACATCAATTAGAGGTTACATATGGTGGTGGGCGGGAAAAGTAGCGCAATGAGAAATATTCGCGAAAATAGTTAATTCAGTGTATTAAATACACTCTAGCGACTACTCAAGGGTTAGGTTAGGTTAGGTTAGGTTAGGTTAGGTTAGGTTAGGTTAGGTTAGGTTAGGTTAGGTTAGGTTAGGTTAGGTTAGGTTAGGTTAGGTTAGGTTAGGTTAGGTTAGGTTAGGTTAGGTTAGGTTAGGTTAGGTTAGGTTAGGTTAGGTTAGGTTAGGTTAGGTTAGGTTAGGTTAGGTTAGGTTAGGTTAGGTTAGGTTAGGTTAGGTTAGGTTAGGTTAGGTTAGGTTAGGTTAGGTTAGGTTGGGTTAGGTTAGGTTAGGTTAGGTAAGGTAAGGTTAGGTTAGGTTAGGTTAGGTTAGGTTAGGTTAGGTTAGGTTAGGTTAGGTTAGGTTAGGTTAGGTTAGGTTAGGTTAGGTAAGGTTAGGTTAGGTTAGGTTAGGTTAGGTTAGGTTAGGTTAGGTTAGGTTAGGTTAGGTTAGGTTAGGTTAGGTTAGGTTAGTTTAGGTTAGGTTCTACTCCTAGGAGCTGTGGGACCTTGTCGTTGGTGGAGTGGCTCAGTAGCTTCTTCCCTTCTCGCGCCGCAAGGACGGGTCGGGAAGAGTGAAGCTAACAAACAGCTCAAAAATGGTCAGTGGGGCACTGGTGGGGCTATTGATGTCGAGTAGGTAGCACCAATAAATGCCAGTAGAAGATCCGACACGCTCAAGTTACATCCGAACACATTGACAAGTCCTACCAGATATGGAGGGCGAACGGCGAGCTCCCGGCGCCGTAAAACGGGGACCTCTCGGCTATGGTATGGTAACCCAGACAGAAGAGTCCTGATGGAGAAAACCAGCAAAAAAACCCCTAATCCCGTGGTGTAGCACCATCGCGCCCATGGGACGCATGGCACCAGGGGCTACAGGCGTGTCTTGAGCGATGCCCAATGGAAATGGCAAACCGGAGTGGTTCTTCTAGCCTCAGCGGGGTAAGGGAGCACTGCCCCGCCGGACCATCAATCTACCCTACTCGTGGGAATAAACATGAGCTTTAAAGGAAAACCTAACGTTGAAGTTTTCGACATAACCGCGGGCGACCCGAGCGGTTCTAAAAAAATGGGAAGAGCAGACATTGAACAGGGAAGGAGTAGGAAAAATTCCCCACCTGATACCTGGAATAAAAACCCAAAAGATAGCGGCATGAAAAGAAAAGCAAGCCTATCGTCATCGGATGATCATATCTATAAAAAAGAGAGTGTGTTGAGTTCTTCACCCTCGAAGACGGTTTGTAGACATACCTCAAATTGGTATCTGACTTGCAAAGACTGGTAGCGGATATACCTAACACCCATCTTAAAATTAAGGAGCTAACACAGAAGTTTGCCAAAAAATGCCAGAAATTTCAAAAAAGATAAGGTGATAAAATGGTTAAACAAGCACCGGTATGAGCCAACTGAAAAAATGGACATTGAAACAGGTACCCAAACAGACCCCATATGTGCACCGGTACGAAAGGAAACGGCGGAGATGAGCACGCAAACGGATCCGTGGCACGCGGGCGGAGGAGAAAAACATCTTGCTCGCCTAGATGGAGTAGACTTATTCCAAGAATTTACAGGGTCGTAAACTGGACGTGGCCTAACGAGATTTACAAAAGAACAGAGGTTATTGTGGGAAACCCAATAGATACTCCAAATGACTTTACAAAAGTAGTGATGGTGAACCCGGAGGATCCTGTAATGGAATACAGTATCCAAAAACTGTACAGAGAAAAGTACCCCGAATTGTTAGATCTGGAGGAGCCTTTCGAGGTTGTGGAGCAAAGGACCACAATTAAATCCAAAAAAGACACGGGTGTAACCAAAAGAATAATTAAGATCAAACACTCAGGGAAAAGAGAGGATATATGGGACAAGCTCCGACTGGTTAAGGAAGAGATAGGAGGAAAAGGGAAGGTGGCGCTGCATCACATTAGTTCGGTGGTAACAACAGATCTAAGGAAAATGTGCGAGACTATTTTCCACAATACAGACACAGAGGTTAAAATATACACTACAAATACGAGACAACACACTACGTACGGAATGATAGTGACGAAGAAAGGCACAGATTACAAACAAATCCTGAGCACCGTGAAGAATGCAGTCAGAGATTCGAACTCGGCAGAGGCTGTAAGATCCCTGAGAAGCACAAAGGACGGTAAGCTGCTAATCACTATTGAGAAAGACAGGGAAGCGCTGAATAAGATTAAGGCGGCAATTGGTACTTCGGAAGGAGGACTGAAAACGCTGCAATTAGGGGGGGAAAGTAATATTGCCGTACACATCAGGGGCATGGCAGCAGACTCTACAAGAGAAGAGGTTATCGAGGCTTTAAAAGAAGAACTAGGAGGCTGGGACGTGAATTACAAGGTAACGGAGATTACCCATTGACACCAACTGCCTGCACTAAATACCTAGGTATATATTTGGATTCTGGTCTGAGTTATACGAAACATGTCACCAAGGTAGCTCAAAAAGCGGAAGAAAAAACTGCTGCCATCCAGAGGTTAATGCCAAACATCGGAGGCCCAAATAGCGGCAAAAGAAAGATGTACCTCGAAGTTATCCACTCCACTATTTTATATAGCGCACCTGTATGGGCTGACGTTCTGCACATGAGAAAGTACAGGGAAATACTAACGAAGACGCAGAGAAAACCCCTAATAAGGGTCATTAGCTCTTATAGAACTGTATCTACCATTGCGTTACAGGTAATTGCAGGAGTAGTGCCAATTCATTTGTTGGCCAGGGAAAGGCAGATGATATATGACGACGAAGACATAGAGAAAACAGAGGCAAGGGACCGGACTATCGAAACATGGCAGCACGAATGGTAAGCGGCAACGTCCAAGGCAACGTGGACCAGAACGCTGATCCCGAATATAATCGACTGGTACAATTGCAGGTTTAAAAGGACCAATTACTATTTCACGCAATTCCTGACCGGCCACGGATCCTTCAGATCCTACACACATAAAATCGGCAAGACCAATGATGATCTCTGTATAGCTTGCGGTGTTAAGGACGATGCCGAACATTGCATTTTTCAGTGCAACACATACTGCAGTCACAGACGCAGACTACATGCCCTACTAGGTGATATAATACCTCAAAATTTAATAGGCAAAGCCATACTTAGTGAGGACAAATACAATGCTGTTGTAGAGATAATTTCAGTGATGATAGAGGATAAAGAAGAGACGGAAAGGGAACTGCAGAGAAACGGGAATTAAAATCAATAATCATGTACATAAACTAAAGGGTATTTTTTTAAACGTTTTTTAACCATTTTATAACCATTTTAACAGACGGCAGAAGAGAAGACACATGAGGCTACGGAAGGTACCTGAAGTAACATTCGCGAAGAATTGGTCCCGGGTACCTTCCTTGGAAACGATGGCAGGTTTTAGCTGGTAGGCGATCATCCATGGCTCTTAAGAGAGTGGGTGGCCCCTTCCGCAACTTGGGACATCTTCCCAAGGTCTTTAGAAGATATCCTCCATCGAAAAAAAAAAAGGTTAGGTTAGGTTAGGTTAGGTTAGGTTAGGTTAGGTTAGGTTAGGTTAGGTTAGGTTAGGTTAGGTTAGGTTAGGTTAGGTTAGGTTAGGTTAGGTTAGGTTAGGTTAGGTTAGGTTAGGTTAGGTTAGGTTAGGTTAGGTTAGGTTAGGTTAGGTTAGGTTAGGTTAGGTTAGGTTAGGTTAGGTTAGGTTAGGTTAGGTTAGGTTAGGTTAGGTTAGGTTAGGTTAGGTTAGGTTAGGTTAGGTTAGGTTCCACTCCTAGGAGCTGTGTGACCTTGTCGTTGGTGGAGTGGCTCAGTAACTTCTTCTTTTCTCGCGCCGCAAGGACGGGAAAGGAAGAGTGAAGCCAAGAAACAGCTCAAAAAATGAATGGTCAGTGGGGCACTGGTGGGGCTACTGATGTCGAGTAGGTAGCGCCAATAAATGCCAGTAGAAGATCCAACACGCCCACGTTACATCCGAACACGCTGACAAGTCCTACCAGATACGGAGGACGAACGGCGAGTTCCCGGCGCCGTAAAACGGGGACCCCTCGACTATGGTATGGTAACCCAGAAAAAGAGTCCAGATGGAGAAAACCAGCTGAAAAAATCCCCCCAATCCCAAGGTGTAGCACCATCGTGCTGATGGGATGCATGGCACCGGGGGTCACAGGCGTGTCTGGAGCGATGCCTGAAGGAAGTGGCAAACCGGAGGGGATTCAAGCCTTGACGGGGATTCGTGGGATTTATATGGATAATAAAAATGTCAGCATAGACCTTACGGCGGGCGACCAGGTCAAAATATCTGGAAGAGGAGACAGAGGTATAATAAAGAGCACCAAAAAAGAGATATACAACAGACAAAGAAGAAAATCATTACCAGAAATTGAGTACGGTAAAAGGAAGGCAGAGATAGAAGTCAGCACAGACAAAATATACAAAAAAAGGAGAGGGCAGAAACCTTCCTGTTAAACGAGGCTATCAGTAAAACCATTAGACTGACGGGACAGATGGAAAAAGCAATCATCGAAATACCAAACACTCATTTGAAAATCAAAGATATCGTGAGACAGCTGGCGAGAAATGCCAAAGAGTACAATGGAACACTTATCAGAGCATGGTTGGAAGAAAATAAGTATGAGCATGAAGAGAAAATGATGTTTGATGAGTGTGCACAAACCTCTCCTGAAAAACACACGGCGATTACAGGAGTAAATGAGAAAATCTCCGCTACTATATCCACGCAAACCATCACGGAATGCAATGACAGCCTAAAGGAAATAGAAAAGAAGGTAGAGACCCGTACTATAGCAACGCAAACAGACTCATGGCATAGGGGGAAAGAGATTATACAAAACACAGATAACATTGAAACTCTAGATCAGTTAAAAAATATCATAGGTCAAAAATGGACAGAAAGTACGTTCGCAAGAACCAAAGTAGCCATAGGTAATCCAATTACCCGACCGGATTTCGAAACCAAAGTAGTTTGGGTGGATCCAAAGGACATAAATATGGAAAAAAGCATCCAGAAGCTGTACAAGGAGACGTTTCCGGAAATGTCCGAAATGCGGGAAGATTTCGAAGTACTTGAATGTACTACCAGGATCAGATCCAGAAAGCAAGAAGAAAGTAGGAGGAAGATAATAAAAATAAAACATAATGGAAATACAGAGGACATATGGGACAAAATAAAAAAAGTCAGTGAGGAGACAGGGACTGATAATAAAGTGGCGCTACATCATATAGATAGTATGTCGGTGGAGAAATTGAGAAAGATAGCTGAGATCGCGCTAAAAGGGACAAGCGTACAGGCTACTATCTTTACTACTACAACTCACAGAGTAGTACCGACAATCAAAATAGAGAGGCCGACATATGGAATGGTAGTGTCAAAAGGAACCGGAAACTATCAGGACATACTCAAAGTGGTAAATGAGGTGGTAAAAGGCAAACCAGAGGCGGAGAAAATAAGGAGTGTTAAAAGCACGAAAGATGGGAAGCTGTTGCTCACAATCGAGAAAGACAGGGACGCTCTGAAAAAAATTGGAAAATTATTAACACAAGGTGGAGAAAACGTAAAGGCGAGAGAAATCGGCGAAGAAAAATGGGGTACACTTCACATTAAAGGTATGGTGGAAGGAACGACCAAGGAGGAGATTATCGCAGCAGTGGAAGCAAAGATTGGGGGACTAAAGCAGGAATATAAGATTGGAAACTTTAGACCAATCCAGTCCAATATGCTGGCGATAACTATATCGATGAGTTAAGACAACATCAAAAAGATTATAGATGAGCCACACATCAGGATAGGCCTAGCGAGGTGCCGCGTTGAAAAACGCGTTAGAGTCCCAAGATGTGGCAGATGTTGGTCATATGATCATGAGACCAGATTCTGTAACGGACTCGACAGAAGAGAAGCATGCTATAAATGCGGCAATAAAGGACATAAACCGGAGGACTGCGTGGGAACAGAATTCTGCCCGGTGTGCAATGCAGACGGTCACCGCGCCGGTACTGCCAGATGCGAGAAATTCAAAATAGCACTCAAAAACGCCAGAGCAGAACACAGGAGAACTAGTAGGAGACCTACTACTGATATTTCGGTAATTTCAGAACCTAACAAAAAAATCACCGGTAGGGGAAGATGGATACAAGACGATGAGGGGGATGTTGCAATAGCAATACATAACAAAACCATCGGGGTTAATAAAGTCAAGAGAAAGGCAGGATATATAGTAATCTGCTTTGAAACCTTCACAATTATCGGGTGCTACTTATCGCCTAACATTGACAATAGGAAATACTGTAGCATCTTGGAAAACATAATGGACGAATTAACAGGAAATGCGGAGAGCACTATAATAATGGGAGACTTAAATGCCAAGTCCACGCTCTGGGGCTCACCCAGTACTGACAGGAGAGGAGAGATGTGGGAAGAAGGCATTTCACAAAAAAACCTGACTTGCATAAACGACGGTAGTCCGACCTTCATCAGGGGAAACTCTTTCAGTCATATCGATGTAACCATGACAAATCCAAAGATGACAGCAGAAATAAATAGTTGGGAGATCATAGACACTGTAGTTTTCTCACACCACAGACCTATACTAGTAAAGTTTGGAAATGATAAAATACAGAAAAATGTAAATATCACGTCTTGTTTTGACGTACATAAATTCAAGGATCTGGCGATGAAAAAAAATACGGACACAAGTTATAAGGAAATTACAAACTGGATAATTAAATCTACAAAGTCGGTAACCACATATGTTGACAAAAGGCCGTATTGGTGGACAGAAAAAATCTGCTCACTACGCAAAAAATGTATAGCTGAGAGAAGGATACTGGTAAGAGCCCAAAAAAAAGGAAGAAGTGTAGATATGTATATAGAAAATTTTAAGTCCGCAAAAAAAACAATAAAAAAGGAGATTTCAGCACAGAAAAAAATTATGTGGAACGATATTATAAATAAATTGAATGACGACATATGGGGAGATGGCTACAAAATAGCATTGAGAGAACTCAAGACGCTCACACCATTCACGCTAACAGAAGGAAAAAGATTGGAAATAGCAAGTCAATTGTTTCCTCCGAAGCAAAATGAGACATACGACATAGATCCAGTAGCAGAGTTAGACCTTATAACTGTTGAAGAGTTAATGGAAGCCAGTGAAGAACTGAATAGTGGCAGGGCACCAGGACCGGATAAAATCACACCGGAAACTATAAAAAAAGCAGTCAAAGCCGAACCAGAGTTATTCGTACAAGCTCTAAATGACATAATGAAAAGGCAAACATTTCCGGAAGACCTTAAAATTGTCAAATTAACTCTTATCTGGAAGAAAGGCACGCAGTTGGACAAAAACTCGTCCTATCGCCCTATATGTCTGTTAAATTACACGGCTAAGCTGTTGGAAAAAATAATTAAAAATCGTCTGGACAATGAACTGGAGAGGTTGCATCTGGTATCGGAACGTCAATATGGATTTAGGAAGAAAAGATCTACAATCATGGCAGTGGAATTCATTGACGAGAAGGTTAGAAAGACTAGGGCAAACTGGGTAGCGCTCATACTAGTAGACATTAAAAATGCTTTTAACACCGCATCGTGGCCGCATATTATCAGGGCCTGTGAAAAAATGAAAATTCCTAGATATATGATCAACCTGATAAAGAGCTACTTAACATCAAGAAGGATCATAGTAAACCCAAAGCAAACAATGGACGTTACAGCCGGGGTACCACAGGGATCGGTTCTAGGTCCGACATTGTGGAATATTATGTACGACGGAATATTGAGAATCAAAACCCCAAAAGGCGTGGAATTGGTGGCTTTTGCTGATGACCTTGCCATCTACGTAGAAAGCGACAATTCCCTGGATTTCACGGTAAGAGGTAACTCCACACTACGAAAGGTTGATAAATGGATAAAGGAAAATAGTCTAGAGCTAGCGAACCACAAGACGGATGCAATAATACTGAGAGGTCCCCGGGACAGGGCACATATAAGATTCCACCTGAATAACATAGAAATAATCCCCTCAAAAAGAGTAAAATACCTGGGCATAAATCTTGATCAAAAACTCAGATATACAGAACATATTAGGCTTACATGTGAGAAAGCACAAGATCGGGTTAACAAGCTAAGTAGAATCTTACCAAACATAGGTGGCCCTTCTTTTTATAAGAGGAAGCTGTTAGCGGGAGTGATAAACTCGATATTACTGTACGGGGCACCAATATGGTCGAGAGCGCTCGCACACGCAAATATTCGCGGCAGGATGGAGCAGGTCCAAAGGAAGATACTTATCAGAGTTTCTTGCGCATACAGAACAGTATCATCGATTGCCCTACAGGTGATATGCGGTGAAGTCCCTATACACATCTTAGCGGATGAAAGAACGAGGATGTACAGGAGAAACGATCCTAGGGAATACCAGGAGGAAGAAAAGAGCAAATCCACGGAAATATGGCAGAGAGAGTGGGAGAGAGCTATAGGCAAAGCGGACTGGACAAGGGAACTCATACCGGAGGTAAAAAAATGGTTAAACTGTAAGTTTCGTAAGTTAAATTACTTCTTCACTCAATTCCTAACTGGCCATGGATCATATAGAACATATACAAAAAGGATCGGCAAAGCAGAAAATGCACTATGTATATATTGTAACGACACGGACACGGCGGAACACACTATTTTTCATTGTCTGAGATTTACACAAATACGTGCCCAGATGAACATTATGCTAGGGATTATAATTGACAAAAATAATTTACTAAATGCTATGCTAGTGGACAAGGAAAGTTATGATACGGGATTTGAACATATAACAACTATTATGCAAATAAAGGAAAAAGAAGAAAGAGAATCGCAGCAGAAATAATCTTAAAACAGACAGACGAGAAAAGTTAAACAAGACAATGATTTGGTCCTGAGTATGCTGATAAGGCGGTTCCGGGAGCAGATCAGAACAAAAAGGGGTGGTTTTAGTGAGTATAAGGAGTCTCACACTACCAGGGAAAGGCAGAACCTGTACCTGGTGCGCATAAAGCGTTTCCACCCCCCACAAAAAAAAAAAGGTTAGGTTAGGTTAGGTTAGGTTAGGTTAGGTTAGGTTAGGCTAGGTTAGGTTAGGTTAGGATAGGTTAGGTTAGGTTAGGTTAGGTTAGGTTAGGTTAGGTTAGGTTAGGTTAGGTTAGGTTAGGTTAGGTTAGGATAGGTTAGGTTAGGTTAGGTTAGGTTAGGTTAGGTTAGGTTAGGTTAGGTTAGGTTAGGTTAGGTTAGGTTAGGTTAGGTTAGGTTAGGTTAGGTTAGGTTAGGTTAGGTTAGGTTAGGTTAGGTTAGGTTAGGCTAGGTTAGGCTAGGTTAGGCTAGGTTAGGCTAGGTTAGGCTAGGTTAGGTAAGGTTAGGTTAGGTTAGGTTAGGTTAGGCTAGGTTAGGCTAGGTTAGGCTAGGTTAGGCTAGGTTAGGCTAGGTTAGGCTAGGTTAGGCTAGGTTAGGTAAGGTTAGGTTAGGTTAGGTTAGGTTAGGTTAGGTTAGGTTAGGTTAGGTTAGGTTAGGTTAGGTTAGGTTAGGTTAGGTTAGGTTAGGTTAGGTTCCACTCCTAGGAGCTGTAAGACCTTGTAGTAGGTGGAGTGGCTCAGTAACTTCTTCCTCTCCCGAGCCGCAAGGACGGGAGAGGAAGAGTGAAGCTAAGAAACAGCTCGAAAATGGTCAGTGGGGCACTGGTGGGGCTACTGAGGTCGAGTAGGTAGCACCAATAAATGCCAGTAGAAGATCCAACAAGCCCAAGTTGCATCTGAACACACTGACAAGTCCTATCAGACATGGAGGGCGAACGGCGAGTTCCCGGCGCCGAAAAACGGGGACCACTCGACTATGGTATGGTAACCCAGACAGAAGAGTCCAAACCTGGCCGTAGGTCTAAAAGGCAATGGAAGGAAACCATTCTAAAAACCAAGCATGGATTCCAAGGACGAAGAAGTGTTTACGGAGCAGGGGAGGGATACCCCAGTTCCGGTCGGTGTCGTGGGTGAGCAAACAGGCCCCAACCGACCGTCAGCAAGCGACTGTAGTACATCCGTGGCAGGGAAACAGGCCATGATATTTGAATATGAGACTAGAACAGAGCAGGAAAATCCCTTTAGAAGAAGAGACTCACTGCAGAGAACACCACCATCGATAGGGTTTTTTACAAGCCAAATAGATCTGACCTTACCAGACGAAGAAACAGAGCAGGTTAATAATAAAAAAAGAAAAAAACAAACAGAGGCACAGGATGGCCATAGAAACACAAGCAGGAATGCAAAGAAGCACAGACACTTATAGATAGCATTAAAATGATTACACAACTAGCAAATGAGCTAGAGAATCGAATAGAGAAAAACACCAATAAGGCAATCAAAGAAGTAAATAGCAAGTTTAGAAGATACATTAAAGACATAAATGGAAGCACGATAACAAAGTGGCTAGAAGACCATAGATACAGGAGAAACCAAGAAACCATGTCGGAGATGACAACGCAAACTCAAAATGAACACCTACAACACAGTGCAACGCAAACAGTAGAGATCGACACAAACGAAATAACAGAACTCGATGGCATAGACTCTTTTGAGCTATGGGAAAAAGTAGCGGAAAAGAAATGGAGAGAAGACCTATACAAAAACGTAGAAGTGAAGGTAGGGAACCCGCTGAACACAAAGGAGATGAGCGTGAAGGTAGTTATTGTGGAAGCAAATGACCCACATATGGAAAACAGTATACAGGCACAATACAAAGGGAGGTACCCAGAACTAGCGGAAATGAAAGAAGAATTTGACGTAATGTACCAGTCAGTAAGGCTAATGTCGCAAAAAAATGAAGAACAAAAAGACCAAAAAATAGTTAAAATACAACCACAGAGTAAAGAGGAGGACCTATGGAAACATATAAGCAAGGTAAGAGAAGCAACTGCAGAGGATGAATGGGTATGCCTGCACCATATAAGCTGGATGAGCACAGAACGCTTTAAAAAATTAGTCCAAGTAATATTCAATAATACTGAAACCAACGTGATCATATACACAACACAAAGACAATAAGGGAAGGAAACAGAAGGGAAAACTACAAATATGAGAGCGAAGGATTCATACGCGGTAATAGTGGGAAGTCAAGGAAAAGAATACAAAGAGGTGGTACAAGAAATAAAAAACAACCTAGACCAAAGCAGCGAGGAATTTAACATAATAAAAAACGTTAGGATGACGAAAGACGGTAATATCCTGATAACCACAGACAAGAATGAGGAAGCAGCCCGCAAACTACAGCAGGCAATAAAGAATAATACAACAAATACGGATGTCAAACTGAGAGGATTACAAGGTAGACTAGAAGCCCCTCATATAAAAGGAATCGAAGTGACAACCTCCAAGGAAGAACTAGTAGAGGCGATAGAAAAAATTTCCGGGAAATTAAAAGAAGAAGAATACAGGATAGGGGAGTTCAGACCAAATGCAGGAAATACGAGGGCAGTAACCATTATGGTAAATAGCTCACTTGCGAACACAATAACACAAGAAAGCCACATTAGAATAGGCATGGCAAGATGCAAAGTGGAGAAGCATATAAAGATAGATAGATGCGGCAAATGCTGGGGATATGACCACAATAGGGCAAATTGTACGGGACCAGACCGAGCTAACGTATGTTACAAGTGCGGGAGAGATGGTCATAAATCCAAGGACTGCACTAATGCAGAAGCATGCCCAGTCTGCAAGGAAACTGGACATAGGATGGGATCACGGCAATGCGGAGTCTTTAAGAGAACACTCTCGATAAACCGAAAGAAATTGGTCGGCCAAAAATTCAGTTAACACACAAATCTATATATATATATATATATATATATATATATATATATATAAACAGTTAAGTTTTAGTTCTTTTTTTTCTTTTTTTCTTTTTCAAGTCTACTTTTAGTCTATTAAATTTTATATATATACACAGACATATTTATCTAGCTACTCTTGCTTATATATCTGTCTGCCGGTATGAAAATCCTACAAATAAATGCTGGGCGATCAGTAAGAGCCCAAGATCTAGCTTTAAGCACTACAATGGAGGAAGTAGCCGACCTGATCATAGTCAGTGAACCAAACAAAACATCCCTCAAAAACTCAAATTGGATCTCAGACACAAACAATGACGTAGGAATATACTTTGTGAACAAAAAACTAAAGGTTGAGCAGATAAGAAAAGAAAAAAGTATAGTAGGAATTAGACTGGGAAAATATACTATCTATGGGTGTTACATATCACCAAATATCCCTATACAGGAGTTCGAAGACTTCTTGAATAGGCTGGAACAAATGACTGGACAAAATAATGAGGAAGTAATAGTAGCGGGAGATTTTAATGCCAAAGCGGTAGAATGGGGGTCACCAGTAACTGATACACGAGGGCAAATGCTGGCGGAGCTGAGCGCCCAGGCAGACTGGATAGTTCTCAATAGAGGGAACACGCCAACTTTTCAAAGGGGAAACTCCAATTCATATATAGACATAACCTTTTGTACAACAAAAATTCAAAAAAATATAAAAGACTGGAGGATACTTGACAACGAGCCAGGCACGGAACACAAACACATATTGATCGAGCTCAAAACAAACAATGAAAAACAATGGACTTTAAGGGGCCCTACACAAATAGACAAAAAAAATTGAAAACCATATTAAAAACTGAAGAAGAAAAAATTAAACCAGAGGATAAATCAATTAAAACACTAATGAGAGTCCTAACAAGGGCTTATCATGGAGCAACAAAGGACCATAAACAAACACTAAAAAAAACACCCTACTGGTGGACAGAGGAAATAAAAGAAAAAAGACAAGCATGCTTAACTGCCAGAAGGCAAGTCACGAGAAACTGCAGACAGGATATTGCTATGCAAGAAAGACACCATCAACTGAAAAAGGAATTAAATAAATTGATAAAACGCTCGAAAAAGATGAAGTGGGAACAACTATGCCAACAACTGGATGAAGATATATGGGGGCAAGGATATCAAATTGTAATGAGGGAAATCAAAGGAAAGAAAACACCCTTTGAAATGACTGACCAGACAAAAGAACAGGTAATAGATGAACTATTTCCAGACAGAAATGAACCTCTTCTAAATAGAAAGAAAACAACGGAGCCAGAAAGATTTAGTCTAGAGGAGCTCATGAAAGCAGAAGAAAAAATTAAAAATAACAAGGCGCCTGGCCTGGACAAAATACCTCCGGAAATAATTAAAGAAATAATTAAATTACAACCCAACATGATCCTAAAATTTCTAAATTACCAGTTAGAAAGGCAATGGTTCCCAGAAGAGTGGAAAATCACGAAATTAATTCTAATACACAAGACCGGAAAACCAATCGAAGCAACAAATGCCTATAGACCCCTTAGCCTGGCAAATGTCGTAGCAAAAGTGTATGAACATCTAATCAAAAATAGACTCGAAGCGGAAATAGAGCTCTCGCCGAGACAGTACGGCTTTCGCAAAGGGAAATCGACAGTTCAAGCCATACAGAGAATCATCGACATTGCAAAAGCAAATAAAAGATCAGGGGAGGGAGAGAGATGGTGTGTCCTGATGACTCTGGATATCAAAAATGCTTTTAATACGGCCTCATGGAGATTACTTCTAAAAGTTTTGCAAAAAAGGGAAATACCAGTCTACCTATTCAATATAATCAGAGATTACCTAAGTAACAGAAAAATATCGGATGGTAGAGAGAGAAAAAACAATAGCGGCGGGTGTCCCACAGGGCTCTGTCTTGGGGCCACTGCTATGGAACATCTGCTATAATGGGGTACTAGAAATAGAATATGGAGAGGGTATAGAACCTACTGCGTTCGCTGACGACCTCGCCCTGATAGCCACTGGGAAAAATAAAGAGCAACTGGTAGAAAGAATGAACAGTGCACTGGAAAAAGTCAGCAACTGGATGAGAGAAAATGACCTGGAATTGGCACCAGAGAAAACAGAGGCGGTGATTCTAGGAGGGAAAAGGAAAAGAGACGACATAAAGTTCAAGCTAAATGAGATTACAATTAACCCAGTCAAATCAACTAAGTACCTGGGAGTAATGATAGGGGAAAACCTACATTTTGGGAAACATGTAGATTATATAACAAAAAAGGCGGATCAGAGGGTCGCGGCACTCACACGAGTATTACCCAATGTAGGGGGACCTGCATCTGAAAAAAGAAGGCTGCTCTATGGTGTTATAAAATCCATGATTAGCTATGCAGGGCAGACATGGGGAGAAGTTCTACAGATCCGAAGATACAATTTGAAGGTAGTAAGGGTGGAGAGAAAAATATTACTGAGAGTAATATCGGGATACAGGACGATCTCTTCGGAGGCTGTACAAGTAATCGCTGGGATTGTACCCATAGAACTGAAGATAAAGGAGAAAGCAAGGCTGGAGAAATTAGAGACACTAATAACAGAGGGAAACATAAGGGAAGAAGAAGACAGGACGCTTGAAGAATGGCAGAACATGTGGCAGGAATGTGAAAACAAGGCACAATGGACAAAAAATCTAATCCCAGATATAAGACCATGGATAAAGTGTAAACATAAAAAGACAGACTACTACCTCACTCAGGTGCTGTCGGGGCACGGATCCTTCAGACAGTATACAAAGAGAATCGGGAAGACTGAAGAAAACTGCCGATATTGCGCAGAAAACAGTGACACCGCGGAACACACAATTTTTGTGTGTCCAAGGTGGTTACGAGAAAGGCAAGAAGCGGAAGTAGAAAGCGGAGGGGTGGTCATCGAAGCCGGAAACTTGGTGGAGGAAATGTGCAGAGATGAAGGAAGGTGGAATATATACCACAAAAGACAGGCCGCTAGCATGAAGAAGGTGATTAAAATCAGGAGTGGGGGAACGAAAGAAGACTTATGGAACAAAATTGTGATGGTGAAGGAGGAGATAGGTGAACGTGGGAAAGTGGCCTTTCATCATGTTTCCTTTATGCCGGTTGAAGATATGCGTAAAATGTGCGAAGTCATATTTGCCGACACTGCGACAACGGTGAATATTCACACAACAAACAAAAAGGAAAAACCCACATACGGTATGATAGTATCCAAGAAGGATACTGAGTACAAAGATATCCTGAGTAGTGTAAAAAGCGCAATGAAGGACACGAATGCTTCAGAAGCCATACGGTCTTTACGTAGTACTAAAGACGGGAAACTCCTGATTACATTGGACAAAAATAGCGACGCACTGGGTAAAATTAAATCCGCCCTTTCCACCGCGGAGAACGGGTTGAAAACTTTTCAACTGGGAGGAGAGAACAGGAGCACTACTGTTCATATTAGGGGCATGGCCATGGATGCCACCAAAAATGAAGTGATTGAAGCCTTTGAGAAGCAAGTTGGAGCATGGCAGGACACATATAAGATAACTGAATTGAGACCAATGCGCGGCAGTACGCTGGCTACCACCATCGTGTTACCTGTAGGAATTGCACAAGTACTGTTGAACAAGACACATATTAGAGTTGGAGTCGTAAGATGTCAGATAGAGAAAAGACTCAAAATCACAAAATGTGGAAGATGCTGGCAATACGATCATAGTACAGCATCATGCAACGGATGTGATAGGAGAGGAGCATGTTTTAAATGCGGGAAAACAGGACATGATATTAAAAATTGTAATGAGGGTAATAGAAGTGTTCTATGCCAGGAATCACACAGGATGGGTAGCATGGAGTGCCCCAGATTCAGGGAAGCTCTTAAAAGAGCTAGAGCTTTGGAAAGAAACGGAGCAGGGCAGGTTGTAGAAGAATTTACAGCCTCATCAACTGCAGAGGGACAAGTGGACTTTGCAACCAACACAGACTCTGGAATGGAGGTGTGTGATACGCGATATGAAGAGGCTAAGGCTACGGGGATTAGCGACATCTTTCCCCCTCTCCCGGGAAGTGATCAGGGCCGAGGAGGCGGTACAATATAAACGAAAAATGCCCCCAAAACAAAATAAAAAACTGAAGATCTTACAAGTAAACGTTGGCAGAGCGAGGGCCGCACACGATCTGGCGTACGGAAAAACCCTGGAAATAGACGCGGACATCGCTATAATTCCGGAGCCCAACAAAAAGATAGCTACAAAATATAACTGGGTATGTGACACAAAAGCGGATGTTGCAGTATTTTTCAACAACCAAAAAGTTAGAGTCAATAAGATCATTAAAAAGGAAGGGCATCTGCTAGTACAACTGGAGGACGTAGCTATAATAGCATGTTATATCTCGCCAAATATAGGTATGGGGCAATATAATAATCAAGTGAACAGCATAGTGGCACTGTCACAATCTTCCAAACATTACATAATTGCAGGGGACATAAATGCAAAGTCCGTCCTATGGGGCTCACCGCAAAACGATGCGAGAGGAGATTTGTGGAACGACGTGATTATGGCTGAAAGCTTAGTGGTGATGAACAATGGAGAGCCGACTTTCACGAGAGGTACAAGTTCAAGCCACATAGACGTCACAATGGTGAACGAGGGGTACGCAAAACAGGTGGCCAACTGGAAAATTTTGGAAGAAAACCTTTATACATACCACAAATATATCCAATTTGAAACTGGAACAAAAGTTGAGAAGAAGGGAAGGAAGGTAGTTACCTTTAACCAGTCAGCATACACAAAATGCGTCAGAGATTTTGTATACAAAGATACCAGATATGAAGACATCAAAAAACAGGTCAAGGAAATTTGTGGGAAATGTACCAGCCAAAAACTTACAACGTATACGGTACCATACTGGTGGAACGAGAGCATACAACAAAAAAGAATGGAAAGTCTTAGACTTCGACGTATGATTAAAAGAAATGTACACAGTCAAGACATGGTCGAAAGGTACAAAGATTCAAAGAAGAAACTTAGACGGGAAATTGCAGCAGCCAAAAGAACGTGTTGGAAAAAGTTGTGTGATGAGCTAGAAGAAGACATTTGGGGCCAAGCATACAGAATAATAACTAAAACATTAAAGATAGAAACACCATTCGCAATCAGCACACAAATGAGGGAATGCATAGTAGATGCATTATTTCCAATAAAACCGGAGACAAACTTTAAGCGAGACGTAATAAGTACGCAACCACCGGAACTTACAATGGAAGAAATAAAAGACGCTGCAAATACCATAAAGACGGGTAAAGCACCAGGGCCGGATGGGATACCTCCGGAAGCAATAAAAATCCTGGTGAAGGAAAAACCGGAATTGGTTAGGGAAGTCTTCAATAACTTAGTGAGGGAACAGTCGTTTCTAAATGAGGAGAAGGTAGCAAAAGTTATCCTGTTACTGAAACCTGGGAAATCACTCGAAGAAGCAACATCCTACAGACCAATCTGCCTGCTAGATTGTTTAGGTAAATTCTATGAGATACTTATCAAAAATCGATTAGAAGAAGAACTTGGTACGCGTCAGGTAATATCAGACACACAATATGGATTCCGTAAATCAAAATCGGCGATAGATGCAATTAATTACATAACTAATACAGTTAAGAAAACAAAGAAGAGATGGGCCGTTCTCGTCATGTATGATGTAAAAAATGCCTTCAACACGGCATGTTGGAAATTAATAGTAGACAAACTCAAATTAGCAGGGGTCTCCAAATACCAAGTTCAAATAGTCCAAAGCTATCTTACGGACAGATGTATAAGGATAGGAAAAAATAATCATAGAATTTTGTCAGCTGGAGTACCACAGGGGTCGGTGCTGGGGCCTACTTTGTGGAATGTTTTATACAATGGTGTACTTAATATTAATTTAGGCAAAGATGTTACATCAGTGGCTTATGCAGATGACCTAGCAATTTTGGTGGAATCAGACATGAAGTGGGATGTAGTGAATAAGGTAAATAGAATCTGCGAAAAAGTAAATAAATGGATGTCGGAAAATGAACTTCAGCTCGCGCCAGAAAAAACTGAAATTGTTATACTAAAAGGTCCTAGAGACAGGGACAACATGGATTTCAGGTGTGGTAGTACTACAGTGCTCCCATCTAACTGTGCGAAATATCTTGGCATATATCTGGACTCAGGTCTGCATTTTACCAAGCACATAATAAAGACAACGCAGAAGGCGGATAAAAAAACTGCAGCCTTAATGAAAATTATGCCGAACATTGGCGGGCCAGGATTAAAAAAAAGGAAGATGTATCTGGAGTTGGTACATTCGACTGTACTATACGGTGCACCCGTGTGGATAAACGTACTGAAAAAAGCAAAATATCGTGGTGAAATAACCAAGGCACAAAGGAAACCACTCATTAAAGTTGCCCATGCTTACAGAACAGTGTCCACAATAGCCCTACAGGTTATAACGGGTACCTTACCCATTCATTTATTAGCCGAAGAGAGGAGTATCTTGTATAAAGATAGAGAGCAAAGCAGGGAGGAAGTGAGAAACCAATTGCTAGATTGTTGGCAGCAGGAGTGGGAAGCCGAAACAACAAAAGCTCAGTGGACGAAAAAACTTATCTCCAATGTAGGGTCGTGGCACAGGTGTAAATACAAAAAAACCAATTACTTTTTCACCCAATTTTTAACTGGGCATGGGTCGTTTAGAGCCTACACATACAGAATTGGAAAAACCATTGACGATTTATGTACAACATGCGGAGTCACTGACAACGCAGAACATTGCATCTTCCATTGTCGAGTTTACGATATGGAACGACTTCAAATTCAAAGCGTGATTGGGGATTTTACAATAGATAATTTTTGGAGTAAAGCTATAGCCACCGCACAAAAGTTTAACAAAATAGTTGATATTATAACAAAAGTTATAAAAAGTAAAGAAGAAAGGGAAAGAGATGTAACGGTGTAGCATATAGCTATTACATATTTGTTGATTTTGTAAATATATAATTTTTTATCTGTATATATTACATTAACTATCGTTTTTAAATTTGTTTTATTGATCTGGCCTGTTGATCATGTGATAGAAGTTTCGTTCTTTTGTATGAGAACTCGTTCCTACACATGACCGAACAAGAAGAGGTGGAATGTTTAGTGGGTAGGGCCGTAAGGCGAGCCCCACACTGTGTAGTGGTTGCAAATGGTTTCGGGCATTTGTTTCCACTACACGTGCGTAAATGCATTTCAACCACCTCAAAAAAACAAAAAAAGGTTAGGTTAGGTTAGGTTAGGTTAGGTTAGGTTAGGTTAGGTTAGGTTAGGTTAGGTTAGGTTAGGTTAGGTTAGGTTAGGTCTAGAGGAGTAAACTTCGATAAACAATCCCCACTACTAAGGTGTAAGGCATCGTGCCGAGGGTATGGAAGATGCGAGGGTTAGAGCATCGTGGACGATCCCCTTGGGGTACCTGGCGAAACCCCATTGTATATAGCCTTACCGACGTAAGCGGGGCTCTGCGTCGATGGACATACATTCCCTAGCGGATCGTGGGACGTATATGGAGAAACAAAAGATAAAACCCAAAACGGATAGAAAGGATGACGACATGGCTAACGAAGTGGTACAGGAAAAGGATGAGGAAACAAGGTATACAAAGGCAGGCCTAGAAGAGCAAGAGGTCTTTAGACGAAGGGACTCACTACCTAGAACTCCAACGAGAGTCGCAAGGAAGAGCGGCTATGAAGAAGCTTACCACACCCCAAGCGGAGAGGTGGCAGAGCTGGAATTCGAGAGAATGGTGAGCTGGGAAAACGAAGACCAGAAATCGTCGTTGACTCAGCTAGGAGAGTACGGAATAAAGGGGATAGAGATTTTGGAAATCACTAGCGACGAAGAAGACAGGCCGAGTAAAAAGAAGAGAGAGGAAAAGAGGAAAGAGGACCAAAAAGAGATGACAACCAAGAGAAATAAGGAAGAAGGCAAAAGGAAAAGGGACACACAAACGGTAGAAAACGAGGAGCTGGTAGAAAACAAGGAGCTGGTAGAAGTAAGAGAAATGATGGAAAAGGTACTCGAAGGGGCGAAGCAGTTATTTGCACTGACAAAGGAAATAGTGAATACAAAGGTGGAGATAAAGGAAGGGGCAAAGAATCTATATAGGGTAATAACTAGAACCCAAAAGAAGTTGGACGCTTTTAGCGAAAGCGCATTACGTCACGAGACACAACCAACGGAACCGCTAAAGGGTACGACGACACGCGAAATTTCCACGCAGGTCGACGAAGACGCGATTCAAAGGGAAACAAAGGAGCGTGAGAGGGAGATGACAGAACGTGTGAAGGAAAGCCTAGAGTCGGGCATGACTATACAGGACTTCAGGAGCATGGTGGGTTGGGAGTGGCCAGAGGATGTATTCCACAACACAAAGACCATGACCAAGGAGGAAGTGGGAATACCGGACAACAGAGACCTGTTGGTTATTCAGGCAGGGGGGAGGGAAAAACAAAAAGAAGGGAGTTATTATGAGGAATGGGTGCGTAAACATACGGGACTCAAAGAAATGATGGAGGAAACTGAGGAGGCAGTGGACTTCATAGTTAATTTTGTAAATAGCGAAACCCGTAGAGGAAGGACGGCTAGAGGGTCTTCGGTGGCTTACATCATGAAAGCCCAGGAAGACAACGACCTCTTGTACAAAGGCGTAAGGGATTTGGTAGAGGCCATGACGGAAGTTGAGCAAAGTGGGAGCCAACCGCAGTTGAAACTCACTTGTGTTTTCGAAGAGGCGGTGGAATGGGAAAGATATAGGAAGGCCTTTGAGAGCGCCTTAGCAGGAACCTCGAGGGAAATTACACTGATTACACATAAAAGGGGGAAGAGGGAAGATAGGGGCACAATAACGGTGAGGAGGGGGGAGAAAACATATGCGGAACTTTTAAGGAATATGGAGGACAGCATCTCCATAGATGGAAGCGGTGTAAATGTTAGGAGGGTGAGAAAAACGGCGAAGGGAGACATGCTCTTGGAACTAGAGGGAGGTAGGGAAAGTATAAGAAGACTTACAGGACAAATTAAGGATAGGACAGGGGCGGAGGCCGAAATGGGGGAAAAAGGGGGTCAGCTCCTCTTCCTCTATGACGTGGACTCCACCACGGAGGATGGGAAAATTTTAGGGGCAATAAGGGAGGAGATCGGTGCGGACAAGGGAAGCTCAGTATGCATCAAGACGCGCAGAAGTACCAGAAATGGAAGCGACCTGATTATGTTGGGGGCTAACAAGGAAGCTGCTGAGGCTCTAGACAGGGTGGGGAGGATAAGGATAGGACTGTGTTTCTTCAAGATTAAAATAAAGGTACAGACCAGCAGGTGTCACAACTGCTTGGGTGTGGGGCACAAGAAAGCAGATTGTAAAGAACCCAGTGCAGTGGGAAAATGTATAAGCTGTTGGCAGGAGGGACACAAGGTAGCTGAATGTAGGAATGCGGCAGTCTGCAGACCTTGTGGACAATCGCACAGGGAAGATTCGACTAAATGCCCAAATTTCAAGAGATACGTGCAAATGGAAAGAGACAGGATTGGGGCAGCAAGGAGGTAATGCATCCCTATTCATTAAGTTTTTGCAAATAAACACTGGGAGGTCCACGGGGGCCCATGATGCAGCATTCAAAACGGCCGAAGAAGAGAAGTGCAATGTTATTATAGTGAGCGAACCCAATATAAAATATATTGCAGCAGCGGGATGGCTTAAAGACACAAAGAAAGATGTGGCAATATATGTTAGGGACAAAAACATCAAAATATCACAGATAACCAGCGGAGAGGGATACATCAAACTGTGTTTGGAGGAAGTGGACGTGATTGCGTGCTACATATCCCCAAACATAGGTCTAGAAAGTTTCGAAGCATATATTGACGAAATCATGGGTTTAATTAGAACATCGGGGAGAGAGACCATAATAGGAGGAGACCTGAATGCAAAGGCTAATGAATGGGGATCGACAACATACGACAAGAGAGGGCTATATCTCTTGGACTGGGTAGCGCAGTTGGATTTGGTCATACTGAATGATGGACAGAAACCAACTTTCATCAGGGGAGGGTCAAAATCTTTTATGGACCTGACCATTACCACGAGAAAAATTGCGAAGAGAATGGAGGGTTGGAGGGTGCTGGACAGCGAGTCACTCTCGCTGCACCAGCATATTACGTACACAGTCAAGGGACATGAAAGGGTTTTTGGTTTTGAGGGCATTGCAAGGGTAGATATGAGTAGGTTTAGCAGGGTTTTTAAAGATAAATGGGAAATTTTGAAAAGAAGAAAAGACATCGCTTTCGAGGAAATGGACGCGCTACTAAAGGCGGCATACGATAGGGGAAAAATAAGGAAAAGGGGGAGAGCAAGAACTCACCAATATTGGTGGAATGAGGTGTTGGAGGGTTTGAGAACGGAATGCAACAGTTTGAGAAGATGTCACACTAGGGAACGGGTTGGAGAGGCGAAAGAACGTAGATGGGAAGAGTATCAGATGGCCAGAAGAGCCTATAGAAACGAAATTAAGGCGGCAAAGAGAAGGAAATGGGTGGATTTATGTAATGAACTGGAGGAGGATATATGGGGACAAGGGTACGCAATTGCGATGCGAGGAATTAAGTGTGGGGGTTTGCCATATAAGCTCACCAGAGATAAAACTGAAGAGGTGGTTGCTTCTCTCTTCCCACGTAGATTTTTGGACATGGGCAGGATTAATCAAGATAACAACGTAAATGAAGTTACCACGGCAGAAGTCAATGACGCTTGTGAAAAACTGAAGAGGGGTAAAGCACCTGGGCCGGATGGTATTTCCATCGAGTGTGTGCAGTTGGTGGCAAAGGAGACGCCAGACTTCGTTACACAAATGATGAATGACCTGGTGAAGAGAAATGACTTTCCATTTCCTTGGAAGGAAGCGAAGTTGGTTTTGATCCCAAAAGCCGGAAAACCATGGGGGGAGGAAGGTTCTTACAGACCACTATGCCTCATCAATTCTTTAGCCAAACTTTACGAGCATATAATTAAGGGAAGACTTGTCAAGGAAATTGAAACGAAGGGGGATTTTGCAAAAAATCAATTCGGTTTCCGAGAAGGAAAATCCACAATCATGGCGGTCGAAGAAGTGGCGAAAATAGCGAAAAAGGCATACCTCTCAGGGACAAAGGAAAGATGGTGCGTAGTGGCCACTCTAGATGTAAAAAATGCTTTCAACACAGTTCCGATTGAAGGCATAATACAGGGTCTAGAAAAAAAGAAAATAAGCCCGTACTTGATCAATATCATCAAGAGATATTTCTGCGGACGCAAAATCCATTTAGGAGACGGACACTTCTACAACGTTACGGCAGGGATACCGCAAGGATCAGTATTGGGGCCGACGTTGTGGAACGTCTTTTATGATGACCTTCTGAAGATTAGTCCCCCAGAGGGCATTACGATGATAGGATATGCTGACGACGTTGCTCTGGTGGCTACAGCGAAAACATCAGCGGAGTTGGAAATAAACCTAAGTGAGGCTATGTGGCAGGTGAGACGCTGGCTGAGAGGTTGGGATATGCAACTCGCCGCACAGAAAACAGAGGTGACTGTCCTTGTAGGATATAGAGGTGGGAGGCTTAGGCTCGAGATAGGGGACACAATAATAACTCCAAAGGCAGATTTAAAGTACCTGGGAATCTGGTTGCAAGAGGGAGGGGGTTTCAGGAAGCATATAAATGAGGTAGTTCTGAAGGCCACAGGGAAGGTGACGGCTTTGGGGAGAATTCTACCAAATATAGGAGGACCGACAGCCGAAAAGAGGAGACTGCTGTGGGGAGTGGTGAAATCCACCATTTTGTATGGTGCTCCCATATGGGGGGGGATTGTCAGAATTGCAAAATATAAGAACATTCTGAACAGCCTACAAAGGAGAATGCTGCTGAGGGTAATTTCGGGTTACCGAACGGTATCGACCGAAGCAGTACAGGTTATCGCAGGAATACCACCAATGGACCTGTTGATATGGGAAAGACAAGAAGTCCACAAAAGGGGTAGGGAATGTAAGAGGGAAATTGAAAAAGAGGTTAGAAAAAAATGGCAAGATAGATGGGACAATACTGAAAACGGAAAATGGACCAAGACTCTGATAAAAAATCTGGAAAGTTGGATCCTCTGTCGCCACAGGAAGATAGATTACTTTGTCACCCAGGCTTTGTCCGGTCACGGCTCTTTTAGGGCATACACAAGAAAAATCAGGAAGACGGAAGATGACATCTGTATCTACTGTGGAGACAGAGATGACGTGGAACACACCATTTTCTTTTGTCGAAGATGGGACCAGAATAGAAATTGCCTTGAAAGGGAAATAGAAAATAAGATTACAAAATCAAATATGGTAGAGCTGATGCTGCACAATAAGGACAAATGGAATGCTATAAGGAAATATCTCAAGGACATCATGAGTCAGAAAGAGAGGGAAGAACGTGCCCATCAGTGACGGCAGAGGCAGTTTTCGGCTCTGAAGTTATGCCCCCAGGGGTGGTTCCAGGGCCAAAAACAGGATGCGGTGGCGACCGAGGTGGTTTTAGTGCGGTGGGCTTTGGTTGGGGCTCCTCAATGCTGCCTGGATGTCTTGCTTGCAAGATAGCAAAGTTGGATTGAACCCTTGCTGGAGACATCCCCACACTTCCGGGGAACGGTAGAACTAGTACCCGGAGCCTGTGAGCAGGTTTCCACCTGACAAAAAAAAAAAAGGTTAGGTTAGGTTAGGTTAGGTTAGGTTAGGTTAGGTTAGGTTAGGTTAGGTTAGGTTAGGTTAGGTTAGGTTAGGTTAGGTTAGGTTAGGTTAGGTTAGGTTAGGTTAGGTTAGGTTAGGTTAGGTTAGGTTAGGTTAGGTTAGGTTAGGTTAGGTTAGGTTAGGTTAGGTTAGGTTAGGTTAGGTTAGGTTAGGTTAGGTTAGGTTAGGTTAGGTTAGGTTAGGTTAGGTTAGGTTAGGTTAGGTTAGGTTAGGTTAGGTTAGGTTAGGTTAGGTTAGGTTAGGTTAGGTTAGGTTAGGTTAGGTTAGGTTAGGTTAGGTTAGGTTAGGTTAGGTTAGGTTAGGTTAGGTTAGGTTAGGTTAGGTTAGGTTAGGTTAGGTTAGGTTAGGTTAGGTTAGGTTAGGTTAGGTTAGGTTAGGTTAGGTTAGGTTAGGTTAGGTTAGGTTAGGTTAGGTTAGGTTAGGTTAGGTTAGGTTAGGTTAGGTTAGGTTAGGTTAGGTTAGGTTAGGTTAGGTTAGGTTAGGTTAGGTTAGGTTAGGTTAGGTTAGGTTAGGTTAGGTTAGGTTAGGTTAGGTTAGGTTAGGTTAGGTTAGGTTAGGTTAGGTTAGGTTAGGTTAGGTTAGGTTAGGTTAGGTTAGGTTAGGTTAGGTTAGGTTAGGTTAGGTTAGGTTAGGTTAGGTTAGGTTAGGTTAGGTTAGGTTAGGTTAGGTTAGGTTAGGTTAGGTTAGGTTAGGTTAGGTTAGGTTAGGTTAGGTTAGGTTAGGTTAGGTTAGGTTAGGTTAGGTTAGGTTAGGTTAGGTTAGGTTAGGTTAGGTTAGGTTAGGTTAGGTTAGGTTAGGTTAGGTTAGGTTAGGTTAGGTTAGGTTAGGTTAGGTTAGGTTAGGTTAGGTTAGGTTAGGTTAAGTTAAGTTAAGTTAAGTTAAGTTAGGTTAAGTTAAGTTAAGTTAAGTTAAGTTAAGTTAAGTTAAGTTAGGTTAGGTTAGGTTCCACTCCTAGGAGCTGTAAGACCTTGTCGTAGGTGAAGTGGCTCAGTAACTTCCTCCCCTCTCGCGCCGTATGGACGGGAAGGGAGGAGTGAAGCCAAAAAACGGCTCAAGAACGTGCTCCGGGGGGTTGGATGAGAGAGGCTGGAAGTGATTCACCCCTAATCTCTCATACAAGTTTTCGGAGGAGGGGGTTTCCCACCCGACACGGCGTGTCCCGATGGCTGATAGGGTGTCTCCACGGGGCGTGGTCAGTTATGGGACTCGTGCTTCTCAGCGCTGGGGTCCCGTGCGTTTCTAAACGCTGTAAGGGTCCGGCGCTTTTGAGCGCTGTAAGGGACTCATGACCGACCAACCCTCGGGATAGGCGATGGATAAGGATCCAGCATGGGAACCTGAAGAATTGCCCGCGGATCAAAGGAATAGAGGAGTAAACCTCGATAAAAAACCAACAACATAGGGGTAAGCAGCTATGTTCGTGGTGTAGTGTAGGCTGTGGAAGCTACTGCGTCCGGAGGCAACCGTGAGTAAAAGCCTAGAGGAGTAAACTTCGATAAACAATCCCCACTACTAAGGTGTAAGGCATCGTGCTGAGGGTATGAAAGGTGCGAGGGTTAGAGCATCGCGGACGATCCCCTTGGAGCACCTGGCGAAACTCCATTGTAACTAGCCTTAGCGGGGTAAGGGCGCACTGCCTCACTGGACATACTTTCGGCCCTACTCGTGGGAATTTCATGGACAATATAGAAAAAAAGGAAGAGGAGGAGGAAGAGAGGAGGATAGAGGACGAAGAGAGGAGAAGGTTCGAAGAGGAACTGCTGGCTGGGCACAAGCGTGCCAACAGGTCTGAAGACGAGATGAGGAAGCAGTCGACCCTCATTGGAGAGTCGGATGAGGAAGACATACCGGTAGTAGAGAAGAACTTCGAAGAAGTATGTGTTGAGGAAGAAGTTTTCAACAGCTCACTGAGATCGATTTTGTTCAAAGATGAGGAGGAAAAGGTAGGAATGAAAAGAAAAAGGACGAGCCCGCATGAAAAGAAGAGGATGAAAAAAGAAAGGCAAAACGAGAGCAAGGAATATAAGGGAGAGAGTGTACTGGAACCAGTAAAGAGGAAAATGGAGGAACTAAGGGAGAAGGTTAGTGAACTTGGCATCGAGGATATAGAATTTGAGAGGGTTATCGGGGAAATAACATCGGTCGTAAAAAAAGGGTTGGGAAGGGAGAGCGTAAATAATAGCAAGATAGAGAAGCCTAAATGCGCGGAATGTGAAGCGATGAGGGAAAGAGAATTAAAGTTGGCAAACAGGGAAAGAATGAAAAAGCAAATAAAAGAAGGGGGAAACTACCAGAATTTCAAACTAATTTCTGGGGAGGACTGGGAAGAGGAGATATTCGAGTGTACAAAGTACAAGCGGATGGAGTACTGGAAGGCCCTAGATAGGGAAAATTGCGCGGTAATCATGGACCCAGAGAGTGTTCCGTCGGAAATGGTGCAAAACCTCAAGCAGAGAAGGGGGAGCTGGTGGAGATGGCAGAGGGATGCAGAGGGGGGGGGGGGAATTGATTTTGTAATGAACGTAATTGAAACGTCCCAATTCAGGAAGGAGTGGCGTCACTTTGTGGCTAGGCTGATTGAGGACATGGACAATGAAAACGTGTTTAACATGATCAAAAACTTGCATAAAATGATCGAGGAAGTTGAGGAGTCTCCAAAGGAGGTCAATGTCCTCTTAACGGAGAGGGTGGATCCCACTTATATACGAATGGTGTTAGAATTTGTAGGTAGGGAGGGGAAGGTAAAGTATACAATCGTATCTGGAAATGAGCAAGGGGCGGTCAAGGAGAGGATGGAAAGGAGATCCGTGCTGGTGAGGACGGGAGGTAGGCCATATGCCGACGTCCTCAGGGACATGAGGACCCAGGTGGATGTGAGGGCCTTGGGGATCAAGGTCGACAAGGTATCCAAAACCAATAGCGGGGATATAATGGTCAGACTAAAAGGGAAGGGAACAGCAGAAAAGCTGAGGGAGGAAATGAAGGGGCGCATAAGAGAGGTTTCGATAACGGTTAAGAAGAGGGAGGCGAACTTCAATCTCCTGGACCTAGACCCAGCGATCTCTCCGGGAGAAGTTAAAACGGCCCTAGAAAACTGCTCAGGGCTGAAAGTGAACATAGAAATTAAAGGGATGAGGGAGACAAGGTACGGAGGGCAGATATGCACTTTTGCCAATAGAGGTAGCGGAAGTAGTGAGGGGGGTAAGATCCGTCTTCACGGGATTATCCTCATGCAGGGTTAGGGAGAGGGTAACATCGTTTATATGCTTCAAATAACTGGATTATGGGCACAACAAGGAACAGTGTAAAGGGACAGACAGATCTAAACAATGTTTGAACTGTGGCAGGGAGGGGCATAGAGCCCAGGAGTGTGAGGAGGAGCCGGAATGCCGATCGTGCGGGATTTTGGGTCACCGCATGGACTCCATGAGGTGCCCGAAATTCAGGGACATGGTGTATGGTAAACAAAGTTAATACATTCAAACCTAATCATATAAATATATACGGGGGGATATTTATTAATAATAAGGTTTTATATATACAAGGTGAATGTCACTCTTTTAAAGTTTTTGTAATATATACACAGTCGTTTTTATTTATACATGGGTTTTTACATTTTTTATATAACGTTTTATTTATACTAGGTAAGTCCCATTATATTAAAGATTTATATATACACAGGTTTTTATATATACAATTAATTTTATTTTTACACTCCATAGTTATACACCTTCTATATATAGTTAGCTTTATACATATGTGTTTGCTTGTACTTGTACATATTTTGTGTTTTGTATTTAGGTATTTGTTTATGTATTATTTATTTATGTATTTATTTATTCACGTATTTTTTCATTTATATAAACACTAGATATTCTAGGATTCCGCTCATACCTAGTCTTCTCTGGCCTCGGATGCATACTATAAGTAGAAGGGGGACTTACTCCCCCAAGGGGGTCCTGGTCAAAAATGGCTAAGGCAGCCACTAAACCTGGGATCACAGTGCTGCAGGTGAACGTAGGGAGGGCAAGGGCGGCACACGACATGGTGTACGCCAAAGCTCTCAGCCTGGACGCGGACCTGCTCATCATCCCGGAGCCAAATAAAAAAATCACGTCGGGGAATGGCTGGGTGCAGGACAAACTAAACAACGTAGCGGTGCTCTGCCGAAACAAGGATTTTGGGGTTAAAAGTATTCTGCCACAAAAGGGCTACGTAATTATCTAATTGGAGAATTTCAGCATAATTGCATGTTATATATCCCCCAATATTAAAATGAAGGAGTATGAAAAAATTGTGGAGAACATAATGAGCACTGCTACGGTCCAGAAAGACGTAGTGATTGCCGGAGACATCAATGCCAAATCGGTACATTGGGGATCCCCCCAAAACGACGCAAGAGGAGATTTATGGTACGAATGGCCCAAACTAATATGCAGGTAATAAATAATAATGAGCCTACATTTGTTAGGGGTAACAGTAAGACACATATAGACGTTACCCTGGCTGGCCAGAAAGTGGCGAAAAAAATCTTAAATTGGGATGTCTCAGATGACGAAATTTTCTCGTACCATAAACTCATCTCGTACGTAATATGCACCAAAAACGTTAAGAAGACTAGGGGGGACCGGATATGACCTTTAATAAGTTCACCTTTAATAAGGCACTTGATAGGCACGATATGGAAGCAATACATGATTATGGGGAAGTTAGGGATATGATTAAGACCGCGTACGAAGAGTCTAAAACCAAAAAACAACAAAAAAAGCAATGCCTCCCGTACTGGTGGAACGAGGAAATAGAGGAATTGAGGCATAAACGCATCCAGGCCAGGAGAAGCAAGACAAGGGGACATGGGAGTGAATCCAGTAATAACAAGATATATAAAGACATGAAGAAGATGCTGAATAAAGCAATAAAGAAATCAAAAAGGGATAGGTGGCAGGCCGTTTGTGCGGACCTCGAAAATGATATCTGGGGAGAGGCCTATACAATAGCGCTGAAGGTAATGGCCCCCTTAACGCTAGAAGAAGGGTTAAGATGTGAGGCGGCGGAACTTCTCTTCCCCACAAAACCAATCACGACGTTCAGAAAAGCCGAAAATGTAGAGATCGCCGAGTTTACGGAAGATGAGATTCTGGATGCTGCGAACGGATTAAAAATGGGTAAATCCTCGGGACCAGATGGTCTGCCATCAGAGGCGCCGAAGACGATGGCCCTGTATAACCCGGAGGTACTGAGAGTAGCAATGAACAACTTGCTTAGGCGCCAGGTTTTCCCCGGAGACCTAAAGGAAGCAAATTTGGTACTGCTCCTGAAACCAGGTAAGCCGGCGGAACTGCCAGCCTCGTATAGGCCAATTTGCCTCTTGGACTGCTTGGGGAAATACCTGGAGATATTACTAAAGAGCAGACTAGAACGTATTCTGGAGGAACAGGCGGTGCTATCAGACTCCCAGTATGGATTCAGGAAGGGCAGATCCACAGTAGATGCGGCGAAATTCAATAAAGACAGCGTAAAAAACAGTAAGAGAAGGTGGGTTGTGCTTGTGTTACTGGACGTAAAAAACGCCTTTAACACAGCAAACTGGGAATTGATAGTGGAAAACCTACAGAAAATCAAAACTCTGGAATACCTGCTCAATATGATTAAGCAGTACCTCTCGGAAAGATATATCAACGTCTCGAAGGGAAGAAAGAGGAGCATGACTGGCGGAGTTCCACAAGGGTCAGTCCTAGGACCTATCCTATGGAACATCCTATACAACAGTGTGCTGGAAAGAAAGGAGAGGAAGGGGGTCAAATCGATCGCTTATGCGGACGATTTGGCCTTATTAGTAGAAGAGGATATGAACTGGGGCCTCATCAGAAATGTCAACAGGAAGCGGTCGCAACATGGGTGGAGAGAAACGATCTGGAACGAGCCCTCCAAAAAACGGAGGCAATAATTTTGAAAGGCCCGAGGGACAGGGCGAGGATAAACTTTGAGATTAGAAACACCCATATAGTTCCCCAAAAAACCGTTAAATATCTTGGAATAACCTTCGACGACAGGTGCAGTTTCTCCAAACATGTAGAAGCAGCCGCTAAAAAAGCTGAGGAGAGAACCTCGGCATTACAAAAAATCATGCCAAATGTGGGAGGCCCCGGTTTGATGAAGAGGAGGATGCTGTTGGAGCCGATCCACTCTGTGTTGTTATACGGAGCACCAGTATGGAACGATATACTAAAGAAGAAAAAATACCAACAAATCATATTGAGCGCACAAAGAAAGCCGCTTCTTAAGGTGTGCAGTGCTTACAGGACTGTATCGACGATAGCGCTTCAGGCGATCGCCGGTACAGTACCCGTAGATATACAAGCGGATGAGAGGGAAAGATTATACAAAAGAGGGAATGGGGTGAAAAACTCAGTCAAGATCGATGAAAGAAGCAAGAGTCTGGACATATGGCAACATCGATGGATGCTGGAACAAAGTAAGGCCTTGTGGACCCGTACGCTTATTCCTGACGTGAAGAAATGGTATAAGTGCGCTCACAGGCGCACCAACTATTTCTTCACGCAGTTCCTGACGGGGCATGGATCGTTTAGGGCATATACTTATGGGATAAGGAAAACCATAGACGATCTATGTCCCGACTGGGGTGATTGACGACGCGGAACACGCGGTCTTTCGGTGTATCCAGTATTCAGGGGAAAGGAGTCAAATGGAATTGGCCCTAGGGTCAGAAATTGGATGTCCGGGCGATATTTTTGAGGGGATTCTGTTGAATAGGGAAAGGTTCGAAATTTTTTTGGGTGGGGTCACGGAACTTATTAAAAGAAAGGAGGGGAGGTAGAGGGCGAGAAGGGAATAAAATTAAAAAAAAGGACGCTAATAACGGTTCCGGGGCGTCAGCTGGAGAAGAGAGGTGGGTTCTAGCTGGTAGGCGGTCAAAAGCGGCTCCTTTGTGGAGTGGATGGCCCTATGTATATTAACATGTTCTGATTCTATGCTTTGACCATGCTCATTATTCCAATCAAAAAAACAACAGGTGCATAATCGATATTCACTTGTCGAATAATAGCATTGCAGGATACATATTGGTTTTCCAAAACATGTATTCATCTATTTCACATTGTTTACTTTTTCAATATGGAATGACTTAATGTCAACAGTTGAGCTATCATATTCTTGGTCTAAACTACCGAAACTGATAACTGAATCAACTTCACTGTCTTCATCATCTGCTTCAATTCCATCGATGTCGGCATTATCTTGGTTGTTTAGCAAATCAGCGTCTTCGTTCATGTTGTTTCACATTCACTACAATTTGAGTTTAATACGTATTGCGGCGTTTAAACGTATTATATATAGAATTTCCGACATGCGCAAACAATAGTAGCTAGGGCATGTACGAATGAAAGCACTATTCAGTGTCTCACCACAAAATCATTTATTACAATATGTGCAAATAAAAAACAAATTTATTGCTAGGGTTTTATTAAATATTTGTAGAGCATTCCACCGTTTTGATGGTTTTGCTTTGTTGCTGTTTTCTTTTTATTGATTTTTTCATCATCTTAGCAAACTTACAGTCTGGGCTAAATTTTAAATGTTCATTATGAACGCAATCTTCGGATAACCACTCATGAATTTCCACATGACAATTAAAACAACGAGTTATGTCACTATAACCAACATAAAACCCGCTAACGCCAAATCTATAGGAGAAACTTTACCAGCCCAATTTTTGAATGATTGCGAGCGGTAGTCATACAATGATAATAAATCGGAGAAATCTTCTAAACACATATTGATGGTGTGAGTCAAATTCATTTTGCTATAACTATTTATATTCCCTCATCCATTCCAATACTAGCATAATTTCTCCCACCACTTTCACATATCTATAAAAAGTCATGAAGAAACCATACCGAGCATAGTTTTGTCTTGTTAGTTGTGGGGAAATGTCTTCAAATATGGTTCCAAAGGAAGTGTTTTTGGGGGAGCGTCGATTTGACTTGAATCAGTCAAAGTCAAAGTTTGTTACAGTGTGTTTATCAGCAGAGTGCACTCCTTGTGTAATAATTTCAGGGAACAGGAATAATTATATAGTTTTTTACGAAAAGGAATGGGAGGAATTAATATGTTTCAAGGATTTGATTGACAATTTTTTCACTGCAGCGGAAACCCTAGACCCTATAGATGCGGGCTATTTTTGGCTTCAATTTCAAAAGTTTGAGCAGAATAAAGTGCTAAAAATTTTAACTGGACACGCTAGTATTTGTTTGGGGTTTGCAAGTATATCCGAGCTGTGGAAGATATTACCACTAATAAAGAACACCTTTGAAACATTAAAAAACCAGCAGTTTTTAGGAACTATGAAAATTTTACAACTGGCTGTTACTAAATCACAAGATGCTCCGAAAACAGCATTAGAAGTTCTACAACCAATCAAAAAAATCAATCCAATTACATACAACCTAGGTCTTGAAGTAATTTACAGATTTCCTGAATTACTACAAGATGAAAAAAGTCAGCTATAATGAAAACTTTAACAAAATACGTGATATATATGTCTGGCGATATGCATATCATGCGACAAGAAAAAACGATTGGCAAGCTAGATATCTCGATCAGTTACGCTTCAAGCAACGAATTCAACAAGCCGCCAAATTTATCAATCCTATTTTACATGTAATACATAGATGTAAAGTTTATAATAAATGATATGCAGTAATTATTATGTTTTATTTGAAAAATAAGTTTACAATACATTATTTTTATTAATCCAAGAGTTGTGCGAGTTATCTAATCCCAGCCATTTCACCAAAACCTTTTTTTCTCAATACTTTTTCAACGAGATATACGTCGGGGTGTTTCACTTTTAAAAGTTCCTCAGTGTAAAAAGCTCCCTGAATCGGTTGATTACTCTCGTCTTGTAAAAGATATGTGGTGGGATTGGTCAGCTTGACTTTATAGATTGTGAAAATTTCGGTTGACCAGTTGGGTGTATAACCTTTGGAAAATGATTCACGATATTTACTTATGCGTACAAAATAACCTTTTTAAATCTAGGTTCGCGGGGGTCGACTGTTTTCATGTGGTTGAAAGCAATAATATATTTGGCGTTTGTCTCATTCACCTTACTGGGAATAGCACCCGTTGTTGAATGCCTGGTATTATTGTATTTCTTAACAATTTTTGGTAGCAATTCCAACCATTTATATGACCCTTGCACACTAAATTCTTTCCACAATAAAGTCTTTAGTGTTCGAATAACTCTTTCTACGATGTTAGCTTTGAGGTTTGAAAATGTGCTGTAATGATTTATTCCGTACTGTTGCATCAGCTGTTGGAACTCTTTGTTATAAAATTCCTTACCCATATCGGTCTGTAAATTTTTAGGCGGGCTCATTTGGGAGAGTACTTTTTGCATAGCCTCTGTAATGTCTTTGACATTTTTTCGCTTTACAGGCTCAGCCCAAACGAATTTACTAAAAGTATTGATTATTACAAGTATATCCAAAACCTTTGTTAACGCTTTTATAATTATTTAAAACAATTATATCAGCCTATAAAAGATCTCAAACTCCTTTAACAATCACATGTCGTCTCTTGTAATTTTTTACGAGCTGGACTATACAATTCATTAAACACATCTCCTTTTACAAAAATTGCTTTTTTTTCTAGCAAAAATAGTATTTCCTTTCAATTAATACTTTCAATGTTTCAATTTAATGAGCTCCCATGTGGATACAATTCTTTAATTGCATTCCGAAATATAAATCAAATTTTTTTTAGCGCGCTTTTATACATGCGGGTACTACTAATAAATCGTTAAAACATTCCGAGACATAAATCGAATCTGCTATCAATTATTACAAAAATAACAAATTTTATACATGCGGGTACTACTAATTAATTCACTAATTAATTATCCTTGCTCTTGTGCTGTTCGTTATATATCAAGGTCAACCAGTCATTCGCCTGCTGCTCAGATGTCTGAAAGTTGTTTTATACTGAATTGAGTAAATATATATAAACTGGGAGTATTTTTCATTCTTCAGTTTATACTTAAATTCGCGCTATTAATGTTTGTGTCAACCAAGAATTTTGTGGGTGAGCAATTATTTGTTTTTTCCAATTCGTAAAATCCACCGATTTTTTCGCTTTTAGAATATATTTTTATAGAGTGATTTTTTTAAAAAAATAATTATAATTTTGAAATAGTTTTAGTAATTTAATAACCTCTTTGTTATGAATAAAGCAGATTTACAATATTTTTTCTTTATTTTAGTGAATGGTTACGTTTTTTAAAATATTTTAACATCTATGTAAAATGTAAAAATATCATTCGATTTTTTTTTAAATATATACTATTGTTGATCTACTCTAGTTCTATGATAGCTCCTCGTATATTTCAATTTAAAACAAAAAAACTCATATTACTTGAATTCTGATGTAGAAATATATTTTTTTTGTAGATATTAACATTTTGATGATATTCTGGTACGTAAAATTTGTTATCATTTTGTCTGATAATTTTTAATGGGATAGTACACCTCGACCAAATTCATTTCAACTCTGAGATGCGCAAACAAAGAAGCGAGACCATACTATGTCAGTGCCGCAAAATAAACGCATGTACACTCGGCGGAGAAAGTTTAGTTAGTTAAATATTACCTAAATAAAATCCTGAGAATTTGGTAATAAATTCAATTTTAGTTATTAACTGTGTAAAATGTGGATTTCAATTTATATTTCTGAATCGAAGTAGCCTTTACTTGAGGAAAATACACAACTAAATAGAATTCGATTTTTAATAAACTTAATTTCTACTGTACTAACATTGTTACAATTACAATTGTTTCGCAACACAGTGTTGTCAAAGGATCGATTGAATTACAAACTAAATATTAAATATTGTAGATATTTAAAATGACACTGGGTACACATAAAACCGAAATTTATTCCACATAGACATTTTTAAAATTGTTTACCTGATCAAATCCAATTAGGAAATTTTCCGCTATTGTAGCTGTATACAAAAAGATGTCTGAACTTTCTGAAACTGAAATACACTAAAGAAAGCAGCATGTAGTCAACAAATAATATTCACAATACTACATTAACGACATCAGTTTTAAATTACACACAATCTAAACGTCTATTCTCTTTATTTACAGTATGGAGACACCGTTTAAAACAAATCTGTCACTCACTATCACTGTTTTCAGTCTCAGAACTTACAATATCATAATCATCATCGGAATCGTCATCTCCAAGATTGATAATAATTTGATCTATTACTATATCTAAGGCTGGTTCCAAGCAGAGAAACTCTTTTTCACATTTGAGCGCATGTTGGCAGCGACTTTGCCATTCTAGTGGTGGAAAATTGTCAAAAAATTCATTACATAGCTTTTCCACATCTGACAATTTAAACGTGATGTTTTTACTTCCATCGTATTGTTTAAGGGATGCCCAAACAAGTTCAATTGGGTTAAGGTCAGGGTGATAAGGTGGCAATCTCAAAGTATTATGACCATGTTGTTCTAAGATTTTGTCAACTTCGTACGTTTTAAATCTTGGCTTATATATTTTTATAATGTTATATAATTCAACTTTCAACATGTCATCTGCAAATGTGATGTTTCTGCTTCGTAACCACTGCTTCATTTCATCTTTTCGACTTGCGGATGTAGGCGATTTTTCACACTGCACATTGTGATATGGTGCATTGTCAATAACCAGCACACTACGTGGTGTTAAATTTGGTATAAGTTTAGTCTCAAGCCATTTCTTGAAGTTGGTAAAGTTCACATCATCATGAAAATCACCCGACTTACTTTTCGACTTAAATATAAGTGATGCATTTGGTATGAATCCTTTTCACCATCCAGCATGAACTATAACTAATCTTTGCCCCTTAGACACTGGTTTTCGTAGCCCTTCGTTACTATTATCAGACCAAGCTTTTTCATGAGTGTGGGAGGAATGAATATATGTTTTGTCCATATAGATAATTGGTCGACCCTCCTCACTGTATTGTTTTATGGTTTTTAAAAACCCTGTCCTCAATTGTCTAATGTCATGTCGCTCCATTAGTAATGTTCGGTTTGTTTTTATTTTGCGCCATCGAAAACCTATACTATGTAAGATCTTACGCAAACTTTCTCTACCACCAGTAAACTCGCTGTCTTCTTTAACTTTTCGGAACAAGCGTTTCAGAGTAGGTGCTGTTTTTTCTTGTACATACCAATTGTGGACAATTCCTCGTAAAATTCTTGTATCTATATCATCTATTTTTGTCTTTTTCGGTGTTTTACCTTTATTATGTTTTGTACTGAATGACGAAGCTTCACCCTTATCAATATTTTTACTTTGCTTAACTATAGATTTTACAGTGCTTAGGCTAATACCGACTGCTTGTGCAACCCTTTTCTGTATTTTCGCTGAAGGAACCAATAACTCACCACGTTGTGCCTCCAATGTCATAAATTTAAAAACATTATGCACTATTTCACGACTTTGTGCACTCGGAATCTCGTGTTTTACAAGCGACTTAAATTCCATATTAAAATTCCTACGCGGATTGTACCACTATGAGTTCAAATGGATCTTTACAGTGCAATGTTCTGCTTAGGACTGGTAGCTGCCGACAGTGTCGTACGCGTGTTCTACGCGCATCCGAATCTCACAGTTGAAATGAATTTGGTCGAGTTGTATAATAAATAAAACTCTATTTGAAAGCGCGTTTTTAAGTCCTTTTCAATATAAATTTGATTAAACTATTACTATATATAAATAAATTCATAAGTTAAAGCTGGCTTTTTTAAATTTCTTAAACTTAAATATATTATTAATTGTCCAGTTGTCGTTTTTTTTCATAGTGTTAGGTAGGGACCATAATTTAGAAAGCCGTTTATTCTTGATAATGGTATCTGGAACGTTAAAATAAAAATATTATTGTTTAATTTCATGAAAAATCGAGAAAAAAAAAACTTTTAATTAATTTCATACTACTTCAATAGTATAGCTATCAATATCAGTGTAATTGACTTGTTGAGAGTGGTGTGATTTTATTTTCATTGTTCTCATGTTTAAAAGTGAAAAAATATACGAGGTATCCGAAAATATAGAGGTATCTATATAACTAAAATAGCTAAAAATATAAAATTATTTTTTATGTTACTATCGTTATGGCATCTTTGAATTATTAAAACAAAAATACGATTGTTAATTAAAATTCTATTTTCAGAATATTGTAGATACATTTTAAAGAATATTTTCACACATTTCCAATAGAGTTTATGAAGTTACGGAATAGTCTTCAACGGTAGACTCATTCTTCATAAATTCTTAAAAAACTCCAATCATTTTCACATCTTCAAGGGATTTACATTTAAATTTACCTTTTCTTCATTAAATATTAAAATCATGTGGTAGGTAGTGCCAAAAATAAGGTGTAATTTTCATTTCATTCAAGTAAATCTGTGTACGCAAACAGACCTTTGTTATTATATTTCTTAGCTACTTGTTTAATACTTCATTTAATTAGGTTGAGTTGATTGTGCTCTCACATAGGATTAGCTACAACCATAACTGCACATACTTAAAGACTTCAATAATAAGTTCCCTACTCTTTTTTTTTAATTGATCCGTTTAAAATGCTATAACTTTTACATAACTTTTTTTACTATACCCACTTTCATTATCGAAGATATACCATATTTCAGGTTAATTCATTAGATATTTTAATTTCTGGTAGAAGTTACAGTAGTTTGCTTAAATAAATTCCTACCTAGTCTAACATTTCATTAAATTAGGAACAAACATATTTCAGACAATTATTTTTTTAGCGAATAAATTCTACGCAAACTTAACTGAAAAGTTTTCAACATCATGTCGGTTTTTCATATGGCGATATATATCAGTTCTATTCATAAACTTTCCACATTTCTCGCAAAGTAGCTGTCTCCGATCCTAATTAAATTGCCACTTTTTAAAATCTTCATAACTCGACCATGAATACACATTAAATGGAATCCATTCTCCACTATTTTCTCCACCTATAATATAACATTTGTAGCACAGTTCATGAGTAGTAGAAGGGTGCTCAATAGAACAACGCTTGCAAATTTTTATCATGACTATAGGATGGTTAGATGTAGAATGATTTATGTTAGTCTTGACAATAAGTTTTAAATATCATATTCCCTGACCAATATTTTTATGATTCTCAAAAGTGGATTAAATTATCAATTGTATGACTAGCTACTCCGGTTTTTACTGATTGTTTGCATTATTGAGGGTGGTTTAAATTTCACACTCATTTTTCACATTAGTTTTATATTAACCTCCAATATTTTTGAAAATTGTTTGTAAGCTTAATTTTTGAAACTTAAATATCTAACATGACATCCAATATATGAGTCCAAGTATTAAAAGTAACCAATTACTCCGTCTTACTAAAAAGCGTTATACTTAACAATAATTATTTGCTTCAGAAGCGTTCCTCTTCATAATAATTTTTTATTAATTTAAAAGTAAGTTATCAGTTATCTTCATTTTTTCTCAAACATGATATTTGAGGTTATGTATTTAAAAATAATCTACAGTTTCCAGCCATCTAAAGGTATACTTTATACTTAATAAATCATTTTTTTTTTCATTCTGTTTCAGAACTTTGATAAGCATTCAGAATTGTCGTCAGCTCCTATTAATTTGGATTTTTATTAATTTTTAAGTAAGTTATCAATTATTTCTCAATATTTGAGGTTATGTATTTTAAAAATAATCAACCGTTCAGTTTTCCGTGTACCTTATACCTTCCAATAATTATTTTTCTTTTTTTCGGAACTTTGTGAAGCGTTCAATCATCCGACAGCTCTTCCTGTTTAGAAAGTTTTTAATTAATTTAAAAGTAAGTTATCAATTATTTTCATTAACATAATATTTGAGGTTATGTATTCGAAACGATTAGTTTTTCATAAAAGTATAACATAACAATAATTTTTTTTTTTTAGAATGGGGCAATTCACTGATTTGGTGAAATACATAGCTGCATTGCTGGGATTGGTAACCCCAAATAATGATAGAAAGATACGTGAGGGACTGGTTGAATGTTATAAAGGGATTAAAAGAATTCAGAATGCAATGAGGAGTGCAAAGACAATGGGTGAAAAACAGCATTTGGAGGCCTGCTTAAGAAATATAAAAACCATGAGACGACAATTTAAAGCGGCTCAGAAGAAGGGGGCAGGGCTTTCCCTGAAAAAAGCGATTCCTTCGGATCGAGTAAGATGGGAAGATAGCGAATCTACGTTCAACTCACGAATAATAACGGGGGTAATTTCAAACTTGAAACATAAGGATCCGAAATCATTTCTCGTTGACGCTAAATCAACATTTACAAATAAGATTCGGAAAATTATTAAGCAGGATGCTGCAGTTAAGGTTAATACTGTATTTTGTGGAGAGTTTATAATAGTAAAGGGAGATAGTGTACAGACTGAGTACAAGTACTTTACTACATCGAACTCACCAATATATAGAGACACCAACTTAGATGAGTGGTTTGACACCAAGGTTAATGCTCCCATCATGAATGAATTAGAAGAGTTCCAAGAGCGTGACTCAGGCTGGGCTCTCAGGAAAGTTGTAAATTTGGGGGTTAATATCAACAAGTACACCCCTCAGCTTGGTTCTTCATATATTGAACTTCCTTCACAAATTACGAGGAAACATGCCTGTATCAACGTGAAAAACAATGATGAGGCATGTTTTGCATTGGGTTGTTACCTCAGCATTGTATCCTAGTGGAGAAAATTCTAATCGATTATCATCATACCCCCACTACTCATCAGTGTTGAAACTGAAAGGGATACAGTGGCCCATGACAATGAAGCAGATTCCAAACTTTGAGAAACAGAATGATATGTCAGTCAATGTTTATATCTTGCAGAAAAAAAAGAGGTCGTTCAAGACCCTTCCTACATACCTGACAAAGAATAAGAAAGAACTTCATGTAAATTTATTGCTAATACAAGATAGATATGATGAATCTGAAGAGAACATCAGATACCATTACGTCTGGATTAAAAATTTGTCTCGCCTCCTCTCTAAACAACTTAGTAAACATAAGGCTCAAAAATTCTTCTGCGACCGCTGTCTCCACTATTTCCACTCGCAGGAAAAACTTAATAAGCATATCGAGGACTGTGTTAAAATGAATGAGACTGCTATTAGGATGCCTGAGCCAGGGAAGAACATTTTAAATTTAAAAATTACCAGAATAAAGAAAAAGCACCATTTATTGTTTATGCCGACTTGGAATCTGTGCTTAAACCGTTAGTTGATCCTAAGAAGCCGCAACACCACGTTCCAGCTGCCGTTGGGTATTATCTCAAATGCAGCTATGATGACACCCTATCTTTTTACCGACCATACCGAGGGCAGGACTGTATGACATGGTTTGCGGATGAGATGAGCAGTCTTGCTGAGGATGTTGCTACAGTGTTTGGTGTCCATATGATATTGATATGACATGGTTGCAGGAAGTTGAGCATAGAAGAGCTACACACTGCCACATTTGTGAACAAACATTTACCGAGGAAGATAAGAAGGTGCGTGATCATAACCATTTAATCCCCACCAACAACTATCGTGGAGTAGCTCATGAATCATGCAATGTCAACTATAAGGACAGTCACGTGGTGTCGGTGGTGTTTCATAATCTTTCTGGATTTGACGCCCATTTACTAATTACTGACATTGCCACCAGGATGAAGGGAACCGTAGACTTGCTCCCTATAACAAAGGAAAAGTATATTTCGTTCACCAAACACATTTATAACTTTCCAATCCAGTTCAGGTTCATCGATTCCTTTAGATTTATGGCATCTAGTCTTGATAAATTAGCTTCTTATCTAACTGAATTTCCAAATTGAAAATCCCAGTTCCCAGAGTTGCCAGGAGATCATTTTAATATGTTAACGAAAAAGGGTGTGATGATCTATGATTATTTCGACTCTTTCGAACGATTCAATGAAATATCCTTACCTGTACAGGATGATTTTTTAAATAAACTTGAAAATAAGCCTTGCCCCCGCCGTCTCTACCATCGTGCTCACCATGTATGGAGTACTTTCAACTGTAATACATTAGGTGATTACGTTGACCTATATATGAAGACAGATATTTTCCTTCTTGCTGATGTATTTGAAATGTTTCGCAGTAGCACCCTCAAATCGCATGGTCTCGATCCTGCCCACTATTTTACATTGCCCGGTTACACTTGGGATGCCATGTTGAAATATACTGGTGTTGAATTGGAGCTTTTGACGGACCTCGATATGTTCCTCTTCGTTGAACGTGGTATTCGTGGTGGTCTTAGTCAAGTTTGTAGTAAGAGGAGAGCCAAAGCTAACAACCAGTATGTCAACAGCTACCGATCCCTCCAAGCCAAGCACATTTATGATGTAGTTTGACATTAATAACCAGGTATGTTAGTCCTTGTCTAAAATAAGCGAGAAATTTATTGAGGTTTTTGTTTTAGTATGGTTGGGCAATGTCTCAGTATCTACCCTACGGCGGTTTTGAATGGTGTGATACCAGCATTGACGTCACCACAGTACCCGATGATGCTAATGTTGGGTATATGTTAGAAGTAGATTTGGAGTACCCCCAACACCTACACGATCACCATAAAGATATTCCGTTTTGTCCTCTTCACATCAATCCCAAGACAATGAGACCTCCGGAGGATGCTAAAGAGTTGACTAAGTTAATGGCTACCCTCCACGATAAAAAGAAGTATATCATTCACTATAAAACGTTGAAGCAGGCGATCGCGTACGGACTTGTTGTAACAAAAATTCATCGAGTTCTACGATTTAAACAAAGTCCATGGTTGAAGTCTTACACAGATCTCAACACGGAGCTGAGAACGAAGGCTACGAATGAGTTCGAGAAGAACTTGTTCAAGTTGATGAATAATGCAGTATTTGGTAAGTTTTTTTCCTACATGAACTAATACTAACGTTTCTCTAGTTCTAATCATTTTTATTGTTACAGGAAAAACTATGGAGAATGTGCGAAAGCGGGTTAATATCCGATTGTTGACTGAGTGGAGCGGTCGTTATGGTGCTGAGGCTTACATTGCCAAGCCTGAGTTTAAGAATAGCACAATTTTTAGTGTAAATCCTGATCTAGTTGCAATAGAATTGCGGAAGCTTCAGATCTTGTTAAACAAACCTATATATGTAGGACAGGCAATCCTAGATCTTGCTAAAACGACAATTTATGATTTTCACTATGGGTACATGATTGATGCTTTCCCCAGCTGCTCAGTCATGTATACTGACACTGACTCTCTGATTTATGAGCTTCATCAAGACCCTTATGAAGTTATGAAGCGTGATTGTCATCGGCGCTTTGACACAAGTGACTATGCTCCTGAAAATGTATATGGCATTCCTCTGGTAAATAAGAAAGTCTTGGGAATGATGAAGGATGAGAATAATGGTGTTCCAATGACTGAGTACGTGGGTCTCCGTTCGAAACTTTACTCAATCAGAATATTAGTAACCGATGATAATATTTCCAAGAAAAGGAAGAGGTTGAGCGATGAAGGGTTTGATGGAGATGAAATAGAGTTGGAACTCAAGAACCTAGGTGTAGCAAAAAAAGCTAAGGGAGTAAAGTCATCTGTTGTGAAAACTATAATAACGTATGAAGATTATGAAGAATGTCTTGATACCTGGCAACAGAAAACTATATTTCAAAATCTGATTCGTTCTGAAAAACATCAGGTGTACTCCACTATCCAGCATAAGGTTGCCCTCAGCCCTGAGGATGATAAACGTTACCTGATATCCGGGTCAGATGAAACGTTACCATGGGGACATTATTCCATTCCATCAACTTCATCTACACCTACGGAGGAGGAGGAGCCAGCATATTAGATATTTTTTTTCAATTTTAATATTGCTAATGTAACAATTTGATTTTACTAAATAGTTTATATAATCATAGGGTTAGCAAACGTTTAAATTTAAATGATTGGTTAGGTAATAATCAATCAAAAGAGCCATATAAAAATCTCATTCTTATGAATGATGCAAAACCAAACGAATTAATAAACCGTTTCTATTAGCTTAAAGACTAATGTTCATGCTGTTCGAAAAAAGGGCCATCTAGTATATCAATAGATACTGGGATGGTAGTCGTTAATGATCCGTAAGTATTAATGAGATTATTCTCCAAGCTTGTCTCAGCCTGTTCCTCGATCGGTCTTTTAACGTAAAAGTATCTAGGTAAGATTGAAAATATAAATGGAAAAAATTATTTTTTAGTATATCATCACATGTGGGGGTGATGATCATCAATGATCCGTAAGTATTAATGAATGTTTTTCTAATTTTTTTACTAATAAATAATGCTCTTTTTGTGATATGTGTTTTTTGAGGAAAAGTATAAAATTTATCACTCAAAAGAATTAATATATTTTAATTTTTATGTGTTACAGCCTGACTGAAAATTGAGGAAAAATATTTTTTTTACCGTGGTTTTTTGTAGGCCTATATGGGGATGTATTTGCCACTTTAAATATTAAATACAACGCACCATGGTTCTATCTCCTTATATCAATTATTGTGATATATAAGATGGTGTGGAAATGGACCGTATTATATAAATTTAAAAAACTATTTGTTATTTTATTTAACTAACCTAATAGATGAAAATAGTTTTTAGATTGTGGATTACCACAAATAGAAAAGATAACACGCCGATATCTTACCCCATAAGTCTTCAAGGTGGTGTGTAGACGAAATCTATTCACAATCAAGGAAATTCGTAAAACATGAAGATTCAAATTTAAAAAATTAGAACAAAGACAGATGCTAATATTATATCATAGACTGTACCATTGAAAATATATTCATTTCATATATAGTTAATGTATGATAACCTTGGGTGGGCTTGTTTCTTTTACTTCACACAACGCATTTCATTTCTACAGGGTGGTTATATTAAACTATGGGGATTCACCAGTGAGTGTTGAATAACTCAACATTCGTTAACCATTTATATTTTCTATTTAACATAATAAAATACTGTATTACCTATATGTAGATTTAATAAAAAAATAATATTTGCAATAATGGGTTTTATTAAAACACCTTGTATATACCCTATCAATTATAATAATAGTTAAATTTTTCATTTTATAAAAGCTTATAAAGGCTTTTCAAACGAAACGTCGTTTTGAACATTCTATTTATTCATCAACTTATATATTAGAGATTTAAATTAAAATAAAGACAGATTATACATGTCATGAAAAAACTAGATGGAGAATGCCACCTGATTTTTTCTATATACTTCAATGATACACCCTCTGTGAGGCGATACCTTTTCAATGATATGTCACTTAACTTTATACATGATATACTATGATGAAAGAATGTTTGTCATGTCGTTAATGTCTTTTCAGCGATACGTTAGTTGATTCGTGAACTATAATTTGCAACACTCTGTATATGTTAAAAGGATATTTCGTATACTAGAGAATAAGGTCAACGATATACCACTTGTCATGATGTGTTTATACTTTGTTTAAATTTTGAATGTACCTGTGCATACTAGACTTATCCTGAAGTCTATTTTACTTCAAACCAAGCTGAATACATGAATGCACTCAGATTATTTTTTTTTATACCTCTCCTTGCATCTTTCACATATGAGTGCGAATAGCCATGTTCGTTAGACGCATTGTTTCAGACGCGAAGGTTGATGGTTCGCGCCCAGACTCCGGCGAAAGTTTTTTAATAATGATTTTTCAAAGGTGAGTGTAAATTTAGATAGTGATTTTGGGGGTCCTTGGAATTAGGAATACTAAACAGGTGGGTATTGTGGGTGGGATAAAATTTAAAGTATATACTAGACGTTAAAACGTTTTGAGACGTAGTACGATTGGTTAACTTTAGGGGTGCTACGGTGGGGGTGAAAGGGGGTGGAATTTTTTCATTATTTTATATATATACTTAACGTTAAGGCCTTTCGAGATGACGTTTGATTGGTTAACTTTTAGTGGTCGTAGGGGGGATGAAAGGGGGTAGAATTTTTTCATTATTTCATGTATATACTAGACGTTAAGGTCTTTTAAACGAGACGTCGTTTGCTATGATTGGTTAACTTTCAGGGGTGCTGCGTGGGAGATGAAAGGGGGTAGTTTGAATTTTTAAAATATTTTTTTCATTATCCCTATGACGTCACCCATCCGAATAACGCAGCACATGCGCAGATTGAGATTTACCCCCACTCCAAAATGAGCCAATTTCGGTGTTTTTGGACCTTAGATTTTCTTATGGAGATTACCATGTTAAAAACTCGAAAATGATCCAGAACCCCCATAGCATATTTACTCAGATTAGAGTGAAAGTTCGGGTGTAAGCTCCCGAACTATAAGAGCAATAGAGTTAAATGAGCAAACTTTTTGTGTTTCTAGCTTCTAGATCTCAGAAACCACCATCTGTAGTATTATTAAACTTAAAACTTAAACAGAATTGCTGTGGCCCAACTCATGCGAACAATAAAATTAACAGTGTAAATCAATAGCAAATTCAATAAATTTAAATCAGAAAGAAAGTAAATCAATAATCACGCATATTAAAACAGACGACGACTTGACGATTTAATATAAGACTTCGTCTAATCTCCCAGTATCTGAAACGTATTAAAGCAGAACACAAACAAAATATACTATTTTGGCCACAGCTGGTTTTCTATAAAGACTTATCTACTTTTCTTATAATCTGAGCACTGATTCAATTTTATTCTTGGGAAATGCAGAATTCAATAGCGGCACTTCACTATAGTTTTGACACTATTTTCATTAGATAGTTTACGTGAAATTGAACAGAGTTTTATTAAAAGATACTACCTTTCGGTTTCAATATGGTGTGCAGTAGAGAAGGGACTTGACTGGCATCACTTGAAGAATGACCATAACTGGCATCACTTGAAGAATGACCATAACTGGCATCCGGCTTGAATTAGACCATAAAATGGAGGATTGTTTTCCATTCACTTCTCTCCTCCATTTGGAGAATGAGCTGAGTGGACTGTATATTTTTCCTGAAGCTGGTTTGGTTTTTGTACTTACTTTCTATACCAGCGGCCTATGGATTACAGGCTTAGTAGCGGAGGAAGAGGATTGTGTTTTTTATTGTGGATGGTACTACGATGAGTTTTAATGGAACATTAATTCATTTTATATTAAAAAATAGTCGGGAACTCAAAAAAACATATTTTATTTTGTCAAACTTGACAGACAACTGAAAATTCCTAACTAACTTTTTGTTTCTATATCGACGGTTACGTTATAGTGAGTTTTGAAATAATTATAACTGCTCACTTACTAGAACACTGGTAGATTTTTTAGTTACTTTTATAACTGATTACAAACTTATTTCGGATATGAGAGAAGGGGGTAGGGTGAAGGCATGCAAGTTCGAATACAAATGGTTTGTTTTCGAACAGAGGGCAAAACACTCTTTGCTCTTACAAAGGAAATCGTCAATACAAAAGTGGAAATAAAGGAGGGCACAAAAAACTTGTACAAGACAATCACGAAAACACACAAGAAGTTGCAGGAATACGAGAAAACAAAGATTGCAAAGGAGACGGAAAAACCAGACAGGAGGGAAACGGGGGTGGTAATGTGCGATATGGGAGTGCAGGTGGACCAAGAAGATATAGAAAGGGAGACTGAAGCTAGAAAGAAGGAAAGATTGAAACAAATAAAGATGGCTATAGCGAGAGGAGTTGAGGAAGATGAATTCTCGGAACTAGTGGACGAAGAATGGCCAGAGGAGTCGTTTTCAAAAACATGCACGGTTGAGAGGGTAGAGTGCCCAGACAGTCGGGATGTGATTTTGATGATGGGGGAAAAAGCCAAGGTAGGGACACAGACGAATATGTCGAAAGGTGGATCAAGAATCACCCTGGGTCGGACCGCATGATAGACGAATGTGGGGATGAGGTGGATTATGTGGCAAGCAATACACGAACAGAGACAAGGAGAGGAAGAAACTTGAGGGAGGCGAGAATAGCATATGTGCTTAGAGCGGGGGGAGATGCAAAAGAATTATATAGAAAGGCTAGGGACCTAGCGAACGCGATTAGGGAGGCAAGGGTGGAACTGCATGCGAAGGAGGGAGAGCTAGCTTGCGTATTGGAGGAAGGGGTAAACGGAGACTTGGTGAGGAAAGCACTTGAGTGTGCAATAAGTGGGGAGGATGATATTAGAATTAAAATTATATTGCCAGTGAAGGAGTCAAAGGTGGAGCAGAGGGGAAGTATTATGATCAGGAAAGGGGATAGGACATATGCAGAGCAGTTGAGAGATCAAAGAGAGGGTACAAATAAAAGGAACGGGTGTCGAAGTCAAGAGGACAAGGAAGACGAATCGGGGGGACTTAATGCTGGACATCGAAGGGGGGAGGGAAAAAATTGGCCTCCTGACACAGCAAATAAATAGGACAGGGATGACGGCTACCGCAAGGGAACCAGAATCCTTTATGTATGTTTACGACGTAGATGAAACAGTGGAGGATGTGGAGGTTTTGGAGCAGGTGAGGGGGCTGGTGCATCCTATAGATAGGGGATCGGTGGAGATAAGGGGTAGACGGAATTTGGGATGCGGGAGGCAAACTCTGACGATAAAAGCGAATAGGAGAGCGGCGGATAGAATATGCGACGTGGGTAGGGTACCGATTGGTCTAATTAATTGTAACATCAAACGGAGGGTGCAACCAACCAGGTGGTACAAATGCAAGGAATTCGGTCACTCACAGAGGGAGTGTAGGGGAGCCAGCGCGGAGACAAAGTGCCATAGGTGCTGGGGGGACGGGCATCAAGCCCAGGACTGCCAAAACGAGGCGCATTGTAGGAGGTGCAACGAGAGTCATAGTTCGGACTCAACCAGATGTCCGATCTTTAGAAATCTACTTAAAGAGGGACAGAGGGTGATGCTGCCAAGGATTGCGTCGGGATATAGCACAATATCCAATGACGCAATCCAGATAATCACAGGTGTATCTCCAATTGACTTGTTAGTCGAGGAGAGGGTGCAAACTTGGAAGAGGGGTAGGGAAAATAAAGGATTGATAGAGGAGGAAATACAGGATAAATGGATAAGAAGGTTGAGGGAAGGGAATGCAAAGGGGGCATGGACGCGGAAGATAGTGAATGATATGGAGGGCTGGCTGGGATGCAAACACCGCAAGCTGTACTACTTCACAACCCAGGTATTGTCAGGGCATGGTTCTTTTAGGGTGTTTACGCATAAGATTGGGAAAGCTAGGGACGAAAGGTGGAAAAGTGGGAAATAATGAGAGGATCCTTCAAAGCGGTTATTGGGCAAAAAGAAATTGAGGAGAGGGCATCACAGGAGAGGGAAAGAAGGGAGGGGGGATTGAGTAGTCCCGTATAAAATGGGGTTTTTATTTATACATTTATTCTTATGCACATAGATGGTCTTGTTTTTATTTATTTATATGGTTATTTTTTTAATGTAGGTATAGGTATTTATTCATTTATTTTTATTGGAACTTTACATTCGATGTTGTTATGTTTTTGAGATAGGTTTTTATATATATATTTATTTTTTCTTGATATACACGGTATTGCTCATATATGTTGGTATTTTTCAGTAGCAGACCCGCTCGAGCTGTGAAGTAATGCCCGGAAGGGTGGTTCCACAGTCCGGGTGAGGGGAGAGGGGTTTAGTGGTGATGCTGGCTCTCTCGGAGTGACAGTGAATGCATCTTCTGCGAAGCAGGAGATATATGTGCTGTCGAGTCGGGGGGGGGGGGGGTTGGAAACCCACATTGGCTGGTCTATCCAGCTGTCAGTCTTGTTGAAGATTCCCCACTTCCAAAAAAAAAGGTTAGGTTAGGTTAGGTTAGGTTAGGTTAGGTTAGGTCAGGTTAGGATAGGTCAGGTTAGGTTAGGTTAGGTTAGGTTAGGTTAGGTTAGGTTAGGTTAGGTTAGGTTAGGTTAGGTTAGGTTAGGTTAGGTTAGGTTAGGTTAGGTTAGGTTAGGTTAGGTTAGGTTAGGTTAGGTTAGGTTAGGTTAGGTTAGGTTAGGTTAGGTTAGGTTAGGTTAGGTTAGGTTAGGTTAGGTTAGGTTAGGTTAGGTTAGGTTAGGTTAGGTTAGGTTAGGTTAGGTTAGGTTAGGTTAGGTTAGGTTAGGTTAGGTTAGGTTAGGTTAGGTTAGGTTAGGTTAGGTTAGGTTAGGTTAGGTTAGGTTAGGTTAGGTTAGGTTAGGTTAGGTTAGGTTAGGTTAGGTTAGGTTGGGCTAGGTTAGATTAGGTTAGGTTGGGTTAGGTTAGGTTAGGTTAGGTTAGGTTAGGTTAGGTTAGGTTAGGTTAGGTTAGGTTAGGTTAGGTTAGGTTAGGTTAGGTTAGGTTAGGTTAGGTTAGGTTAGGTTAGGTTAGGTTAGGTTAGGTTAGGTTAGGTTAGGTTAGGTTAGGTTAGGTTAGGTTAGGTTAGGTTAGGTTAGGTTAGGTTAGGTTAGGTTAGGTTAGGTTAGGTTAGGTTAGGTTAGGTTAGGTTAGGTTAGGTTAGATTAGGTTAGGTTAGGTTAGGTTAGGTTAGGTTCCACTCCTAGGAGCTGTAAGACCTTGTCCTTGGTGGAGTGGCTCAGTAACTTTTCCCCTTCGCGAGCCGCAAGGACGGGAAGGGACAAGTTAAGCCAAGAAACAGCTCAAAAATGGTCAGTGGGGCACTAGTGGGGCTACTGATGTCGAGTAGGTAGCACCAATTAATGCCAGTAGACGATCCAGCATGCCCAAGTTACTTCCGAACACACTGGCAAGTCCTACCAGACATAGGGGCCGAATGGCGACTTCCCGGCGCCAAAAAACTGGGATATCTCGGCTATGGTATGGTAACCCAGACAGAAGAGTCTCGATGGAGTAAACCAGCGGAAAAAAAAACCCCAATTCCAAGGTGTAACACCATTGCGCCCACGGAATGCATGGCACCAGGGGTCACAGGAGTGTCTCGAGCGATGCCCGATGGATATGGCAAGCCGGAGGAGAAAAAAGCCTTAGCGGGGTAAGGGAGCACTGCCCCGCCGGACTTGAAGTTCTGCCCTACTCGTGGAAAAAGTATGTCCAACCCAAATAAAAATATTAAGGAGGCAATTAAAAGCCCATTAATGAAGACAGAAACATCTATGGCAACAACATCAACAGCAAAAATCGTGACTGCAATGCTAGCAGGAACAGGAAGATTGCAAAGGTCCCACTCACTGAGTGAGACGCACAAGAAAAGAAGAAGGGAAGCAGACGACTCGATCATAGATGTTGATCAACTAAGTGAAAAAGCGTACAAAAAAAGAGAATGCTCTACAGCATTTATAATAATAGAGGCCATCGACATGATAAAGAAACAGTTTAGAGAACTAAGTTATTACGTAGCAGAAAATCCAAACACAAAAAAAGAGATTAAGGATGTGACAATGAGGCTTAAGAGACAAATGGAAGTACTCAATAGAGAGCTAGTGAAAGAATGGTTCGAGGAGAAAAAATACCTGCCAGTAGAAAAACAAATGTACGATGTAGATATTCAAACAGAGGCTGAACCAAAACAAGTAGCAGAAGCAAAGGAAATAGGAACCCAGGCCGATTACGAATACACGGAAAAAAGTTCTGAGAAAAAGAAGGTCGAGACTACAACAATAGGCACTCAGACGGACGCATGGCATAACGGGACACGCGTAATTACCGATGTAGCCGGTATTAGGACCATCGACCAATACAAGGAAACCCAAAAGGCACAGTGGACGGACTCCGCCTATCGTAAGACCGAAGTAGTGATTGGGAACCCCCTAGCTGATAAGGACAGGAACTGTACAGTAAAAACTGTCTGGGTAGAACCAAAAGACCCAAACATGAACAGCAGCATACAGAAAATGTACAAGGAAGCCTACCCAGAGATCGGCGAACTCCAAGGTGAGTTCGAGGTTATTGAAAACATGGTGCAAATTAGGTCCAGAGGCGAAAGAAAAATCAGGAAAAAAGTCATAAAGATAACCCACAACGGTTGCCTGGAAGAAATATGGAATAGACTCGAGCAGCTAAAAGATGAAGTTAAGGGTGATGGGTGTATAGCTATGCACCACATTACGGGATGGACAGTACGGGATCTCAGGAAAATGGTGGAAGTAATATTCCAAGACACGGAAAATATAATAATAATCTACACCACAGAATCATATAGCCAGGAAAGATCTAGAAAAGAAAGACCAACATATGGCGTAGTAGTCTCCAAGGGACAAGGCACATACAAGGACATTCTAAAAGAAGTAAAATAAATAATCAAGGATAAACCAGGAGCGAGCTCCATACGAAGCGTCAAGAGCACTAGGAATGGAATGCTACTACTAACATTGGACAAAGATAAAAAGGCACTTAGGGAAATAGACGAGGCTATAACCGGCGGAAGCACGGGACTCAAGACAACAAAGGTTGGGGAAACAAAGTGGGCGACGATTAATATAAAAGGCAGGACAGCAAAAACGAGCAAGGAAGATTTGGTTCAAGCCATAGAGGCGATAACGGGCAAGCTTAACGATGAAGTAAGGATCAGCGAGTTCAGACCTCTATTTGGAGATACACTGGCAGCAACAATTACAATAAAGGAGCAACATGCAGACAAGCTAACGCAGAGCAAGAGGATGAGAGTTGGTATAGTGAGGTGCGCTGTAGAAAGAAGGGTTAAGGTACCCATGTGTGGACGCTGCTGGTCTTTCGAACACTCAGTCAGAGAGTGTAAAGGACCAGATAGGAGGGGAAGCTGCTACAAATGCAGAGAAGGAGGACATAAATCGACTGATTGCACCGCACAAGAGTTTTGCCACATTTGTTCAGAAGCGGGACATAAAGCAGGAACATATAAATGTCAGGAATTCAGGAAGGCGCTTAAACAAGCGAAAAGCAGGGGCAAAGTAAGCGACTTAATTAACTATAGGGCGCCAGCAGCTGCAACTTTAGAAAAGGAGGAGAAAATCGGTGAAAAAGACGAAGGAGGAAACTCAGGAACGGATGGTGCAATGGAGATAAACCCAGATCCCCAAAGCTCCATTCTTCATGGATAAAGTACTTCAACTTGCAACGGTAATCGCCCCTGGCTAGAGCACTCTCCTCAGGGAGTGGAATTCGGCACCAATTAAATTATTTTATCGGCTATCACTGGGATGGGGTGTACAATTAATATTAAATTGGACGCCACCAGCTTTTTATCGAAACAAAAACAAAGAAAAACGAAAGCAAAAGGTGGAAAGCTGGAAACACCTTGTAAAAATTAACGTTAATTTAAATAAAAAATAAAATCAAATTAATAATTCCTGAACCCGTTTATCCAATTTAATAATTATTGAATAATCAATACAAAGAATGAAAACAATAATTATTTATTGAAATTTAAAAACTCAACATAAATTGGATATTAAAAAATCCAAACGAGGAGAACAACAAGTTATAATAACACGCCAAATTCAAATCTTGTAAACGCTAAAGATAAGACGAAGGAACTTATCTTAAAGGGCTGGGTTGTTTGCAGCTCTTAGCGATGGCGGTGATGACTCCAAATGAAACAGGAACAGGAACGGGAAAACTTGAGTACTAGACTTGAAAACTCGCCGGAAACTTGAGTGCCGAACTTGAGGGGAATCTTGAGGGCTGCAGAGCTGCGGAAAAAAGAAAAACAGGGATAAGGAACTAGAAAAAACATTAGGGAAGGAACGAATAGATAGAACAGATCAGGTAGAAAGGAGCTTATGCTATAGCGCACACAAAACCCGAACTCCACGTGTTAAAATACAACTTAACAGTGATCTGTTTTATTCTATTCGTTTTGTTCCTTAAATATACAAAAAATGCAAATTAGCAAATAAGCAATAAACATAAATAAGCTGTAAGCACTACACAAGAAAATAACCTGAGGGAAAATACAAGAATTACCTTACCAACCAGACGATATAAATTGTTCACCAACAAATTAAAATTAAAATATTTTGTATTGAACTGTTGCCTTTAAGGTGGCAGTTAGAGGAAAGAAAGAGTTCCAATCGACAATTTAAAATTTCGAATATCGAAAGACAAAAATGGAAGGGGAATTTGATCAAAATGAATGTTTTATTTTGGAGTGGCTAATGCGACAAGGAAACGGCATGTTTAGAAATGTATTAGAAATTTAGGAGGAAGTGACTAATGAGCCACAAAAATTAACTAAATAAAATAGTTTAAAAACAAAAAAGGTAACAAGCTGAACAGCATGTTACATCCCCTCTCCTCGGAAGAAAAAAAAGGAATTCAAAGAATTACTTTTTTTTGTAAACACAAACAGTCTACGAAGAATGGAAGCAAAAACAAAAAAATTGTGGTGAACATCAAAACAAAAAGTAGTGCTTACATATGACTCAACAGAATTAATGAACGGAAGAAAAAAACATTAATATTGAATAAAAAGAGAAGAGAAGTGGCGAAATTTGGTAGAGGTGAATGTCCAAAATTTTTACCGGAAAGTGAAATGATATTTCTAAGTTCATACCAGGGATGTTGCCAGTTAGTATCCACGGTAACCATTGGTCATCGCGCAAGTAGAACATTTGAAATAATCATCAAACAAACACAGCAAGAATTGTGACGATGTATGAATATATTTATTACCTCACTGCAGAGAAATTATACTAATTTACTGACTTACTCTCTTCTTAATTCAAAAGCTTGAACAAAAGTAAAGGAAATTCAAATATATTGAATAACAAAAGTGAATATATTGAATCAAAAAAATTAATACGGAAATACTCCTATTAACGTCAGTCAAAATTATAATCAAATAAATGGTTAAAAAAAAAATTGTACAGAGATCACAAAATTTTACTGTACTATAAAACGGTATTTAGAGGGTTAGCCTCTATTATAACATGAAATGTCAAACATCTCAATACAAAAATCAATATGAGTACAGTAAAAAATTCAAGATGCTAAACATCTTAACGATAAATCGAGAAATCCTAATTTCTCAACGAAAAACAAAATCACCTGTTGTGATAAGGGTAAGAATGATCTCAAGTACCTTAACTCAAAAAACTATAATAAAATAAACCAATTACAAACGATAGAAAAATTGCATGTAAGTAATCAGTAAAACTAAAATAAGGTAATTATTTAACGTGACAAAAAATAGATATGTGTGCAGGTACAATACGATAGGGAACATAATAATGAAGATAAAACTGAACAAGGCATGGCGTTTCCCCCCCTTTCCTCCAATCGGAAAGTTTGGAAGGAAGAAACCCACCAAGACGGAACCAAATGCTAACAATGTAGCGATAGCACACATAACAGCAAAAACTAGAATAAATTATTTAATTATATATTATTAATCAATCAGAATCTAAACGTGTTGCGATATGCAACTTAATTTAATTGAAAAATGTGGAGTTTTAAACCACAGATAGATAGGTGTCTCGAAAAAATATAGTTCTGTCATCAATTAACGTAAACAAATATGCCAGAATAAAATACTATAGTATGTATCAGTCAGTACACAGATAACTAAATAATCCGTAAATTGTCGTGAAAAAGACAATGTGTTGTTTGTGCTCGTATCAAAATATAAGGGGACCAAAATAAAGCGTATATTGAGAACAAAAGCGCTACCAAGCAAAAAAATAATTTCTCAATATACACACGATAAGGGACTGCTACAAAATAAACTGAATCCTAAATTTGCACAAAGCAAGAATTTCAGAAAATGTTTGAGCGTAATGGTTGTTCCAAAATATGCTGGTTTGTAAAGGTGCATGAAGCATGAAAATCCTATAAAATTTGAAACATTCACGGAAGATTGTTCTCTGAAGAACAAGGTTTTTTTGGCATTTCAAAAACCAAAAAAACAAAACGATACGATAAAACACAAACATAATATACCAACTGTATTATGGACAACGTCAAAAAGATACTAATAAATATGTACTTATGATACAAAATCAAGAGATAACAAAAGGGCATATAGAAGGTAACGGTAAATAGTAAACCACAAAAATATCGTATAGAGGTATTATGACATATACGAGGACAGAACGATAAGTTCCAGATAAATAAATAGATACAAAATGTATCTGTAATCAAAGATCATTGTTGACAACTAAACAATATCTACAGATATTCCACTGTATACTCAAGATCTTTTTATCTTGAAAAAAAATGAAGATAGTCACGTTAATAAAATTACTTAATTAGTTATATATATAAAAATACTAAATTAATCAGAATCACTATTAGATCTGACTCTCAAATTATAACCACTATTAGACAAATCTAAATTATCAGAAAGTTGAGCAGATGGCTCATCATTAGGAAGATTATCATCTACATCAATAAATTGGTTCTTTAAATCTGTAACATGCCAGTTACCTAAATCATTACCAGATAGATCTTTTAAATTGTAAACTAATTTAGAAATAACTCTGTTGACAACACATGGTATATATTTAGGAGCAAATTTAGCTGCAAAATTATTAGACTTGGACGAAAGAACATAATTCTTTTTCCATAACCTGTCACCAACATGAAATTGCAAATCTCTCTTTCTCAAATTGTAATGTTTTGCATTTCTTTCGTATGCGTTTTTTAACTTTTTCCGAATATCTACAAAAAGTTTAGGAAGAGTTTGAACATCGTTAATCAATTGCAATTTATCTCCAGTGTTAATTATAATATTCGCGTTTTCAGAAATTGCACCATAAAAATCACCACTTAACGGAACGTTTCGAGCAAAATTTAGAAAAGCTGGGGAGTAACCCGTAACTTCATGTTTCGCGGTTCTGATTGCTTGTGCAACTCTATGTAGTGAATTATCCCAGTTATTATGAGACGAATTTTCATGAATATAACACCTCAAAGCTGTAACAATTGTTTTGTTAGTTCGTTCTGTGTGATTCACTTGGGGATGATAACGAGCGTTATAGAATATTTTTTGCACCTTATATTGCGACATTAAATTCTTAAAAAGAAAGGACGTAAAAACAGTACCATTGTCAACAGAAAAAATTTGTGGAACACCAAAAACAAGAAAAACTTGGTTTTCTATAAATTTCACAATGCCCTTAGCAGTTGCGTGCTGCATTGGATGAACAAGACAAAATTTGGTGAACCAATCGGTAATTACTAAGACAAATCTGTTACCAGATTTTGATTTGGGATAAGGACCTATCAAATCAGCAGAAATCCATTGCCATGGAAAATTTATATCTTTATACTGGCCCATAACACCAGCTTTAGGAAGGTTTTGGGTTTTACAAGAACCACAAACTGAACATTTATTAACGTAGCGAGAAACAGAACTTCTAAGTTTTGGCCAATAGTAAATTTCAGAAATACGAGAAATAGTTTTAGATATGCCTAAATGGGCACTTAAATCATTATCATGAAATAATTTCAATACGTCAATTCTATTAGGGGTAGGAACAACAATTTTCCAATTAGATAAATTACTAGAAATTGGATTTGACGAGAAAACATGTTTGTACAAAACATTATTGTCAACCTTAAATGTGGGATATAAATCAGGATTATTGGTGACCTTCTGAATCATAGAAGTATACCAAGCATCTGGCTTGAGAGTATTCACATCAATAATAGAAATTTCTGAGAAAGAACGCGATAAAGCATCACTGACCACCATAGTGACTCCTTTTCTGTGCTTAATTTCAAAATCAAACTGAGAAAGCCTAAGAGAAAGACGAGCTAAGCGACCTGAGGGATTCGAAAGTTTCGATAGATATTGCAACGATGAGTGATCTGTCTCAAGAGTAAAATGGGTACCTTCAACATAACCTCGGAACTTTTCAACACCAAAAATAACTCCTAAAAGTTCTTTTTCTGTTGTGCTATATTTTCTTTCAGTTTTATTTAAAGTACGACTTGCATAAGCAATTGGATGATCGAAACCATCACAATCTTGATAAAGGATTGCTCCAAGACCAGTTTCACTAGCATCAGTCTATATAATAAAAGGTTTAGAAAAATCAGGGCTTGCAAGAATAGGACTAGAAGTAAGACGTTTCTTAACTTCAATAAAGGCATTTTCAGCTTCGGTAGTCCAAGAAATGGATTGACCTTTTTTTCTGCCATGAAGAAGATCAGTGATTGGGGAACAAACAGTAGAAAAATCTCTAATAAAACGACGATACCAACCAATAAGACCTATGAGACGTTTTATCTCTGTAGTATTTTTTGGGGCAGAATAATTCAAAATAGCAGAGACTTTCTCATCATCTGTAAGTAACCCATTTTTATCAACAACAACACCTAAAAATTTAAGGGAATCACGACAAAATTCACATTTTTTAAGATTGACAGTAAGATTGGCTGTTTTTAGCCTGAGATACAATTTGTTGAGAGTTTCCATATGTAACTCAAAAGTAGGGGTAGCAATGATAATGTCATCTAAATAACAAAAACAATACGGTCGAAGAGAAGGATCTATAACCATGTCCATTAGACGTGCCATAGTTTTGGGAGCGTTAACTAAACCATAAGGAGTAGTAACGTACACCGTATACAGCGAAAGCTGTTTTCGGGCGAGAAGATTCAGACAAAGGTATTTGTAGAAAAGCCTTTTTTAAATCGATAGACGTCAGAAATTTTGCGTCTCGGAGTTTACTAAGAATAATATCGACTTGCGCCATAGGATATGAATCTGAAACAGTAACCTTATTCAATTTCCGACCATCAAAACATACACGACATTCTCCGGACTTCTTAGGGACAATCCAGAGAGGTGAACACCAAGGGGAGTTCGAAGGTTGAATGACTTTGAGATCTAGCATCTCTTCCACTTCTTTTACAAGAAGTTTTTGCATAGCCGGAGACAAGGGATATTGACGCTGCACAATTGGTTTTGCATTACCAGTATCGATATTGTGCTCTATGAAATTAGTTCGACCAATTCGGTCAGAAGGAGCAAGTGTAGCAAACAAATTGATGACCCTGTCTAGTTCATCTTTTTCAAAAGAGGTGAGACTAGAAACGGAATGAATTGTGTTGATGACACAAGTAGAAGATAAAAGAGAATACGACAAATTATGACAATTAATGTCTATCTTATATAGACTCAAAAAATCCATACCTAAAATAAGAGAATGATTAATAGAAGGTATAATTAAAATTTTAATTGTTTTAGTGACATTGTTCACGGTAACGGGAACAGTAATAAAACCCATAAATTGCTGCGGAACACCATCAGCAGTAGTGATACTTATTGAAGCATCAAATTCGATAGGTACATGAAGAGAATTAATAAGTGAAAACCCTTGGTTTCCAATAACACTAGAATTGCTTCCAGTATCAACCATAGCTACCACATCAGTATCTAAAATTTTGACAATCATATAAGGACGATTATCATTTGGTTTCTTAACAAACAAAGGACAAACATCGGTAGAAATAGAATTGACATTATTTTCACATAAAACTACATTTACCGTAGGCGTTGGTAAAGTATGTAAGACAGATAAAACAGGTACATTCAAATTAGAAATATTTTGTGTTTCCTTAGATATTTCAACATCCTGTACAGAATTGACAAGTGAAACGGTACGAGAACATAATTGTTTGTCAAGATTTTCAGAACGATAAGAAGTAACGGGAGATAAAAAATCCTTGACAAAACTAAGATAAGCTTGCCATTCGGTAGCAGAAGGTGAAAAACATGAAATTAGTTTCGGCTTGTTGATGGTTTGTCATTTGGATTTTCTGACTTTATTTCTGAAGTAATTTGCACATGACTGGAATCTGTTGTCAGATTTACAGGACCAGTCCGAACCTCGTTTTTTGGATTACAAGAACGACATTTGTAGTGTTTTTAGCACCACAACCATAACAAAAGATTAACTTAGGAGAAAGACACTTTGTAAAACTATGACCAGATCTGCCACAATTCCAACACACGGAAGAAGTTAAAACAGAAACGTTATCAGAAGATTTTCTCTTTGACGAAGATGTATGTGAAACATAAAGACAAGCGAGATCAGGTTCGAGTAAACGAGAATTATTTGAAAATGGTGGTCGATAACGATCAGACCAAACTCTAGATTCTTCAATTCTTTTACAAAGCTCAGTTAATTCATCAACAGTATTGGGAGTATCCAATGCTAATGCAGAAACAAAAAAAGGTAAAAGATTCCTACGAATCTTTGCAACACGGGACTGCTCATCCACAACATTCGTTAAACGGTTAAAAAGACCTACCATAGAAGAAATATAAACAGTAACGGGCTCATTTGCACCCATAGTTCGATTTAAAATCTCCAACTCTAAATCTGTTTCATAGCTGTACGGAAGGAAATCTGCTTTCAGTTTTGCAACAATATCTGACCAAGAACTAAATTTGCCACGATTATTGAGATACCAAGTAAAAGCGCTGCCTCGGAATAACTCACAAGACTGTAGAAATAACTCACTATCAGAAATACTTCGTGATACTCTAAGTAATTCGACTTTTTCTAAAAAAAGATGTAGCGATTCATTCTTTCCAGAAAAAGAAACATTCCATTTATACACTGGATCGTGTCGAGAATGCGGTAATGTGGGAGAAGATAAAGATGAAGAAGATGCAAGAGGTACATGGTTACCGTTTGACTCTATACTATCTACAGAAATAACTGGAGTTGTCTTTGTATCTAAATCAGATTCAAGTATAATTACTTCTCTATCTAAAGAAATTTTTATTTGTTCCTCATCATCGGAATCAACATTCATTCTATTTATCCTATTGGTCAAATGAATTAATCGTGAATTTATTCTTTGAAACACGGGTTCGCGTTTATTACCACTAAAGTTGTTAATGACATCAGTCAAATCCTCGATAGTACTACGAATTTCAAAATGATCCTCCTGAAATGTATAATTATTTACCGGTAATGAAAAACTACGGTTTGCTTTCTCACGAGCTAATAAACCAGTAAGAACTTTGCGTTTTTCGTCAACTGTATCGGGTACAGTAACACATCTAATTTTAATTTCATATGAAAGTTCATGTACTTTTAAATGATTTGCCTGCATCTTGAATTTATTTTGAAAATGAATTAAAATGAAAAACCCGATAGATACTAGCAACAAATATATCCAAATATAAATTTACCAAAGTTAAATTTAAGAGAATCAAAAATTATTGAGAAAAAACGTTAAGAAACGGCAGATTTGCAACTATTTGTATAAATTTACGTGATATAGAAAAATTAAATTATTAAATTTGCTTCTATAAAATTTCAAAAAACTTTATCAAGTCAGAAAATATCCAAACTATTAAAAAACTGAAAAAAAATAAAAACCAAACAACCAATTACCTAAATCGATGTTCACAAAATAATAATATGCACAAAATGTAAAGATTATTAATGAAATAAGCAATACCATGTATTAAAAATCATGGACCAAATAACTTTTAATGTACCTGTAAAAATTTCCTCTACTGAAATAATTAAAGTGATGGTAAAAAATAACAATCAATATTTCAACAGTTGTAAATAAATTAGCTTCAACCAAGCTAAAAAGACACTTAATAAAAAAAGGTGAACCCAAAAAAATTAAACTGTAAATAGCAAGTGGCAAAAGTACCTAGAAATGTGGAATACTGACAACGAAAACTTACGGGGAGTAATCAAATATAAGTAACCTGAAAAACCTTACTAGAAAAAATCAACAAATCTTAATATTGATTAAACACACCAACTCAGCAATTAGCTAAAAACCATTTCGAAGAATAAAAATATATTATTCTACGCTTCACAACAAGTTTTGAAAAATATTTTTCAAAAACAGTGACCGTTCAACAAAGAAGAAACAACTACTTCCCGGGCTACATGCCCCGACAGATATTGAATTACACTTCTAAGTCAAACGGGGTTGGTAAATCTACAAGATTTAAACCAACCATTCTGGTTTGCAACTAGAAGGGATAACACAACTTGTAGACCGGTTTCGGCGTATTGCGCCTCATCAGTACAAGGTATATGTTATCGTCCGAGAGTTAATCTCGGACTGAAATGTGACTATAATCAACAACGGTACATATTGTCCAGTTACGGAAATATTTTTGTTGCGAAAATAGCGACATCTCACCTCTAAGTCACAAACCAAAATTCGAACGAGACAACAAATCACGTGGATTCGAGACAAAAATGAATTAATACAGTTTCCTGTAAAATTGTCGTATTTAGTAAAGCGTTTTAACAACAGATGTCGAAGAATAAAAATATATTATTCTACGCTTCACAACAAGTTTTGAAAAATATTTTTCAAAAACAGTGACCGTTCAACAAAGAAGAAACAACTACTTCCCGGGCTACATGCCCCGACAGATATTGAATTACACTTCTAAGTCAAACGGGGTTGGTAAATCTACAAGATTTAAACCAACCATTCTGGTTTGCAACTAGAAGGGATAACACAACTTGTAGACCGGTTTCGGCGTATTGCGCCTCATCAGTACAAGGTATATGTTATCGTCCGAGAGTTAATCTCGGACTGAAATGTGACTATAATCAACAACGGTACATATTGTCCAGTTACGGAAATATTTTTGTTGCGAAAATAGCGACATCTCACCTCTAAGTCACAAACCAAAATTCGAACGAGACAACAAATCACGTGGATTCGAGACAAAAATGAATTAATACAGTTTCCTGTAAAATTGTCGTATTTAGTAAAGCGTTTTAACAACAGATGTCGAAGAATAAAAATATATTATTCTACGCTTCACAACAAGTTTTGAAAAATATTTTTCAAAAACAGTGACCGTTCAACAAAGAAGAAACAACTACTTCCCGGGCTACATGCCCCGACAGATATTGAATTACACTTCTAAGTCAAACGGGGTTGGTAAATCTACAAGATTTAAACCAACCATTCTGGTTTGCTTCTAGTTGCAAACCAGAATGGTTGGTTTAAATCTTGTAGATTTACCAACCCCGTTTGACTTAGAAGTGTAATTCAATATCTGTCGGGGCATGTAGCCCGGGAAGTAGTTGTTTCTTCTTTGTTGAACGGTCACTGTTTTTGAAAAATATTTTTCAAAACTTGTTGTGAAGCGTAGAATAATATATTTTTATTCTTCGACATCTGTTGTTAAAACGCTTTACTAAATACGACAATTTTACAGGAAACTGTATTAATTCATTTTTGTCTCGAATCCACGTGATTTGTTGTCTCGTTCGAATTTTGGTTTGTGACTTAGAGGTGAGATGTCGCTATTTTCGCAACAAAAATATTTCCGTAACTGGACAATATGTACCGTTGTTGATTATAGTCACATTTCAGTCCGAGATTAACTCTCGGACGATAACATATACCTTGTACTGATGAGGCGCAATACGCCGAAACCGGTCTACAAGTTGTGTTATCCCTTCTAGTTGCAAACCAGAATGGTTGGTTTAAATCTTGTAGATTTACCAACCCCGTTTGACTTAGAAGTGTAATTCAATATCTGTCGGGGCATGTAGCCCGGGAAGTAGTTGTTTCTTCTTTGTTGAACGGTCACTGTTTTTGAAAAATATTTTTCAAAACTTGTTGTGAAGCGTAGAATAATATATTTTTATTCTTCGACATCTGTTGTTAAAACGCTTTACTAAATACGACAATTTTACAGGAAACTGTATTAATTCATTTTTGTCTCGAATCCACGTGATTTGTTGTCTCGTTCGAATTTTGGTTTGTGACTTAGAGGTGAGATGTCGCTATTTTCGCAACAAAAATATTTCCGTAACTGGACAATATGTACCGTTGTTGATTATAGTCACATTTCAGTCCGAGATTAACTCTCGGACGATAACATATACCTTGTACTGATGAGGCGCAATACGCCGAAACCGGTCTACAAGTTGTGTTATCCCTTCTAGTTGCAAACCAGAATGGTTGGTTTAAATCTTGTAGATTTACCAACCCCGTTTGACTTAGAAGTGTAATTCAATATCTGTCGGGGCATGTAGCCCGGGAAGTAGTTGTTTCTTCTTTGTTGAACGGTCACTGTTTTTGAAAAATATTTTTCAAAACTTGTTGTGAAGCGTAGAATAATATATTTTTATTCTTCGACATCTGTTGTTAAAACGCTTTACTAAATACGACAATTTTACAGGAAACTGTATTAATTCATTTTTAAAAACCATTTAATTGGGCGCCAATTTGCAACGGTAATCGCCCCTGGCTAGAGCACTCTCCTCAGGGAGTGGAATTCGGCACCAATTAAATTATTTTATCGCCTATCACTGGGATGGGGTGTACAATTAATATTAAATTGGACGCCACCAGCTTTTTATCGAAACAAAAACAAAGAAAAACGAAAGCAAAAGGTGGAAAGCTGGAAACACCTTGTAAAAATTAACGTTAATTTAAATGAAAAATAAAATCAAATTAATAATTCCTGAACCCGTTTATCCAATTTAATAATTATTGAATAATCAATACAAAGAATGAAAACAATAATTATTTATTGAAATTTAAAAACTCAACATAAATTGGATATTAAAAAATCCAAACGAGGAGAACAACAAGTTATAATAACACGCCAAATTCAAATCTTGTAAACGCTAAAGATAAGACGAAGAAACTTATCTTAAAGGGCTGGGTTGTTTGCAGCTCTTAGCGATGGCGGTGATGACTCCAAATGAAACAGGAACAGGAACGGGAAAACTTGAGTACTAGACTTGAAAACTCGCCAGAAACTTGAGTGCCGAACTTGAGGGGAATCTTGAGGGCTGCAGAGCTGCGGAAAAAAGAAAAACAGGGATAAGGAACTAGAAAAAACATTAGGGAAGGAACGAATAGATAGAACAGATCAGGTAGTAAGGAGCTTATGCTATAGCGCACACAAAACCCGAACTCCACGTGTTAAAATACAACTTAACAGTGATCTGTTTTATTCTATTCGTTTTGTTCCTTAAATATACAAAAAATGCAAATTAGCAAATAAGCAATAAACATAAATAAGCTGTAAGCACTACACAAGAAAATAACCTGAGGGAAAATACAAGAATTAACTTACCAACCAGACGATATAAATTGTTCACCAACAAATTAAAATTAAAATATTTTGTATTGAACTGTTGCCTTTAAGGTGGCAGTTAGAGGAAAGAAAGAGTTCCAATCGACAATTTAAAATTTCGAATATCGAAAGACAAAAATGGAAGGGGAATTTGATCAAAATGAATGTTTTATTTTGGAGTGGCTAATGCGACAAGGAAACGGCATGTTTAGAAATGTATTAGAAATTTAGGAGGAAGTGACTAATGAGCCACAAAAATTAACTAAATAAAATAGTTTAAAAACAAAAAAGGTAACAAGCTAAACAGCATGTTACAAACTCAACAACACAGAAAGAGAAGAAGGGAAAAAATACAGAATACGGACAGAATAAGGAGAACAACATAATTACCAAACTGCATAAGCGAACACGTGACAATCCACGGGTGTCTGACGTTATACCTGAACGGTGGTTTCCGGGCACCCGGTGGAACAAAGAGGGGTGGAATGTTATGTGAGTATGACCACAGCGAGTCTCACACTATGTAGTGGTCGTAGACAGCCTCGGCTATCTGGGTCCGCTACATGTGCGTAAATGCATTTCAACCACCCTGGGATCGACGTATTGGCTACACCGCGGTGATGAGTTTTTTGCTGGGGTGTAGACAATAGGCCGACAAAAAAAAAGTTAGGTTAGGTTAGGTTAGGTTAGGTTAGGTTAGGTTCCACTCCTAGGAGCTGTATGACCTTGTCGTGGTGGAGTGGCTCAGTAACTTCTTCCCTTCTCGAGCCGCAAGGACGGGGAGGGGAGAGTGAAGCTAAGAAACAGCTCAAAAAAATGGTCAGTGGGTCACTGGGGGGGCTGCTGATGTCGAGTAGGTAGCACCAATAAATGCCAGTAGAAGATCCAACTCGCCCATGTTACATCCGAACACACCGACAAGTCCTACCAGATACGGAGGGCGAACGGCGAGTTCCCGGCGCCGTAAAACGGGGACCCCTCGGCTATGGTATGATAACCCAGACAGAAGAGTCCCGAAATCTACGGTGGAAGCCAACAGATGAATGGCCCTGCGGAGTGTGGTCGCGAACGATGCCTTTGGGAGACCGGGCAAAATCCCATCGTAAGTAGTCTTAGCAGGGCAAGGGCGCACTGCCCTGCTGGACCAATTTACGTCCCAGCTCGTGGGAACAACATGAATAATCTATCTATTAATCAGAAAGGGAGAGACCAGCCATCTGGAAGAAGAGACACAGACAAATTCGATATAAACCTACCAAGCGATAATGAATATGGCAAAAGGAAGGCAGTTCAAGAAGAGTTAAATCCATATAAACGAAAGGAAAGAACAGAAGTCTCCGTCTTAAACGAAGCGATAAAAAAGACCACCAGATTAGCCGAACATCTGGAGAAAGCGATTATAGAGGTTCCAAATACACAAAAATAAAAGAGTTAGTCAAACAACTAACAAGAAACGTTGAAGAGTACAATAGTGCCCATGTAAAAACCTGGCTCGATCAGAATAAATACGAACAGGAAGAAAAAATGACATACGACGAAATCATCCAAACCTCATCAGACAAACACGTAGCAACACTCCCAAAGGGGACTCGCACAATTGCCACACAAACCGATCCCTGGCATAGAGAAACATCAGTCTTGAGCAGCATTGAGAACATTACTTCAAAAGACGAATGCAGGTGCGCTATAGACAAGGTATGGGAGAATAAAGCCTTCGCAAATACTGAAGTCATAGTTAAGAACCCACTAACAAGAACCGACTGCGAAGTCAAGACCGTCTCGACAGACCCTGATGACCCAGGAATGACCAAGAGCATACAGAAACTATACAAAGAAGCGTACCCAGAACTGGACGGGCTTCAAAATAATATTGAAATATTGGAGAACACTTGTCACCCCCTTTTCTCCCTTTACTGGAGTTGAGGTGACAAAAGGGGGGGGGGGGTTTTTAAAAAATATACAACGTTGCCGGTTTCTCAACGGAGAGGGGTCGAGGTAAAATAAAAGACAATTATTTAACGGTTTCACCAAATTATTTTACGTTTACTGAATATTTGATAGTCACTCACTTTTATGTCCTAAAACAGTTTTCTAAGTGTGGAGTAGGTCTAACAGAAGGTGGCTCACGCCGGTGACCTACTTTCAGCTGTCGCTGTCAAGTGACAATCGAAAGCACGTTGTTAAAGATTAAACTAACCTAATACAAAACTAAAATATAAAATGATTATGTTTAAAAATAATATGTACAAGTGGGCACCGCTGATGGTTAAAATGTACAGTATAAATGACAATGTACTAATATACCAGATGGTAGAATGGCTTCCAAGAGTATACTTTTGGGAATACACTGAGGGGTTAGTATTTCAATTATTCATTAGGAAATATCTATGAGCAGTTGTCACAATAGGTTCCATTTATGTAGGTTCAACTTCCTAACGAATGGTGCAATGAAGTATAACAGTAAACCCTGATAGAGTTGTTGACAAACTATCTGAGACACCTACATGCAGCAGGCACAGCACAGTACTATAAACGATCTTACTTGAATGTATCTGGTGGTGTGTTTCCAATATGTTGCAGGAGCTGGACGAAGGGGGCTGATCCTCTACTGGTAAGTTTTCTGCCACTCGTATTCCTTTTGCGTAACTTACACGGCTTTGTTACATACTAGGAAGAGGTTTATGAAGAAAACTCTCACGCAGTCAGTGAAAAAGACTGAAGATGTTGTTGAAGACTGTTAACGAGAGAGTGGATAAGATGATGTACAAGACGGTGAATAATACAATGAATAAGACGATGAATAAGATGATGTCTAAGACGATGAATAAGATGATGTCTAAGACGATGAATAAGAGATCTGAAATACGAAACTCCCATGATGCCTAGGTCAATAAGAGAGAAGAGTGGGTACTTACCATGGATGGAGGGTGACCTCAAAGTAATATCCTTTTTCCTGTTAGGAGGAAATCCGCTAGATGCGTTTAAATAACCACTTAAGGTATCACTAAATTTTCCTAACAGATTACGATTGTAGCTGGGCTTAATCCGAAATAAATTCGAAAGAGCACAATTCAGGTGACCTCTTGAAAAGCACCAGCACAAGAATGGAGGATTATGGACCAGTCCAAGCCTCTCAAGGTCAAGGTCGGTCTTCTTTTATTTATTTACCCTTAGCAACAGGTGAGCAGGTCAAAGGTTAATGTAACAAGTAGCTGTATAGTTCATTGAACTTGACTTAATAGGTCGAAGGCCTCTTGAGAATTTATCAAAGATTCATTGTCAGAAAATGTAAACATAACCAAATAAAGTTTGGTCAATGATGTTGAACTATTGATTATTAACTATTTTAGTAAATGGTATTAGAGCAATATATACAAGGTGAGTGGTGGATTTCATTTACATTCATAAATACTATTTATCTTAATACAATTGTATGGTCAAAGTTAAAAGATCTCTTCAATACGCAATGTTGAATTGAAACCGTTACAACTCTCCCCTTACCAGAAAAAGGTTTTTTTCCTTATCAAAAACCGTTAATATTTTTTTTTCCAAAATTTTACCTAAATGAACTAAAACATAAATCTAAATATATACAACTAACAATAATATCCTATCTTCATTTTCCATCTCTGAATCAGTCTCATCCTCGTCTGGTGGGTGACTTTTCAGGTCTTTGGCATGCCACACTCCTCTACTACGTCCATTCAGTTCTATTAGCTCATATGACCATGGAGAGAGAACTCTATTAATAATAAGTGGTCCGTCAAACTTATGGGCTAATTTAGCTGTAACACCTTTTGACTTATCGGACTGAATGTACGCACGTTTCCAGACTCGCTGATTGAGGGAAAATTTCTCATCTCGCCTTCTCAGGTTGTAGCGGTGACGGTTGGTGTTGAAAGCTTTCTTGATTCTAGATGCTACGTCTTGAAATACCTCTTGCAGGGCATTGTTACGCGTCACGGGATCATAGACTTCGTCGAATGTTTCGAGTGGGTCGCTTTCAAGCCCACGAAAATCTAATTCTCGGGAGAAAACAATGAAGTTTGGCGATCGTTTAGTAACTTCGTGCCGACCAGATCTCATAGCACAAGCTACTTTTTGTAGATACCTGTCCCACATTCGATGGTTATCCGCAACGTATGATACGTATGAGCTGAGAGTAGTCTTCAGGACTCGATGATACCTTTCGACAGCATTGGCTTGCGGATGATAATTTGCCAAGTAATTTCTCCCAACTCCGTATTTGTCGAGTATGGATGTTATATGGGTGCTCTTGAATTGTTTTCCGTTATCCATAATAACCTTATCGGGAATACCAAACATGAGAAGGACGTGATCCTCCAAAATTTCCGCGATCTTGGGGCCCGTAGCGGTCCGAATGGGATAGAATAGTCACTCACCGACAGTATATACGAGTATCCCGAGGAAGACCTAGGAAGGGGACCTACCAAGTCAATACATAGTACTTGAAACGGTCGGGTAGTAGAAGGGGCGATGCTAAGCATCTGACCTCGAGAAGCTTGTTGTTCTGGCTTTGTTCGTAGGCAGGTAATGCATCGTCTGATACAACGAGCTACATCAGATCTCATTTTCGGCCAGTAATAGTGGTGATTGAGTCGCCCTAATGTCTTAAAGACACCTAAATGGCCGCAAGTGGGAGGTTCATGATGGGCTCTAATGAGGGTGCTTCGGTCTTCCTTGGGAACGACCTTTAACCAGTGTGCGTCGTTTAGAGCGAGATCGGGATAGGCTGGTTTCGCTAGCTTGAAGAGACTGCCGTTTTCAACTCTCCAGTCTGGATATTTATCTGGATCTTTAGAGACTCTATGCAACTGGCGCTTATACCAAAGATCTCTGATTGGCGTAGCTTCTGGTGTAGGATGTACTGCATCCACGCAGGTAACAAACCGCGACAAAGCGTCGGGTACGACATGTGCAACACCCTTACGGTGAATAATATCAAAGTCGTACTGTTGCAATCGTACTGCCCATCTAGCCACGCAACCGGACTGATCCTTGAAATTATAAAGCCACTTAAGGCTGTAGTGATCTGTGATGACTTGGAAGTGGGTACCCTCGATATATGGCCTAAATTTCTCCACAGCATGTGGGTCCGCCAAGCAATCTTTTTCGGTCGTACTAAACTTGCGCTCAGCCCTGGTTAGGGACCGACTCAAGTACGCAACAACTCGCTCACCATCATCATGCATTTGTGACAGGGTTGCTCCAATGCCGTAATCACTAGCATCAGCCTGGATCGTGAATGGCAAATCAAAATTCGGGCATGTAAGGATTGGAGCAGTAATAAGGTTTTCCTTGATTTTTCTCAATGCGGCTGCACAAGATTCATCCCATAAAAACTTTGCGTTTTTGCGCAGCAAGGCCGTTAACGGGGCTGTTAAGGTAGAAAAATTTGGGACAAATCGCCGATACCACGAAGCTAGACCTATAAGTCGGCGAACCTCAGATACTGATTTGGGATCAGGAATGTTAAGGATAGCTTCCACCTTACCAGGGTCCATTAGTAAACCAGAGGAATTTACTAGATACCCGAGATATTTTAATTCCGGTTTGCAGAAGTGACATTTGTCAAGATTTAGAGTTAAACCAGCTTCTCTTAGTTTGCCTATGACAGTTGCCAACACCTCTAAATGTTTCTCAAATGTTGGTGTACAGATAATTATGTCGTCCAAGTACACAAAAACGAATTGTTCAAGTTCGTATCCAACGACACGATCAATGAACCTCTGCCAAGTGCAAGTGGCTGTATGTAAACCGAAGGGCATTCTTTTAAACTGGAACAACCCTCTGGTGGGAACCACAAACGCAGTGAGTGGTCTGGACTTCTCCGCGACCGGAATCTGCCAATAAGCCGATTTAATATCTAGCGTAGTTAGATATCTTGCATCCCTGAGCTTATCTAGTGTCGCTGCTACGAACGGGATTGGGTAAGCGTCTTTTTCGCTGACCTGATTTAGTTTCTTGTAGTTTACGCAAAATCGGTAGGTACCGTCAGACTTCCTAACTAAAACTAAGGGGGACGCTCATGGAGAAGTAGAGGGTTCCACTATATCCTCGGCCAGCATTTTGTCCAATTCGGCATTCACCTGACGTTGCAGGGCAGGGGAAAGAGGATAGTGTCTTTGTTTGATGGGCTGTGCCTTGGTACGAATCTCGTGTTCAACTAGATGAGTGCAGCCTAACTTGTTTCCCATGGCCTTGAAAGTAGACTCTATCAACTCTTCCAATTTCGCCTTCTGAGCCACCGATAGGTGCTCTAAGGACTGAATAGCCGACACTTGGGTACAAGGAAGCTCACCCTTAGTCCTAAAAGACCATTGTCCTGAATACAAATCAGGCACAATTCCCATATAGACCCAAAAATCTATTCCCAAGATAATCGAATGCGGCAGACTAGGCAATACCATCAACTCTAATACCCTCACTCTGTCTTGTAACTGTACAGGAGCCATAATGGATCCTAGGATTTTGCACGTACCACCATTTGCGACAACACACTCTCCTGAAGATGGAGACGTGTTAAGAGAACAAACTGACTTAAGCTGGTTCCATCCGGAGCCACCAACAACTGTCTTAGAACAACCGCTATCCAAAAGAGCCAAAAATTGATTTCCTAATATGTTAATCGTAAGATAGGGACGATTGTCTTCTTTTGAATGGGAAATGACGAAATCTAATAATACTGATAGGGACGATGATGATAAAAACCTTGATTGGGTCGGAATTTCGGCAGTGAGTCCCCACCGACCTATTGAGGACCCGTATTCCTGTTTTTTGAACAGGTAGGGCAGTTTCTAATCATTACTCCTCGGTAACCACACTTAAAACAAAATTTTGCCTTAGGATCAGGGCAATCGCGGAACTTGTGTGTTTCCTTCCCACAATTCCAGCATTTCGGTAGCGTCGAGGATACTTTTGTTGCATCCAGAAGGGTCGAGCTAACTTCTGCCCTACTTGTCTCTGTTGGTATTGGCCTTACTAATGACACATTTTGGTTTTGAGCGGGCCTACGATATGCCAGCTCTGGTTCACCCTCTTCAGTCTCCTCAATGGCTCGGCCCAACCGCAACAATTCTTGAACGGTGTTCACCCGATGAAGAGACAATTGGGTTTGTATGTATGGAAGTAGGTTTCTACGGATAATATTCACCCGATTTCCTTCTGACGGAGGTTGATCCAATCTCCTGAACAAATTCTCCATAGCAGTTATAAAGTTGAGAACCCTTTCTTGAGAACCTTGTGTCCGTCGGCGTATCTCATCCCAAAGACTGTACTCGTAATCGTACGGTCGAAATGCTTCCTTCAATTTCGAAACCAAGTCCTCCCACGATGTAAACGTACACGTTCTGTACCAAAACAAAGCATCCTGGACAAATAGCTCTGGGGCCGATCGAAGAAGTTCTTGAGTACTAATCCCTCTGGACATTCGTAACTCTTCAATCCGTTCCAAGAAATCGTTCACGCTTGTACGACCATTGAATTTTATGTTCCACCTGTGAACATCAGAGTAGGAGTGATCTCTTGTTTCCTGAGGTCTGCGAGCTGAAATCGGAGATATGTAAAGGTCATCGAATTGATCTGGAAGTCGATCTGACGCTGGCAAATTTTGATACGTTAGCCTGCTGGATTCTCCATACGTTGCTAGACGTGAGTCATTGGGCAAAAATTGTACCTGAGAAACATTTCTAATGGGTGCATTTTCTCTATGTCTCACCATATCTAAATCGTAAGGTACATAGCTATTCTGATATCCGCTGATTGGTGCTGAGGTGGTGTAACCTTAAAAATTGAGCTCAATCCCGAATAAGAATAAAGTCATAAAATTTAATTAATTAAAAAAAAGTGCAAGATTGTGAATAAATTTGTCTGCTTGGTTACATAAGTTTCGGTTGCTCCGGTGACCTTAGGCCTTCGACGTCGCTCAGAACGGAGGTAGGGGTGGATCCCTCTTATTGATCTTCCGGACAAAATAGTAGACAACTTGTGTGGGCGCCAACTGAGTTTTCCACTTTGGCCTAGCACGACGAATTTCCCCCGATAACCCAGTAAAACAAGGGATGAAAATAAAAGGCAAACCTCAGCTTATGTTCTTTATAATAACTAAAATAAAATACCTAATATCCTTAAGGAATATTTTACAATTATTAGCTAATGTGAACCCTAGTAAATGCCCCCCCCCCCCACTTAAAGAAAATAGTGAGAAAAAAAACCCAAATGATTAACAATTAAATTCCCAACATATCCCAGTTAATTGACCTTACGTAGTGGGAAATTAATATGGAGGTTCGAGTGTACCAATACAGATTCAATACAAACTTTCAATTATATGTTACCTGAAAAATAGTGTAAAGTTTATGAAAAAAACAATTCCATATAAGGCCACACCGTAGTCAAGGCGTTGGTACCAAGGCAGAGACGCATGCGCAAGTGGATAAAATTATGAAAATTAAATTGTGAAAATTCACCGCAAAATATTAATTTCCACCATTACAATTGCCTAATAAAATAAATCAGTAGGAACTACCTAGCTAATGTATATACATATTGGCGTAAAGCCTGAAGTAAAAATAAGTAAATAGAGCAGAAAAACCCCCGATACCAGGTTACCCTCAATGTGGTTTTCTTCAAGAAGTTGTTGAAGAGTAGCAACAAACTGCAGAAGACATCACCATCGATCTACTAGGTAAACTCCAAACATCCCGAAGTGTGTATCTGGCCCCACAGGTGAAGTGTGTATCTGGCCCCACAGGTGAAGTGTGTATAATCTGGCCCCACAGGTGAAGTGTGTATCTTGAGGGTGGTAAGTATACCTTGGCCCCACCGGTGAACCCTTAAAAATTAAAACAGGTATCAGCTAAAAACTGAGCCTATACAGGAACCAATGAAACACCTCGACAAGTTAAGCTTGTCTCGGCCTATGCCAGAAGTAACGTACAAATCAAAATCAACCCCAAATTAACTTAATCAAATCCACAAAGTAGTCATAAGGTCTACTTACAATCAACAGTGTCAGTAACAGTATACTACCCTGAATTTAAATCAAATAATAAGAATGCGAAAAGCATCTAAAATAAACTGTTTTTGGTCGTAACCAGGGTAAGTTTGAGGAACCACCCACGAATTATAGTATTCGTTAGACTAAAGCGGGCAAAGAAAACAAAATATACACAGGGTAACAGAATAGACTGTCTTAATCAAAAATTTACAATCAACAGGTAGTATTTTACCACCAACTGTTTTATCTACAAAAACTACAAATCTATGAGACATACCTTTTCCAAAAAGGGTCCAATACTCAAAATTTTCCTTACTGGATGGCTACCAACAAATAACGAACCAACAACAGGTGGCCCACCTCCAATTTCAAAACTTCAACGTTGGCGATTTCCTTTAAATAGTGATAAATACATAGTGATGCGAAAACAGTAAGTAGAGAAAATACTTACAATCGTTTTAGTGCAATATATCCCCTATAAGGGTTTGTGAAAACGGCTTCCAGAACAGGACGGAATTCTTCAACAATACGAACTCCCGTAGAACTAAAATATTAGCCGTATATCCCACAACTCATTCAGAACGAGAACCTATAAATCCCAGCAGGAGATGACTACCCAGTCATTAATAAAATTCAGATTCAAGTTCCATGCACTTTTGGAAACCAACTATCAAGTAGGAGAACACACCGGAAAGAAGGGTAACTGACACTTCCTCAACGTCAATACAGAATACTACCATGAAGAAACCTACCCGAAACATACATCCGAACTACACTGCTCACTACACCGAGCGTGTTCCGCGCAGATCAAGTCATGAAGTGCTACACTTCCCTCTATGTAAGTCAATATGCATTCGCGAGTAAAACAGCCTACACTCCTGAGTAGCATCGAATAAACGCTCTAACAATTCCGTAAAACGGAGCGACATTTGTCTTTGGACTCATAAAGTCACAGAGCAAACGCTCTATCTCTGCCGACAACATCGGCGCGACAAACTAAGTTGTCTGTGGACTCTTAAAGTCACAGAGCATTGCTCTATCTATGCTAACATCGGCGCGACAAACTAAGTTGTCTGTGGACTCTTAAAGTCACAGAGCATTGCTCTACCTATACCGACAACATCAGCGCGACAAACTTAGTTGTCTGTGGACTCGTAAAGTCACAGAGCAACGCCTAACATCAAGTACGACTACACTCAGCGGCATGACGAACGAACGCTTTTATGCAAGACACAGCTGTCACAGGCCAATTGTCAATGTCATCCTACAAATAAACACTTGTAAACATTGGGCAGAAAAATAAAGTATATATTATAAACTATTCAAATAAATTTGAGCAATAGATAGTACCACAATACCCTCCTGTCAAAGTAAACAAAGCAAAATCAAACACTCGGATTTAACATACAAAACACATGGCGATAACAGCTAATATATTATAAGTAGATGTTCAGAAAATATTCGAATGCCATCTTACACAGAAGATTTCTAGCTAGTATGTATTTGCTTAAGCCAAAATATGGTAGATAAATGAAGAAAATATACCTTTAACTCAAAAGTAAAGTATGTCTTTATAGATCAGTAAGTTTTATCAAACCTAATTACTACTTTAAATGTTTTAGAACTCAAGTCAAGGAGTCAGTAATAATTTATAACTGAACCCTAATAAACTTTAGCGTTTATCAACCTGAAGCGGACAAAGTATTTGGACTACTGTGGCTACACCCCAAAGGTGATATAATCAAAGCCAGAAACAAAATTAGTAGTCCCACGGTAACTAAAAACTTAAGTAAAATCCACAAGAGAGAAAACCCCTTACTACCCTTAATTATGAATTATAATATAACGAAGAAAAAGAAACAACTAACATGAATATATCTATACGGACATTTACCAAATAGGCGCTAGTTTTATTATTTACCTTACCTAGCGACAAAATATAAAATTGTTGTCAAGATGTGAAGACAGGTATGGTTACAGCCTGCACCACTTCACCGGAAGGATGATGGCAGAGTAGTCCCTAAAACTCTGGGCTGACAGAAACTATATAACTACTGAAGTACTTTCGTAGTGAACAATTGATATTAGTTGATATTAGAAAAATAGAGACAATATCGGTCAGGTAATTACTATATACAAATACTTAATATATACAATAGACGTAGTGACAAATTCAACCGTTACAGTGGGTAATGGATCTGTTGGCGGGGTTACATAATCTGGAAGTTCATATGGAACATCTATGAAATCTCCTAGTATCGGCAAACTTCTCGAAACCCTGTGAATGGGAGGATTCGGTTCGTCAAGGAAAGAAATAAGCGGTTCATCTACATTCTGAGGGCAGGAGCGGTTTGGATACGCTCTGGTTTCAGTAACCCTTTCTGCTCTCTCTTGACCGTGTATGGTGACTGGTGTCTTTAAGAGGGAGGCTACGCCTGCCCTAGCCAGGAAGACTGCGGCCGCTTGGAGATCAAATGACGGGACAGTGTCCTCACGAGCCGGTCTGTATCCTCCTGGTGGCCTAGCTGCTTCGTAAGCTAGATTGAGTCTACCAAATAATTGTCTCGCTTGATCAGCCAGTCTGAGTCGCCTTGTCTCTTCCTCTCGGCAGGATCCTCTAACTCTATTCAACCGATTCGACAGATGTTCTAAACGAGAATAAATTCGGCGGAAATCATTTTCTGAGTTTTCTGGATCATACAAGTCTATTTCCTGTGTCAGTTCCTCGACTTTATTTCTACATACCTCGAGTTCGCCTAGATAGTCTAACTCCAAATTTATTTCCCCAGTCATAACACCTGTTTCTTTTTCCCGCTTCAGAACTTCACGTAACGCAGCTCGCTTTTCTGATACGGTCTGGTAGCCTGGTAAGCCTCTTATGCGCAATTCATAAGTAAGTTCATCACTTTTTAGCCTATTGACTTCCATTTTGTTGTTTTCTATGCCAATCTCTAACTAAATATACCCAAAACCCCACCCTCACCAAGAAAAAAAATAAGTGAGAGAAATCAGAATACAGCGACAATACAATACAATATTGAGAAAAGTTTTTATTTTTCTTGTAAATATGTAAATAAATAGTTGTAGGTAATATTTTGTAAGTTAGTATTAATTGTTAGGATAGGTAGTAATATATTTTGAGTTTAGTATAGTTCTTAGTAATAACTAGTAATAGTTTGTACCCAATATAAGTTTGTAAATATATATATTTAAGCTATCTACCGAATTTTAAATTTTTCTTACTAATACCTGCTCAAACAAACAAAAAAACAAAATTCTGAAATTTTAAATTATTACTTATATTGCTCCGAAAATTTTTATACGTACGCCTATGGTCGCAAAATTATCCAATTATTATTAACAAACCAGTAAATTAAGAGCTAAAATAATCCTATTGAGATCCTTACAATCAAAACAAAATATAGATTCAATTATTTTGTATAAATTTTTCAAACTAAGAAAGAAATACTTCCAAAATAAATATTATCTAGTATCAAACCAAAATAACAGAGATAATAAACCAGATTTTAAAAAAACTAGTTAATTATATATAGCACCTACGACCGAAATCTATATTAATCGAGTGATTCGGAATCGATATCTACTCGATGCCTCACAAATTGTTTACAATTCGACCACAGAAAAATATCGGATCGATAGATTATTTGTCCTAAATTCTAAACGTATACCAGCCACAGGTAGTGGATGTATAAACCAAACGTCGATGACCACAAATTAGAATGACGTCGTGAGTAGAGTTGCAAATAATACCAAGTTTGAAAAAACCCAAAACAAAAAAAAACTGCTTTATAAAAACTACAACTTTAACACCTCCAAGAGAAGAACAAAAAACCATGAAATTCCTATGAATATGTGCTATTGATATTTTATAGGTGTACAAAAAAACATACAGGGAACAGGGAACACCCTTACACCCACTGCAGCAAGACGTAAAAATGGCAACCTTCAACGTAAAATAAAATAATGAAACTAACTTCAACCAATTGTTGGGCGCCAATTTGTCACCCCCTTTTCTCCCTTTAGTGGAGTTGAGGTGACAAAAGGGGAGGGGGGTTTCTTAAAAAATATATAACGTTGCCGGTTTCTCAACGGAGAGGGGTCGAGGTAAAATAAAAGACAATTATTTAACGGTTTCACCAAATTATTTTACGTTTACTGAATATTTGATAGTCACTCACTTTTATGTCCTACAACAGTTTTCTAACAGAAGGTGGCTCACGCCGTTGACCTACTTTCAGCTGTCGCTGTCAAGTGACAATCGAAAGCACGTTGTTAAAGATTAAACTAACCTAATACAAAACTAAAATATAAAATGATTATGTTTAAAAATAATATGTACAAGTGGGCACCGCTGATGGTTAAAATGTACAGTATAAATGACAATGTACTAATATACCAGATGGTAGAATGGGATTACACTGAGGGGTTAGTATTTCAATTATTAATTAGGAAATATCTATGAGCAATTGTCACAATAGGTTACATTTATGTAGGTTCAACTTCCTAACGAATGGTGCAATGAAGTATAACAGTAAACCCTGATAGAGTTGTTGACAAACTATCTGAGACACCTACATGCAGCAGGCACAGCACAGTACTATAAACGATCTTACTTGAATGTATCAGGTGGTGTGTTTCCAATATGTTGCAGGAGCTGGACGAAGGGGGCTGATCCTCTACTGGTAAGTTTTCTGCCACTGCGTAACTTACACGGCTTTGTTACAAACTAGGAAGAGGTTTATGAAGAAAACTCTCACGCAGTCAGCGAAAAAGACTGAAGATGTTGTTGAAGACTGTTAACGAGAGGGTGGATAAGATGATGTACCAGACGGTGAATAATACAATGAATAAGACGATGAATAAAACGACGAATAAGATGATGTCTAAGACGATGAATAAGATGATGTCTAAGACGATGAATAAGAGATCTGAAATACGAAACTCCCATGATGCCTATACCTTGTTTTTAAACTAGGAGGAGCATTTTAGGAAACCTCAAACACACCACTAAAAGTAACTAGATTGGGAGAGTGTTCCGAAAGGGTCGTGTTCAGACTTTTTAAACTAATTGACAATTACGTGAAATATGTTTTGTACTGCTGGTAGTTGTCGTAGCCAATGAGGGATCAAGGCATGTCTAAATATCGAATAATCATTGGCCACAGGCCATGATGAAAGTAGTGAGCAAATGACACATTATTGGGAAAAAATGTATGGTTATAATAGGTAGTTTATGTAAAATTTATTAATAATTTGAGGATAAATAAGTATAGTAAATTTTATACCCATTAAGAATAAGACCATCCTTATTTATTATTAATAAATCGGTTGAAACAAAAAATTACCAACAAAAATGAACGTCGTAACTAATTTATTAGATGTCACGTTTTTGAAGTTACGTCAAATTTTGATTTCATGTTAATGTCATAACGCAAAATAAGATATAAAAATGCGATATTCTGATGAATCCAAAAAACTTATGCTTAATGTAGTAAACTATTTTCAAAACGATTTAGGATCTCGATTTAAGGCAATTCAAAAAGCGTCCGAAGCACTAAAAGTTCCAGAAAGCACATTATATAATCTTGAAAAACCAAACAGAGCTACAGATTCCGAATTTAGAAGAAATATGTCTGCAAGCGTTTCCCGGAGCAAAACCCGAACTACAAAAAATACCCTGCATTGTTTGAGGGAAGTAATTTATAAAATGTATGCGCGAAAGGATAAAATCACAGTAGAAACTATTTTACGGCAACTTATCGAAGAGTCTCCAGAAACTAAGATTTCCAAAAGTTCGTTATATTTGGGTATTAAAAAAATGGGTTTTCATTTCAAAAAACAGGATGGAAGAAAACATTTATTGGAAATGCCTGCAGTCAGATTAAAAAGAATATTATTTTTGAACAAATACCATGCTGCTAAAAGCGAAAAGCTCTTTACACCTGTTTTTCTGGATGAGACATGGGTTTTTAGTAAAAGCGGGGACAGAAGAATGTGGCAAGATGGTACTAAACACAGTGATTTAAAAATAACTGGAAGTGGGACACGATATGTAATTGTTCATGCCGGTAATAAAAAAGGTTTTGTGGCAAATGCATCGCTTATTTTTAAATGCAATAAAAAAACAGGCGATTACCATGATAACATGAACACCGAAAATTTTGAAAATTGATTTAAACAGCAACTAATTGTAAACTTGGAAGAACCATCGTTAATTATAATGGATAACGCAACGTATCACAGTCGCCTGGATGAAGAAATCCCAAGAAAAAGTTGGAGTAAAACACGCATGTTAGAATGGCTCAAAAAAAGAATATTCCTTTTCCAGATCACATTTTAAAGGATGCTGTTTGGAATATAATTGAAAAGCAAGTTTTGCCAGAAAAAAATTATCATTTAGACAAATACGCTGCCGAGCATGGTCATTGTGTTCTCAGGCTACCACCCTATCATTGCCATTTTAATGCCATCGAAATGGTATGGTCAGAAACTAAAAGGCATTATGACCAAGCTATTACGAAAACTGCAAGGTCACCTACTGAAGTCTTAAAAGTATGGAATGACGTTGTAAAAAATGTACCGGAGCAACACTGGCAGAATTACATAAATCATACAGAGAAAATTATTTCTGAAGCATGGGAAGTAGAAAACAAACTGGACCTACTAAACATCGAACCTATGGTGATCTCTGTATCCAATGAATCCGATGATGAACTATCACTTTCCGAAAGTTATTCTGATTTAGAAACTAATTGAACTTTGCCTTGAAGATCACGTTGTCATTTTTTTAAAATCTAGAATTTTTACTTAATCGAACTCTGAATTGCCATATTTTTTTAAAAAAACTATGTATTTAGTTAATAAAACAATGTTTTTAAAATTAGTGCGCTTCTTTTATATTCCTTTATTATGTCAACATCTTTAGAATTTTATGAATTTCATAAAATTAATTTGTATTATTACAAACCGCCACTGATAATATGAAATTTCAAGTCACTACGCCAATGCAATAAGAAATATGTCAAGCATTTGACATGACAAAGGTCATAACCTAATTTTTTTCATGCGGGTTCAGATAGTTCAAGAAGCCGCATACGTTAAGTTACTAAAACGGCTGGTACCTCTATAGTAAAATTAATACCTATTTAGAGGTACCAGCCGTTTTAGTAACTTAACGTATGCGGCTTCTTGAACCATCAGACATTAACATGAAATCAAAATTTGACGAAACTTCAAAAACGTGACATCTAATAAATTAGTTACGACGTTCATTTTTGTTGGTAATTTTTTGTTTCAACCGATTTATTAATAATAAATAAGGATGGTCTTATTCTAAATGGGTATAAAATTTACTATAAATAGGTATTAATTTTACTATACGTAAAAAATGCAATTGTATGTTTCAGTTATTCTTTATTTACGTTTGACGCTTAGGTATAGCACAAACTAAAACTGAACAGAAGTTTTAATATCGAAAAATGCGATAATATTGTACTGTAATATATATAAAACTTGATGTAAAAATATTTAGAAAAATAAGATTTTACTTGGAAACTTATATTATTAACAGGAAAGAACAAGCATGGATTTTGTTTATCAAACTGAATAAATGATAAAAATAGCACTTAACTTGGTTGGAATATAATACTTTGTTAATAATAAAACAATCAACAACAAATGCAAAAAAGTGGTACAGTCAGATTGAAGTAATGAATATTTTCATATAAGTAAACACAAAACTGACAAATGTCGTTATCAGTTGCATCAAAAGTGCTGTGTGAAACGGGCTGCAGTCTGACCAATCACTAGGCAGCAGAAATTTCAACTTAAATTCAAATCGCTCCTCTTAGTTTAAAAACAAGGTATAGGTCAATAAGAGAGAAGAGTGGGTACTTACCATGGATGGAGGGTGACCTCAAAGTAATATCCTTTTTCCTGTTAGGAGGAAATCCGCTAGATGCGTTTAAATAACCACTTAAGGTATCACAAAATTTTCCTAACAGATTACGATTGTAGCCTGGCTAAATCCGAAATAAATTCGAAAGAGCACAATTCAGGTGACCCCTTGAAAAGCACCAGCACAAGAATGGAGGATTATGGACCAGTCCAAGCCTCACAAGGTCAAGGTCGGTCTTCTTCTATTTATTTACCCTTAGCAACAGGTGAGCAGGTCAAAGGTTAATGTAACAAGTAGCTGTATAGTACATTGAACTTGACTTAATAGGTCGAAGGCCTCTTGAGAATTTATCAAAGATTCATTGTCAGAAAATGTAAACATAACCAAATAAAGTTTGGTCAATGATGTTGAACTATTGATTATTAACTATTAACTATTTTAGTAAATGGTATTAGAGCAATATATACAAGGTGAGTGGTGGATTTCATTTACATTCATAAATACTATTTATCTTAATACAATTGTATGGTCAAAGTTAAAAGATCTCTTCAATACCCAATGTTGAATTGAAACCGTTACACACTACAACCATAAGATCCAAAATCAACGAAAAGACAAAAAAACAGATAATAAGGATACTCCAGCTTCGAGGACATTTGGGATAGACTAGAAGCCATCAGAAACGAATTAGAGGCAGGAATGACAGTTGCTTTCCATCACATCGTCGGATGGACAGTAACCCGGCTAAGAAAAATTATAGAAATTGTATTCCAGAAATCAGGGATAAAAGCTCTTATACTCACTACCTCAAACTATAAAAAGGAAAGCACCCAAACGAAAGAAAAGCCAACATATGGGATGATGGTGACTAGCGCCAATACCAACTACCAAGGAATATTGAAAGCAGTCAAAGAAGCCATAAATGGTTAACCCGAAGTGGATAAAATAAGAAACGTCAGGAGTACTCGTTACGGAAAGCTGCTAATAACTATGGACAAAGATAAAGATGCACTTAAGAATATAGACATTCTTATTAAACAGCACAATGCTGAAATAAAGACGACCATGCTCGGCGACGACAAATGGGGACATGTCCACATAAAAGGCATGGAGGCAGAGACACCGAAAGAGGAAGTAATTGAAGCCATCGAAAATAAAATAGGAGACCTGCGAGGTGACTTCAAGATAGGAGAATTCAGGCCAACAGGAGCAAACATGGCAGCAGTCACTGTCTCCACGAGGGATAAAAAAATCGACGAACTACTGAGGGACAACTACATTAGAGTAGGTCTCGCGAAATGCTGAATGGAGAGAAGAATCAAGGTACCTAGGTGCGGAAAATGCTGGTCTTATGACCACGACATTAAGATATGTGACGGTAGGGATCGAAGGAATAACTGCCATAAATGTGGAAAAGATGACCATAAATCGACGGAATGTAAAAACGAGAACTACTGCCCAATATGCGCTGTTACAGGACACCGTATCGGAACATCAAACTGCAGCAAGTTTAAGAACGCATTAAAGAGGGCAAGACTATCAAGCAAAATGACAAACATGTACTCTAAGAAAGAGACTACTGAGATACCAAAGGAGAAAACGAAGGAACCAATAGTGATAACTGACCCAACCGAGGACGAAGACTTAGAGGTCTTCGAAGATATGACAACATAACATCCACGCAGACACTTATCCCAATCGGAGGGGAAAGAAAAAGGGGGTTAGTTAACATTCACTATAATACACATTAATATAGGAAGGACAAGGATAGCCCACGATACCCTACATGTCATGATGGCGGAAACCAACGCGGATATCGCAGTGGTTTGCGAACCAAATAAGAAAATAACAAAATCACACAAATGGATATCTGACAAAAATTTAGATGTAGCAGTAACAATAGCGAACCGGAAACTAGGAATAGAATCAGTAGAGAACAGAAACGGATACGTGACAGTAAAACTCAAAGACCTAAAAATCATAGGGTGCCATATATCCCCCAACATAGACATGCAAGCATATAAAAACAAAGTGAGTGAAATCATGAACGAAATTCCATATGGCCAAGAAAAAATTCTAATCCTAGGGGACATTAACACAAAATCAAGCTTATGGGGATCGCCAGCGACAGAGAAAAAAGGCGGCGTGTGGGAAGAATGGATTGCCCAAAAAAACCTCACATGCTTAAATAACGGAAACCCCACTTTCATCCCAGGAGCTACAAAAAGCCACATTGATGTGTCGTTTGCACACCAGCCATGGCGAAAGAGATAAATAACTGGAAGGTACTTGACACAGAAGTATTCACATACCATCGACCAATTATTATCAATTACGGAAAAACAAGCAAAACCTATAAATCGAGGAACACATGGCGTAGGTTCGACCCGAATCTATTCAAAGAAATATCGGACAAAAGAGGAAACGACACAAACAATATCGACCTCACAAATATGATAAGAAAAACCACCAAAGAGTACAACACATACAGAAGTAGGTTCCCATACTGGTGGACGGATGAAATTGAGGAATGTAGGAAAGAGTGTATAAAAAGAAGAAGGATTCTAACAAGAGCCCACCGAACAGATATTGACCCTGAAAAAATCGCTAAAGATCTAAGAACCGCCAAAAAGATTCTGAAGAAAGAAATCTGCAAACGGAAAAGGACAATGTGGAAGAACATGATCGAAAAACTAAATGAGGATATATGGGGCGACGGATATAAATTAGTCCTTAAAGAACTGAAGTCACTGACACCTTATAACTTGACAGATGAGAGAAAATGGCAAATAGCCGAGCATCTATTCCCAAAAAAACCACATAACACATACGAAGCTGTACCAGAACAAAATGTGGAACAGATCACGATAGCAGAGCTGTTAGAAGGAAGCGGAAAAATCGTCGGCGGTAGGGCCCCAGGCCCCGATAAAATTCCCCCAGTTACTATCAAAAAAGCGGTGGAAGTGAACCCAAACGCCTTCCTCGAAGTATTTAGTAGTTTTATCGAAAAACAAAGCTTTCCAAACGAATTCAAAGCCGCAAATCTAACATAGATCTGGAAACAGGGAAAACCACTGGATGAAAACTCTTCATATAATCCCATTTGCTTACTAAATTGCCTTGCTAAGCTGTTTGAAAAAATAATAAAAAATAGGATCGACAATTATCTAGAATCGAACAACAAGTTGTCAAAAATGCAATACGGTTTCAGAAAAAACAGATCCACGATCAGCGCTGTTGAGCATATAGTAAACAAGGCTCGCCAATGTAGGAAAAAATGGGTGGCACTAGTAATGATCGATATTAAGAACGCCTTCAACGCTGCTTCATGGCCCCACTTTGTGCAGGCATGCATAGACAAAAGTATACCGAACTACCTCATTAACATAATTAAAAGCTACCTATGTAACCGAGAAATCATCGTTGCACCTAAAAAAAAGAATGGAAACTACCTCTGGAGTTCCACAAGTTTCGGTACTAGGGCCGACCTTGTGGAACATACTCTACGATAACATTTTACACATAAAAACCCCAAGAGGAGTGACCTTGGTTGCATTTGCAGATGACCTTGCCATATTCATAGAACAGGACAACTCAGCTTCTCTGATGAATAATGGGAACAAAACGCTAAATAGTGTTGACACATGGTTGAAAGAGAACAGTCTAGAACTCGCAGCCCATAAAACGGAAGCTATCATATTGAAGGGACCATGCGATAGAAAACACATTAAGTTTAACCTAAACGGCACCGAAATCTCCATAAAAAAGACAGTTGAATACCTGGGAATTTACCTAGACGAAAGACTCCGTTTTACCGAACAGGTTAAAAGAGCATGCACCAAGGCAAATGACCGAGTTAGCAAGCTCACAAAAATATTGCCCAATATCGTCGAGTCTGAAGCGAGAAGTACTAGAAGGGGTCGTGAACTCCATATTATTGTACGGAGCACCAGTCTGGCATACCGCTTTGAGATATGGCTACATTAAGCGAAGTATGGAGAGCGTATAACGGAAAATACTTATAAGAGCAGGTATGGCATACCGCACAGTGTCTGCGGCCGCAATACAAGTGGTATGCGTGATTCCACCCTTACACATCCTAGCGGACGAACGGAAAAGGCGCTATGCTAGTGAAGATACCAACACGAGAAACAACGACGAAGAGAGAGACAGGACACTAGAACTATGGCAACACGAATGGGCCACAGAGAACCTAGGAGCTGTAAGATCTTGTAGTTTGGTGGAGTGGCTCAGTAACTTCTTCCCTCCTCGAGCCGCAAGGACGGGGAGGGACGAGTGAAGCCAAGAAACAGCTCAAAAATGGTCAGTGGGGCACTGGTGAGGCTACTGATGCCGAGTAGGTAGCACCAATAAATGCCAGTAGAAGATCCAAAATGCCCAAGTTACGACCGAACACGCTGACAAGTCCTACTAGACAGGGGGGGCGAACGGCGAGTTCCCGGCGCCGCAAAACCGAAACCTCTTGGCTATGGTATGGTAACCCAGACAGAAGAGTCCTGATGGAGTAAACCAGCAGTAAAAAATCCCCCTAATCCCGAGGTGTAACACCATCGCGCCCATGGGATGCATGGCACCAGGGGTCACGGGCGTGTCTCGAGCGATGCCCGATGGATATGGCAAACCGTAGGGGAATGCAGCCTTAGCGGGGTATGGGAGCACTGCCCCGCCGGACCTCACTTCTGCCCAACTCGTGGGATAATATGAGTAATAGTTCGAAAAAAAATATCATAGAAATTGACATAACCGAGGGCGACCCGAGCGGTTTTAAAAATTTGGGAGTAGACACCGAACAGGGAAGGCGAAGGATAAATTCCCTCCTAGAAAGTTGGAACAAGACTTTAGGATCCAGTGGCACGAAAAGGAAAGCAAACCTATCGTCCTCGGATGAGAATATTTACAAAAAGAGAGAGTGTGTGGAATATTTCACCCTCGTTGATGGTCTGGAGAGATACCTGAAACTGGTAAATGACCTCCAAAAGCTAGTAGCCGATATACCAAACACACACACTAAAATTAAAGAGTTGACCCAGAAATTCGCAAGAAATGCGGGAAACTTCAAGAAGGATATGGTAATGACATGGCTTAAAAAGCACCGGTACGAACCCACCGAGAAAATGGAAATTGAGTCGGGCACACAAACCGAATATATATTTGACCCCTCATGAAAGGAAACGGCGGAGATGGGTACCCAAACCGACCCGTGGCATGCGGGGACAACAGGATCTCGAACATAGAAGGCATACAAAGCTTTAGTGGATGGAAAGAGACAACGGGCCTGAGCTGGGACAATGGTCTTTTCAAAAGAACCAAAGTGGTGGTAGGAAACCCCCTCAATGCAGGAAATGAAGTGGTGAAGGTGGTCATGATAGAGCCGGGTGACCCTATGATGACAGGCAGTATACAAAAGATATACAAGGAAAAGCATCCTGAGCTGGCTGAGATAGTTGAGCCTTACGAGGTACTAGAGCAGAAGACGGTCATCAAATCCAAAAAGGAGAAAGTAACTTAAAAAATCATAAGGATTGCACACTCGGGGGAAGCAGAGGACGTATGGAGGCACATCGTCACGGTTCGAGAGGAGATAGGCCCTCAGGGGAAGGTAGCATTCCACCATATACAGTGTATATCGGTAGGGGATCTCAGGAAGATGTGTGAAATAATATTCAGAGACACGGAAGTAGATGTGAGCATATACACTACAGGAAAGAAGGACCAAATGACCTACGGCATGATTGTAACCAAGAAGGGGTTAGGATACAAGGACATACTGTCCAATGTCAAAACCGCGGTAAAAAATTCCGGAGCATCTGAAGCGATACGATCCTTTCGTAGCACGAAGGACGGGGACCTACTAATTACTCTGGAAAATGACAATACTGCGCTGAGGAGCATAAGGGAGGCTATTGGTACCCAGGAAGGGGGACTACAAACTAGGCAACTGGGTATAGAAGGTAGCACGGCTATCTACATTAGGGGCACGGCAGCGGATGCCACTAAAGCGGAGGTTATCGAGGCCCTAAGTAAAGAAACTAGAGAGAGGGAAGACGCATACAGAGTCTCAGACTTAAGGCCCATGCGGGGTAGCACGCAGGCAACCTCTGTGGCTCTTCCCACAAGATTGGCCCAAGCACTAGTAGACAAGGGATATATCAGGGTTGGCATGGCGAGATGTCAAATAGAAAAGAGGCTAAAAGTACCCAGATGCTCAAGATGCTGGGAATACGAGCACGTGACGGCAACGTGTGAGTTCCCAGATAGAAGAGGTGCATGCTTCCGCTGCGGGAAAACTGGACATGATGCCAAAGACTGCTCTGAGGAGGAAATATGTGCGTTGTGCAAGGAGCCGCACAGGTTAGGAAGCCTGAAGTGCCCAAAATTTAAAACGGCACTAAAAAAGGCAAAAAACAAGGATAAAGGCAACATAGTAACAAGAAAACCATCAATAGCTATTCTTGAGGACATGGACGAGGAAGTATTGAAGTCTACCATGTTTCCTCCCCTCCCGGGGATTGACCAGGGCCAGGGAGGTGGCACACCAATGAGAATACTACAAGTAAACCTCGGAAGATGCAAGGAAGCTCACGATCTGCTCCATCTAGAGTCGCAGACCAGGGAAGCGGACATTCTAGTGGTGTCGGAGCCCAATAAAAAAATGGCCAGAAACTGGATACAGGACTCCCTAGAAGACGTGGCGATTTTCATTAGAAATAAAAAAGTGGGAGTGGAGAAGATCACAAGGAGGAGGGGATTCGTCTCAGTCGAAATGGGAGAATTCACATTAATCGGATGCTACATCTCGCCAAATATCAGTAGAAACGAGTACAACAACAAAGTGGCAGAAATCGTCAGAGAGGCTAGTAAACGGAAGGAGGTAGTGATAATGGGAGATATAAATGCCAAATCTCGAGTATGGGGAGCTCCTGCCACAGATCTTAGGGGGGAATACTGGGAAGACTGGATTGCCAGCCGTGGACTCATATGCCTAGATGATGGGACGCCGAACTTCAAAAGGGGAGTTAGTAGGAGCCACATAAGTAGAGTAACTACACCAATACTGTAACACAAACCGGTTTTCAGAACCTGTTTAGCCGGTTTTGAGAACCTGTTTGTAGAGCCGCTTTTTTAGTAGTTCAGTTTATTTATATACGTCAAATGAACGGATTGACCTCTAGACACCACTGGATACCAAATACGCAAGTTAACCTCCAATTGATGTATGTAGAGCGTTATTAAACTTTGTCGCTACCTATTACATAACTGGTAACCAGATACAAATTAGTTGAACCTCTAGTTTGAATACACTACCACTGGATACCAAATACGTAAGTTGACCTCCAATTGATGTATGTAGAGCGTTATTAAACTTTGTCGCTACCTATTACATAACTGGTAACCAGATACAAATTAGTTGAACCTCTAGTTTGAATACACTACCACTGGATACCAAATACGTAAGTTAACCTCCAATTGATGTATGTAGAGCGTTATTAAACTTTTTCTATAACATAACCGGTAACCAGATACAAATTAGTTGAACCTCTAGTTTGTATACACTACTGGATACCAAGTATGTAAGTTAACCTCCAACTGATGTATGTCTAGCGTTATTAAACTTTTTCTATAACATAACCGGTAACCAGATACAAATTAGTTGAACCTCTAGTTTGAATACACTACCACTGGATACCAAATACGTAAGTTAACCTCCAATTGATGTATGTAGAGCGTTATTAAACTTTGTCGCTACCTATTACATAACTGGTAACCAGATACAAATTAGTTGAACCTCTAGTTTGAATACACTACCACTGGATACCAAATACGTAAGTTAACCTCCAATTGATGTATGTAGAGCGTTATTAAACTTTGTCGCTACCTATTACATAACTGGTAACCAGATACAAATTAGTTGAACCTCTAGTTTGTATACACTACTGGATACCAAGTACGTAAGTTAACCTCCAATTGATGTATGTCTAGCGTTATTAAACTTTTTCTATAACATAACCGGTAACCAGATACAAATTAGTTGAACCTCTAGTTTGAATACACTACTACTGGATACCAAGTACGTAAGTTAACCTCCAATTGATGTATGTCTAGCGTTATTAAACTTTGTCGCTACCTATTACATAACTGGTAACCAGATACAAATTAGTTGAACCTCTAGTTTGAATACACTACTGGATACCAAGTACGTAAGTTAACCTCCAATTGATGTATGTCTAGCGTTATTAAACTTTTTCTATAACATAACTGGTAACCAGATACAAATTAGTTGAACCTCTAGTTTGAATACACTACTACTGGATACCAAGTACGTAAGTTAACCTCCAATTGATGTATGTCTAGCGTTATTAAACTTTGTCGCTACCTATTACATAACTGGTAACCAGATACAAATTAGTTGAACTTCTAGTTTGAATACACTACTGGATACCAAGTATGTAAGTTAACCTCCAATTGATGTATGTCTAGCGTTATTAAACTTTGTCGCTACCTATTACATAACTGGTAACCAGATACAAATTAGTTGAACCTCTAGTTTGAATACACTACTGGATACCAAGTACGTAAGTTAACCTCCAATTGATGTATGTCTAGCGTTATTAAACTTTTTCTATAACATAACCGGTAACCAGATACAAATTAGTTGAACCTCTAGTTTGAATACACTACTGGATACCAAGTACGTAAGTTAACCTCCAATTGATGTATGTCTAGCGTTATTAGATTTTTTCTATAACATAACCGGTAACCAGATACAAATTAGTTGAACCTCTAGTTTGTATACACTACTGGATACCAAGTACGTAAGTTAACCTCCAATTGATGTATGTAGAGCGTTATTAAACTTTTTCTATAACATAACTGGTAACCAGATACAAATTAGTTGAACCTCCAGTTTGTATGTACACTACTGGATACCAAGTACGTAAGTTAACCTTCAATTGATGTATGTCTAGCGTTATTAAACTTTGTCGCTACCTATTACATAACTGGTAACCAGATACAAATTAGTTGAACCTCTAGTTTGAATACACTACTACTGGATACCAAGTACGTAAGTTAACCTTCAATTGATGTATGTATAGCGTTATTAAACTTTTTCTATAACATAACCGGTAACCAGATACAAGTAAGTTGAACCTCTAGTTTGAATACACTACCACTGGATACCAAATACGTAAGTTAACCTCCAATTGATGTATGTAGAGCGTTATTAAACTTTGTCGCTACCTATTACATAACTGGTAACCAGATAAAAATTAGTTGAACCTCTAGTTTGTATACACTACTGGATACCAAGTACGTAAGTTAACCTCCAATTGATGTATGTCTAGCGTTATTAAACTTTATCTATAACATAACCGGTAACCAGATACAAATTAGTTGAACCTCTAGTTTGAATACACCTCCGAATGTCAAGTACGTAAGTGAACCTTCAATTGATGTATGTCTAACGGTAATGAACTTTGTCGCTACCTATTACATAATCGGCAACGAGAAACAAATTAACCTTAAAATAGGGGTACCCCTATATTTTTGGATACCTTGTATATTTGTATACCTTTTTACTTAACAACAATCATAATATTTTATTAGATATTTATAACAAAGATGCAAGGGTAGCTCGTTACATAAAAACAGAATTTCCGATACACATTATAACAGAAAAGGCCGTTACTACCAACACAATATTTATATCAAAGATGCAAGGTAAAAAATGGTTATTATTGAAAAAATTACATGAAAATAGTTATACCCCAGTATTTGTAGATACCTTTTTACATGAGGGCAGACCTATTACCTACTATACATTTATTAAATATTTATAACGAAGAACTATTTTGCATAAACATATAGATTGTCTAGAAAACAATTAAATGTTATCGCTAAGAATTTATAACACTATCCATACGAGAGAAAGATAAATAGTTTATCATAAATTAGAAGTATTTTCAATAACCACTCTGTAATTTTAAAAATATATTCAGACAGTAAAAAAAATCCGAGGTTATACTTTTATGGGGATTAAAATTTTGCATATAAAACACATACTTACTGGAGTTTCATTCAACATTTTTTACATAGGAAAGCTTGGTTAACACTTTAGAAAAATCAAAAACATTAACAGTCATATTTAAAAAATAAACTGAAGATTGGAAGAAATTGCGTTGGTTTAAATACAAAATATTTTGATACAAAACCACCTTCAATAAGGTCAGACATAAAATTCCCAGACTGATTAAGTGCATAAACGTTTTCAATGCCAGGGCGATGTAGCTTCCAGTTTTTGTTGGTGAATGTAAGTCCCTTTTAAGAGAAAGTTGTTGAAAATTCTGTATATATATAGACACAGAAAATCATTTCAGTGTAGTTCCAGTTTTAGTTAAAATTTAAAAATGAATTGTGAAGGGAAGATAGAAGAAATAGAAGAACAGGAAAATTGGGATGACGAACCTGATTCTCCGACGTACATTCCAAATGTTGAAGCAAGGAATGTGATAAGACAGGTTCCGCCAAAGCTATCAAAATCTGCGAAGAAAAAATGGAGGTTGCCTGAACGAAAACGGCTGAATGAAATAGCCAGCCAGCCAGCCAGAGAAGGGAAAAATTAGGTAAATATAATAGTATAGTTGAGGAGATTTACCGTGGCAAGGTAGTCAATGATACATTTATGATGACTAGCGCCACCTTACATCTCCTCAACTATATATTGATTTAATATTTTACGTCAAGTTTAAAAAATTGCATGTTGCATTAGAATTATTTCTGTAATGCATCAAATTCATCCTAGAGTCGTAAATATTAACAAAATTCTAAGAATATATCTGTTTTTTTTAATTCTAAACTAATACATATGTAAAAAAAATGATTATAGTTGGAAATACTTACTTGATTTTCTTTCGACATTTGCTCCAACGGCTGCAAATTCGGCAAAACTTTTTGCTTCTTAGGTGTAACTAACACGTTAGAATGTACGTTGACGCGTTTTGAAACCATGTTAAAAATATTATCTTGTTTCGAAGAACACTGTGTTTGAGAATGTGTTGAAAATTGAAGTGCGTCGGCTTAAATACAATCTCTGTAGACATAAAAAAACAAGTATATACTTTCAAAGGTTACTCGGGGAAAAATATGAGGTGAAACAAGTTTTTTGTTGTTACTTATTATACAATTGGTAACAAGACAAAAATTGACTGACCTTTAGTCGTTGGTACTTTTTCGCTACCAATTAAATAAGTGGTAACGATTTAATCTGTAGCTCTGAATAACAAGTAATCAAGTTAAAGTGAAGGGCAACAATCTCTGTAGACATAAAAAACAAGTATATACTTTCAAAAGATACTCAGGAAAAAATATGAGGTGAAACAAGTTTTTTTTTGTTGTTACTAATTGCACGGTAACGAGACAAAAGTTAACTGACCTTTATGGTCATTGGTGCTTTTCGCTGCCACATAAGTGGTAGCAATGTTTAAGTCTGTTAATATTGAAAACAAGTAACCAAGTGAAGGTTAAGGATAACAAGTTGAAACTGCAGTTTTTAAGATCACGTGATCAGATTGGAGTTATATAAAAACCCGGTTGAAATAACAATAGGTATCAGTAGTATTCACAGTGCTTACAAGTAGTATCAAAGTGAGAAAGTGACAACAAATCAAAAGGTAAATATACTGTTATTTCAATGATATCAATTCCGTAAACAATATGTATTTCCAGTGAAAAATGGATATGCAAGCTATAAATAAACATCTTCTTTTAGAAGTAGAAGATAAATCGATTGTGAAACTGAATACATTAGCTAAGGATACTCCTTATAAAATTACCACCGCTAGAATAGTGAACTCAAAATATGGAGAAGTAGTTTTAGTAGAGTTGAATGACAACGCAGTTTTTTTACCGGCACGATCAACGAAATTTTTGAAAGATTTTTTGGTAGAGTTGGGAAACGGGAAATATTCCCTAGTGTACATTGGACAAAAGGATACCGGTAAAGGAAATCTAGCGGAATTGTTTAAATTTGTAAATAGTAACCTATAATTATGTCAGATAAAATATTTAGTGATCTAAGTAAATTGGTTGAAAAATTTTCTGAAAAATATCCCGATTTTACAGTACAGGAATGTAAAGTATGGTTGCATCATGTAAAGATTGCTATTGACTTATGCTCTGAAAAAATCCGTTCTAGTATATCTATTGGTAAAAAATAGAAATGGTTAACCAAATTAGGTCATTTGAAATCTATATATATAAAATTAGAGATAATAGGTAAGGAAAGCACAGATACAGTCAAGTGAAAAGATTTAATTTCAATATATAATAATAGAGTAACAACTGGAGTAATAATCAACCTAAAACATTTAGATGCGGACGAATTTTTGATAGATTCTTTTAATATATTTTATAGAAAAATAGTTGATGCTTTACAAAACTATAACTTAATTAAAGTAAATACAACATTCTGTGCAGAGTTTATGAAGCAAAATTTGAATGAAAACATAACAGATATAAAATACTTCCATTCTGAGAATAGTGTGATAGATAATTCAACTAATATATATGAATGGTTCATGGATCGTGTAGTAGTCTTTATCGGAATTGAATCGTCAGAATTTCAAGAAAAAGATTCAGGATGGGCTTTAAAAAGAGTTGTATCACTATCAGTCAATATTAATAAATTAGAAATAGGAAACGGTTCATCTTTCATTCCATTACCACATTTTATAGCAAATAAAAAGGCTTGTATAAACGTACATAATTATAATGACGAAGCTTTTTTTTATTGGAGTATTGTAAGTGCTCTGTATCCTGTTGGAAATAAAAATTCAAATCATTTAACATCATATCCGCATTATAGTCAAGTATTGAAATTAGAAGGACTTGAAATTCCAATGCAATTTAATAAAATTCATCTTTTTGAAAAGATTAATAAACTATCTGTTAATGTTTACGGTTTGGAATTGATCGGGAAAAAGTATAACGTAATTCCATTACGTTTAACAAAAGACAAAAAAACAAATCATATTAATTTATTATTAATTCAAAATATATACTTTCCTAAACTAAACGATTATGATGCTCCTGATCCATTAGACGATGAACGTATTGAAATAAAATACCATTATTGCTGGATTAAAAATTTATCTAGGTTATTAAATGTACAATTAAATAAAGATGGTCATAAGAAGTTTATATGTGAAAGATGTTTAAATTATTTTTCTAATCAGGAAGTGTTAACTAATCATTCAAATTTATGTGAAAAAATCAATGATTCCAAAATAAACATTCCAAAAGAGAAAATTGTAAAGTTCAAAAATTTTTCAAATAAACAACGAACACCTCTTGTTATTTATGCTGATTTTGAATGTATGTTACAACCTCTTGAACATAATTTCCAGAAAACAACTAAATATCAAAAACATATTGCGTATAGCTGCGGATATTACGTTAAATGTGAATATGATAATTCTCTTTCATACTTTAACAGTTATTGTGGAATAGATTGTATGCAATGGTTTGCGCATGAAATGGAAATATGTGCTGAAATAATTTATTCTAAATTTAAAAATATAATTCCTATGGATGAAAATAGGACAACAGTAAATGCTAAAATATGTCATATTTGTGAAACTGAATTTACAAATGTTGATATTATTGTTCGCGATCATAATCATTTCACAGGCGAGTTTAGAGGTTTTGCACATAAAATGTGCAACGTAAATTTTAGAAAAAAATTTTGTGTCCCCACTATTTTTTATAATTTGAGTGGCTACGATTCTCATTTCATTATAAGAGATCTTGCTAAACTAGGTAGAATTTCATTGTTACCAATCAATAAAGAAAAATATATTTCGTTTACTAATCATATGTCGAATAATATTAAATTCAGGTTTATAGATTCAATTCGCTTTCTGAATTCCTCACTTGATAGTTTGGTGAAAAATTTAGATGAGAAAAACTTGAACAATACAAAACATGAATTCAGAGACTGCAGTGATGAACAGTTCAAACTTTTAACAAAAAAAGGAGTATTTTGCTATGACTATATAGATAAATTGGAAAAACTTGAAGAAACTGAATTACCCGAGCCAAATGAATTTTATAATAAACTCTGCGATGAAGAAATCACTGAGAAGCGATATAAACATGCTCAGAATGTATGGCAATTGTTTAATATTCAAAATTTAGGTCAATACTCTGATTTGTACCTGAAAACTGATATAATGCTTCTATCAGATGTATTTGAGAATTTTCGATATATTGGGTATTCCACTAGCGGCTCAGATCCAGCTTGGTACTATACCATTCCTGGATATTCATGGGACTGTATGTTAAAATATTGTAACAGAATGTATCTACAACCTAAATTTTAAATAAATAACTGTATAAAATTGATTATTAAGACATCTCTAACTATACAAATTCACATAAATTAGATTGTAAAAATATAATTATACTTAGTACAACAGTTAAATTTATTCACCAAGTTTATAACATCCTGTAGATAGCATTCTGTCACAAGTAACAATTTTTTAAAAATTAATTTTATAATAAAACATGAAATTTGAGGGTTCTATTGAAATCTGTGAAAGGGCAGAATTTAAACATTAAGAGTAAAAAAAAACTTACCAATGGAAATTTGTTGTAATCCAATCTAGAACTTTTTAGTGTGGTTACCATGGAGAAATAAAAATAAAAGAGGGTTGTTGAATGGCGAAAAGCAAAAACTGGTGAGGTTGGAAATCTTGAAAAGAAAAGATTCCACAGCGAGTTTTCCTTGGTATTATCAAGGAAATATAGCAGAGTTCCTGAGATAAAAAATTCTACGAGTTTGAACAAACTTGTGTTTGGTAAATATACCTCTCATTATTATATTTTTGGTAATTTGTACCGAGTTCAAAAGAAGTGCCGTCGTCTGCAGTTGGTTGTTCCAGTTAAGAAAAAATAACATTCCGTTATCTACTTGATGCCAAAGTAGACATAAGGCTCGTCTTCTTATTGTGAGGCTTGAAGGTCTTTTCACAATTTTCCCTGTACTTCGTGTGCTGTTGCTGGTGAAGTTTTTCTCACTAAGCCCTTGGAAGGTTTGAATAGTGTTCCTTGGGTACATTTCGTCGGTGATTGTATTTAATTTTAAAAAAAAAAGGTATTTGTTGTCTTTCTAACCACAGAATTTAATTGACATATGACATAAAGCATAGAACCAATATTAGTGTGTTATTGAGAAGCACCATAGATATAAAAAAATACTGATTCTATGTTTTAAAATATTTTTATTAATTATTTCATATTTGTTTCACGAGTATAAAGTATGTCTTATTTAAATTAAGATATAGTAGTATTTAGTTCTGTTTATATATTACGTTTATTGTTCAATTTTACTTTTAATTTGTTTACGTCACGTCTGACGTCATTATATTCATTTAGAGAGCAACTAAAAAAATAAATTATCATTTGAAGTTTGTTGGTATTTTATTTATGCTGGAGATTCTATTACCATAAATAGTATAAAGGATTTTTAAGAAAAATTGCTCGAATTTTAAGATTATAATCATATTATAATATTACCACCTGTTCACCCTGATAGAAATATAATTCTCATATTCTTTTTTACTATTGTGTATCTGAGCTAGACCGAAACAAAAATTAATAATTTCATTTAAAGTAAAAACATTAAACTATATCAATAACTGAACTAATAGCAACCCTGATTTAATTTTTTTTTAATTCAAAATATTGTTACAATTGTCACCATAACTCTTTCTAAAATTAAAATTACAAAATATTGTAATAATATACTAAGTGCGAATTAGAACTATTACAGGATGTTGATATGATACTGTTTGTTGAAAATGCAATCCGGGGAGGAATAAGTCAATGCTGCTGTCGATATTCCGAAGCTAACAATAAATATATGAGGGAATATGATAATTCGAAGCCGGACAAGTTTATACTTTATCTGGATATCAATGCAATGTACGGATGGGCAATGTGTCAACCACTGCCATATGGAAATTTTGAGTGGGTTGACACAAACATTAATGTTAGTGACATACCTGACGACAGTCCCGAAGGATGAATTTTGGAAGTGGATTTGGATTATCCGGAGGATCTGCATGATATTCATAGAGATTTTCCTTTTTGTTCTGAACATCGAGTACCCAAAGGCTCCAAATTACCGAAACTGTTGACCACTCTGTATAACAAAAACAAATATATCATTCATTTTCGGGCTTTAAAACAAGCTCTAGCACATGGGTTGGTGTTGACAAAAATTCATATGGTACTTAAATTCTCACAATCAACGTGGTTGAAACCTTATGTAGATTTAAATACAAGCTTTAGGAAAAAAGCTAAAAATGAATTCGAAAAAGGTTACTTTAAACTCAACGTAAATTCAATATATGGAAAAACAATGGAAAATATTAGAAAACATCGCATTGTTAAATTGGTTAGTCAATGGGAGGGAAAGGTATGGAGCAAAAAACTTGATAGCTAGTCCAAAGTTTACTGGAAGAACTGTATTCGATGAAGAAAGTCAGTTAATGGCAATCGAATTGAAGAAAGCAGAACTTTATTTCAACAAACCCTTGTACATAGGAATGTCTATTTTAGATATTTCAAAAACTTGTATGTATGATTTTCACTATGATTTCATGTTACCTCAATTAAAGGATGATTGTAAAATTTTATATACTGATACCGACAGTTTTATTTATGAAATTCAATGTAATGATATTTTCGAGGAAGTGATAAAACCTAACATTAACAGATTTGATACTAGCGAATATGGTGTTAATAATCCGTACAATATGCTACTTTGTAATAAAAAAGTCCCTGGTTTAATGAAAGATGAGGCAAATGGTAGAATTATTACTCATTTTGTAGGATTAAGATCGAAAATGTATAGTTATAAGATACAGGATTCAAAGTTGGTTAAAAAATCAAAGGGTGTTAAATCGAGCATCATTGAAAATAAGATTACATTCGATGACTACATCAACTGTTTAAGGGAAAACAAAGATAAAATTATTTCGCAACGTACAATTCGTTCATATGCTCATAATGTTTACAGCATAGAGCAAACAAAAGTGGGTTTGAATGGATTATACGATAAGCGTTGTATATTACATGATTCAATCAATACTTTACCTTGGGGTCATTATAGTTTAAAGTAGTTATATGTATTTGTATGTATCAATAAACTTTATAAATATATTTCAGTGTATGTATAAATAAACTATAAATATATTTCAGTGTATGTATAAATAAACTTTATAAATATATTTTAGTGTATGTATCAATAAACTTTATAAATATATTTTAGTGTATATATCAATAAAATTTATAAATATATTTCAGTGTTTTTTTTTTTCTCGTTAGTATTCAAAACACATTCAGTATGGTTACATGTCCACAGAAAATGCATTTAGGTGGGAAAATAATTCATTTGACTAATAACATCTTCATAGTGGTTAGCATATCTCATGAATTGAACTTTGAACCATGTGTTAGAATATTCGGAAAGGATAATACTATTGAATTGACTGAAGTGGAATGGTATGAACTTCTATCTTCAATTCAAGCTGTAACAAATGACTATACCATATATGGAACAAATTTTGAATGGAAAATAGTGACAGATCATTCCAGTATGTATTTGGAATCTGATTGTATAATGGAATTATGGAAATTACATCCATTAATAACGTATAATTTGGAGCTACTGAAGAATCAACAATTTTATAGTTGTTTTAAAATTTTAAAACTTGGTGTGGATAGTGAGAACATTGTAAACTCAGCTCTCAACATAATGGACTCTGTGAAATATATAAATTGTGTAACCTACAGCTTGGCTCTGGAAGTGATTTATAAATATGCTCATATGTTGAAGAATGAAGAAAGTAAGATTCAATGAAAATGTTCACATTCACTTATTGATCACCTGGGCTTTCGCTTACAAAAGCACCCGAAAATGCGAATTGAGATATCACGATGACTTGAGATTTCAACGTCGAATACAGGAAGCTGCTATTATTATTAATCCTATATTAGATGTAAGCCACAGAAATAAAGTATATCGACGAATAAATAATTTAAATTAACTCTTTGTGTTTTTTTTTCAATGAAACAAAAGTATAACGTATACGTTTTTTATTCAAAATTATTACAATTTATACAATACTATTTTTATTTATCCATGATTGAGAGTTCATTCCAAGCCACTTAACTAATAACCGATCACCTTTTTTTCTCAACACTTTTTCAATTAGAAAAACATCCGGATATTTCACTTTTTGTAGCTCTTCTGAATAGAATGCCCCTCGAATTTCTTCTTTTTTCTCATCTTCCAAAATGTAAGTAGTGGGATTGGTGAGTTTAACAGATTTAATCTTGAAAACCTCAGTAGTCCAGTTGGGAGTGTATCCTTTTTTAAACACGTGTCGATATTTGCTGATACGAACATAATCACCTTTTCTAAATTTTTCTGGTTTGGGATCAATGGTTTTGATGTTGTTGAATACAACAATATATTTGGCATTTTTATCATTAATTTTACTGGGTATTTCACCCGTTGTAGAGTGTCTGGTATTGTTATATTTTGCAGCAATTTCTGGAAGAATATTTAACCATTTATAAGAACCTTCCATACTAAATCGCTTCCATAATAGTGTTTTCAACGTTCGAATTACTCTTTCCGCAATACTAGCCTTGAGATTTGAAAATGTACTGTAGTGATTGATATTGTATGTTTGCATTAATCGTTGAAATTCTTTGTTGTAAAATTCAGTTCCATTATCGGTTTGTAGATTAGCAGGTGTGGTCTTCATTTTACTGAGTATAATTCTCATAGCATTTGTAATTTCTTTTCCTGTTTTCCTCTTGACAGGTTCCACCCAAACATATTTACTAAATGCATTGATTACAACTAAAATATAATTATATCCCTTGTTTTCTTTGGCATGTGGTGACATAATGGCCAAGTCTGCCTGTATCAAATCGTGTAGACCCTTCACAATAACATGTCGTCTACTATAATTTATTCGAGCTGGAGCATGTAATTCTTGTATTACTTGTGCTTTAGACATTTTTTACTAACGGACACTTTAACAATAGTTCAATGCAGATAGCAGCTGGCGTTCATAATTTAAACTTAATTATATCTCCTTTTATAATATTTTTGGTAGCTAGTTGATTGAATTTAGATTCAATATTATTTATTAGCACCACTCCGTCTGCTGTATAATGTGATACACTTTCAATTATGCAAGCAAACTTAAATTTGAAAGCAATACCCCCATTATCTAATACATAGTACTCTTTATTCAAACTTTGTTTCTTCTCACCTCGCAAACGAACTAGACATTTAACATGATAATCAAATGAGTCGCAAATATAAAATGGAGCAGTTAGTTCAGCCGGACTCAAATAATGTTCATTGAACTTGTTGAGAGGCATGTTTGAAATAAAACTAACACTGAATAAATGTGTATTTATACACTTTTTTCTAGAGGAACTTGAATAACAAATTGAACATAACAATCACTTCTCATCGACCCTTGGGAATGAAGTTCAAACTCTATTCTATCTCCTTTAGTTACAATTTGATTTTCTAGTAACTGATTAATGGGGTTGTTATGATTTTTATATCAAACAAATAAAGGTGATGGATAGCATTGAATACTTTCAACCTTTCCGGTTATCGGAAAAGTGTACACAGTGGTTAAATCATCTAATACATAATTAGTTTTACTTAAATTTGGGTTGTTTTTTCCATGAATGTAAAGTATACATTTACTATGATACTTAGATGGTTGACATATGTAAAATGGAACATCTTGAGGTTTACTTTCATCGATAGTAAGAAAATGTTGATTAAACTTGTTGATAGGCATGATGTAAACTGAGCAGTTGCGGAGTAAATGCTCCATTTATAGGATTATTTTTCCTTCACGTAATTCTTCTATAATCGAAACTATTTCGTTATTATGAGCAGAACTACCTGCATTCTTTGAACTCAAAAGTAATTTCAATCTCTCAACTATTTCATTGTAGTCATCAAAATATTTGTAGTCTACGGGCTTTGACGAATATTTCATCATTGTCATTCCCTTTCCCCTCCTTGCCATATTTCTAGTAATTACATTTCTCAGCATAGCGGAAGTTTGCGTACCAGATCTTGCTCTCACAGGTGGCTTAAGTTTCGGTTTTATAATGAAAAGATATTTATCTTTGATATCATTGGCAAATTTCTTAATAGGCAAGTCAGGATCATAATTTCGATGGATAGCGTTTGTTCGTTTTATAATATCCACGTAATTGTCAATATCTTTCTGATTCTGTAATGTAGGATTTTTCAAAAACAGTAAATCGTACAGACCTACAGTACCAGGGTATTTAATATTTTTAACTGAAATATTTGCACCTTCAAAATCTACTTCAGAATCCCCGATATAAAACTTTTCTTTGATAGGATCGTGAAATAAACCCAAATCATGATCATATTTACCATTTACGTCACGTACCATTCCTTCGATATACTCTCGAGGCAGAGGACTTTTGAATTGATCAAAATATTCGCGATACACCTCAGGATTGGATAAAGTTTGATAAAATTGAGAAAGGGTATCATCAATGAATTGGTCGTCGCGACTCTTATCAATCTCATCATCATTATGATCGATTTGAGATTGAAACACTTCTTCGGGTGCAGGTATCATATTCTCTAGCTGAGTGCTATTGAATAGTGGTCAAGCAGGGGGAGTAGTTAGATACACTTATTTATTATATTTGGTGATTTGCGATTTAGGTGTTTTAGGTGACATTCATTTTCTTTCTTCTTCAATCGATTGTTGAATTGGTTCCTTTAAAGCGGACACGAATTCCTCAAGTGGTCGCGTAATTGGTTGGTATGATTGTTCTAACTGAGATTGAGATTGAACTATATCACTTTTCAAACTCTTATATTTTTTCTTTAAAGCCTGGCGTGCCTTTACGAGTTGTTTCGCTAATTGTGTCTCCATGGTTACTACTAGGTGTATGTTCCCATCAATACTATTTATATACTAACAAAAAGGTCAAACCCTTTTCTATATCGACCAGACGTCATTGTACAATCTTTATCAATTGTGAGAAATCCAAATTTATCTTGCCAACAAAACGAACATAAATTTTTCAAATCTTGAAATGACATATCAACGTTAACGTGATCATCATAAATGTGTTTCAAATTGGTCATATCTTGTTGAAAGACTATTTAGAGATTTGCATTATCTCTAATTAGCTGTTTGGGTATTGCCGAATATGTTTGACATAAATAGAAGCAGTCTGTGTATTTGTGTCGACCAAAACAAAAATAACTTTGCATTATGTTCTGATTACATGTAGCAACATCGTCAAAAATTATTATAGAATTATCTTTAATTAAGTTTGGAGAAATAACATCTTCTGCATTATCATATTCTTCATAGCCAATCTCTTTTATGGGTTGAATTAGATTTCTTAGATAAGTATATTTTGGTTGCTGTAGACTTTTCGAGTAAACATACACATTTTCAAATCTCAAACCATTAGGATGATCAATTAACGATAACATAACATTTGTTCAGTTCTACTCGACACTTCGACAGGTACGTATCGTGGTTCGTGTAGTGTGTATAATAGTCAAAGCGATTGTAAGTAAATTTATTATATATATTGTCAATTTACTAAAACATCATACATCTTTGCAAACCGCTAACTGTTAAAATCTCAAAAATGAATAGTAATTCGGAGGGGGGAGAACCCCCTCCTAAGAAAAATCCACCAGATAGATCTGAAAATCGAATGGAAATCGATGGAAGACAATACGACTTAAACAATTTATATTCTAGCTCGGATAACGGACCGTACTATGTCATTGTTGAACCATCCGATAAAGATACTCGAATTTCTGCTGTTAAGGTAGGTCATTACATTTTCAATAATCAAACATTCAAGAAGGACATTATTGATATTAAACTAATAGGGAGAAATAAAGTAAAAATAATTTTCAAAAGTTATAAAATTGCGAATTCCATGGTAGGTCACAATTTAATGGTAGAAAACAAATTGGTCGCCCACATTCCAACTTTTTTTAATCACAAAAAAGGTATCATTAGAGAGGTCGATACGTTCATAAACGAAAAATACTTATTAGACAATATTGAAAGCGATAAAAAGGTAGTGAATATACAAAGAATGAAACGTAAAATCATTGATTCAGATAATGAAGTACAATATGTACCACGACAAATGCTTGTCGTTACTTTTTCAGGTGATTCTTTGCCACAATGGGTTAAAATTAATTTAGTTAGGTTTACAGTGGAACCCTATATATATCCTGTAGTACAGTGTTTTAAGTGTCTACGGTATGGACACACCGCAAAATATTGTAAAAGCACAACTAATAAGTGTAAAAAATGCGGTCAACTGCATGACGACCTCGAACATGTCGAATGTAAAGAAGATGATTACTGCATTTACTGCGGACAAAGTGGACATCAATCAGTATCAAAAAATTGTCCAAAATGCATCCAACAGCGCAATATTAAAAAAATTATGTCTGAACAAAATCTTTCATTCAAAGAAGCCGAACAGGTAGAACAAAATCCCAGCTATTCTAAAATAGTTAGTAATAACAGATTCGACATATTAAACAATTTAGAAAATTTCCCCAATTTGCTAAGTAATGATAATAAGGATATTCCTTCAGAGTCCCCTTCAACCAGTCACAACTGGGTACCTCGGCCACCAATCCAACATTATAAGAAACGTAAAACAATATCTCCGGTCAGCATTAGAAATCCACCCACTTTTCAATCAAATACAACAATTCCCTAAAGTATTCTACCAAATCCTCACAGAGAAGATTTCCAAATTTATAAAGAAAAATTAGAAATCGAAATTTTACATAAAATACCTACTCTTTTCATGCACATTCTTAAAAAATTTAATTTAGCTATTCCAGACGGATCCGTTGTAGCAGAAACACAAAACGAGCTTAAAATAATTTTAGATTCGTTTATGGAAGTTAATAGTATTGCATTCAACCAAAATGGATAAAATGAATTTTCATGTTTTGCAATGGAATTGTAACTCAATTATTAAAAATATGTCTAGCCTTAAAAATTTCTTAAAAAACTCTAAATATAAATTTGATATAATTACATTAAATGAAACTTGGCTTTCTCCAAGAAAAACGTTCACATTAGTTGGATATAATTTTGTTCACGTTGATAGATTAGATGGATACGGTGGTGTTGGTATATTCATCAAAAACAACTTATGTTTCTCTGAATTTGAATTTAGGAAAAATTTTAACAATAAAATAGAAATCTGCTCAATTAAACTTTTGGATCTCAAAATACATGTTATTTGCGTTTACAAACCGCCCAGCGTACAAGCTACAACAACTGACTGGTCCAATATTTTCGCTCAGATACAGGGGGATACTCTTGTCTGTGGGGATTTCAATTCCCATCATAGTTACTGGGGCTCTACAATTGATAATAGTCAAGGTAACAGATTAGCAGACGCTATTGATGGAACTAATTTAATAGTTTTAAATGATGGAAGGCCAACTAAGATAAGCAGACCAAATGAAAGACCCTCAGCAATTGACCTCACTTTTGTTACACCAAACCTCTTAAGTCTAGCAGAATGGAATGTATTAGATGATACCTTAGGATCTATTCATTTACCTCTGCACATAACAATATCCTGTAATTATGTTCCATCAAATACTACCCCTTCAAGAAAGTGGATAGAGTCCACTGCAGACTGGGAGCTTTTCCAATATTTTATTGACAACGATATTACCCAGGTAAAAGTTGATTCTTTTGAATCACTTTTAAACATCATAAATAATGCAGCTGATAGATCTATGAAATCACGCAAAGGGGGCAATAAAAAAATATCAAATTCTATTTGGTGGGATAATGAATGCAATCAAATTGTTGTAGAGCGCAAAAATGCCTTTCAGGCATATAAAATTCAATCAAACTTACGTAACTATTTGAGCTTTAAACATGTTCAGGCAAAGGCTAAACTTATATTCAAACAAAAGCAACAACAATGTTGGAAAAATTTCATTAATCAACTAAATAAAAACACTCCCATTTCAAAAATCTGGACGTTTATAAAAAAAATTTCAAATAAAAATTTCACCTATAAAAAACAACCAATACACGAATCTTTGATAAACCAAATTTTTGACATCATAGCCCCAAATTTTGTACCGAATTTATTTGATGAAAATAACAATGATACAATCAACCCTCATATGGACATCCATTTTGACGCCATAGAATTAGAAGCTGCGATCAAAAATTCAAAATGTACAGCACCTGGAGCTGATTTCATTACTTATGATATAATTAAAAAGTTACCACAAACAGCTAAAAATATTTTATTAAAAGTTTTTAATGATTGGTGGGTTAACGGGAATTATGTTGATCAATTAAAACAAGTAACAATATGTCTTCTTCTAAAGCCACAAAAAGACAGGAGTCTACCCTCATCTTATCGTCCTATATCCTTGATGTCTTGTATCACAAAAACATTTGAACGTATGATTAAAGCAAGACTAGAATGGTATATCGAAAAGAATTCGATTTTACCAATTGCACAGTATGGTTACAGAAGAGGCTACGGAACAATAGATGCGGTATCACATCTGGTTAATGAGGTTCAGATTGCATTTTCAAAGAACAAGTACTTAGTATGTCTATTTCTTGATATAAAGGGAGCTTATGACTCTGTGGATTTCAATATTCTTCAACAAAACATGATAAACGTAGGTTTTAGTAAAAGAACTTCTCAAAGCATTTTACAATTATACTTTGGACGAACAGTCTTTATTAAAGATCACAATAATATCCTACACGGACCTCGAACTGTTTATCATGGACTACCTCAGGGATCAGTATTAAGTCCAATTTTATTCAATCTATATTCTGGCAATATACATACACAGATTAATAACCTTGCTAACTGTATTCAGTATGCAGATGATTTCTGTATATACTCCATCCATAACTCATATGATGACTGCATACGTGCTCTCGAAAAAATAATGCAAATAGTGTTAAGATGGACAGAAGAAACTGGTATGACCTTATCTACAGAAAAATGCTCCATAATGTTTTTTACCAGACATAGACTGCGAACACCGGAGAGCCTAACTCTGCGTGGGCGCACTATGGCTGTAGTAAATGAATATAAATATTTAGGTATCATACTAGACACAAAACTACTGTGGTCCAAACATGTACTCCATATTAATAACAAATGTGAAAAAGGTTACAATCTAATTAAATGTGTAACTAAACGTAATTGGGGTTCATCACCGAGTACTGCAATTTTATTTTACAGAGCTTATGTGAGATCAATAATTGATTATGGATGTTGTCTATACGGATCCACTTCCAATTCTAATTTAAAGAAAATTGATCGCATACAGTATAAATGTTTACGATCATGTGTTGGTGGTATGAAGTCCACACCTGTTTATGCTTTATTGGCAGAATGCAATGAGCCTCCTCTGGAATTAAGACGGGAGCATCTGTCTCAAAAATATTTAATAAAACTTAGATTTTGTGAATCGCCCATGATCAACAAGTTGAGTGAGATCGCGGTAGAAGATTTAACAAATCGATATTGGAAGCTGAAAAATACACCCCCTCTTGCGAAGGCTTTTACTGAAACTATAAATTACACTAATATCTACAAAAAAGATAAAATCATCCCAGCATTTCGGGTGCAGTTTAGAGCTTTTATTACGAGTCACAGAGTTATAATTCCCAAATATTCATCTTCCAACAAAATCAATGCAGTCCTTCTGAAATCAATATTGTCAAACTTTGTTAATAAAATATTCATATATACAGATGGATCTAAAACGAAAGATGGGGTAGGATGTGGGATCTTTATTCGGACTTTGAACTTATCATATGGTTACAAATTACCCGATATATGTAGCATATATACAGCAAAACTCGTAGCTATACAGAAAAGCCTCAATTGGTTGATTACAAACCAATTAAGTAATGCTGTAATTCTTTCTGATTCTAAATCTGCTATCGATTCAATAAAATCTACTCATATAAGAGGTATTGGATGTCCTGTGCTATGTAGTATCAAATCTATGCTTTTGGAGTTAAATGTTACGTTTATTTGGGTTAAGAGTCATAGCAATATTACTGGGAACGAAAGGGCCGACCTGTTAGCGAAGGATGCAGTTATAAATGGACAAGTTTGCAATATTTCCACATCAGCAGATATAAACAGCACAATAAGTCAAAGAATTGCTAATAAATGGAAACAGGAGTGGACAAATATATCTAGATCCTCTACAAACCAGTACTTTCAAATTCATTCTACATTACCCCGTCCTCCCGAATATATATTTAATTATACAACACCCAAATTTTATTCATCAACTATATTTAGACTTAAAACCAATCACGGCAGATTTCCTGCACACCTTGCAAAACTTGGTATTATTAGATCATCATCCTGTAGTTGTAACGAATATTCTTATTGTGATTTGAATCACATCTTTTTTGGCTGCTCTAATAACGTCGTGAGATCCAAATGTTTAGTTGAGTCGCTTATGAAGTTGAATTATAACCTTCCGCTAAATATTACCCACATCCTAAATAATGCTAATAGAATTATTTATGATTTATTAATAAATTTCTTAAGGGAGTGCAACGTTACTATCTAAATTGAACAAAGCAATTTCCAAAACTCTGTGGCAAATGGAGTAATTTCCGTGCCAATTTTTTCTCTCACACACACACATAACATTTGTTTTCCACATCCACTAGGACCAATAATTAGCCCTCTTTTCGAATCTCCTCCAAACATTGCACCATGTTTTCCAATTTGTTTCACCACTCCATCATCATAATTTTTAATGGGTAGTGAAAGTTGTTGTTTATGAATCTTCATGTTGACTGAGGGTATATAAGCACATGTCACTATATATAAGAACTTAGAATAAAACGAACCAGAAAAGTAGGAAGAGGTTTCATTAATACTCTCATCAACAAGCTTCCTGTTGAACTGCATCTACCTGGGTACGAATTTTGTGGTCCTGGTACTCGGTTAGAGGAGAGACTACGACAAGGAGATTTGGGAATTAATCCTTTGGATCAAGCGTGCAAAGAGCACGACATTGCTTATTCTCAAAATAAAGATTTGAGTAAGCGACATCTGGCAGATAAGATTTTAGAAAACAAAGCTTGGGAAAGAGTAAAGGCGAAAGACGCTAAAACAGGTGAAAAAGCGGCTGCTTGGTTTGTTACTACAGCTATGAAAGCTAAGCGTAAAATTGGAATGGGAATGAAAAAAAAGAGAGTTGCGAAAAAACGTACCATTCGAACTCCAAAAAAGGGTGGTTTCTTACCATTACTAGGAGCATTAGGAGCTATTGGGGACGGTGCAGCTGGAATTGCAAAAGCAGTGAATGATGCTAAAGCCAATCGTGAACAACTAACTGAACAACAAAGACATAACGCAGCAATGGAGCAAGCGGTAAAAGTAGGTCAAGGTTTCTATCTACGACCCTATAAAGGATATGGTTTGAAAAAAAAAAAGTTTGGAATCCAAAAAAATTTCGCTGAGCTTACCACGTCATGCGATGACAAATATTGAGCTAGAAGAGTATGCAAAATATATCCCTAATTTTCGAGGTGTTTTCATGCGGGATACGTTACCTAGTAAAATAAAAAAATATGAGTCAGGTATAGTCAATCTTGATGGTACAAGTGGAAGTGGAACTCACTGGACTGCTTACACTAAACATGACAAGCATGTGATTTATTTTGATAGTTACGGTAATTTACCCCCTCCATTAGAATTAGTTAGATATTTTAAGAGTGATGGGTTGGTTGATATAAACTATAATTATGATGTGCTGCAATCATTTAATTCACATCAGTGCGGTCAATATTGTCTACGGTTTTTATTTAGTCACTCAGTTGGATCATTATGTCATACACATTTACTTTGAGTGGAGAATCATCAGTTTTAAGTGATGATTTTAATCCTCCTATTTATTTAGACGAAAATGCTGACTATGAAATAGGTTTAGCAAATGTTGATAGTTTTAATAGTATTAGTAACGTACATGAGCAAAATAATGTGTTGGTGTGGGGTGATCATGATGGATATAAATTTGAAATTCCTGTTGGAGCATACGAAATTAATGATATAATACAAATTATTGAACGGGAACTGATTCAGACTGGAGTTAGTATTCGTATTAGAGCAGATCCACGAACATCAACACTTACAAGTAAAAGTAGTGTTTGGCTTAATTTCGACATTGATAATTCTATAGGTCATCTTTTGGGATTTCCCAGACGAAAACTAAGTCCAAATGTAATTCATACTTCTAAAAGTGTCAACATTTTACAAGTGAATACCATTTGTATTGACTGTAACATTGCGGTTGGTTCTTTCCTCAATGGAAAACCAGTTCACATTATTCATCAATTTCTCCCACAAGTTCCAAATGGGTATAAAATAGTGGAACAACCACTAACAATACTCTATTATCCAGTAAACATCAAAACTATCAACAACATTACTGTGAGAATTCTCAATCAGGTTGGAACTTTGATCAATTTTCGCAAAGAAACTATAACGGTTCGACTACATCTGCGAAGAATAGAATAATGGTTTGGCGGTTTTCGGAACATCCATATCATCCATATAAAAGGCAATTCGAACGTCGAAAAAACAGTGCAACACTGGTGACTGATCGGTTAACATCAGAAAATCGTAAATTTTTACAGTCTGTTGGATTTCAAGTTTTAGTATAATGGAAATGTTACACGTTTCGGGTGAACCATTTATTGATAATACCATTGAAGATTATCAGTTCCATACCTACCAACCTTATACTATTAGTAATTTAAATTATAATGATGAAATCAGAATACCTATTCAAGATTTGGATGCATACACACTACCATGTAATAGTTATCTTTATTTAGAAGGTAAAATCTTGACTGATCAAGACCAAGTACCCACAAAATTTCAACTTATCAACAACGGTATTGCTTATTTGTTTCGAGAACTACGATATGAAATGAATGGTGTTGTAATAGATTCTGTTAGAAATGTAGGTTTGGTTTCCACAATAAAAAATTATTTGTCGCTCACTGACAATGAGAGTAAATTACTGCAAAACGGAGGATGGTTTCCCAAAGATGGTAAGATTCTTCTTGATGGCAATGGAAACTTTAATGTTTGCATACCGTTGAAAGTATGGTGTGGATTATTCGAGGATTTTCGCAAAATTGTACTTAATATGAGACAGGAGTTGGTGTTAATTCGCGATAAAGATGATATAGATGCGGTTATCGCGAACGATATTAGCGAAAAGCCGAAAATTCAAATTAATAAATTATCTTGGAATGTTCCTCATATAACACCTAACTTACCAGAACAACTTCGTTTAAATAAAATTATTCAAAGCAATGTCGATCTCCCTATCAAGTTTCGAAGTTGGGAAATAATCGAATATCCCACTTTAAATGATTCGACACGTCATACTTGGCCTGTCAAAACTTCAACTAAATTAGAAAGTCCTCGACATATCATAGTAGCACTGCAGGCTGGTCGTAAGGGAGAATTATTGAAAGATATGAGTCAATTTGATCATTGTACATTAACGAATATGCGCGTCTTTCTTAATTCGGAACGTTATCCTTATCATGATTTAAATTTGGACTTTGATACTAACCGTTTCGCAACGTTGTATGAAATGTTTGCTAATTTTCAAGAATCCTATTATCACATTCAAACAAATCAACCAATATTCACACCTGAGGAATTCCAACCAAAAGCTCCCATTGTTCATATCGATTGTTCTCGGCAAAAGGAAATCATTCAAAGTGGATCTGTTGTTCTTCGTATTGAATTTGAAACGAAAAAGTCAGTAGGTAATAATGTAACGGCGTATTCCTTAATTTTACATGAAAAAGAGTTTATGTATAATCCTCTAACAAAAATTGTAAGACAAATATAGTGCGCATGCTTTATATTTTGTATATATATATATTTTCACATTCGGATCAAGTTTACAGTTTATAATGGTCAACGAATATCGAAAGAGATTACATAATTATCTCATAAAATTAAAACAACTTCAATCTGATTTAAACTGTTATGAGAAACATCAGCAAGTTATAAAAGAACTAATCAAGTTGAAAATATGAAATTGGTTGTGGATATTCAAGGATTAAAAATCGGAAATAACAAACTTATAGTAAAGGAGTTTGCAGCTTTTGATGGTTAAAAATTCTGTCATTACGTTTTCAAACCTCCATTTCCGATGAAGATGTTACCTCCAGATTTACACAAACAGGCTACTTGGTTAATGACAAATCATCATTACATAAATTGGGACGCCGGATTTACACCTGTTCATACTTTTGGTGTCTTGTTTCAAGATTTGCTTACCAACGTTGAAGCGGTTTATGTCAAAGGTAAAGAAAAGGCAAATTATTTAAGAACATTTTCGACAGTTCCCGTTTATGAATTTGATGAACAACCGAAATTGGAACATATGGATCCAACATGTTTTTACCATATGAATGATAAATGTATATGTGCAGTAACAAATGTATATTTTTTGTATAATAACTATTTAATGCATAAATAAAATAATAATTAAATTTCATTAATTTTTTATTTCATAATTACATTTTTATTTTTCCTGTTCGTCCTCCCCATCATTCTTCAAGCGAAGTAACTCCGGCAGTAAGTGATTGTATTCGTACATCCATCTATCCAAATTTAAGTGTTTTAATAATTGTATTAAACATACAATACAAATCACACCTTTCGCGAAATATTTGCAAGCGTCAGCTCCTTGTCTATACCTATCCGCGTGCTGCATACACTCTTCGCGTGTGTATTTTCTTCCCATTCCATATACTGCTTCCCGCTCATACACTTTTTCTCGTTCATTCAAGTCAAATACTAACGTTTGCACTGCTGCTTTCAATTCTTCCATTTTGTAAACAGTTTTAACTTTCAGAGTCTTATTTGCTCGAAATTTATACAGCTTTTCCCCACCACTTTTTGATGATGGTGTTGGGTATATAAGTAGGAGGAGTTGGGTATAAAAATTACACATTTCACAACATGACTAAGTTTTTGTGCAAGAAATCGTTTCATGATTTCACTACCGAAGAATTTAAAGAGCTTCCAATTGAATACCTAATAGAGAATGTGAGACCTTCCGTTCTGCTGGATATTTGGCATAAACTTCCATATGCCTTTCAATCCAACTTTCAATTGCAAATACGATTACCTTGTTTTGTTCACTATAATCGTCCTGATTGGATAACTCATTGGGATGGACCTGCCAGTGCACAAGAAAATTGTCATTTTTGTAAATATGCACTGAAATTATAAATTGTACTATTTGATGAATAAATAAAACACTTAAAATATTTTACTGATTTTTTATTTTATGATAACATATTATTTTCTTCCTCGTATTGTTCATAGACACCATCCTCCTCCTCCTCCTCCTCCTCCTCCTCATTCTTCAAGCGAAGTTCCTCCGGAAGTAAGTGATTGTATTCATACATCCATCTTTCCAAATCTAAGTGTTTCAATAACTACATTAAACATACAATGCAAATTAATCCTCTTACAAAATTTTTGCAGGCGTCAGCTCCTTTTCTGTACTTATTCGCCTGCTGCATACACTCTTCTACTGTGTATATCCTTCCCCTACCATATATCTGCTCCCGATCAAACATTCTTTCATGTTTGTTAAAGTCATATACTAAACTTTGCACTGCTTCTTTCAATTCTTCCATTTTGTAAACAAACACTTTTTAACGTTCAGAAATCTTATTGCATCGAAATTTATACAGCTTTTCCCCACCACTTGCATTTCAGCTTTTTCCCACTACTTAATTGAAAAACAAAATGAGATCTAAAAATCCAAAGCGTCACCTCAAAAAAGGTCACCGATTCTAAGGTCACACAAAAACCTGTTTCAAGGTTCCACAAAGTTAGTGATCAAGGTAAACATGGTCAAAATGGATCTACAAACAGGTTCAAATTACTTGGTATCCAGTGGTGTCTAGAGGTCAATCCGTTCATTTGACGTATATAAATAAACTGAAGGTTAACTACTAAAAAAGCGGCTCTACAAACAGGTTCTCAAAACCGGCTAAACAGGTTCTGAAAACCGGTTTGTGTCACAGTATTGGTGTAGTTACTCTACTCACATAGACGTTACTTTCCTATCAGAAGGCATAGGGAAAAAAGCAAAAAATTGGAAAGCGGAGTTTGCGATCCCTCTCACATTCCATGCAGTGATCGCGGTCGATATAGGCAAGACGATTCACAAAAGGATGGAAAGGAAAAAAATCTGGCTGGACATTGGCAGGATGGTGTAATAAATACCAAATAAAGAAATATAGGGAACATCACCCTGCATAATAAATTACATTTAATTTATAATAGATCAAACATGCTGATATGCAAAAATACAAAGGTCAAAAAATAAACAGTTACATATTGAAAAAATAAAGGTAGGCGGGAAGCAAATTGCAAAATAACGATTTCGCTGAGCCCGGAAAAAAACACGCGCTTGGGAAAAAAATACCTGATTTAGCGATTCCGCGGAAAGGGGTAGACCAATCACAAAGCAACATGTGAACGAAAGTAAAAAAGCTGACTTTGCGAAATTGCTCAGCCAAGGAAACAAGAAAAAACTTTCGGGAGTTGAACGGAAGTCATGGTTGCCTCTGGTTGCGAGTTCGGGTGCGCGGATAGCGGTTTAATTTTGGGTTCTCTAAGTTTTGAATAATTTTTATACTATAAAGTAGTGTGATTAACTTAGAAAAAGTTGTCAAATTTTAAAGCAAATTCTCAAGGGAGCGCCTACTGAAGCGCTCTACGGTGTTTCTCGATAATCAGGGTTGGTGATACGGAATAATAGGGTTCACTAGAAGCGAACCGGGTTCGAGTGAACCTTATTCCGATCGGTAAACGGGTATTGGAGCCAACGAGCCCCGCCCAGGTTAAGCAGTCTTCCACCCTTTGGAGAAAGCCCAGTCTACAGAATTTGGTGAGTAAATTGAAAATTGTACCAACTGTGTACCTATGATTTTTGTAGTTTGGTTAGCCTATTACTATTGCCATCTCGCATCCATGAATTTGGTTGTATAATTTGTTTTATTTTATTTTATGTTCTTTTTATTTTTAAACTGATATTGCCGTGAGAGTCCACATGTTTGGGCATCACAGTCTAAACTAGGAAAGGGATCACAGTTTAATTGCTAAATGTTGAATCAGTAGAATCTAATTTATAAGGTGTACGGAATATTTAGTCCGCACCGACAATTTTTCATAATAATTTTTTCATAGTAATTCCTTTTGTTTTGGAGTAAGTAAATTTAAAGTGTCCTCCTATTACTAATAGAGGTTTAGTCACGATAGAGTTTTAGTCACGTATAGTTAAAATATATATATGCCTTTTTAATATTTTACTCTAATTGTTTTTTTTTCATTCCTTTTTTTTGTTGACAATAAACCCGTTAAAATTCACTAAAGACTATTTAAATTTCCCAACCAAGGGAGAATGGAGAATGATAGAATGAAAGCAGGAGTGAATGTAAAGAGGACGAAAAGCGAATTAAATAGATATCGTATATATATATATATATATATATTGTTATGGTATGAAAATACCCTAAATAAAATATTAACTTATCATAAGGTATAATTAAAGCAATACGACCAACTCTGTTATTTGGTTACTTAATTTAAATAAATTCATCACAGTAAAAGATATATAATAAAATAAATCCATAAATAAGTCTAAATAAAACACACAAACATAATAATTTAATAAAATAAATAACAATTTATATAATAAGTTTTTGGCAAACACTATATACTAAATTTTATTAATCAATTTTGAAAAAAACCTGTATAATCAAATGATTGAGGCTATAAATTGACAGATAAAAACAGGAGCACCAACTTCAAACAAATTATGTAAAATACCAACAAAAAAACTTAAGGGTATAAAAGTACAAATATAAAAATTTTGACCACTGCAATTATAAAATTAACAACATAGAAATGAAACAAATACCATATAGAAACTATAACATAATTTCATTTGAATAAAGCTACAATAGTTTCAAAGATTGTAAATATCAATTTAGTAATAAACTTTTAAAATGAATCTCATTGATTGAAAAATAATAAGAGAAAATTTGTTTAGAAAAACAAAGAAAAAAATCAACAACTTGTAACGAGTTATTTTTTTTTCTCTGCTTTTTGCAAGTTTAATTTTTTTATTTTTTTATTATTCCGTAATATATTTTATTTTACCACTAGGGTGTATATAACTCGTTACTTTACAACCCTTTCGACTACCGCAGTGATTTATTTTTTTTTTTTGCTATTACCGGTGTATATTTTAGTATAAGTCCGAGTTACGCAAATCCAACTTCTACCATACACAATTTATTCATTTCCGATATTTAAATTTTTCAACTGAAAGGACGCCCGGTATATACAACATTTTAATTTAATCGAGAGCCGTCTAGTATACTTACAAGTTTTTGTCGAAACTAGATAGATTTCACGTTTTAATTCCCACACCGAAGAATGTAACTAAAATTTTGGATATAAATTCGGAAACAATTCAGTGTTGGCTTCGGATTCGCGCTCCGAATTTCATTCCGTCTGGCTCTGTCGAAAAAGAATCAGTTCCTTCTACGGCTCTAAGCATTGTCCGTTAAACGTTCTTCCGAAAAAAAAAACCGAAAAACCGTAGTGTGAAAATTTTGTGATTCCATATTCCGATTGTGTGTGGGCTGTATTTATTAAGGTAAATAAATTTTAACAAATAAACTGTGTATTCGAAACTTTCCGTATCGCCGCTTATTATTAAATTGTTGAATATATTTTTTTTTGAAAATTTTCCGACCGGCTATTTTTTCTTTTGTTGTTGAACTGAAATTCGTTTTTTTATTTTGTTTCTCTTATCTGAAAATAAAGATTTGTCAACCGTAATTTGATTTCGAATTTTTATTTACTGCGTTTATTATATATTAATTAACTGATGTGAATTATTAGTGGATTCTCGAATTATTTTATGCTTTTGGTTGTCAGTAGTTTTAAATTAAATTGATATCCAAGTGGATTAGGTATAATATTTTAAAGTTTATGCTAGTACGAATATTTTTACTCTGTGTGTCGATAGTTGGGTACCGTTTAACTCTGGGAAAATATTTTTTTTAATTGTTACCGGCTTTAGTTAGATTCAAGGGTTAATCAGACTTGGAAGAGGCTTAGCCACAATTTGTTTGATTTCCCGGCAGATCTAATTCGTTCTTAAATTTTATTTTTTTGGAATAATAGTTACCGGCTTTAGTAGATTCAAGGGTTAATCAGACTTGGAAGAGGCTTAGCCACAATTTGTTTGATTTCCCGGCAGATCTAAATCGTTCTTTTCCCGTTCCGTAGAATCATTATTTATATTTTTTTCTCCCCGTCGGAATAATAGTTACCGGCTTTAGTTAGATTCAAGGGTTAATCAGACTTGGAAGAGGCTTAGCCACAATTTGTTTGATTTCCCGGCAGATCTAACTCGTTCTTAAATTTTATTTTTTTGAATAATAGTTACCGGCTTTAATAGATTCAAGGGTTAATCAGACTTGGAAGAGGCTTAGCCACAATTTGTTTGATTTCCCGGCAGATCTAAATCGTTCTTTTCCCGTTTCGTAGAATCATTATTTATATATATTTTTTCCCCGTCGGAATAATAGTTGCCGGTTTCATTTGGATTCAAGGGTTAATCAGACTTGGAAGAGGCTTAGCCACAATTTGTCTGATTACCCGGCAGATCTAAATCGTGCATTAGGGACCCCGTTAAACCCGGTAGATCTGAACCGTATTTGATAACCTGACCGTTAAGTCCGTTAAAATCCCAGATATAGGTAATATATATAATAATATATATAATATATAACATACCTCATTTTCTTTTCCCGGTTAATTTGTTTGTCACTAAAAATAATTATTCGTAAAATAGACCACAGAGTATTAATAGATCAAAGTTTTGAATTTCTATTATTTTCATTTTTAACCGCAATTTATTGATTGGAGAACCAAGATTTGGCTTTTCCGGATTTTCACTAGTTAGTTAAATTTAATTCAACAAGACCCCTGGAATTTTCCGTAACCTCCATCTGAGGCTATCTGGAACTCTTGACGCTAAGGGTCAAGGGGCCGTGGAGCAAACCACGTTAATAATCTGGCGCCCGAGATTTAAAAACCCGAATTTTGCATCAAGGGTGTCCATAGTGACGTGTTCTTGTGGCAGGAGCCACGTGTAAGAAGGGAGGCGCGTTACAAAATGGCGCCCGAGCAGGGACCTAATTGTTGATAACAGTAGAATCAGTTTGATACCGTTTTCCATTTTTTTTAGCGTTTATTTGTGCTTGGACCGTTTAAGTCTGTTTTGACTATTTTCTGCCGTATTTTTTTTTTGTCAGAGAAGGGACCCGATTGTTGATTACTGTAGGATCAATTTAATACCGTTTTCCATTTTTTTTACCGTTTATTTGTGCTTGGACCGTTTAAGTCTGTTTTGACTATTTTCAGCCGTATTTTTTTTGTTGAAGAGACCCAATTGTTGATTACAGTAGGATCTGTTTTATTCCGTTTTCGATTTTTTTTTTCTTAAACGTTTTTTCGCTTGGACCGGTTAAGTCTGTGTTGACTGTTTTTTTTTACCGTATTATTGCAGAGAGTTGATTATTTGTTAGAGCTGGAACCGTTATTCCGTTTCCGTTATTTTACCGTATTGTTAAAGAGACCTGATTATAGCAGGAACTGAAATACAGCTGTGGATATTTTTTTTAGCGTATTGTTGCTGGACCGTTTATACTGTTTTACGGTTTTTTTTTTTGCCCATTGTTGATTTGAACAGGGACCGTTATTTTAGTATAATATACTATTTTTTTTTCCGTATTGTAAATTTCAATAGTGACCGTTTTGCCGGTGCTAGTTTTTCCTTCTTTCCGCCTTTGTTGTTTTTTTTCATTTTGGAAGAAGAAGAAGAAGTCTGAGCTGGAGTTAAAAGGCGAATGTCCAGAAGAAACTCCGAAGATCTTGACTTATCCGTTTTGTTTGAGCAAGAAGAAGCTGAAGAAACCGATTCCGCTCCTCCAGTACCGACTGTACGTTCCGTGGGAGAAATAACCGATAATCGAGTAAGCTGGGTATACTTACTAAAGAACGAGGGACTTAATACCGAGCTGGTAAAGAGGAATTTATCGGTTGCTGGAACCGTTCCTATCAAACGGAAAAGACTCGTCAACTTTCTGAGAAGAAGAAATATTGCTCCGCGATCCGCCATAGACCAAGAGGAATATCCGACCGCTATGGCAACTCCACCGATAAATGTACACGATTGGAAGGTGTCTTTTGGAAACCGGGGAGATCCTGCTGCATTCATCGAAAGAATCGAAGAAATCTGTACCGCAAGGAATGTCCAGAAAGACAATCTGCTTCCGGTGTTACCCGAATTACTGTCCGGTGAGCCCGCTCTTTGGTACCGGAATAACCGCAGCAGATACTCTACCTGGGAGGAATTTGAAACAGATTTCCGTATTTTCTTCTACCCCGTTAATTACGAAGACGACTTGGAAGCTGAGATAGGCCGTCGTCTGCAGAGAAGAAATGAGTCCGCCGCAACATACATAACCGAGCTACAAACTCTGATGCGACGCCATGGTAAGCTAACTCCCGAACAACAGTTGGCGTGGCTGTACCGCAACCTGTTGCCGGAATACCGTCTGCAAATCCGAAAAGGGGACTTTGACGATTTTTCCTCCTTTTGTCAGGTGGTCAGGGAATATGAGCTCCTCAGGAAGGAACTCCAGTCTATACCCAACCACACTGGACCGAACCGGGGACCAAATCCCCGTCCGCAGTCAATGAGTTCGCCGAGATATGGACCTTCTCACAACACGATGCCTGGGCCATCCAGAGAGCCCATCGCCGGTCCCAGCCAACCGTCACCGACCGATACTCCGCCGCCGCCTGATACTACTCGTCAACCTTCAGGACAATATTCCCGTCAACTCATCTGTTTCCGTTGTGGTGAGTCTGGACATTATAGGAATAACTGTCAAAACCCGCCAAAAATATTCTGTTCTCGTTGCCAGAAGGAAGGAGTATTTTCCCGAGACTGTTCCTGCAGGAGGCAGGAAAACTAAACCGAAGTTGTACCGAAGAGAGGCCGACACAGCTTCCGCAAATCTTTGCCTCTCATACCGAACCGCCAGCAGAAATGAACGACCCCGACCGCACATAGACGTCGAAATAGAAAATCATATGTTTAGAGCATTGTTAGAAATAGGAGCCGCAAAGTCATATATTGGTGATCAAGTAGCTAAGACTTTTTCCCAAAGAAAGCACACTACCTCTCGTCAAGCTACGAAGGCCCGTTTAGCTAATGGAAATCTAGTCTCCATCACCGACATATATGAGCTGAAATGGAAAATCGATGACGTCACAATGGAGGGTTCGTTGGAGCATTTCCCTGGTCTAATAACCGACATTGTATTAGGACATGATGTCCTCCGCAAGTATAATTTCCGGCTGGAGTTAGGAACCGGAGAAATATACGTGAATGATGAGTTAGTGAGGCGTTCACAATTGGCCAGTCCTGTTGGAATATTGGAGGCCGTGAACCCGCCTATGAAAGAAGTCAATTCTGCTGTACCGACAATATGTAGAGAAGAAACCACCCACCGTCTTAGGAAAGACCGCCGTTCTGTAAATCTGTCTTGTTCCGAAGTCTCTGCGTCTTCCCTGGTGTTAGGGGTTGACAAAGAGCAATCTATTTCCGAAGTCTCTGAGTCTTCCCTGGTGTTAGGGGTGGACAAGGAGCAAACTAGTTCCGAAGTCTCTGCGTCTTCCCCGGTGTTGTTAGGGGTTGATAAGGAGCAATCTGTTTCCGAAGTCTCTGCGTCTTCCCTGGTGTTAGGGGTTGACAAAGAGCAATCTGTTTCCGAAGTCTCTGAGTCTTCCCCGGTGTTGTTAGGGGTTGATAAGGAGCAGTCTGTTTCCGAAGTCTCTGCGTCTTCCCTGGTGTTAGGGGTGGACAAGGAGCAATCTGTTTCCGAAGTCTCTGAGTCTTCCCTGGTGTTAGGGGTTGACAAGGAGCAATCTGTTACCGAAGTCTGTTCATCGTCTCTCGTAGAGTTGGGAGATAGTAAAACAGCACCGAGAAATCTCCGACAGCTGAGAAGGTTTTTGGGAGTTGCATCCTGGTATAGGAGATTTGTGCCATCATTTTCACAAAAGGTGGCTCCGTTAACAAAGTTACTCCGTAAGTCTCAGCGATGGAAATGGGCTGGAGAACAAGAAGCTGCTTTCACTAAGATTAAAACCTGTCTGTCGGAAGCACCCGTTTTGAGCTGTCCTGATTTTACCGTACCGTTCACTCTGCAGACCGATGCCTCCGAATATGGTTTGGGAATAGCCCTTACCCAGCAGAAGGATGGTTATGAACACGTGGTAGCGTATGCAAATCGCACCCTGAGTCCTACCGAGAAAAATTACTCCGTAACCGAAAAAGAATGTCTTGCCATTGTTTGGGGGATTGAAAAGATGCGTCCTTATTTAGAGGGCTACCATTTCACGGTTGTTACCGATCATCAATCTCTTAGATGGCTGCATTCCATATCAAGTCCGTCCGGACGTTTAGCCAGGTGGAGTATTTTTCTACAACAGTATGATTTCGAGATACAGTACCGTAAAGGTGCTCTAAATCGTGTGGCCGACGCTTTGTCCAGAAATCCGCTACCAATGACAGCCGAGACCGATTCACCGTCCGCAATCTGTTTGACCGATGTAACCGCCGAATGTTCGTGGTACCGGAACAGGAAGGAAGGGGTCCTGAAGGATCCAGAGAAGTTTCCGGACTACTGCATAAAAGAAGACCGTCTATACCGTCATTTCTGGGATATCAATGATTTCCGAGAGCCAGAAATGTCCGATCCATGGAAACTGTGTATAGCAAAGCCCGACCGAATCCGGGTGTTGCAAGAAAACCATGATAATCCGAATGCTGGTCATCTGGGAATTGCTAAAACCATCACCCGGATTGCAAAATTGTACTATTGGCCAGGAATGTTCAGGGACATCACCAAGTACGTAAAGAGGTGTCTGCGATGTCAACAGTACAAACCGTCACAGCAAAAACCGCCAGAGACCCACCTGCCACGACAACGAATTGTAGCCGGCAGGTTCATCACCCTGACGGATGATCTCTGTTGGAGATGTGGAATCTCCGGACACCGCCGAGAGAGCTGCAGCCGGCCGTCTATTCTGTTTTGTTCCCGATGTGGACAAGTGGGACGGATGTCCCGAGAATGCCCGTGTGATCGACGCGGCCCCCGTACCCGATCGGTGGCAGTACAAGCGCACCTGGTCTCCCGTAGCGACGAACCCCGACGAATGCAGGATGCTTCCATCCAGTGTAGCATCGGCACCGAACGACCCCACCCCGCTCTGGAAACAGCCGGACGCTGTTCCAGGTCATACCGAAGACAGGCGTCCCGTGGAAGAGGACCGCCCCATCCACACCAAGCGACCCTACGCCGACGTTCCAGGCTGTGAGACGCTACACCCTGGATCACCGTTTTGTTTTCTCACCTTTTTTATTATTAGGTGTAAGTTGTTGTTTAAAAAAAAAATGTAATGTCCGAAAGTTGCACTTTCGCTCATTCATTTTTTTTTACCGAAGTAAAGGGGGTGTGTAACGAGTTATTTTTTTTTCTCTGCTTTTTGCAAGTTTAATTTTTTTATTTTTTTATTATTCCGTAATATATTTTATTTTACCACTAGGGTGTATATAACTCGTTACTTTACAACCCTTTCGACTACCGCAGTGATTTATTTTTTTTTTTTGCTATTACCGGTGTATATTTTAGTATAAGTCCGAGTTACGCAAATCCAACTTCTACCATACACAATTTATTCATTTCCGATATTTAAATTTTTCAACTGAAAGGACGCCCGGTATATACAACATTTTAATTTAATCGAGAGCCGTCTAGTATACTTACAAGTTTTTGTCGAAACTAGATAGATTTCACGTTTTAATTCCCACACCGAAGAATGTAACTAAAATTTTGGATATAAATTCGGAAACAATTCAGTGTTGGCTTCGGATTCGCGCTCCGAATTTCATTCCGTCTGGCTCTGTCGAAAAAGAATCAGTTCCTTCTACGGCTCTAAGCATTGTCCGTTAAACGTTCTTCCGAAAAAAAAAACCGAAAAACCGTAGTGTGAAAATTTTGTGATTCCATATTCCGATTGTGTGTGGGCTGTATTTATTAAGGTAAATAAATTTTAACAAATAAACTGTGTATTCGAAACTTTCCGTATCGCCGCTTATTATTAAATTGTTGAATATATTTTTTTTTGAAAATTTTCCGACCGGCTATTTTTTCTTTTGTTGTTGAACTGAAATTCGTTTTTTTATTTTGTTTCTCTTATCTGAAAATAAAGATTTGTCAACCGTAATTTGATTTCGAATTTTTATTTACTGCGTTTATTATATATTAATTAACTGATGTGAATTATTAGTGGATTCTCGAATTATTTTATGCTTTTGGTTGTCAGTAGTTTTAAATTAAATTGATATCCAAGTGGATTAGGTATAATATTTTAAAGTTTATGCTAGTACGAATATTTTTACTCTGTGTGTCGATAGTTGGGTACCGTTTAACTCTGGGAAAATATTTTTTTTAATTGTTACCGGCTTTAGTTAGATTCAAGGGTTAATCAGACTTGGAAGAGGCTTAGCCACAATTTGTTTGATTTCCCGGCAGATCTAATTCGTTCTTAAATTTTATTTTTTTGGAATAATAGTTACCGGCTTTAGTAGATTCAAGGGTTAATCAGACTTGGAAGAGGCTTAGCCACAATTTGTTTGATTTCCCGGCAGATCTAAATCGTTCTTTTCCCGTTCCGTAGAATCATTATTTATATTTTTTTCTCCCCGTCGGAATAATAGTTACCGGCTTTAGTTAGATTCAAGGGTTAATCAGACTTGGAAGAGGCTTAGCCACAATTTGTTTGATTTCCCGGCAGATCTAACTCGTTCTTAAATTTTATTTTTTTGAATAATAGTTACCGGCTTTAATAGATTCAAGGGTTAATCAGACTTGGAAGAGGCTTAGCCACAATTTGTTTGATTTCCCGGCAGATCTAAATCGTTCTTTTCCCGTTTCGTAGAATCATTATTTATATATATTTTTTCCCCGTCGGAATAATAGTTGCCGGTTTCATTTGGATTCAAGGGTTAATCAGACTTGGAAGAGGCTTAGCCACAATTTGTCTGATTACCCGGCAGATCTAAATCGTGCATTAGGGACCCCGTTAAACCCGGTAGATCTGAACCGTATTTGATAACCTGACCGTTAAGTCCGTTAAAATCCCAGATATAGGTAATATATATAATAATATATATAATATATAACATACCTCATTTTCTTTTCCCGGTTAATTTGTTTGTCACTAAAAATAATTATTCGTAAAATAGACCACAGAGTATTAATAGATCAAAGTTTTGAATTTCTATTATTTTCATTTTTAACCGCAATTTATTGATTGGAGAACCAAGATTTGGCTTTTCCGGATTTTCACTAGTTAGTTAAATTTAATTCAACAAGACCCCTGGAATTTTCCGTAACCTCCATCTGAGGCTATCTGGAACTCTTGACGCTAAGGGTCAAGGGGCCGTGGAGCAAACCACGTTAATAATCTGGCGCCCGAGATTTAAAAACCCGAATTTTGCATCAAGGGTGTCCATAGTGACGTGTTCTTGTGGCAGGAGCCACGTGTAAGAAGGGAGGCGCGTTACAAACTGACAAAAATTTAAAAAAGGAGAAAGACTGAAGAATTCAATTGAAATTTATGAAGAAAATTCTTTATAAAAACTAATATAAAATATTCAAAAACTGAATAATCATGTATTAAGATAAATCTAATATAAGAATCCAGTAATATAAAATAAGTAAAAGTGAAATAAGAAAGAATACTTACAAAGTGCCGGTAAGCGAGCAACTATATTTGAACCATCACATCTAATTCACCACAAACTAATATATCTGGCATCTTTTTGTTGATATAACCAAAAATCCACTATAGAAGAAATTGGAAATAGAATAGATTCAACCCACAACGAACGGACTGAGTAAAATCCACTTTTTAAAAAAGGAAAGCACCAGATTTGATCCACAGTGGACCGTCTGTAGATTTCTGCAGGCCTTTCCCACATTTCCAATACCATTGAAACCTTCGAATTTGAAGAAAGAATAAATATAACCCAACAGACATTCAGGTACTGTTCATATTAATTTCAAAGTTTTTAATGATATAGTATAAATTGTTGATTATTAAATTGAATTATTTTCTTAGATATAATTAGATTAAAAAAGTACTTACAGAGCATTTGATAAAATCAATTCGTTAAATTAACTTATCACGATCTAAAGTAACAATCAGAATAGAACTTCTTCTTTTTTATGGAGTAAAATATTCTATGATAAGTAAGCTCATATCCACGTAACTGAATTTAGTTCTGTGAGTATATTTTTAATAGTGTGCCTGTATGAATAAATGAAATTTAGGTAAGCAAATTGAAACAAATGTAAATGAGTTGAATGTTTTTGAATATTTTATCACAAAAACATAATATAAAATAGTTGTTTGTTTCAATAAAATACAATTTATCCAAGTTTAGATGTGGATGTTTGTTTACATTTCTATGATACCATTGGTGTAAAATACTATAATGCCAAATTTCAACACGAAGGCCAAAGAAAAGAGTCGGTCTTCAAATTTTGTAATTTGACCTCACAATTAAAATATCCCCAGAGAGTAGATAAATATAATAACATAAATTTCTTAATATTAAATAAAAATAAGAGTCTCATAAAAAAAATTAAATAATCATTGATGGCGCCCAATTAAATCTGAATAAAAAAATTTTTCAAAAATAATAAATAGAAAAAGGTAAGTATTAAACCCTTTAATAATAAATAAATTATAAATCAATATTGCTTTCCATACTTTGAACACATACAATATTATAAAATATTTTTCAAACCATATCAATATATATATATATATATATTCCTAGACACCAAATTGATAAGAACTAATGATAACAAGATAATTTTGGACTGGTATGTAAAACCCACTAGTTCCGGGAGATATCTTAATTTCAAATCAAATCATCCGTACAAAATGAAGGTTAATTTGGTGTTAGGGATGAAGAATAGAATAATGAAAATTTCCCATCCAACTTTACAACGGAAAAACTTAAAAAATTTGTTTGATACTTTGTTAAAAAACAGTTATCCCAATCAATTATTAAAAAGGTTAATTTACAATACAGTTAACAATCAGGTAGTAAATGGTAGCTTAGTCAATATAGTTGATCAAAACATCAACAACACGCAAAAAACAATTTTTGGATCTATTCCTTACATAAAAACTTTATCTGAAAAAATCATTAAAAATTTTAGAGGCATAGCCAACGTAAAAATTGCACAAAGAACAGCAAAACCATTACAGTCTCTTTTCACTAAATTGAAACAGCCAGATGAGTTATTAATGAAAACAAATGTAATCTATAGTATTCCATGCAAAGATTGTGATAAAAAATATATTGGAATGACGTCTCAGAATTTAAAATCTCGTTGTGCCCAACACAAAAGTGATGCACGATTAAAAAAACGGAAATGTGCTTTAACAGAACATGTTATAGACAAAGTACATGACATTGATTTTGATAATATAACAATCCTAGATACTGAAAAGAATTATAGTAAACGAAAATTTTTAGAAATGTATCACATTAATAATACTAAGGACCCAATGAACAAAAAGTCTGACGTTGAATCACTCAGTAAAATTTACACATATTTAATACATTACAAAAATGTCCAATCAAGTAATGAAGGTGATTGTTCTTTTGATTAATGTTTTGAGTTTAAGAATAGCAAATAGTGAGAGATTTGTTGTTTTTTGACAAGATAAACATTATTTTTATAGTAACAAAATTTACAAATTAACAAGAACAGCTTATTGGGGGTGCAAATGATTTCCATCCAATCGGGCCTCAATGTGAGAGGTTGAAGTCCATACACCAGATCATATTCTTTGAAGAATCTTTTATTTTCATAAAATTAGAACAATAAATCAGATATGAGTGGAAATCATTTAAATCACTACGGGGATTTTTCTTGTTTTCATCACAATAATATAATGCTGGAATGGGTTGGTAGTTTGGGAATACCTGACGTGAGAGGTTTTGGAGTGTTACTTGACTACTGATTTATTTCGCCATCCCATAATAATTTTACGAATGACAGGTGGCAGCTGTCAACAATATAATGGTCACATAACTGTAATTTCCACAATTTCTTTGTTATTAATGAATGGACATTTCCTTAACAATAATAATTTTGTGAATTAGCACCAAAAATAACAATTTCACATATAATAATATCATAGTAATTTGTAAACTCCCCTCGTAAACAAATTATTTTTCAAGACCTTCAGTCGAAATACCACAAGATGGAATCGTATTTAAAAAAACGAAATGTCAGTTTTTACAATTGTAGATAGGAATTAGAACCACACTTTCAGTTAAAATAGAATTATAATTTAGTTGTCATAATGAATTCATAACACCAACTTTAAATATTGTTTTAAAAATGAATTGTTTTCTTGTATTTTTGTGTTACTTTAGTTTTAGTTTATAATCTCACTTACAAGTAAGTTATAACATTTGTCTAATGAAATTTAAAAAAAATTTTGACCCTGTTTTCCTTTTTTGTAATATTTTAGCCTTGAAAATGGAAGCAAATATTTCCGAAAGCTTGGTAATGTACAAAAGAGTTCACTTTAGTAAGTAATATATTTTGTGTTTTTTGGCTGCTTTCCCCGTGAATGAAAGAAAGAATTTTTTTACTTAAAAAGATTTCTTTCTTAATTTTATATATATATATATATATATATATATATGTATATATATATACGTAAATGATTTTTCCGTATAAATAATATGCCTGGTTCTACCCCAGTCCTAACCCTATAACCGACGTAACCCTACCATATAAAGACCTCTCATTATCGACAACAGCTGATAGCCGCGGAGGCCGAATCCAACCTTACGGACATTCATTTCAGGAATCGTCGATTCCTGATTCCCATGTACTCGTGGGTGGTGACAGCCAGCTACGCTGCCTACTCGTTCCTTTTAGGGACTCAAGACGTAGATTTTTGTTTTCAGGTGGAGAACTTCAAAGCAGAAATACTACAACCGGTACCAAGGTGTTCTCTGGTGTTGCTGGAGTTGCAGTGATCTCGGAGACACTGGTGCCGTATTACATTGGTGACAGCGGTGGGATGGATTTTTTTTGTTCTTTAGGGTTACCTGTTCGGTCCAGTTCAGTTTTCCTGGCAGAGGTTTTCAGATGTTTTTAGGGTCATATGTGCGGTCCATTACATTTTTTTTCCTGAAGTAGTCCTCGAATTGTTTTTTCTTCCAGTTTGTGTGTGCTGCACCTTTCCTTAGCGGCGACAGCGGATTTAAAAAAAAAGGGACTATTCAGAAATTTGATTGGACATTGCCAGCTGTAAAAACAAGGGTTACGTCATTACCACATTCCTCAGTTCCCGTCGGTAAAATAATTACCGTAAAACGACACTTACATACAATTGTGTATTAAGTGATATTTTAATATATTTTTAAATTAATATTGTGTTTTAAAAAATTATATTTCGTTCAGAAAACAGAAAACAATTTTTCAGTAAATAAAAGTATCACATGTTAAAAGCAAATCTTATCAAACATGTCCAAATTAGCATGTAACGTTATTTTAAATTAATTATAAAATAAGAAATAACTTTGATTTAGTGCAGTGATCCCTCTATACACAGTTCCCTAGGTAAAAAGTATACCAAGGTATCCTTTTCTATAAAATGCTTAATGTTAGAATTTTATCAGTACGTTAAAAAAAATATATTCATAATTTCCAGTGCTAACGTAGTAAAGTTGAAGAAAGCAAGGTCGGATTATATTTGAGATACATAGCAGAATTATTTAATTGTACAAGGCCGTCTTCAAGTGCCTTAAATAAAAAATTTCAGCTTTCGACGTTAGCGCGAGTTGCATTACTTTTCAAAGTCATTTTCAATTTGGAAAAAACAGGGAAACTGAAAAGAGGAATCACAGTAATTAAGCATTCAGTATAAAGTAGAATGAAATATTAAATATTAAGTAAATTCAATTATTACAAGTAACAATATATAAATCACAAGAAAGTGAACGAAGAAAAATAATTTCATAAAAAAAAATTCTTAGAGACACATAACCCCAAACCGCAAAACTAGCGAAAGAAAAACCCTAACACACCAACCAGATCGCAACCAACCCAACTCAAACCCCCCCCCCATATTTTTTTTCAGGAGACTCACCAAAAGGTAAGCTAGTTTAGTGCTGTGTGCTTATTAAATATACCAAACTACAAAAAATGCCTACCAACACTAATATAGGTGGTAATCAACAAACTACAGGAGCAGCCACCACAGTTGCAGGGGAAACCGCAACGGCGTTAGGACCACTGGTGGTGCAACTGCCGCCACAGCCACTAGGGGTGATTGCGGCAACTCTACCTGATTTCAACGGCAAGGATGCCGTTAAATATTTAGAAAAGTTGGAGCAACGTGCCAAGTTAGATAACTGGCCACAAGCTAATACTTTAAGTATTTTAAAATTTAAATTAACAGGCGCTGCATATCAATATTTTAAGGCTGATCAAACATTAGACAATTTAGATTACTTTGAACTTAAAGAAAAATTAATACGTAAATTTACTCCGAAATGTTTACCGGGTAATAATTTATTAAGGCTCAGTAGCTGTTATCATCGGCACGACTAAAACGTAGCGGAATTCACTACGCGGTTACGACTTCTGGCAGCGAAATCTCTGGAAGAAGACTTAGGAGCTTCCCCGGACGAAATTCCAGGATTAAAAAAAGGAAACAAGGACATGCTAATCAACCAATTTAAAATGGGACTTAGGGAGGACCTGATGAGGGAGACAGAAATATTATTGTTAAAAGATCCACACCTAGATTTGGAAAAAGCAGAGGAAATAGTGTCTCTACAGGAATTGACCCAAATGATATTAAGAGGAAAGACAAACTCTGACACGGTAGCGTATATGGGGCGAGAGAAATGGTGTAGCAACTGTGGATCAGACAGTCACGAAGAAAGAAACTGCAGAAACAGAAGCCAGCAAAACCAGCAAAGGAGATGTTACAATTGTGGTTACACAAACCACTGGGCAAAAGACTGTCGACAAAAACAACATACCCAGGGAAAAGTATGCCGCAACTGTGGAAAAACAAATCATTGGACAAATGAGTGCAGAGTGAAACAGCCCACTCAACTGAGAGGATGTCAAAATTGTGGAAGAACAAACCACCGGAAAAACGAATGTCACGCCAATGGACAAAAAGGTAGAGGGCAGCCGGAAAATGCTTGTTTTCGATGTGGAAAACAAGGGCACTGGGCAAATGAATGCAATACAGCGCAGGGAAACGATAAGCATTACCAGAACAGACATGATAATTCTCAGAGAAGGAACATGGGTGCGATACCCAAGGAAAGGCAAAACGGCTGGTCACAGCAAAGGCAAGCCACAAAAAACAAATCAACAAACAACCCCTCTCAAAAACATTTTTTAAATTAAATAAGGCCGCGGGAAGTTCGCAGCCGGCGAGCCTTAGAAGAGATAGATCAAGGGGAATCAATAATAACATCACACACTTTTACAGGACAAAGCAAATACCATACATGGTGTCGCTAAAAATCAACGGAGTGCTAAGGACATGCATGTTAGACACAGGAGGCTCCTACTCACTAATAAGACAGTCATTGGTGGATCCAACGGAAATGGATAGTGAAAACATCCGATCATTATGTTTAAGAGGAATAACGGGGCACGAAATAAGACTACATGGAACGACGCAAACAAACATTCAAACAGAAACAGGAGGCGAAGGAGCCACCTTCGAACTAATAGTTTGCGATGATAAAATGCTCAAGGACGTAAACGTACTACTTGGCAGAGACTTTCTAGCACAACAAGAAGAGGAAATATCATACAAAAGGGAACCCTCACTGATACTTTGGGGACAAGAGTTACTAATGATGTCAACAAGGGAAGTAATGGAAGTGATGTCAGTCCAAGATGGTAAACTAAACAAAAACAAAGACTGGAAACAATGGTTGGATACAGTGAAGAAGTTCACAAAACGAAAACATACCAAAGAGTCAGTGCAATCAATAAATCAAAGAGGCAACAGAAGACAGGAAAGAAAAGCATTTACATCAGAAGAAGAATGGGAAAAATGGTTACTAAAAGTCAAAAATTTCATGCAACCACAGAAAAAGCCAGAAATCACCAAGGGAAATAAAAAGGAATACAAAGTCACCAAAAGCAAACAAAAGAAATAAAAAACAAGCAGAAAGCACACTTCACTGTCCAATTCGGCAGGAAAGGAACAAACAGAAAAACCAACAACGAGAATAATGGAATCAGAAGATAGAGACAACCAAACGAAAATAGAAATAGAAAAAGAAACAACTCGAACAGAGGCAGATATAATATTAGACAAAGCACTACTCATACCACCTAGAACTGAGGTGTGTACAGTGGCAAAAGTTGGCAAAAAGATCTGCAGCATAAATATTGTATGTGAAGCCACAGATAACGGCAACAACTTTATACGCATGGCAAATACCTTAGTACCAAACAAGGAAATGATTCCGGTAAGAATAATAAATGCATCTTTCAACGAAGTACAACTAAGGAAGGGAGAGAAAATTGGTAAGGCATACAAATGCGAGGAAGAGCCAGAAATAAAACCTCAAGTGATTGCAAAATTTGATATATCAAACAATAAATGGATAGAAGAAGGCTTTGACATGTCTCATTTGTCACAAGAAGCAAAAGAGAAGCTAACCAGCCTTCTGAGGAAGTATCACCTATTTCAGGGCGAGGACGAAGTTCTGACAAGCACAACTGAGGTAAAACATGCGATCACGCTAGAAGCAGGAGCCCAACCAATATGTAAAGCGCCCTATAGAATCCCGTATCAACAACGGGAAACTCTGAAAAATAAAATAGACAGATTACTGGACGGAGGAATAATCCGGCCATCTTCAAGTCCTTGGTCGGCCCCCGTAGTGCTGGTTGTAAAAAAGAAAGCGGACGGAACCAAAAAAGTAAGAATGTGCATTGATTACAGAGGTCTGAATGCGGTAACAAAGAAGGAATACTATCCGTTGCCTAACATATCGGACCTACTACAAGGTTACAAAGCAGGAAAAAAGACCCTTTTCTCAGTAATAGATGTAGCAGAAGCATATCACCAAATAGACATGGAGGAAAAGGACATCCCTCTTACAGGTTTTAGCACTTTCCACGGCCATTACGAGTACACAAAAATGACATTTGGACTGGTTAACGCACCAGCAACCTTTCAAAGATTTATGAACGTAACGCTAGCCGGATTAACCGGTTTCAGCTGTATGGTATATCTAGACGATATTATTATCTTTAACTATACAGGAGAGTTAGAACATATAGAAAAAATAGAGCACATTCTAGAAAGACTTCAAAGAGCAAATATAGAACTTAAACCAAAGAAATGCAGTTTTTTACTACAGAAAGTAAAATATTTAGGACACGTGATAACACACGAGGGTATTTCCCCCGACCCAGAAACAATTGAAGCTATCCAAAAGTACCTCTTACCTAAGAAAGTTAAGGGAATAAGAGGATTTCTAGGTATAGTCAACTGGTACAGAAAATTCATTCCAAATATTACAGAGATAGCCGCACCACTAGTGAATTTAACAAAAAACGACGTCGAATTCAAAATAACCGACGTAACCCTACCAACAGCTGATAGCCGCGGAGGCCGAATCCAACCTTTCGGACATTCATTTCCAGGAGTCGTCGATTCCTGATTCCCACGTACTCGTGGGTGGTGACAGCCAGCTATGCTACCTTCTCGTTCCTTTTAGGGACTCAAGACGTAGATTTTTGTTTTCAGGTGGAGAACTTCAAAGCAGAAATACTACAACCGGTACCAAGGTGTTCTCTGGTGTTGCAGGAGTTGCAGTGATCTCGGAGACACTGGTGCCGTATTACATTGGTGACAGCAATTTTTTTTGGATGCAATAACACGAAAGGCTACAAGGAGCCAGGGCTAATTCTAATTGTTTTTTTACAGGTATTAGTTAATAACATAATACATTAACAGTATGTATTTAAATTCAAAGAAGGATATAGGAATCCATGAATAATTTTAATTCTCATTTAATCATTCAGGGACATACTAGCACAAGGGATTTAGATAAATTAGAAGTAGGCTATAGGAGGCCATAATTAATTCATTTTGTCAATTAGGGACAGAATATCATAAGGGATTAATTTAATTTAGAAAAGGCTATAGGAGGCAACGATCAATTTTTTTTATTTTCACGGATAATATGATTTTTTTCAAGAAAGGATATAGGAATCCAGGAATAAGTTGAATTTTTTTTGTCATTTAATGAATTAGGATCATAAGGGGTTTAATTAATTTAGAAGTAGGCTATAGAAGCCATGATTAAGATTTTTTTAAATTATTTAACCAAACAAAAGGCTACAGGAAGCCACAATTGATACGTTTTTTTTGGGTTAAGCTTTTTTTTAGTCATTCAATGACATAGGACCATAAGGGGTTTAGATAATTTAGAAGTAGGCTATAGGAGGCCACGATTAATTATAATTTTTTTTGGCATTACGTAATAACATAAGATAGTAATAATCGTTATTGGAATACACAAAAGGCTATAGGAAGCCATGATAAGTTCCAACTTTTTTGGAAATCTCTTTCTATCTAATTCAGTTATATATAAAAAAAAACCAACCCATGTTAGGTGGTTTGTTAAGTCAATTTAAAAATTATAGGAAACTTACCAATCTAGGAAGAACCATAACTGGGACTTATAAAAACAAGTATTTACACATATGTAATGTGATTATAAGGACCGTACAACAGTATACATGCACGTTAACAGATGCATGTACACTAGTAGTACCATGAAATTTTGTCTAACTTTAATATGTTTTACCTGTTCATGTATATAATAAGAAGTGTGCGTAGTGAAACGGTACTTACACAACTCAAATGTTAACCCTAACCCTAATCTTCGCCATACTACATGGAACACATGGTTTAATAGCCTACGACTGTTCGGACGCGAAAACTAACGCAACGGTAATATCGCTAAGAGACATTCAACCGTGCGTGCCTCCGGAAACGACATACGTAAGTGAAACCGTGTCAGTCCAGGTGATCCAAAGAAACGAATTCAGTACGCAAAAGGTATGGAGCTGCAGCGTCGAAGTTTCAAGAATAATATTTCACTGTGGCATTCACAGCCACACATCCATAGTCAGTGATGGATTAGACTCATACATAGAAAAATTGGGAGCAGAAGAGTGCAGAAATATGCACAGGTATAAATCAATAAAACTTTACCATGAAAATATGGGAAATATAATTATGAATGGCACAACTACAGTATCAGCGACACTCTATGGATCGTTAGGTTATGATGGGACCTGTAAAGGAACGGAGTACCACAAAGATGGGAAAAGCTGGACCGACGTCGTAGTCACTGCCTCGATAAAAATCACGGCATTTGACTTCCTGGCATCCGTCAGCCTAGACGACAATGAGATACACCTAAAGGAAGGAGTGAGTGGTCAGTTCCAGGATACTGCTTCGACTCAACAATAGGCGAATCCACTTGGGAAAAATACACGCCACCAACATGTGAGAACCACTTAAGCCAATTATACATAGGTTCAGCAGAAAGAATTACGAACAAAAACACGCATGAAGAAGTAATCGTCATTGAACAAAAGGCAAGGTTATTCGCTCTCACTCTACGAAGGAGAGCATATCTATGCGGAGCAGAAGCATGGCAAACAGAACACCCCAGAATATTAATAAACTTCATCAAAGAAGGACAACAGCTTCAGCCAGAAATGCCCCTCTTACCCCAAAATGTAGACCTACTCAGCTACGTCAACAGTAAGTTCTTATATAGGTAGAGTCGGATGACGACATACCGGCAGTGGAAAAGAACAGCGTACTGAGAGAAATTTTGTTCAAAGACGAGGAGGAAAAGGTTGGAACGAAAAGGAAAAGGATGAGCCCGTCATGAAAAGAAGAGGATGAAAAAAGAAAGACAAAATGAAAGTAACGAATATGAAGGAGAAAATGTACTGGAAACAGTAAAAAGAAAAATGGAAGAACTGAAGGAGAAGATTAGGGAGCTCGGCATTGAGGATGGAGAATTCAAGAGGGTTATCGGGAAAATAACATCGGTTGTGAAAAAAAGGGTTGGATAGGGAGAAAGTAAACACTAGTAGGATAGAGAAGCCTAAATGCGCGGAGTGTAAAGCGATGAGGGAAAGAGAACTGAAGCTGGCAAACAGGGAAAGAATAAAGGGAGAAATAAAAGAAGGTGAAAACTACCAGAAGTTTGAATTGATTTCTGTTGAGGATTGGGAAGAGAAGATATTCGAGTGTACAAAGTACAAGCGGATGGAGTATTGGGAGGCCCTAGATAGGGAAAATTGCGCGGTGATTATGGATCCAGTGAGGGTTCCGTCTGAAATGGTATATAACCTTAAGCAGAAAAGGGGGGAGTTGGTGGAGATGGCAGAGGGATGTAGAGGGGGGGGGGAAGTTCCTAGTAAGCGTTATAGAAACGTCTAAATTTAGGAAGGAGTGGCGTCACTTTGTGGCTAGGCTGACTGAGGAGATGAACAACGAAGACGTGTTCAACATGCTCAAAAGCTTGCACAAAATTATTTAGCAAGCTGGGGAGTCTCCAAGGGAGGTCAATGTCCTCTTAACGGAGTGGGTGGATCCCACTTATATCAGAATGGTTTCAGAATTCGTAGGTGGGGGGGGGGAGGGAGGTAAAGTATACAATTGCATCTGGAAATGAGCAAGGGGCGGTAAAGGAGAGGATAGATAGGGAGCCCGTGTTGGTGAGGACTGGAGGTAGGCCATATGCCGACGTCCTCAGGGACATGAGGACACAGGTGGATGTGAAGGCCTTGGGGATCAAGGTCGACAAGGTATCCAAAACAAATAGCGGGGATATAATGTTCAGACTAAAAGGGAAGGGAACAGCAGAAAAGCTGAGTGAGGAAATGAAGGAGGTATCGGTAACGGTTAGGAAGAGAGAGGCGAACTTCAATCTCCTGGACCTAGACCCAGCGATCTCTCCGGGAGAAGTTAAAACGGCCCTGGAAAACCAAACAGGGTTGAAAGGGGACATAGAAATTAAAGGGATGAGGGAGACAAGGTTCGGAGGGCAGATATGCACCTTCGCGGTGCCAATAGAGATAGCGGAAATAGCGAGGAGAGTAAGATCGGTCATCACGGGATTGTCCTCATGTAGGGTTAGGGAGAGGGTGACACCATTTAGATGCTTCAAGTGTCTGGATTATGGACACAACAGGGAACAGTGCAAAGGGACAGACAGATCTAGACAGTGTTCGAACTGTGGTAGAGAGGGGCATAGAGCCCAGGAGTGTGAGGAGGAGCCGATCGTGTGGGATTTCGGGTCACCTTATGGATTCCATGAGGTGCCCGAAATTCAGAGACTTGGTGCATGGGAAATGAAGGTTTTACATTCAAACCCAATTCTACAAATATATACGGGGGGATATTTATCAATATTAAGGTTTTATATATACAAGGTGAATGTTACTCTTTTAAAGTTTTAGTATTATATACACAGTCGTTTTGATATTTATACATAGGTTTTGACACTTTTTATATAACGTTTTATTTATACTAGGTAAGTTCCATTATTTTATAGCTTTATATACACAGGGGTTTTTATATTTACAAATATTTATACACCCTATTTTATTTATAGTTAGGTTTATATATATATATGAGTTTACCTGTGCCTTTACATATTTCGTGTTTTGTATTTAGGTATCTGTTTATTTATTTATTTATTTATTCATTTGTTTATTTATTTATTATTTATCTATTCACGTATTTATACATTCATACAAACATTAGATATTTTAGGATTCCACCCATACTTAGCCTTCTCTGGCCTCGGATGCATACCATAAGTAGAAGGGGGACTTACTTCCCCAAAGGGGACCTGGTTAAAAATGGCTAAGGCAGCCACTAAACCTGGGATCACAGTGTTACAGGTGAACGTAGGGAGGGGAAGGGCGGCACACGACATGGTGTACTCTAAAGCTCTCAGCCTGGACGCAGACCTGCTCATCATCCCAGAGCCGAATAAAAAAATCACGTCAGGGAATGGTTAGGTGCAGGACAAACTAAAGAACGTAGCAGTGCTCTGCTGAAACAAGGACTTTGGGGTTAGAAGCATTCTGCCACAAAAGGGATATGTAACTATGGAATTGGAGAATTTCAGCATAATTGCGTGTTATATATCCCCCAATATTAAAATGAAAGAGTACGAAAAAATTGTAGAGGACATAATGAGCACTGCTACGGTCCAGAAAGACGTAGTGATCGCCGGAGACATAAATGCCAAATCGGTACAATGGGGATCCACCCAAAACGACGCGAGAGGAGATTTATGGTACGAATGGCTAGCCCAAACCAATATGCAGGTAATAAACAATAATAAGCCCACATTTGTTAGGGGTAACAGTAAGACACATATAGACGTTACCCTGGCTAGCCAGAAAGTGGCGAAAGAAATCATAAATTGGGATGTCTCGGATGACGAAATTTTTACGTACCATAAACTCATCTCGTACGTAATGAGCGTCAAAAACGTTAAGAAGATTGAGGGGAGACCAGATACAACCTTTAACAAGTTCACCTTAAAGAAGGCACTAGACAGGCACGATATGGAATCAACACATGATTATGGGGAAGTCAGGGAAATGATTAAGAACGCGTACGAAGAGTCTAAAACCAAAAAACAACTAAAATAGCAATGTCTTCCGTACTGGTGGAATGAGGAAATAGAGGAATTAAGGTATAAATGCATCCAGACCAGGAGAAGCAAGACAATGGGAACTTGGTAGTGAATCCAGTAATAACATTACATATAAAGACAGGAAGAAGATGCTGAATAAAGCAATAAAAAAATCAAAAAAGGATATGTGGCAGGCCGTTTGTAATGACCTCGAAAACGACATCTGGGGAGAGGCCTATACAATAGCGCTGAAGGTGATGACCCCCTTCAAACTCGAAGAAGGGTTAAGATGTGAGGCGGCGGAACTTCTCTTCCCCACAAAACCAGTTACTACATTCAGAAGAACCGAAAACGTAGAGATCGCTGAGTTTACGGAAGAGGAGATTTTGGATGCAGCGAACGGGTTAAAAATGGGTAAAGCCCCCGAACCAGATGGTCTGCCATCAGAGGCGCTGAAGACGATGGCCCTGTATAACCCGGAGGTACTGAGAATAGTAATGAACGACCTGCTTAGGCGTCAGGTTTTTCCCAGAGACATAAAGGAGGCAAATTTGGTACTGCTCCTGAAACCAGGTAAGCCGGCGGAACTGCCAGCCTCGTATAGGCCAATTTGCCTCTTGGACTGCCTGAGGAAATACCTGGAGATATTACTAAAGAGCAGATTAGAACGTATTCTGGAGGAACAGGAGGTGCTATCAGATTCCCAATATGGATTCAGGAAGGGCAGATCCACAGTAGATGCGGCGAAATGCATAATGGTAAGAGAAGGTGGGTGGTGCTGGTGTTACTGGACGTAAAAAACGCCTTCAACACAGCAAATTGGGAACTGATAGTGGAAAACCTGCGGAAAATAAAAACTCCGGAATACCTGCTTAATATGAAAAAGCAGTACCTCTCGGAAAGATATATCAACGTCTCGAATGGAAGAAAGAGGAGCATGACTGGCGGAGTTCCACAAGGGTCAGTCCTAGGACCTATCCTATGGAATATCCTATACAACGGTGTCCTGGAAAGGAAGGAGAGGAAGGGGGTCAAATCGATCGCTTATGCGGACGATTTGGCAACTAGCCCTCCAAAAAACGGAGGCAATAATTTTGAAAGGCCCGAGGGACAGGGAGCGGATACATTTCGAGATTAGAAATACCCAAATAGTTCCCCAGAAATTTGTGAAATATCTCGGAATAACCTTCGATGACAGATGCAGTTTCTCCAAACATGTAGAAGCGGCAGCAAAGAAAGCTGAAGAGAGAACCTTGGCATTGCAAAAAATCATGTCAAATGTGGGAGGCCCCGGTTTGATGAAGAGGAGGATACTGTTGGAGTCGATCCACTCTGTGCTGGCATACGGACCACCGGTATGGAACGATATACTAAAGAAGAAAAAATACCAACAAATCATATTGAGCGCACAAAGAAAGCCGCGCGTGTCCCGATGGCTGATAGGGTGTCTCCAGGGGGCGTGGTCAGTTATGGGACTCGTGCTTTTCAGCGCTGGGGTCCCGTGCGTTTCTCGACGCTTCAAAGGCCCGGCGCTTTTGAGCGCTGTAAGGGACTCATGACCGACCAACCCTCGGGATAGGCGATGGATAAGGATCCAACATGGGAACCTGAAGAATTGCCCGCGGATCAAAGGAATAGAGGAGTAAACCGATAAAAAACCAACAACATAGGGGTAAGCAGCTATGTTCTTGGTGTAGTGTAGGCTGTGGAAGCTGCTGCGTCCGGAGGCAACCGTGAGAAATGGCCTAGAGGAGTAAACTTCGATAAACAATCCCCACTACTAAGGTGTAAGGCATCGTGCTGAGGGTATGGAAGGTGCGAGGGAAGGTCGTGGACGATCCCCTTGGAGTACCTGGCGAAACTCCATTGTAATTAGCCTTAGCGGGGTAAGGGCGCACTGCCTCGCCGGACTTACTTTCGTCCCCACTCGTGGGATTTCTTATCGAAAAAACTAAAGAAAAGGAAGAAGAGGAAGAGAAGAGGAGGGTAGAAGAAGAGGAAAGGAGGAAATTCGAAGAAGAGCTTCTGGAAGGTCACAGACACACGAATTTAGACAGGTCTACGGAGTCAAAGGCGGTTAGAGAACAATCGACTCTCATTAGTGATTCGGAAGATTCGAAAGAGGAAGAAATACCTGAAATGGTAGAAAACTGGGAAGATGTAGCGAACGAGGATGAAATTTACAACAGTGTCCTTAGGTCCATATTGTTTGATGACGAGGAAGATAGGATTGGTACAAAAAGGAAAAGAATGAGTCCAGCGGAGAAGAAGATGAGGAAGAAAGAGAAGCAAGACGAAAGTAGGGGGCATAAAGGGGAAAGCACACTGGAAATTGTCAATAGAAAGTTAGGGGAGCTGAGACAAAAATACGAAATATTAGGAATAGAAGAAAAGGACCTGAAAAGGATTATAGGGGAAATAGGCACGGTGGTTAAAAAGGGTATAGGGAAAGAGTGAGATAGGAGTAAGGTAGACTACCGGAATGCGCAGAGTGCAGGGCGGAGAGGGAGAGGGAGGAAAAGGGGGAAAAATAGAGAGGCTCAAGAAACAATCAGATGGGGGGGATTTTCAAACATTCCAGGAGATTTCCACAGTAAACTGTGTATAAATGTACAAACAAATGGAACACTGGGAGGCACTGGATAATGAAAATTGCGCGGTGGTGTTAGACCCGGAAAAAGTTCCTTCAGAACTTATCCAGAATTTGAAAGAAAGAAGAGGCGAGTTGGTTGAAATGGCGGAGGGATGCAATGGTGTGGATATTAGTGAGGTGGAAAAGGTAGTACAAATCTCCAAATTCCGCAAAGACTGGTACCATTTCGTGGCAAGAGTAACGGAGGAGATGACAAATGAACAAGCTTTTAACATGGTGAGGGATCTGCATAAGAGGATAGGAGACGCGGTGAAAACTAAATGCGTAGTAAATGTACTTATTATGCAGCGGGCTGACCCGATCTTTTTCAGGATGGCCCTAGAATATGTCGGTAGAGGTGGGATGATAAGATATTACATCGCGGCTAATGAACTGCAAGGAGTAACAAAAATATGGGTGGATAGGGAATCGGTCCTGGTAAGAACGGGAGGGAGGCCATATGCAGAGGTCCTGAGAGACATGACCACAAAGGTGGATGTACAAGCCTTAGGTATTAAAGTTAGTAATGTCGCCAAAACTAACAGCGGGGATTTAATAGTGCGAGTGAACGGCAGGGGGACGACCGAGAAACTGAGAAGCGAGCTGAAGTAGCGTGTAAAGGACGTCTCAGTCGCTATCAGAAGGAGGGAAGTGATCTTCAATATACTGGATCTGGATCCAGCGATCACGGCTAGGGATATTAAAATTGCCTTGGAAAACCGCACAGGCCTTAGGGGGGATGACATAGAAGTCAAGGGAGTCAGGTTTTCGAGGTACGGAAGGCAAATAGTCACCTTCGCGGTGTCTCCGGAGGCCGCAGTGGCAGTAAGGAGGATAAGATCGGTCAAACTTCGATGGTCCTCGTGCAGGGTAAGGGGAATGGTAACACCACTCAGGTGTTACAAATGCTTAGACTACGGGCACGCCACCCAGCAATGCAGAGGGACAGATAGGTCAAGACAATGCTTGAACTGTGGGAGTGAGGGGCACAGGGCACAGGAGTGAAAGGAAGAGTCGGGATGCAGGGCATGCGGGATAGTAGGCCATCGCATGGACTCGATGAGGTGCCCCAATTTTAGGGAAATGGTATTTGGGAGGAGATAATAAATAATATCATATATATCAGGGACCCATTTAGTGACACACGTAGTCGGGCATTGTATACGGGTAGCCATCCGGTTGTCCCACACTGCATAGGTAGGGATTGTAAAGTCAATTTTAAATATTTTAACGTGCTAATCACAAATAGGTATTCATATTTGCGATCGTTTGTGCATAAACCGGTACAGTCTTATTTTTATTTCACAATTGTTGTATCTACATATAGGTTTTGATATTTACACGTTTGTCATCTTCATTGGAGTCGTCTAGTATACTTATTTATGCGTATACTTACATGTTTATTTATTTGCTTATTTATACAATTACATTTTATTGCAAGCTTTTATTTATATACACATATACGCTTTTATATCTACACGTGCGGTCATATTTATTTGTGTCGTCTAAAATATCTATTTACGCGTATAATTACATGTTTATTTATTTATTTATTTATTCATTGATTCGTTTATTTATACAGTTAAATTTTACCGCAAGATCTCAATTATATATAGAGGTATATATATTCGTACAGGAGTCTTGGCGGCATGCCTCTACACATCTTCTAGGTACACAGGGTTAGGTACCGGTATAAGTAAGGGGGGACACTTCCCCGTAGTGACTGGTGTATGCAATGAAAAATAAAGCTAGTCAATATAAGGAAACCGGAATAAAAGTGCTACAAGTAAATGTAGGGAGGGCCAAAGCGGCGCACGACATGGTGCACGCTAAGGCACTTACTCTCGAATCTGACCTTCTGATCATTCCAGAACCAAACAAGAGGAGAACCTTTGGTAGTGGATGGGTCCAAGACAAGAAGAAGAACGTAGCGGTGCTATGTAGAAAAAAGGATATGGGAGTGAAACATATTATATCGAAGAACGGGCACATAATCGTAGAGTTGAAAAACTTTACGATTATAGCTTGTTACATTTCCCCAAACATGAAAGCAAAGGACTATGAAAAGATAGTAGGAGAGATCATGAGCACCGCTACGACTAAAAAGGACGTAATTATCGCTGGGGAAATAAACGCCAAATCAATACAATGGGGGTCCCCCAAAAATGACGAAAGAGGCGAACTATGGAATGAATGGGCGGCGCAACTTAACCTGCACGTCATGAATAATAACGAGCCGACGTTCATCAGAGGTAATAGTAAGTCACATATCGACGTTACCCTGGCCAGTCAAGGGATGGCTAAAAAAATCAAAAATTGGGAGGTTCTGGATAATCAGTTATTCACGTATCATCGATATATAACATATGAAATCGGTGCGGGTAATATTAAAAAAATAAGCGGGGGAATAGATACTAATAGTTTTAATAAAGACACTTACATTAAAGAAATAAACACATTAGACGCAGGTGCTACATACGCGTACGGGGAAGTAAGGGAAGCGATGAAAAAAGCGTACAACATAGCCAGCAACGTTAATAGAGGCAAACAACTCCTCCCGTATTGGTGGAATGTGGAAATATCAGATCTTCGGCAAAATGTATCCTAGCCAGAAGGAGTAGTACCAGAGGACAGGGAAACGAGCTTCTAAAAATCCAATACAAGGATTGTAAAAAAAAACTGAACAAAACAATAGGAAGGCGAAAGGACAGATGGTAAGCCATATGTATGGACCTAGAAAATGATGTATGGGGAAGCATACATTATAACTATGAAGGCACTCCTCTTCTCCATAAAACCTAAAACAACCTTTGTAAAAGTGGAAAGTGCGCAGGTAACAGAGTTTACGGAGGCAGAAATTATTGAAGCAGGGGAGGACCTGAAGCAGGGCGAAGCCCCGGGACCCGACGGTCTACCACCGGACACCGTCAAGATTCTGGCAGCAACAAAACCGGGAATATTGAAAATCATATTTAACGGACTATTGGAGAATCAGGTATTCCCGAGGGAATTCAAATAGGCAAATCTAGTATTGCTGTTGAAACCAGGAAAAGCACCGGAACTTCCGGCGTCATACAGACCGATATGTCTCCTGGATTGCCTGAGGAAATATTTTAAAATCCTCGTAAAAAGAAGGCTGGAACGGTTCCCAGAAGCGGAGGGGGCGATATCAGATTCCCAGTACGGTTTCAGAAAGGGGCGGTCGACAATCGACGCGGCAAAGGTAATCAAAGACGCCGTAAAGGCGAATAAACGCAGGTGGGTAGTGCTCGTCTTATTAGACATCAAGAATGCGTTCAATACGGCAAACTGGGGGCTGATCGTGACCAAGTTGGAAGAAATGAAAACTCATATTTATTTGACCAACGTAATTAAGGATTATCTTTCAGATAGATCCATAATAGTATCAAAAAAGGGGAAGAAAACCATGTACGGCGGTGTTCCGCAGGGTTCAGTCCTTGGACCTACCTTGTGGAACGTACTTTATAATGGTGTACTTCAGAGAAGAAGGGGTGAAATCTATCGCTTATGCAGACCACTTGGCGTTAATCATAGAGGATGACACAAACTGGGGCCTCACTAGGAAGGTTAACCGTGAGTTGGAAGCGGTCACCAAATGGATAGGAGAAAACGATCTGGAGTTGGCTTTTCATAAAACGGGGGCAATTATACTCAAGGACCCGAGGGATAGGAAGGACATCAAATTTAAAATTGGAGGCGTAGAAGTTGTCCCACAGAAAACTGTATCGGGATCATTTTCGATGAAAGAATGAAATTCACCAAACATATGGAGGAGGCCGTGAGGAAGGCTGAGCACAGAACGTCGTCGATTCAAAAAATTATGCCCAACGTGGGGGGGCCCGGTCTGCAGAAGAGAAGGACTCTACCCGGAACCATACACTCGGTGCTCTTATACGGGGCACCGGTATGGTATGAGGTATTACAAATGAGGAAGTATCGGGAAATGTTAATAAGAGCCCAGAGGAAACCACTAATTGAAGTATGTAGCGCATACAGGACTGCATCGACAATATCGCTCCAAGTGATCGCCGGTGCAGTTCCGGTAGATATACTGGCCGAAGAAAGGGCCAGGATATACGGCAGAGGAAATGGGGCAGATCAAACAGTAAGAGAGGAAGGAAAGCATCGAAAGATGGCAACGACAATGGGTACTGGAGCAGAGTAAGGCCGCTTGGACCCGGACTCTGATCCCTGTCGTGGGGAAATGGTATGGGTGCGCTCACAGGCGCACTAACTATTTCTTTACGCAGTTCCTGACGGGCCACGGATCGTTCAGGGCATATACTTATGGAATAAGGAAAACCAGGGACGATCTGTGACCCGTCTGCGGAGTGGTAGACGACGCGGAACACGCGGTTTTTCGCTGTGTCCAGTATCAAGAAGAGAGAAGTCAGATGGAGCAGGGTCCAGGAATAGCATTGGATGAACCTAGGGTAATCTTTGAGCAGGTAATGCTCCATAAGAAATTCTAAGGGGGGGTAACAGATCTAATGAAGAAAAAAGGAGCTAGAGATAGGGCTACAAGGGAATGATTGGAAACAACCAACAAAAAGCTGGCGCTCCCCGATGTTATGTTCGCTGAGAACTGTTCCGGGGCGCTAGTAGGAGAAACCCTACACCTTCTTGATGTTGAGATTTAAACGTGATTGGCCGAATCCGCACCCCTGGGACTCCTTCCCAGGCGTCTTTTTGAAGATTTCCCGCCTCCCAAAAAAAGGTTAGGTTAGGTTAGGTTAGGTTAGGTTAGGTTAGGTTAGGTTAGGTTAGGTTAGGTTAGGTTAGGTTCCACTCCTAGGAGCTGAAAGACCTTGTCGTAGGTGGAGTGGCTCAGTAACTTCCTCCCCTCTCGCGCCTTATGGACGGGAAGGGAGGAGTGAAGCCAAGAAACAGCTCAAAAATGGTCAGTGAGGCACTGGTGGGGCTATTGATGTCGAGTGGATAGCACCAGTTAAATGCCAGTAGAAGGTCCAACATGCCTAAGTTACATCCGAACACACTGACAAGTCCCACCAGATACGGGGGACGAACGGCGAGTTCCCGGCGCCGTAAAACGGGGACCCCTCGACTATGGTATGGTAACCCAGACAGAAGAGTCCCGAGGGAGAAGCCAAACTCCTACTGGGCGCGAGCCCACATCGCGGACCAAATAGAGCAACTGGAGGAGGCAACCTCCAGCGATAATCTAAAAAACAATATAACGAACCGGAACTATGAAGGAAATGGTCTTACGGAAATACAGATACAATCCACAGGCAGATGATGACATGGCAATGGCTCAGGAATTTCTATTTTTGATTACTATGGAAGACACAAGGAAAGGAAAAAAGTTTACTCTGCAGGGGGTTACGGAGCCCCCAGTAGGTGCTGAGAAGGATGAGGAAGCAGGTCCTTCGAGGTTGCATATATGCGACTGCCCAAGCTCCCCGACGGTAACCCAGGCCGGGGAAGTGGTTATGGCTACTGGATTAGAGACACGGGAGAAACAGAGTGAAGATATCGTTATTGTAGAGGACGAAGATCAAGAAGATAATTCACTCTATGGGACTCCGTTAAAGGAAAATAGAGGTACGAGGTACGAGAATTCGCAGGGGATATTGCGAAGCTCTTCACGAGCCTACTGGAGAAAAGTGACTTTCCATGGAAAAAAGCCAGACTCGTTCTAATTCCAAAAAAGGAAAACAGCTTTAGACCTATCTGCCTCTTAAACGTGTACTCAAAATTATTTGAAACCGTGATAAGGAACAGACTGATCGAGACCTTGGAAAAAAACGGCGGGCTATCGGACTTCCAATACGGCTTTGTAAAAGGTAGATCGACGGTTGACGCAATAGAGGAAGTTTTGAAAATTGCCAAATTCGCAAACAGTGGCTTATGGGGCCATAAAGACTTTTGTCTACTCATCACTCTAGATGTCAAAAACGCTTTTAACTCTATAAGGTGGGATAAAATTATCAAATGTCTACAGGAAAGGGAAATTGAAAACTATTTAATCAAAATAATTTCAAACTATCTCTCGGAAAGATCTATCGTATACGTGGCTTATGGGGCCATAAAGACTTTTGTCTACTCATCACTTTAGATGTCAAAAACGCTTTTAACTCTATAAGGTGGGATAAAATTATCAAATGTCTACAGGAAAGGGAAATTGAAAACTATTTAATCAAAATAATTTGAAACTATCTCTCGGAAAGATCTATCGTATACGATGACCAAGAAATTGAGATAACATGCGGGGTACCTCAGGGCTTCATACTAGGGCCTTTACTATGGAACATAGCCTACGACGGGGTCTTGAATTTAAACCTCCCGGCGGGAATCCGACTGGTTGCATATGCGGACGACCTCGCAGTGATATGCATAGCAAGAAAAAAAGAAGAAGTGACAGATTTGGCGATGACTGCAATAAGCCAAATAACAGAGTGGCTCGAAAATATGGGACTCAAACTAGCCATGGAAAAATCGGAGGCGGTGACTTTGATAGGAAAAAGGAAATTGGACCTAGAAATTAACATAGGACCGGTAGCTATAGTACCACAAAAGGCCATCAAGTATCTAGGTATATATCTGGATAAACAGATGAACTTTATCCCCCACGTGGAATACGTTGCAGGCCGATCAGAAAGAAAAGCCGCCCAGCTTAGTCGCCTTATGCCAAACGTTGGTGGAAGTAGCCGGAGACGTCTGTTGATGTCGGTGACCTCCTCCATACTATGGTATGCCGCGCCAGCATGGAAGGATGCAGCTTTAAAACTCCGGAAAAACAGGGAAAGGTTGACAAGGGTCCAGAGAAAGGTGTGTCTTAGAATAACTAGAGCCTACAGAACGGTATCTACAGCAGCCCTGCAAGTGCTAGCAGGACAATTACCGGTGGGAATAAACTCCGAAGACGAATGGCAAGAAGCTTGGGAGCACAATGACAGTTGGACAAGGGTGCTAATTAATGACATAAAATCATGGATAAGCAGGAAACACGGGGTACTTAGCTATTATCTAACGCAGGCTTTAACAGGACACGGTAGCTTCGAAACATACTGTGAGAAAATTGGTAAAAGCGACGGTTTTTGCAGATACTGTCACGATAAGGACGATGCAAGACACACGCTATTCATTTGTGAACGTTTCACGTGTGAAAGGGAAGAATTGAATGAAGGGAATTTTATTGCTTTACTGTTAGAGGGGGAAGAGAAATGGCAGCAAGTAAGTAACATAGTGGAGAAGATCATCAAGATCAAAGATGCCGACGAAAGGGAAGAAAGACAAATATGAGCGTAAACAGAACTCACTGTGCCCGGAACTAGATGAAGTAATGCTGAACAGGCGGTTCCATCTACGGAAGGGCCAGTAGTACATGTAGCCAGAAGAAACAAGGAGACAACACAAGACGCAGCAAAGTGGAAAAGGGTTTTTAGTGGGTAAACAGAGAGATCTGGAGTCCCACACTTGGCTAGTCGTCCTAAACACCAAGGACTAGTCAGTAAGTGCGTAAAGCATTTTCCCCAACCACTAAAAAAAAAAAAGGTTAGGTTAGGTTAGGTTAGGTTAGGTTAGGTTAGGTTAGGTTAGGTTAGGTTAGGTTAGGTTAGGTTAGGTTAGGTTAGGTTAGGTTAGGTTAGGTTAGGATAGGTTAGGTTAGGTTAGGTTAGGTTAGGTAAGGCTAGGTTAGGTTAGGTTAGGTTAGGTTATGTTAGGTTAGGTTAGGTTAGGTTAGGTTAGGTTAGGTTAGGTTAGGTTAGGTTAGGTTAGGTTAGGTTAGGTTAGGTTAGGTTAGGTTAGGTTAGGTTAGGTTAGGTTAGGTTAGGTTAGGTTAGGTTAGGTTAGGTTAGGTTAGGTTAGGTTAGGTTAGGTTAGGTTAGGTTAGGTTAGGTTAGGTTAGGTTAGGTTAGGTTAGGTTAGGTTAGGTTAGGTTAGGTTAGGTTAGGTTAGGTTAGGTTAGGTTAGGTTAGGTTAGGTTAGGTTAGGTTAGGTTAGGTTAGGTTAGGTTAGGTTGGGTTAGGTTAGGTTAGGTTAGGTTAGGTTAGGTTAGGTTAGGTTAGGTTAGGTTAGGTTAGGTTAGGTTAGGTTAGGTTGGGTTAGGTTAGGTTAGGTTAGGTTAGGTTAGGTTAGGTTAGGTTAGGTTAGGTTAGGTTAGGTTAGGTTAGGTTGCCACTCCTAGGAGCTGTGAGACCTTGTCGTTGGTGGAGTGGCTCAGTAACTTCTTCCTTTCTCGCGCCACAAGGACGGGAAGGGATGAGTGAAGCCAAGAAACAGCTCAAAAATGGTCAGTGGGGCACTGGTGGGGCTACCGATGTCAAGTAGGTAGCACCAATAAATGCCAGTAGAAGATCCAACATGCCCAGCTACATACGAATACACTGACAAGTCCTACCAGATAAGGGGGGCGTACGGCGAGTTCCCGGCGCCGCAAAACTGGGACCCCTCGGCTATGGTATGGTAACCCAGAGAGAAGAGTCCTGATGGAGTAAACCAGCGGAAAAAAATCCCCCTAATCCCGAGGTGTAATACCATCGTGTCCATGGGATGCATGGCACCTGGGGTCACAGGCATGTCGCGAGCGATGCCTGACGGACGTGGCGAACCGGAGGGGATCTCAGCCCTAGCGGGGTAAGGGCGCACTGCCCCGCCGGACTTACACTTCGGCCCAACTCGTGGGAAATGTATGGACATTAACGAAAAACGGACGGATTATACGGAGACAAGACCAGGACAGTCCAAGGAAAAAAGGAAGGACACTCGGGAAGAAGAAATCAGGATTTTTGGTAGAAGAGATTCATTGGTAAGAACCCCGCCACCAGAGCTGAGACTTGAGGTAGTTGAACTCCAGGATGATGAAGACGAAAGTACACCAACTTCAAGTGGGTCTAATTACACGCGCATGCAATCGTGGGAAAAGGAAGATGCAGAAAGCACGTATAATCTACTCAAGGGTCAAGAAACAAGATCAGAAGGATCTACGATGAGTGACGGAGAAGCAGAAAGTAACGACCTAAGACAAAACAAAAAGAAGAGAATGGAACACGATTACAAGAAGAGGAAAAGGGAGCTGGACATCACCATCACAGGAGAAGAGGTAATGTTAGTCCAAGAGGATATGAGCCAAGAACTGAAAGAGATCAAAAAGCTCATAAATACCGTGCCGGAAAAAAGCAATACACTCTATGAGTTCACAAAAAAATTTACAAATGCAAAAGTTGAAATCAAAGAAGAAGTGGCCATATTACGTAGAGTAACAGGAAAGCTTGGTAAAAAGATGGAGGGCTATAGAGGGAGACCGGTAGCCGAAACGGGAAAAAAATTTGAGATAACGACATGTGACATGAGTACACAAGTTGACCCGGAGGAGATACTTAGAGAAACAGATGCGCTCGAAAAAGAAAGGTTTGTAGAGATAAGAAGAACAATATTGAAAGGGGTGGGAGAAGAGGAATTCGCTAGAATAGCTAAGGAGGAGTGGCCCGACGACATATATAAAAAAACAAAATTAGCAGAGAGGAACGAGATACAAACGGACCAAAGAGACATTGTCATAATGATAGGCGAAGAAAATGAAAGCAGGAATACTGACGCCTATGTCGAGGGTTGGATTAGGAAGCACCCTGGACTGGGCCAGATATTGGATGAGTGTGGAAAAGAAGCCGACTACTTGGTGAATTACATATCTACCGAAACCAGAAAAGGGAGAAACAATAGACAAGCAAGGGTGGCCTATGCGGTCAGGGCACATAACGACCCCAAGGAATTATTCAGAAGAGCAGTGGAACTCGGAAAAGCCATAAAAGAGGTGAAAGAGGATGTCAAGGAACAAGGGGTCCTAACATGCATAGTAGAAGAAGGAACAAACGGGGAAATGGCCAGGAAAGCCATTGAATGCGCGATAGGTGAAACGGGGGTAGATATTACAATAGTAACAAAAACATCAAAATCTAGTAGGCAAAAGGGAAGCATAATGATCAAGAGCGGGGGCAAATCATATGCAGAACTGCTTAAGGAGGTGAAGCAGAAGGTGACGATAGATAAAGGGAAGCGGCGTAGACGTTATAAGAGTCAGAAAAACGAACAAGGGAGACATGCTTTTAGAACTGGTGGGGGGAAAGAAGACAATCTTACGATTATCGCAACAAATTTCCGATAAGACAGGTCTATCGACGAGTGCAAGAGAACCAGAATCCATCATGTTCATATATGACATAGATGAAATAACAGAAGACGAGGAGGTCCTCAGAGAACTGAGAAGAATGGTAGACTCAAGGGACAAAGACAGCATAAGCATCAAAGGAAGGAGAGCCACAAATTACGGCAACGAAATACTGACGGTCAAGGCAAACAGAAGGGCGGCAGACAGACTCTGCGACATAGGAAACGGAATTCGCAGCAAGAAAGGAGCACCTTAAAAAACTTATTCTTAAAGCTAAGAAAAGTATCTGGGAAAACATCTTAGAAAAACTAGATGAAGGTGTATGGGGGGATGGATTTAAAATAGCGATGAAAGGACTGCAGATAGCAACTCCTTACAAGTTGAGTGAAAAAAAAACAATGGGAGGCCGCGGAAGCGCTATTCCCCAAAAAGACCCGGGACACTTCACGAAGAAACCCGCAGAGCCATACGAGGAAATCTCGGATGAAGAACTGAAATTAGCAGCCAGCGGGCTAGCGAGCGGTAAGGCACCAGGACCAGATAAAATCACTGTTAGAATTTCAAAAGCAGCTGTAAATATTAGGCCAGAAATATTCAAGGAGCTACTCAACAAGCTGCTTAGGAGCCAGGACTTCCCCCCTCAATTCAAAACTGCAGCGTTGGCATTGATATGGAAGAAAAGCAAACCAGCTGACGATGTGACGGCTTATAGACCGATATGTCTCCTAGGATGTCTCGGAAAGGTATACGAGAGAATATTGAAGGCTAGGATAGAAAAGGAGCTCACATTAAGCAATGGAATGTCTGAAAACCAGTACGGCTTCCGAAAGGGGAGATCCACGATAATGGCAGCCGAGTACATAGTCGGAAGAGCTAAAGAATGCAAGAGAAACTGGGTGGTGTTGATAGCATTAGACATAAAGAACTCCTTCAACAGTGCTTCGTGGCCGCATATCATCCGGGCTATGGAACACAAACAGATAGCGACATACCTCATAAACATAATAAAAGAATACCTAAAAGACCGACACGTGATTGTTACTCCCGGAAAACTAATGAAGGTTACAGCGGGCGTCCCCCAAGGTTCAGTACTCGGACCAATATTGTGGAACATCCTTTACGACGACCTACTTAACATAAAAACATCCAGAAGTGTATCTCTAATCGCCTTCGCGGATGACCTCGCAGTTTATATAGAAAGTGACAGCTCGTATAGACTTACTAGTATAGCTAATGAAACCCTAGTTAACATAAAAAATGGATAGACAGACATAGCCTCCAACTAGCAGAGGAAAAAACCGAATGTGTAGTGCTAAAGGGACCTAGAGACCGTCAGCATATCAAGTTTGAACTGGGAACTACAACTATAACCCATACCAGAGCTCTGAAATATCTGGGGATCCATATTGATGACCGTCTTAGGTTGACGGAACATATTAGACAAGTATGCTCCAAAGCAGAAGTTAGGGTTGCAGCCCTAGCAAAAATCATGCCTAACTTTGGCGGACCCAGCTCACACAAGGAAGGTGATCTCAGGAGTTATTAACTCTACACTCCTATATGGAGCCCCAATATGGAAAGGAGTTCTAAAATATGCTAGAGAAAAACAGAGACTCGAGAGGATTCAGAGAAAATCCCTACTTCGTGTAGGAAGTGCCTACAGGACTGTATCCGCTCAAGCCATACAGGTAATCTGCGGGGAAATACCCATTCACATACTGGCAGACGAGAGAGATCGTATATATCACTCGGAGGACCCACTAAAAGCCAGAAAAGAAGAAAGGGAAAAATCAATTGGTAGATGGCAAGATGAATGGAATGTGGCCGAGAAGGGAAAATGGACAAGGGTTTTAATACCGGATTTACAGCGGTGGACGGAATGCCCTTTCAGGACTACAAACTACTTCTTTACCCAGTTCTTGTCTGGCCACGGCTCGTTCAAAAAATACACGCACAGAATAGGGAAGGATGGTGACGCATGAGATTACTGCAAAAATCCGGAAGATAATGCAGAACACACCATATTTCACTGCCCTAGATTCCACAAGGAGAGAACAGAAATGGAGCTTAGCATAGGGAAAATAGTCACCCCCGAAAATTTCTTAGAATCGACAACAGAGAGTAGTTTATCTTACAAAAGCATAGTGGGTCGTATAACAGGGATTATGAGAACCAAAGAAAAGGAAGAAAGGGAAAGACAAAATGCTAACAGATCGATACAATACCAAACTGCACAAGGCACATGAGACAATCTACGGGTGCCTGACGTTATGCCTCAACGGCGGTTCCGGGCACCCGCGGAAATAGAGAGGGGTGGAATGTTTAGTGAGTAGGGACACGGCGAGTCTCACACTATGTAACAGTCGTAGACACCTTCGGGTGCCTGGGGCTGTTACATGTGCGTGAATGCATTTCAACCACCCCTAACGAGAGCGACGTATTGGCTACATATTGGCGCCAGGTTGTCTTTTTTTTCCGCAAGTCGCTGCTGGGCTGTAGACAATAGGTCGACAAAAAAAAGGTTAGGTTAGGTTAGGTTAGGTTAGGTTAGGTTAGGTTAGGTTAGGTTAGGTTAGGTTAGGTTAGATTAGGTTAGGTTAGGTTAGGTTAGGTTAGGTTAGGTTAGGTTAGGTTAGGTTAGGTTAGGTTAGGTTAGGTTAGGTTAGGTTAGGTTAGGTTAGGTTAGGTTAGGTTAGGTTAGGTTAGGTTAGGTTAGGTTAGGTTAGGTTAGGTTAGGTTAGGTTAGGTTAGGTTAGGTTAGGTTAGGTTAGGTTAGGTTAGGTTAGGTTAGGTTAGGTTAGGTTAGGTTAGGTTAGGTTAGGTTAGGTTAGGTTAGGTTAGGTTAGGTTAGGTTAGGTTAGGTTAGGTTAGGTTCCACTCCTAGGAGCTGTAGGACCTTGTCGCAGGTGAAGTGGCTCAGTAACTTCCTCCCCTCGCGCGCCGTAAGGACGGGAAGGGAGGAGTGAAGCCAGAAAACAGCTCAAGAACGTGCTCCGGGGGGTTGGATGAGAGAGGCTGGAAGTGATTCACCCCAAATCTCCCATACAAGTTTTCGGAGGAGGGGGTTTCCCACCCGACACGGCGTGTCCCGATGGCTCATAGGGTGCCTCCAGTGGGCGTGGTCAGTCATGGGACTCGTGCTTTTCAGCGCTGGGGTCCCGTGCGTTTCTCAACGTTGTAAGGGCCCGGCGCTTTTAAGCGCTGTAAGGGACTCATGACCGACCAACCCTCGGGATAGGTGATGGATAAGGATCCAGCATAGGAACCTGAAAAATTGCCCGCGGATCAAAGGAATAGAGGAGTAAACCTCGATAAAAAACCAACAACATAGGGGTAAGCAGCTATGTTCGTGGTGTAGTGTAGGCTGTGGAAGCTACTGCGTCCGGAGGCAACCGTGAGAAAAAGCCTAGAGGAGTAAACTTCGATAAACAATCCCCACTACTAAGGTGTAAGGCATCGTGCTGAGGGTATGAAAGGTGCGAGGGTTAGAGCATCGTGGACGATCCCCTTGGAGTACCTGGCGAAACTCCATTGTACTAGCCTTAGCGTGGTAAGGGCGCACTGCCACGCTGGACATACTTTCGACCCAACTCGTGGGATATGGATGGACAAACCAAGGAAAAAGACAGGAACTGATGATGACTTCGCAAGGCCAACGGATTTGGAAGTGGAAAAAGTACTAAGGGACAAGGACGATAGGGAAAATGAGGAAGAGAAAATCTTTGGAAGGAGGGACTCACTCGTCAGGACACCACCGGCGAGTGCGACACCTGGCTCATGGGATAAAACCGGATTGGAGGATGGTTTTCACACCCCTAGTGGTTCAGTGACACCAACGGGCATAAGGAGAATGGAGAGCTGGGAAAGGGAGGACCATAGCTCATCCCTGGAAACGCTGAAGTCCAGCATTGCTCTGGGGACCATGGAGACCATAGAGCTCAGTGATGGGGAGTGCGAAGCACAGGCAACTATGCTGTGTAGACCCAAGAAGAAGAAGATGGAGGACGAGAAGTGTCATGAAGAGGGTGGCAGGAAAGAGGATGCCAAGCGGAAAAGAGACTTGGACTCCCCCTCTGCGGAAGAAAAGAAGGAGAGCAAGGAGTTGGCAGAAATAAGGGAACTACTCGATAGGATACTAGGAAAGTCGAAGCAGCTGGTAACGCTGATAAGGGAGATAACCAGCACAAAGGTCGAGATCAAAGATCAAACAAACGTGCTGCACCTGATGATCTCGAGGGCAAACAGAAATACAAAGAGAGGACAGTAGTGGAAGAACTCATGGTGGGCGTTTCAAAGAGGGACGCAGGGACACAGGTTAGCATCGACAAGATGGAAGAGGAAAGGGAGAGGAGGAAGAAAGAGATTACGACCAAGATAAAGAAATGCTTAGAGGGGGGAGCCTCGGAGAAGAGCTTCGCGGAAGTTGCAAACGAGGAATGGCCTGAGGAAGTTTTTAAGATGACCAGGCTGGAGAACAGACAGAGGGCACCGCCGCCAGATATTAGAAATCTAGTCGTAATCACGGATAAGGACATCCTGCAGAAAGGGACGTATACAGGGGAGTGGAAAAGATACCACCCTGGCCTGGACGGGATAGTAAAGGAAAACGAAGATGTAGACTTTGTGCTAAACAGAACAAACACGGAGACAAGGAGGGGCAGAAGCAAGCAGGTCACCAGGGCAGCTTTTGCGGTAAGAGGTACTGGAAATGGTGGGAGCTACCTAAGTAGGATGATTGAGCTCAGGAAGGCCATGACGGAAGTGAAAAAGGATATAGGAGAGTGGGGCGTGGTAACCTTTGTCACGGAGGATGGAATTGACTGGAAGGGGGTAAGGAAAGGAGTGGAGTGTGTACTAGCAGGCACGGACCTCACAGCAGAACTGGTAATCCCGCAGGAGGGGCTGGCCCGAGATAAAGGCAGCATAATGGTTAGGCGGGGAAGCAAGACATATGCCGACCTAATCAAGCAGATGAAGGAGAGTGTGGACATCCCAAACAGCGGTGTGGACGTAAAACGCCTGCGGAAAACGGACAGAGGTGACCTTCAGTTGGGCATCGTGGGAGGCAAAGAGAGCATACAGAGGCTTACGGAACAGATTAAATGCAAGACGGGTTCTGAGGCCACCATGAAGGAAGCTGGTAGGGCAACTTTTAACATATACGACGTCGAGGGGACTCGTGAAGATGCAGAGGTGATAGACGCCATCCGTAGAGAGATAGGTAGGGGAACTATAACAATAAGTTCCAGGCGGTCTCTGGGTTATGGAAATCACCTAGTGACGATTAATGCAGACAGGCAGGCTGCCGTACTTCTAGACGGAATATCCAGGGTGAAAGTTGGGTGGACCAACTGTCGAGTGAGGAGACGGCATCAAATACGGAGATGCTATAAATGCAGATGCGTAGGACACACTCAGAAGGAGTGCAAGAGGGACGGCGCCAACAATTGTTGCCTGAAATGCTGGCAAACAGGCCATATGGTCAAGAACTGCACAAACGCTGCTTTTTGCAGGGAATGCCAAGAAGAACACAGAGAGGATGGGATGAAATGCCCGATCTACAGGGAAGCGGTCAAGGGGACAAGGGGTCAAGGGGCCAACTCGGCAGACCAGGTAAACGCAGTGCTTTCCTGATACTGCAGGTGAACCTGGGTAGGTCCGCTAGGGCCCAGGACCTCTTATACAAGGTTATGGAGGAGGTAGGAGCAGATATCGCCATAGTCAGCGAGCCAAATCGAAAAAGGGCGAAAACGACTGGCTGGTTTCTAGACCAGAGGGAGGACGTAGGGTTTTTCATTAAAAACAAGAACATCCAGGTAGTGAAGATTACGAAGGGGCAAGGGTATATAAGGACTGAGCTGGAAAAACTGGACCTGTACGGATGCTATGTGTCACCAAATGTGGGTTTCGCCCCTTTCCAACATCTCATAGACGAAGTTTTGGGAGCAGTCAGCGTGGCGGGAAGAGAGGCAGTGGTGGCCGGAGATATGAACGCGAAGGCCACAGAATGGGGCTCCCAGCGCGGCGAGTATCTCATGGAGTGGGTAGCGAAAAACGACATGCTAGTCATGAATGACGGAGGCAAACCGACTTTCGTTCGAGGAAACAGCAATTCATTCATTGACGTGACACTGGCGACCAAAGCCTTATCGAAGAAGATCAAAGACTGGAGGGTGCTGGACTGTGAGACGTTGTCGCACCACCAACACATAGCATTCACGATACAGGAAAACACAAAGCAGGAGCGAACTCAGTACATCTTTGGCATGGACATAGGCAAATTCAGGAAAGCAATTAAAGCTAAACTGGAGGGGACGCATGGGACGACATTCGAAGAGGTCTACCAGATAATCAGGAAAGCGGCAGTAGAGGGTAGAACTAGAGAAAGACGGAAGAAAGCCAGCCAGTATTGGTGGACTGAGGAGACGGAGGTTTTGCGCAGCGCATGTATAGAAGCAAGGAGGAGGTGGAAACGTGCAAGGGGAGATACGAGGAATGAGAAATGGGATGAGTACAAAGGTAAGAGGAAGGCGTTTAGTCTGGGGATGAAAAGGGCGAAGAGGGACAGATGGAGGGCACTGTGCGACGAATTAGAGGACGATGTGTGGGGGCAGGGATACAAGCTAGCGGTACGCGGACTGGGAGGATCCGCGCCCCCTTTCACCCTTACCAGGCAGAGGAAAGCCGAAATAGTTACTGCGCTATTCCCATGTAGGGATATAAACCGGATCTTAGGATACAGGGCAGCAGGGAATGCGTCAGTGGAGGCATTTTCAATGGACGAGCTGCATGAGGCGGGTCGGAAGATGAAAGCAGGCAAAGCCCCGGTGCCGGATGGTATAGGCACAGAAACACTCAAAATTGTGGTGGATGAATATATTGGCTTCATACTCGGTATGGCAAACGACCTACTGACGCGAAACGCCTTCCATGAGGCTTGGAAAGCTGCAAAGCTGGTTCTTATCCCCAAAAAAGGGCAAACAGCCGGGCGAACCTGGCTCCTACAGGCCCCTTTGCCTCATAAACATGGCTGCGAAGCTATACGAACACCTGATAAAGGCTAGACTGGAGAGAGCTTTGGATGTGGATGGTGGGCTGGCACCAAATCAGTACGGTTTCAGAGCAGGACGGTCTACAATACAGGCCATAGAGGAGGTGGTAAACTCTGCGACAAACTTAAGGAGAGAAGGGAAAGGAGAAAATGGTGTGTGCTCATAACGATTGACGTGCGAAATGCCTTTAATACGGTACCAATCGAGCACATGCTGGAAGAACTAATAAGAAGAAGAGCCCCGGAGTATCTCAGGAACATCATTTTCGAGTACTTTAGGTGCCGAAAAGTCGATTTGGGGAGTGGAGACCACTACGAGGTCACAGCGGGGATACCGCAAGGCTCGGTACTAGGTCCACTACTCTGGAACCTATTTTACGATCCTCTCCTGAGAATTGAATTACCAGAAGGGGTAAAACTCGTAGGATTTGCGGATGACGTCGCGCTAATGGTCATGGGAACCGATACGGTTGACGTTGAGAATAATGCCAAAGAGGCCCTCTGGAAAATCCGGAGATGGCTGAAACAAAGGGGTATGAGCATGGCACCAGAGAAGACAGAAGCGGTCGTACTATCTGGACCAAGAGGGAAAAGGCCGGACATTTCGAATGGAGACACACGGATAGGCTTCGAAAAGCACTTGAAATATCTGGGGGTGGGGTTGTCAGAACGCCTTAGATTCGGAAAACATATGGCAGAAGTTGTGCTCAAGGCGGGCGATAGAGCGAGCAAAAACGGTAGGATGCTACCGAATATTGGAGGTCCTTCATCGGGTAAAAGGAAACTGCTCTGGGGGGTAGTAGGGTCTATCATTCTGTACGGTGCTCCAGTGTGGGAGGAAGCGATGCAAATAGAAGGGCACAAAAGGAAGCTCCTACGCGTCCAACGGAAAATGCTACTGAGGATAGCCTCAGCGTACAGGACGACATCTGATGCAGCACTGCAAGTGATTACGGGAATACCGCCGATAGACCTGTTAGTGGAGGAAAGGAGTAGGATTCATAAGGAGGGTAGGTAACAGAAGGGTAAAATCCAAGAAGAAATACGGGGCAAATGGAGTCAGAGATGGGAAGAGCAGAGCAAGGGAGCGTGGACGAAAACACTAATTAGGGATCTAGACAAATGGCTTCAATGCAAACACAGGGTATTAGGGTACTACCTGAGCCAGGTGCTTACGGGCCACGGCAGTTTTAGTACATACACTATGAGGATTGGGAAGAAGGACAAGGAGCAGTGCCGATACTGCTGCGAGCAGGACGATGCCGAGCACACGCTCTTCTCCTGTAGGAGGTGGACAGCGGAAAGACTCAAAGTGGGGACGGAGTTGGGTAAAGAGCTGAAAACTGAAAATTTAATAGACACCATGGTCGAATCAAAGCGAAACTGGGACTGTATATACGGGTATGTCTCAGCCATAATGAGCAAAAAAGAGGAAGAAGAAAGGATAAGCCAAGGAGTGAGATGAAGAAGTAAATAGAGGGACCCCTGACTGTGATGATATACCTTACAGGTGGTACCGGAGTTCAGGGAGCGAGTAGTGGAGATCGGGGTGGTTTTTGTGAGGTCATCCTTGGATCGGGTGCAACATTGTTCTGATGCTTTGCGTGCAGAGTGTCAGAGGGAGGTTGTGCTCGTTCTCGGGGAGAAATCCCACACTACCGGGGAAAGGAACAACAAGTACCCGGTGCCTGAGAGCAGGTTTCCACCCATCAAAAAAAAAAGGTTAGGTTAGGTTAGGTTAGGTTAGGTTCCACTCCTAGGAGCTGTAATACCTTGTCGTAGGTGGAGTGGCTCAGTAACTTCCTCCCCTCTCGCGCCGTATGGACGGGAAAGGTGGAGTGAAGCCAAAAAACAGCTCAAGAACGTGCTTCGGGGGGTTGGATGAGAGAGGCTGGAAGTGATTCACCCCTAATCTCCCATACAAGTTTTCGGAGGAGGGGGTTTCCCACCCGACACGGCGTGTCCCTTTGGCTCATAGGGTGTCTCCAGGGGGCGTGGTCAGTCATGTTACTCGTTTTTAGCGCTGGGGTCCCGTGCGTTTCCCAACGTTGTAAGGCCCGGCGCTTTTGAGCGCTGTAAGGGACTCATGACCGACCAACCCTCGGGATAGGCGACGAATAAGGATCCAGCATGGGAACCTGAAGAATTGCCCGCGGATCAAAGGAATAGAGGAGTAAACCTCGATAAAAAACCAACAACATAGGGGTAAGCAGCTATGTTCGTGGTGTAGTGTAGGCTGTGGAAGCTACTGCGTCTGGAGGCAACCGTGAGAAAAAGCCTAGAGGAGTAAACCTCGATAATAAATCCCCACTACTAAGGTGTAAAGCATCGTGCTGAGGGTATGAAAGGTTAGAGCATCGTGGACGATCCCCTTGGAGTACCTGGCGAAACTCCATTGTACTAGCCTCAGCGTGGTAAGGGCGCACTGCCACGCTGGACATACTTTCGGCCCAACTCGTGGGATGTAGATGGATAGGAAAAACACAAAAATCACAATGGAAATGAACGATGACGGACTGGATATGGGAAAGGCTACGAATAAGGAAAAAGGAGATACAGGGAACCAAGAGGGAGACATGGAAGGGCAAGAGGCATTCAAAAGAAGGGACTCTATTCCGAGGACTCCCCCAATGAAAGCCGGAAGGATTGGAGGACATGAGGATGCTTTTCATACTCCAAGTGGAGAGGTTACACAGTCGGAACTCGAGAGGATGGCTAGTTGGGAGAGGGATGATAAGGAATCATCGATGGCTCAACTGGGGGCCTATGGGATCACTGGTATTGAAGAAATTGTGGAAATTATAAGCGACGAAGAGGGCAGGCCAAGTAAAAAAAAAAAGAGAGGACGATACGAAAGGAAAAAATCTGAAGGAAACGGAAACCAAGAAGCTTGTTCTTCTCGTCAAAAGGAAGAGGGAAGAAGAAGAAGAAAAGAAGGAGAGCGAGGAGTTGGTGGAAATCCGAGAACTCATAAACAGAGTGTTCGAGGAGGGCAAAAAACTCTTTGCTCTTACAAAGGAAATCGTCAATACAAAAGTGGAAATAAAGGAGGGCACAAGAAACTTGTACAAGACAATCACGAAAACACACAAGAAGTTGCAGGAATACGAGGAAACAAAGATTGCGAAGGAGACGGAAAAACCAGACAGGAGGGAAACGGGGTAATGTGCGATATGGGAGTGCAGGTGGACCAGGCCCCGGGCACTCGGGTGGGTGAAATTAATTCAAAATTGGTACGATTTTTACTGACATCTTTATTTGGAGGCGGAACTAAACGTTAAAGATTTCAAATAGAGCTGATAGATGGAGCCTAAGGTGAAATTAAGCAAATCAAGTTTCGGAGTCAAAAATTAAATTAGGTTCAGCAATCACGCATGGAGCTAGCAGCCATATTGTTTATTATTATTCTTCGTAAATAAAGGGCGTGCCAGTTCGTTCTTTCGTCGTTGTTTGTGCTTTTATTTTCTCATTTATATTCCTAAAGTATTTAAAGATGAGTTCCTATGATGAGAATTTGCTTTGTTCCTGGATGCATTGAGAAGGTTAGTACTAATTATTAACAATACATGTTAATTTCTACCAATATTTATCAGTTGAAGAAATTTTTTTTTATAAAATTAATTCAAATACTAGTTAAGATAGTTAGACTTAATATTTGGAATTGCTAGATGTATTAATTGTGGTTTATACAAAGTCGACGATTTCCTTGAAATAAAAATGAGAAGTATTATAACTAAGTATTAACCTAAGTATTTTTTTATAGGCATAGAATACCTACCTGCTAACCAAGAGGTTAACGCCGTTTGGAATGAGAGAATTAATAATTCTAAGTTGGCTTTTGAGTCTTACAAATCTTATAAAAGTTGTTACATTCATTTTGAAGATTGTGGCAGATTGAAGAAATCCCTCACTACATTTGCATGGTAAGAACTTATCTCATCTATATGTGTACTGAAATAGTAGTTATTAGTACTCTATTAGACAGTTGATTGTAACTATATACAAATTATGATTATAGTGTATAAATATATGTTGAATTAGGATTAATGTTTTTTAGGATACAAGAGAAGTGTGAAGGCGATCATTTTTGGGTACCAGAGCAACAACAATCATTTTCAACTCCCGAGAAGCTAAAAGGTATCTATAAATATTTTGCAATATTTTTTTATATCCAGTATTAAATCATTTGTAACTGTATAATGCCTAGTCTTTCGAAAGCAACAACTTATGTTTTATTGATATTAATTTAAAAAAAACCTTTTTTAGAATCCATTTCTATTCTAAGTGCTTCCACCACAAAAAGTAGTAATAGTCCAGTAGGAAAAGTACAACGACCAGTCAAGACTTATACAAGGAAGCGTTTACTACATGAGTTTGATTAAGTATACTGGTAAGTATTTTTAAAACACCTTCAGGCAGTATAGCTTATGGTGACCTACTTGTGGTTATGTTGAAAACTCAATTGTAAAAAATTCTTATGTAATTTTCAGCTTGCAGTTCATCCACATCAAGTTTTTCACAATTACCGTCCACATCAAGTTTCATACAAGCACCATCCGTTTCTTGGCATCTGGGCAGATATAAAGGAGTTTTAACTGCAACTGGTAAGATTGTTTAAGTTAAATAACTCATTATTGCATATGCTAGTCATACCTTGAATTTTAATAACTGTAAGTACAATAAGTGATGTCAAAAACTATATTTTTGAAGGAAATCAACCTAAATTACAGAAAAAATTGTTCACAGCAATACCTTGCTTTTGTGTATATAACTTATAAGTTCACTGCATACAACTTGAATGAGGATAACAATAGTTGACTTTTTTTTAGCTCATGGATTAAGGGCAATAGGAAACATTTCAATTCTCCAGATGTAAGAATTTTATAAAGAAAACTAAGCCAGTGGAAGGCAGCTGCCAAGAAAGCCCAGAAATCGCGTCCAAAGCGGATATTTATCCAAGTCTATTAAATAAAGTGTGTTATGTAATTGTTTCCCATTTTTCATTTATTAAATCAAGTGAAATTACCTGCTTTTTAAATTGTTTTTTTCTTAGATTTTTAAAAAGTTCGTAATTGTATTTATGTAAACATTGAATGTCCTATACCAAGTGGAAATATAAAAACTAGATTGATGCTCATTTCGCATTTGAATTTTTTTACCTACTTTTAACTAAATAAATGTAGGTGGGAAATTTAAATAGTTGTATTCGTAATAATTCTGTAGTAGAGAGGTAATCAGTTGTAACTACAAGTTATACTAGTAGAGTTATTGTCTTTACATTACACTGGTTCTATTTTACTATAATAGCAAAATAAAGAGTGTAATGTGAAGACAATAATACTACTAAAATAACTATGTGTTTCAGCTGATCACCTCTCTACTACAGAATTATTACGAATACAACTATTTAAATTTTCCACCTAAATTTATTTTTGAATTTCCCGATTTTTTCAAATTAGAGGGTTAGCCTGGATCTGAACCTTTAGCATGGCTCTGAACCCTTAGCATAGATCTGAACCCCTAGCATGGATCTGAACCTTTAGAAATGATGGTAGTTCCGCCTCCAAATATAGATGTCACTAGTTTCGGTGCGCGTGGCCACTTTTTTATATACAGTGGCCGATCTACCTGTGTATCTTATCTCTGAGGTGGACCAAGAAGATATAGAAAGGGAGACTGAAGCTGGAAAGAAGGAAAGATTGAAACAAATAAAGATGGCTGTAGCGAGAGGAGTTGAGGAAGATGAATTCTCAGAACTAGTGGACGAAGAATGGCCAGAGGAGTCGTTTTCAAAAACATGCACGGTTGAGAGGGTAGAGGAGTGCCCAGACAGTCGGGATGTGATTTTGATGATGGGGGAAAAAAACCAAGGTAGGGACACAGACGAATATGTCGAAAGGTGGATCAAGAATCACCCTGGGTCGGACCGCATGATAGACGAATGTGGGGATGAGGTGGATTATGTGGCAAGCAATATACGAACAGAGACAAGGAGAAGAAGAAACTTGATGGAGGCGAGAATAGCATATGTGCTTAGAGCGAGGGGAGATGCAAAAGAAATATATAGGAAGGCTAGGGACCTAGGGAACGCGATTAGGGAGGCAAGGGTGGAACTGCATGCGAAGGAGGGAGAGCTAGCTTGCGTATTGGAGGAAGGGGTAAACGGAGACTTAGTGAGGAAAGCACTTGAATGTGCAATAAGTGGGGAGGATGATATTAGAATTAAAATTATATTGCCAGTGAAGGAGTGGAAGGTGAAGCAGAGGGGAAGTATTATGATCAGGAAAGGGGATGGGACATATGCAGAGCTGTTGAGAGAGATCAAAGAGAGGGTACAAATAAAAGGAACGGGTGTCGAAGTCAAGAGGACAAGGAAGACGAACCGGGGGGACTTAATGCTGGACATCGAAGGGGGGAGGGAAAAAATTGGCCTCCTGACACAGCAAATAAATAGGACAGGGATGACGGCTACCGCAAGGGAACCAGAATCCTTTATGTATGTTTACGACGTAGATGAAACAGTGGAGGATGAGGAGGTTTTGGAGCAGGTGAGGGGGCTGGTGCATCCTATAGATAGGGGATCGGTGGAGATAAGGGGTAGGCGGAATTTGGGATACGGGAGAGTAGTTAAACAATGTTCCTTCTAAGTTATTTAACACTCAGTATATGCTAAATCCCCATATTTTGGTAGAACCATCCTGTATAAGTGCATAAATATAAAGGAATGCACTGTGTGTGTGTACAAAGTATAGGAAACAAGCCCGCCCAAGGCTATTATGCATTAATTATATACGAATGAATATATTTTCAATGGGATAGTCTATGATGCATGTATAATACTTTGCTATGACCATCCTGTTATTAAAAATCCACCAGAGACAACTAATGCAGTTGAAAGTCTTACGTAAGCCGCGGAAACTAGGTAAATACCTATGCAATTATTATTAAGGTCATTAGATTCATTTTGTATTTAAGCTCAAGATTTTCTGATGAAATTCATTCGTTTCTTGTTCTCAATCGCATCATCAACCTTCAATAAACAACAGGTAAGACGTTTTCATTTATTTTTATTTTACTTGGAATTTAAATTAGTAATGTGTTCTAATGTTTAATTAAGTGAACAAACAGAATTTGAAATGATTTAATTATATTATTATTATTTTTAGTAAAATGGATCTAAAAACCATAAATTCTTCCTCACTTTTAGAAAGAGACCCAAAACCAACTACAAAATTAACAGATTTAATATTAGGGAAACCCAAGAAAATCATTTCAGCTAAATTAGTTCGGAGTAAATTTGGGGAAACGGTGCTGCTGGAACTGGAGAAAGAAATAACGTTCCTTCCGCAGAGGGTAACAGAGACGTATAAACCTTATATAAAATATTTTGAAGAAGGGAAGTACGCTATAATATTCAGAGGAGCGGTGGACATTGGAAAACTGAATCCAACAGCATCTTTTGAAATTATTGAAATCTAATTATTGGTGAGTTATATTTTTATAAATAGTTATGATATAATATTATGGACAAATATCACGGTACATTATCCAAAATTGATGAATCTATCAATTTAATTAGAGTGAACTCTGCTGAAAACAAATCAATAAAATTAATTAATGAACATATTAAAAAATGTAACATAGCATTGAAAAAATATCATTTAAAGGTTGGTCAAAAACGTAAGATATTAACAAAAATTGGTCAATTGAAACGATTAAAATGTTTAATAAAATTAAAAAACAAACATGTTGGTGTAAAACAAAATCGAAAAGTTTACTGGGAAAATATAATTTCTTGTTTCAAAAGTAGAGTTCAGACAGCAGTGATTATAAATGTGAATCATAAAGAAATAAAAGAATTTTTATCAGATGCTTTTGATCTCTTTAAAATTAAGGTTCTCAAAATTATTAAAAAAAAGTTAATTGTGAAAATTAATACCACACTGTGGGCAGATTTTGTTAAAACGTCAGGTGATCAAGAAGTAATTGATCAAAAGTATTTTGTGACACCTAATGCAGTATTAGATCAATCAACTGATTTAGCTATTTGGTTTCAAGAACACGTAACAGATTATATTTTAAATAAACTGTCAGAATTTTCGGAAGAATCAAGCGGTTGGGCGCTACAAAAAATTCTATTATTGGAGGTAGCTATAAACGAATATAAAATTGGTAATGGAACCTCTTATATTAAATTACCACCTCAGATAGAAAATAAAAGAGCATGCATCAACATTCAAAATAGAGATGACGCATGCTTTTTTTGGAGTATTGTTAGTTTTTTATACCCACCAACGGGTAATTATAGACTCACCTCATCATATCCACACTATAGTCTTGTGTTTAATATCAAAGGGTTAGAATTACCTTTGAAATTAAATCAAATTAACAAATTTGAGGAATTGAATAATATTTCCGTAAACGTATACGCTCTAGAATTAAATTGTACACAACAAAGTTCGTATTATGAACTTGTACCTGCTAAACTTACCAAACGAAAATTAGAGAAACATGTTAATTTGTTATTAATTCAAAATAAGTATTTTCCAAAGTTGAATAATTTTGCAGAATCAGAACAAGATGATAATGATGATGATGATAAGAATATTGAAATAAAATTTCATTATTGTTTAATTAAAAATCTTTCACGACTTATTCGATCTCAAATCACTAAGCATAGAGCTACAATTAGCTTGTGTGACCGTTGTTTAAATTATTTTTATAGTGAGGAAAAGTTGAAAAAGCATTATTTGTTATGTGAAAATAGAAACAACTGTAAAATTTCATTTCCAAAATATGATGCTGTTGAATTTAGAAATTTTGTTTATAAACAAAAAATACCTTTCCTTATCTATGCTGATATTGAAGCTATTTTAGAACCATGTAAAACAAAATTATCAAAAACAACGAATAAATACCAACATCATAAAGCATTTTGCGCAGGATATTATATGAAATGTACTTATAACAACAATTTTTCTTTTTTCAATCATCATGAAGGTGAAGATTGTATGGATTGGTTTTCAAATGAAATTAAAAAGATTGCGCAATTTGTTGAGAGCAAAATTGTGAATATAATACCAATAATAGTAGATTCGATAGAAAATGTAAATGTACATATTTGTCACATTTGTGAGAAACATTTTAATCAAAGAGACATAATTGTTAAGGACCATGATCATTTTACAGGACTATTTAGAGGTTACGCTCATCAAACTTGTAATCTTTCATTTAAAAAATTGTTTATTGTTCCAATACTATTCCACAACCTTTCAAATTATGACGCACATTTTGTCATAAAAGACATTGCTAAGCGTGGACACGTATCTGTTCTTCCACTAAATAAAGAAAAGTACATATCTTTCACTCTAGCAGATAATGATAGTAGAATTAAATTTAGGTTTATAGATTCTTTTAGATTTATGGGTTGTAGTCTTAATGAACTTGTTTCGACTTTGAGCTTAGACAATTTTCAGAATTTAAAACAGGAGTTTAAGAATTTAGATCATAATAAATTTCAACTTCTAACTAGAAAAGGGGTGTTTCCCTATGATTATGTAGATAATGTTGATAAATTGAAGGAGAAAGAGCTACCACCCATTGAAAAATTCTATAATAAACTAAATGATGTGGAATTGTGCAAGACTGATTACACTCATGCACAAAATGTTTGGACCGCTTTCAACATAAATCACCTTGGAGAATACAGTAGTTTGTATATGAAGATAGATATTTTGTTACTAGCAGATGTTATGGATAATTTTAGAGAAACAGCATTGAAAACATATGGTTTAGATCCTGCATGGTATTATACAATGCCAGGCTACACATGGGATGCTATGTTAAAATATACTAAATGTAAATTAGAAATTTTAAAGGATGTTGACATGGTTATGTTTATAGAGAAAGCGATTCGAGGTGGAATTTCAGTATGCTGTAGTCGATTTTCAGAGGCAAACAATAAATATATGGGTGACAGATATGATTCATCAGAACCCACCAAAACAATTCTTTACCTAGATGTAAATAACCTCTATGGTTACGCAATGTGTGAACCATTACCATTTGGAGGATTTAAATGGTCAAGTTCAAACATTGATGTAACAACAATTCCTGACAATTCTCCGATTGGGTACATATTACAAGTGGATTTGGAGTATCCAAAGAGTCTACATACTCTACATAAAGATTTTCCTTTTTGTGCCAACCATCGCATTCCTCCAGCCTCAAAACTACCAAAGTTGATAGCTGATTTGTATGATAAAAAAGAATATACAATACATTATAGAAATTTAAAACAAGCATTGGCACATGGTTTAATAATTACGAAAATACATAAAGTGTTGGAATTCAATCAATCAGAATGGTTGAGACCTTATATTGAATTAAACAGTCGATTAAGGGCAAGTGCTACAAGCAACTTTGAAAAAAATCAATTTAAACTTGCTAATAACGCAGTGTTTGGAAAAACTATGGAAAACATAAGATTACATAGACTCGTTAAACTTTGCTCTATGTGGGAGGGACGTTACGGTGCGAAAAATTTAATTGCTAGTCCACGATTTCACAATAGAACAATTTTTGATGAAAACTTGATGGCAATTGAGTTGAATAAAATAGAATTGATATTTAATAAACCACTGTACATTGGTATGGTTATTTTAGATCTTTCAAAAATTTGTATGTATGATTTTCACTATAATTTTATAATACCAACAGCAGGTGTGGAAAAATGTAAATTATTGTACACAGACACAGATAGTTTTATCTATGAAATAAGTAACCTAGACGTTTACGAAGATATTATTAAAAAAAATATTCACAAATTTGATACTTCAGATTATAACAAAAATAATATTTATAATATTCCGTTGGTGAATAAAAAAATACCGGGATTGATGAAAGATGAGGCAAATGGTAAAATTATTACTCATTTTGCTGGTCTTCGTTCCAAAATGTATACCTACAAAATGCAAGTCAGTGAGGAGGAAAAATTAAATTTTAAGAAAAAACTTGAAAAGAAGGGCATGTCCCCAAACCAAATAGCTATTGAACTGAATAACTTTGGTATTTCAAAAAAATCTAAGGGGATTAAAAAAAATATAGTGAAAAATATTATTACTTTTGAAGATTATATTACATGCTTAAATGAATTCAACACAAAAGTCATAACTCAACAAACTATTCGTTCATATGCTCACAATGTATTTAGTATAGAACAGACTAAAATTGCTTTAAGTCCATACGATGATAAACGTCAGTTAATTTCAAAGTCATTTGACACACTTCCCTGGGGTTATAAGAGTAGTCAGTAAGTTTTTGTTTTAGAGATAACCATCATGAGTTTGGAGGAAATGTGTACTGAAATTATTTGTCTAAAAATTAAATCAGTTACAGACTTTTTAATGAATTCACCATTACCTAAAAATTTAACTCTCAATATTATTAAAAAATATAGTTATTTTAAATGGAAGAGTTTTGTACAACATCTTAATATCGATGATGATAATGATGATGATGATGAAGATGAAGATTCCAACATTCCTAGTGAATTCAACATTCTTGCTGACATGTTATACCTACGTGATATTCCCTCAGCATTAGCACGAAATGCTATAATTGCTCATCGCAATTGGGAGACGGTATATTCAGAAATGAAATATTGTGTGTGGTTTAACCGATACAAAGTAATTTCACTAAATTTATATTTATGTCAATCATGCTATAAAAGTCTTTTGTTTTTGATACAGTTGAAAAACTTGAATTTCACTTTACACACAATTAGAGATCATTTTCATGGTTATTACTATACTAAACAATTGCATAAAATATATCAGTCGAAGAATATGTGGTGTCAAAATCAGTTCACAACACTGCTGTTTGGGCTTAAGGAAAGATATGAATGTGATATGGATTTACATCCTTCTCATGGATTGAATTCACCTATACCCGCTGATGGGAGGTTTAGTAGATTTCTTGACGATTATGAGATTGACAGAGATGATGATATATCATAATTATTTATAAAATTTAACTGAAAGTGGTATTAATGGAAATTTTAAAACTTTGTAATTTTATAACTTTGTAAATTTATATCTTTGTAATTTATGTAATAAAAAACATAGTATATTAAACAGATTTTATTTGCATCAAACATGTATTTGTTCAATAGTTAAGTTACATAAATGACATCTTGACTGTGATGTAGGTGGTCCATCGATGTGAGTTTGCCAGTCAGGACGATTGTAATGTATGAAACAAGGCAGTTGGATTTGTAAATCAAAATTGTCTCGATATGCTCTTGGTAATTTATACCATGCATATAATAACTCAAGTGGTTGCGCCTTTTGAATCAAATAATCCAATGGAAACTTCTCAAGTTCTTCTTCATTAAACTGATATAATCGTCGCTTGTATAGCCAATGATCCTTCATTGGACAAATACAAATACACGATGATAATGTTGTTGCTGTTGATTATACATGGTTTTATTTTAAAAATTCACTTTTGAAGTTTATCAATATACTGTTTAGATTCAACGATTTTCTAACGTTTATAATCTTTATTTTAGAGTGGGGTGATACAATTTTTTCCATTTCTCGAGTGCATGATGTAATTTTTAGAATAAATGGGATTTTTTTTTCAGATATTTTTTCAACCAGAAAATATCTTTAAATTATTCTAATAGCTATAGTATATTGTAGTAATAGTAGTAGTAGTAGTAGAATCACTCACAAAGACTACATATATGAATCAATTGCAAGATAATGATGTATTTTTGGGAGAACGTCAATTGTCTCTAAATACATATAAAACAAAATATGTAAAAGTTGGTTTATCCCCTTATTTAAATTACGATCCATGTGTTGGGATATTTGGAACCAAAAATACCTATTTTATATTCAGTCCGCAAAAATGGAACATTTTTTTATCATGTAGAAATGATATTGATGACTTTTTATTTAGATCAACAAACAACAAGAATATTATGGAACCGTTAGATATGGGTGAATTTGATTTGATATTTAAACGATTATCATTCGGGAATGTGGTGAAAATTTATAGGGGTGATTCTTGTATTTATCTAAGAGCTGATACTACTTCAATGTTATGGAAAATGTTACCACTCATTGAAAATAGATTAACAGACTTGAAAAATTTACAATTTGCTAGTTCATTGAAAATTTTACAAATGGGAATAAAAGATTCCACCAATCCAGTAACTACAGCTTTGAATATAATTGAACCCATAAAACATTTAAATAACGAGACATAGGCTATCGCATTAGAATTAATATATAGATATCCTCAGTTACTTAAAGATGAAGATTTACAGCTATGAAATATGAAGAATAGACAGCATACAATAGAAGTGAAGAAAACTATTCACTTTGATGAAACAAGAAACAAAATTCATTTATTAGTAACTTGGAAATATGCATATCAACAAGCGAGACAAGGATCATCATGGATCATTGCCGCATGTGACCGACTACGGTTTATGCAACGAATTATTAAAATTTCCCAAATTATAGATCCAATATTAGATGAAAAACATAGATGTAAGGTTTATGATAAAATTAAGAGTATAATTAATTAAAATGTGTAAATAAATTGTCGATCAGTTTATATAATTTTATTTAACATTAAAAATAATAATTTTAAACAATGTTATTTTTATTTATCCACGATTTAGAATCCATTCCAAGCCATTTTACTAATAGCCGATTACCTTTTCGTTTCAAGACCCTCTCTATTAGATACACATCAGGATATTTAACTTTTTGCAATTCCTCCCTGTAAAATCCTCCTTGTATTTCTTCGTTCTTATCATCTTCCAGTATGTAAGTTGTTGGATTGGTTAGTTTCACTTTCTTTATTTTGAAAACTTCGGCAGTCCAATTTGGAGTATATCCCTTCTTAAAGACATGTCGATACTTGCTAATTCGAACAAAATCTCCTTTTTTAAAATTTGATAATCTTGGATCAATAGTTTTTAGGTGATTATATGCAGTAATATACTTTGCATTTTTCTCATTTATTTCACTAGGAATGGCACCTGTAGTAGAATGTCTTGTATTATTATATTTCGCGACAATATTAGGTAGAATCGTTAACCATTTGTAAGATCCTTGCATGCTAAACTGTTTCCATAGCATAGTTTTTAGAGTACGAATTACTCGTTCTGCTATACTTGCTTTTAAATTGGAGAATGTGCTGTAATGGTTAATACCATATTTTTTCATGAGCTCTTGAAAATTCTTATTATAAAATTCAGTTCCGTTGTCGGTTTGAAGATTTTTAGGTGGAATATTCATTTGGTCTAAGATATGCTTCATAGCTAATGTGATTTCTTTACCCGTTTTTCTTTTAATCGCCTCAGCCCACACATATTTACTGAAAGCATTAATTACAACGAGGATGTAATTGTATCCTCTATTAGTTTTCGAAAAAGGAGCAAGAATGGCTAGATCAGCCTGAATCAGATCATTAAGTCCTTTAATTACAACATGTCTTCTTCTATAATTGATTCTTGCCGGTTTATGAAGTTCACGTACAACTTGAGCTTTACTCATTTTTCACTACTGGACACTGCACTAAAAATTCAATGCAAATAGAAGAAGGTGTACCGAATTTAAATAGGATTTTATCACCTCGCCTTAAACTATTACCACCAATTTCATGGAATTTGAACAATTTACCATTAACTAAAACCTCTCCGTCTGCAGAATAATGTCGAACACTTTCAATTTTAGCATCGTAGGGGAAAACAAAAGTTGTACCTGCATTGTCCAACACATAATAATCTTTATTTAAATTAGTTTTCTTTTTACCTTTCAATCTAATAATGTTTTTAACGTGATAATCAAATGAGTCACAAATATAAAATTGCGCATTTAGTTTTGGAACTGACTGAGACGACGACGACGACGATGACGATGATGATGGTTGTAAATAGTGTTGATTAAATCTATTAAGAGGCATTGTTGGAATGGTGTATGTACTATTAAAAGTACTATATTTATAATAACGTAGAGCTAGAGCTCACCCACCTTGAAGAGGACATTCTATTACAAATTCAATATATGGATATTTCTCATCACCTATAAAAATAGAAATCTTCTCACCCTTCGTTATAGATTGCTGGTTGAGAACGCTTAAATTTTGAATCTTATTGTGATAAAGTATTTTTGCTTCAATTTTTGATGGTGGTGGTGATGTGTTGCTATTAATATTTACAACTTTTCCACTTACTGGAAAAGTATATTCAGTATTATTATTATTATTTAATACATAGTTTAATTTACTAACTTTTTTGTCTATATGTCCACTAATATTAATAATTACTAAACTTCGAATGTCTGCAGGTTGACAAATATAAAATGGTGGTTGTAGTGATGATAGTAGTACCTCATCATCGTCATCATCATCCTTATTATTTGAACGTGTAGAAGTGAGATAATGCTGGTTAAACTTGTTTAACGGCATAGCTACTACTATTAAGAATGTAAGTGACGTTATCTATTTTATGCTATTATACCACCTTCCCTTAGTTCTTCAACAATAGACACTATCTCATTTTGGTGAGCATTATTACCAGCTTGTTTTGAAGCTACAAGTAAGCGTAATCTATCAATCAATTCATTGAAATCATCAAAATATTTATAATCGATGGGATTTTGGGAATATCGCATCATTGTTAAACCTTTCCCACCCTTCAGTTTTGCTGCTATTTGTCTTGTAGTCATAGTGGGAACTGAAAAGGCTCGTTCTCTTTGTGCAACAAGAGGAATTCCTAGGAAAGGTTGAATAGCGTTAGTGAATTTATTTTTTAATTTTGCGGGAATTCTCCGTTTTGGTAATTTTCTATTATTTTTTGTGTATAGGGCATTCGTTCTCTGTAAAATGTCAACATATTCCTTAGCATCATTTTTGGTAAAAATGTGTGGGTCTGTTTTGAATAACAGTTCATACAGACCTGGAGTACCCTTGTAGGTGATACCTTGTATTTTTAAATCAGGTCCGATAAAGTCAATTGGAGAATCACCAATAGAGAATTTTTCTAGCTGCAAATCATGATAGACTCCAAGAGTATTATCAAATTGTCCTTCAATGTCAGCAATACCTTCCCTTATGTACACTCTAGGTAAGGGATTTTCAAACTGTTCGTAATATAGTTGGATACCTTGGTCGGTGGTCATTCGACCGAGGTCACGGATACTTTCATCCATAAATCTACTAATATTTTCATCACTACTGTACCCTAAAGTTTTATTTGGCTCAAACGCATCATCATTATCGTCATTTGTATAAGAGCTGAAAATATCCTCTTTGGGGGGTGAATCGAAAGCAAGTGCATAATCGGAAGGCTTTGGTTGATATTTTGAACTTGATAGATTCAGGCGGGATTCTTTTTTTGGTGATATTGATGGTTCTTGTTTAATCAATTCTTGTTTCTCGATAGTTGATATTAGTTGTCTTAGCGGTTGAGTAATGGGCTCATAGGTTTGTTCCAGTCGTGTTTGAGATTGGTTTATGTTTCGCTTCAAACTTTTATACTTTTTTCGAAGCGCCTGTCTAGCTTTGACCAGTCGTTGAGTTAGTTTAGGATTCATGCTGGGTTTGAAATTGACCATATATACTTTTCTCCTTATATATGAATGTATCCATCAAATCCTTTTCTATAACGACCACCAGATGCTATTTCAGAATCTTTATCGATAGTGAGAAATCCAAACTTTTCCCCCCAACAGTATGAACAAATGTCTTTAAATTTTTGAAATGACATGTCAATATTAACATGATCATCATAGATGTGTCTTAAGTTGGTGAAATCTTGTTGAAAAATTATCAGGAGATTGGCATTATCTCGAATTAATTGTTTTGGTAGAGCCGAATAAGTTTGACTTAAGTAAAAACAATCTGTAGATTTATGTCGACCAAAACAAAAGTAACTTTGAATGGGTTTTTGATCGCAGGAAGCCACTACATCATCAAATATAATAATTGAATTGATCTTTATGGCATCTGGAGTAATTATATCATCAGAATTGTTGAATTCCTCATATCCAATCTCTTTCATGGGTTGAATTAAATTACGTAAATAAGCATATTTTGGTTGATGTAAACTCTTGGAATATATGTATAAATTTTCAAATCTTAAACCATTAGGATGATCTATTAAGGATAACATAGCATTAGTTTTACCACAACCACTGGGACCGATGATTAATGCTCGTTTAGAATCTCCACCAAATAAATATCCATGTTTACCTGCAGTACGTTGTTGTTCACAGCTCAAATCATAATTTTCAACAGGTAAAGCTATAAAATGTTTTGCAATCTTCATCTTATATAAATAGTTAACAACACTGAGAGTATTTATAGGGTGATCAGAGTATATATAGATATATAAAGAGAATTATGGTTAAACGTAAACAGTTACAATCACATCGTCGTCATCGTCATCATCATCACAAAGGTGGAGATTTAGTTTCGTTAATTAATAAACTACCATTTGAACTTCATTTACCTGGTGGATACGAATATTGTGGACCAAACACAAAACTAGAACAAAGACTACAACGAAATGATAAGGGAATTAATCTTTTAGATCAAGCTTGTAAGGAACACGATATAGCATACGCAAAAAATAAAAATCTACAGGAAAGACATAAAGCAGATCAGGTATTGGAGGATAAAGCTTGGAAGCGAGTTAAATCCCAGGACGCTACATTAGGTGAAAAAGTAGCTTCATTGTTTGTTACTGCAGTCATGAAAGGAAAACGTAAACTTGGTATGGGTGTAGGAATTAAAAAAAGTCGTTCTCGTCGTGGTGGTAATTTACTTCAGAAAAAACCTAAAAAACGTATAATTCAAACACCGACGAGAATAGGTGGATTTTTACCATTAATATTACCACTGTTAGGTGCATTAGGAGCTCTAGGAGGTGGAGCAGCTGGAATTGCAAAGGCAGTAAATGATGCAAAGTATAACAATCAACAATTAACTGAACAAAAACGACATGATATGGCTATGGAATTGAAACAGGGAAAAGGTTTGAAAAAAAAACATCAAAAAAAGCCAAGAAGACAACTAAGACATAAAGGAAAATGTCTTTATCTAAGACCATACAAAGGAGAAGGAACAACAAAAAACTGAAATTGCCCCATCGTGGGCTTACCGATAAAGATCTGTGGAAATATGTTAAAATATTGAAAATACCTTTTTTTAGGGGAGTTTTCATGAGAGATAATTTACCAAAGAAAATTCATAAACATGAATGTGGTATTTTGAATATAGATACAGTTAGAGGAGACGGAACACATTGGACATCATACATAAAATCAGACAAGGAAATTATTTACTTTGATAGTTATGGAAATTTACCTCCACCAATGGAACTGATCAAGTATTTTCATAGTAACGGTCCAGTATATATAACATACAATTATGATAGACTACAGAACAATTCGTATAGTTGTGGTCATCACTCACTTCAATTCATACATAAATATTTCAATCATAATATTTAAACTTATTGTACACTTATTTAGTTGAAATGTCATTTTCTGTTACACTTAGTGGTGCATCATCTATTCTTAATTATAATTTCAATCCTCCCATTTACTTGGATGATAAATATGACTATGAAGTTGGTTTAGTTAATTTCAATAGTTTCAATACAATACCAAATATTGGTGAAACTAACAATAGATTTATTTTTGGAGGTCCTACTATATATTATACAATAATTATACCTAAAGGTGCTTATGAACTTAATGAAATAATTCAATATATTAAACAACACATGCTTATAGTAGCATCAGATTCAACAATTGACATAGTCCCAAATCTAAACACATCTCACGTATCAATTTCTAGTAATAAGACAATTTCATTCTTAACTGATGACTCAATTGGTAAAGTATTTGGATTTGAAAAAGTTTTGTTAACTCCCAATGTGACACACACCTCTACAAAACCTATAAATATTTTACAAGTTAATTCTATTGGAATAGATTGTGACATTGCTGTTGGATCATATCTCAATGGACATCCTGTTCACATTATCCATCAATTTTTTCCTACTGTTCCTAGTGGCTATAAAATAGTTGAATCTCCTCAAAATATCTTGTATTATCCTGTAAGTGTTAAAACAATTAACAACATAACAGTAAAAATTATTGATCAGAGTGGTAACGTTATAAATTTTCAAGACGAGGAGATTACTATTACTTTACATATTCGACAACAAAAATGGTCTTAAAATTTTCCCATCCATATGCTGAAAAAAACTATAAAAGATTGATGAGTAAACCGTCTACAATTAGTTTGTGTGAAAGAATAGACGTCATAACGCCCAAAAATAAACGTTTTTTAAAATCACTCGGTTTTAAGTTATTAATATAAATGGATATATTACAAGTCACTCATGAGCCCTTCAATGACATGGCTGTGGAGGATTATGAATATCACACATACCAACCATATATTACCGGAAAGTTGAATTATAATGATGAGATTCGTATTGTAGTGCAAGATTTAGATTGTATAACATATCCGGCTGACAGTTATCTTGAGATTACGGGGAAAATTTCAACTGAAACCAACACAGTACCTACAAAATTGAAATTCATTAATAATGCAATAGCTTTTTTATTCCGCGAAATTCGATATGAACTGAACGGTGTTGTAGTTGATTCAGTAAGAGATATTGGTCTTGTTTCAACAATGAAAAATTATTTATCTTATAATTCAAATGAAAGTATTTTTCTAAATAATTCTGGTTGGTTTCCTAAGGAGGACGTCAAGTTGTCAGACAAACATGGAAATTTTAACGTGTGTATACCCTTGAAATTATGGTCAGGATTCTTTGAAGATTTCAATAAAATAATCTTAAACATGAAACAAGAGCTAATATTGGTGAGATCTAGTGATGATAGAGACTCAGTCACACATACAGATGAAACGGAAAAACCTAAAATTGAATTAACTCACATCAGTTGGAGAATTCCTCACGTGAAACCGAACATAAAACATGAATTACATCTAAACAAAATTATTCAAAGTAACAAGGAACTACCAATAAAATTCAGATCTTGGCAATTGATTGAGTATCCCAGCTTACCGAAAACGTCTCGCCACACTTGGGCTGTAAAAACTAGTACAAAAGTAGAGACACCTAGACACATTGTAATTGGATTTCAAAATAATGCTAGGGGTAACATAAAAGAAAATATGAGTCAATTTAAACATCTGAATTTGAAAAATATTAAGGTATTTCTCAATTCTGAGAAGTATCCATACAATGATTTACTTTTAGATTTTACAAACAATAGTTTTGCTACGTTATATAAAATGTTTGCTGATTTTCAAACTTCTTATTACAGCCGTTCGAACAGTGAACCTATTTTCACACCCGACGAATTTAGAGATACAGCTCCCTTAATTCATATAGATTGCTCAAGGCAGAAGGAACTAATACAGTCTGGATCTGTAGTTCTTCGTATAGAATTTGAGTTAAATGCTCCCATTACGAGTGATATTTCTGCATATTGTTTGATCTTTCATGAAAAACAATTTTCCTATAATCCATTAACTAAAATTGTTAAGCAATACTGATGTGGAAAAAACATTTCATAGCGCGCATGATTGACATGCAATATAAAAGTAGGGTTACTACATATTCTTCATTAAATATGAATACCCATGAGTATCAAATTGCTCTTAGTCAGTTTCTTTTTAAATTAATACGTCTTAAACGTGACATAAAATATTATGAACAATATAAAGGTGCGGTAACTAAATTGCAACAATTACAAATATGAAAGTTGTTTTAGATGTTCAAGGTTTTAAGATTGAAAATAATAAGTTCATCGTTAAAGAGTTTGCAGCTTATGATGGTCATCAAGTATGTCACTATATTTTCAAATCACCATTTCCTCTACATATGTTACCTCCAGACTTACATAGACAAGCAACTTGGTTAATGAAAAATCATCATGGAATCGATTGGAATATTGGTTATACACATTTACACAAATTCAAAAATATCGTAAAAGACATTACTGAAAATGCTGACATGGTTTTCGTGAAAGGAAAAGAAAAAACTAATTTCATTCAAAAATATTCCACCGCACCTGTATATGAATTAGATGAAAATCCACCATTAGCAGCCTCGACACCAAAATGTTTTTATCATAAGATTAATCCATCTATTTGCGCTTTAAAAAATGCTTATACTTTATATGAACATTTTATAATGGATGAAAAATAAAAGAATATTATTTAATTAACTTGTTTTATTTACTACAAACTGTTGAGTAAAACTTATATTGTGTAAATACTCTTACCATTTTAAGTAAGTTATATATAACAATTATAATTAATAAAATCAATACTATATATGTTAAAATGTACAATTTATCAACTTTTTCACTTATGTTTGTCTTGTCCATAGAAATATCATCTATAATCACATTCTGCCATTGGGTTTGATCACCTTCGGAATTGTCATTAAATATTATTTTTAATTTGTAACTAAAATATGATAAATTCGTTTCTGGAATTTCAATATGGTATACAGAGAGGTGACCATTATTTGTTTTTGTTATACTTAACAAACTCCATGTTGTTCGATTACAGTCTTCCCTTATATTTTTCATATCAAAACATATTGCAACATGTTTTACATTCTCTGGTACATTTGTGTACAGCATATTATTTGAAACAGCAACCAAAATAATAAAGTTTAAATTTAAGGAAGTCATTCTTTTTAGATTTATGTTACCTTCTTCTTATTCTGAGGATGTTGTAAGACTGACGGTTTTATAATTATTTTCTTCTAATATTCGAATCTCGTTGTCGTGGAGGTAAAAAATATCTGCAATATATCTCCCTTTCATCTAATGGGTCTAATTCATAAAACCAATTATTATCTATATATTCAGGAAATTTTCTCAGTGGTCTTGTTTGATTACATTCAGCCGTACACAAACCAATTATTAATTTTTGTTTACAACTCCAAATTTTTTCAAGTTTAAAAGTTTTACGTAACACTTTTCTACAAACTAAACAAACTATTGTTTCAAAAATTCTACACTTAGGTGGATCAAATAGATTATTCATTCTGCAAACTATTATACTAACAATTTTTTCAACAGTATGTTTACAATTTCAATGATTTCCTTCACTACTTACATACACTTAAAAATAACGTAAATTACTATATCACTCTAAAACCAATACAATATTAATTATATGAATTCAAGATGAAGATCCAAAACCATTTTCACCTCTCTCTGTAAAACTTAAATTATCCACCTCTTCAATAATCGGAATAGAACATTTTTCACAAATAAGCTGGGCGACTTTGTCTCCTCTCCCAAATTTAACTATGTTTGTTGATGAATTATATAATAATATTTTAATTGTACCTCTATAATCAGCATCAATTACACCTGCAAACACTTCTATTCCATTTTTAAGCGCTATGCCAGATCGTGGTGCTATCCTTCCATAAACTCCCTGTGGTAGTTCTAATTTTAACCCACTATCCACCAGGAATCTTTCTCTTGAACCTATAGTAAAATTTATAGGTGTTTGTAAATCACATCCCGCAGATTGCGATGTAGCTCTTGTTGGAATAAAAGCGTTTGGACTTGTTCTCAACACTTTTAAAACCTTAAATATTTGAAAATTAATAAAAAATAAATAAAACGAAATTTCAATCTTACCGCATTTTCTGGTTTCATCCTATTCATGTTCTTCTTACGTTTTCAGGTAGTGATACTTTATTAGAAACAAACAGCCTCCTATCGGTATACATATATACAGATTTAAGATTTTTTTTAATAATAAACTATCTAAAATGACCTTAATAATGATTGCATACTTTGCACTATTATGTAAGACTCCCGACTGCATTAGTTGTCTCTGGTGGATTTTTAATAACAGGATGGTCATAGCAAAGTATTATACATGCATCATAGACTATCCCATTGAAAATATATTCATTCGTATATAATTAATGCATAATAGCCTTGGGCGGGCTTGTTTCCTATACTTTGTACACACACACAGTGCATTCCTTTATATTTATGCACTTATACAGGATGGTTCTACCAAAATATGGGGATTTAGCATATACTGAGTGTTAAATAACTTAGAAGGAACATTGTTTAACTACTCGGGAGGCAAACTCTGACGATAAAAGCGAATAGGAGAGCGGCGGATAGAATATGCGACGTGGGTAGGGTACCGATAGGTCTAATTAATTGTAACATCAAACGGAGGGTGCAACCAACCAGGTGTTACAAATGCAAGGAATTCGGGCACTCACAGAGGGAGTGTAGGGGAGCCAGCTCGGAGACAAAGTGCCATAGGTGCTGGGGGGACGGGCATCAAGCCCAGGACTGCCAAAACGAGGCACATTGTAGGAGGTGCAACGAGAGTCATAGGTCGGACTCAACCAGATGTACGATCTTTAGAAATCTAGTTAAAGAGGGACAGAGGGGTGGTAGGAGGGGAAAATAAGACCAGAAATGATTAAAATACTACAGGTTAATGCTGGAAGATCTGCGCAGGCCCAAGACCTGGCATATAAAGTAGCACAGTAAAAATGGTGTGATCTAATGATAATGGGGGAGATAAAAAAAAGAAAGTCGGCGGCAAATGGATGGGAGGTGGACTTACAAAAAGATGTCGGAATATTTTCTAAAAATAAGAGCTTGAGGGTAAATAGTGTACATAGAGGGAAGGGTTTTATCGGGGTGGAGCTAGAAAAATTTAGGATTGTAGGGGGATATATATCACCAAACATTAGCTTCGAAGCTTTTAGGGTGATAGTAGATGAAATTATGAACTTAGTGGGAAAGGGGTGTAAGGAATGCATCGTGGGGGGGGATTTTAATGCTAAAGCTGTAGGATGGGGGGCGCCGAAAACGGATGAAAGGGGTATCTATATTTTAGAATGGGCTGCGCAGTTGGGGCTGGTCATAGCAAACGAGGGAACTAGGCCGACATTTATTAGGGGGTCGTCGGAATCTTTCATAGATATAACCCTGGTCACAGGGAAGCTGGCGAGGAAGGTGCAGGGATGGCAAGTGCTGGACGGGGAGACCCTGTCACTGCACCAGCACATAGTGTATGAGGTTAAGGGGGGCAGTGCGAAGACTTCGCAGTTTTAGGGTCACCACAGTGTTGATAGAAGGCTTTCCAGGAAAGAGATCAGCAGACTGATAAAAAATATGGGAGGGGTAGGAGGGGGTTATGAACAGATGGAAGATATATTATCAAAAGCAGGAAAAAAGGCGAAATTCCAGAAGGGGAGGGTTAAATATACACAGTACTGGTGGAGTGACAAGATGGGGGAATTGAGGGAGGAGTGTGTTAGAGCGAGGAGGTTGGTGATGAAGACGAGTAAGGGAATTGAGAGGGAGGGGGCATGGGAGGTGTACAAAGGGAAGAGGAGAGTGCTCAGAAAGGAAATAAAAAAAGAGAAGAGGAAGCAATGGAAGAAACTATGTGATGAGCTAGAAGAGAACATTTGGGGACAATCCACAATCCAGATAATCACAGTTGTACCTCCAATTGACTTGTTAGTCGAGGAGAGGGTGCAAACTTGGAAGAGGGGTAGGGAAAATAAAGGATTGATAGAGGAGGAAATACAGGATAAATGGATAAGAAGGTTGAGGGAAGGGAATGCAAAGGGGGCATGGACGCGGAAGATAGTGAATGATATGGAGGGCTGGCTGGGATGCAAACACCGCAAGCTAGACTACTTCACAACCCAGGTATTGTCAGGGCATGGTTCTTTTAGGGTGTTTACGCATAAGATTGGGAAAGCGAGGGACGTAAGGTATTTGTACTGTGGGGATAGGGACGACGTCCAGCATACAATGTGAGGTAGAGGGGAGATTGGGATTGGTACTGGGGGCAGGAAATATGGTAGGGTGCATGCTGGAGTCAGAGGAAAAGTGGGAAATAATGAGAGGATTCTTCAAAGCGGTTATTGGGCAAAAAGAAATTGAGGAGGGAAAGAAGGGAGGGGGGATTGAGTAGTCCCGAATAAAATGGGGTTTTTATTTATACATTTATTCTTATGCACATAGATGGTCTTGTTTTTATTTATTTATATGGTTATTTTTTTTAATGTAGGTATAGGTATTTATTCATTTATTTTTATTGGAACTTTACATTCAATGTTGTTATGTTTTTGATATAGGTTTATATATATATATTTTTTTCTTGATATACACGGTATTGCTCATATATGTTGGTATTTTTCAGTAGCAGACCCGCTCGAGCTGTGAAGTAATGCCCGGAAGGGTGGTCCCACAGTTCGGGTGAGGGGAGTGGGGTTTAGTGGCGATGCTGGCTCTCTCGGGGCGACAGTAAATGCATCATCTGCGAAGCAGGAGGTATATGTGCTGTCGAGTCGGGGGGGTTGGGAACCCACACTGGCTGGTCTATTCAGCTGTCAGTCTTGTTGAAGATTCCCCACTTCCAGAAAAAAAAAAGGTTTGGTTAGGTTAGGTTTCCACTCCTAGGAGCTGTAAGACCTTGTCGTAGGTGGAGTGGCTCAGTAACCTCCTCCCCTCCCGCGCCGTTTGGACGGGAAGGAAGGAGTGAAGCCAAAAAACAGCTCAAGAACGTGCTCCGAGGGGTTGGATGAGAGAGGCTGGAAGTGATTCACCCCTAATCTCTCATACAAGCTTTCGGAGGAGGGGGTTTCCCAACCGACACGGCGTGTCCCGATGGCTGATAGGGTGTCTCCAGGGGGCGTGGTCAGTTATGGGACTCGTGCTTTTCAGCGCTGGGGTCCCGTGCGTTTCTCAACGTTGTAAGGGCCCGGCGCTTTTGAGCGCTGTCAGGGTCTCATGACCGACCAACTCTCGGGATAGGTGATGGATAAGGATCCAGCATGGGTACCTGAAATATTGCCCGCGGATCAAGGGAATAGAGGAGTAGACCTCGATAAAAAACCAACAACATAGGGGTAAGCAGCTATGTTCGTGGTGACGTGTAGGCTGTGGAAGCTACTGCGTCCGGAGGCAACCGAGAGAAAAAGCCTAGAGGAGTAAACTTCGACAAACAATCCCCACTACTAAGGTGTAAGGCATCGTGCTGAGGGTATGGAAGGTGCGAGGGTTAGAGCATCGTAAACGATCCCCTTCGGGAACCTGGCTGAACCCCATTGTATTAAGCCTTAGCGAGGTAAGGGCGCACTGCCGAGCTGGACAGACTTTCGTCCCCACTCGTGGGAACACATATGAAAAAACAACACAACAAGAATAGGATTGATAAAAAGGAGGACGGACTGGCGAAGGAAATGGTACAGGATATGGAAGAGGGAGCGGTAGGATTTTTGGATAGGGGAGTAGAGGAAGGGCAGGTATTCGGGAGGAGAGATTCTCTTCCTAGAACCCCGCCAAGAAGTGGAAGGAAGATAGGACAGGAAGATGCTTTCCACACCCCCAGCGGAGAGGTGGAAAGGTCAGATTTTGATAGGATGGCGAGTTGGGAGCAGGATGACCGGAAAACGACGTTGATGAGCCTAGGGGCGTACGAGATCGGTGGAGTGGAAGGCATCGTACAAATAGTGAGTGATGAGGAGGAGAGTAGGCCTAGTAAAAAGAAGAGGGGGGAGGCTAAAAAAGAAGGAGTTTCAGAAAAAATAGAGAAAATCAGGAACAAGGAAGACGGTAAAAGGAAGAGAGAAGGATAGGAGAGGAAGGATAGTGAGGAACTGGCTGAGTTAAGGGAAGTGGTGAAAAGGATGTTCGAGGAGGGTACCAAATTGTTTACTCTCACGAGAGAAATCGTTAACACGAAGGTAGAAATTAATGAAGGTACTAGAAACCTTTTTAGGAAGATAACTAAGGTTCAGAAGAAGCTCCAGGAGTATGAAGAGAAGTCGACAAAGGAAATTGAGAAAATTGACAAAGGGGGAACAGGGGTGGTAATGTGTGATATGGGGGTACAGGTAGACCAGGAAGACATAGAAAAGGAAACGGAAGCCATTAGGAAGGAGAGGAGGGAATACATAAAGAGGGCTGTAGCGAGGGGAGTCGAGGAGAGGGAATTTGAAGGGATAGTGGGAGAGGAATGGCCGGAGGAGGCGTTTACAAAAACGTACACGGCTGAGAGGATGGAGGAGTACCCGGACGGACGGGACGTGGTACTGATAGTGGGGGAAAAAGATCAGGGGAGGGATACGGACGAGTATGTAGAGAGGTGGATAAAAAACCACCCCGGCGCGGACCACATGGTGGACGAGTGCGGGGAGGATGTAGATTATGTGGTAGGCAACATTCAGATGGAGACTAGGAGAGGGAAAAATCTAAGGGAGGCTAGGATAGCCTACGAACTTAGGACCGTGGGAGATGCGAGGGTTTTATATAGGAAGGCTGGGGAACTAGGGAAGGCAATTAGAGAGGCTAGGGTAGAACTTCTTGCAAAGGGGGAGGAAATAACGTGTGTGTTGGAGGAAGGATTAGACGGGGACACGGTTAGGAAAGCGCTTGAATGCGCAATAGCAATAGGGGGGGAAGAGATGAGGGGAAAATTAATACTGCCGGCGGAGGGAAAAAAGGAAAAACAGAGGGGTAGTATTACCATTAAAAAAGGGGATAGGACCTACGCGGAACTATTAAGGGAGGTAATCCACAGGGGTCGGTCTTAGGACCGACCACGTGGAATATCTTCTATGACCCTCTTATGAGGATAAAACTTCCGGAAGGAGTAGAGGTGGTGGGCTTCGCGGACGACATCGCGATTGTGGCGACGGCCAAAGAGGGTCCAGATCTGGAAATGATAGTAAACGAGGCATTGTGGGAAGTAGGAAGATGGATTAGGGGAAAGGGAATGGAGTTGGCCCCAGAAAAAACTGCGGCGCTGGTGCTGTATGGGCCCAGAGGGAAAAATGTTACGTTTGAAATGGAGGGGTATCGGATAGAACCGGGAAGAGAAGATAAGTATCTGGCTAGATAGGGGTATATATTTTGGGCCTCACATCAGGGAGGTGGTAAAGAAGGCGGGAGATAGGGCGGCAGCGTTGACCAGGGTGCTCCCAAATATAGGGGGGCCAGGTGATTCTAAAAGAAAGATGTTGTGGGGTGTGGTAAAGTCTATCCTTTTGTATGGTGCTCCAATATGGGGGGGGGGCTATGAAAATTAAAAAGTATAGAGAGGATATGATGAAGGTACAGAGGATCATGCTGTTGAGGATTGCGTCAGGGTATAGGACAATATCCAACGACGCAATCCAGATGATTACAGGTATACCGCCGATTGATCTTCTGGTTGAAGAGAGGGTCCAAATGTGGAAGAGGGGCAGGGAGAATGAATTATCAATAGAGGAAGAAATGAAGGAGAGTTGGTTGAGTAGGTTGAGGGAAGAGAGTTCAAAGGGGGCATGGACCCGGAAGGTTAAAGTGGATGTAGAGGACTGGTTGGGATGTAAGCATCGGAAATTGGATTATTTCACAACACAAGTGTTGTCGGGGCATGGGTGCTTTGGGGTGTATACTTATAGGATTGGTAAGGCGAGGGACGACAAATGTATGTATTGCGGGGAAAGGGATGATGTCGAACATACGGTGATGTTATGCACAAGGTTGAATAAGGAGAGGTGGGAGATAGAGGAAAAGCTTGGAATGGTATTGGGGGTGGGAAATATGGTTAGATGTATGCTGGAGTCAGCAGAAAAGTGGGAGATTCTTAGAGGGTATTTTAGAACGATTATGGGGAAAAAGGAGGTCGATGAGAGAGTGGCTCAGGATAGGGAAAGAAGGGAGGGAGAAATTGAGTAGATCCTCGTAAGGGGACTTTCTTCTTCTTTGTATATTTTTATTCTATATATTTATTTATTTTAATTTTAATTTATTATTGTGTTATTGGTCCATTGCCGAGTTTTTTCTTTTGACTTATTATCTATGTATTGATTTATTTGGTTTTTATTGGTTCTTTGTTGATTTTAATTGAAGTTATGGTTTTGTTTTATTGTATTTTAATTATATATTTATATTTATTTATTTGTTTGTTTCTCTGGGTTTTATATACTTGACCCATCTGTGCTGTGAAGTAATGCCCGAAAGGGTGGTCCCACAGCCCGGGTGAGGGGAGTGGGGTTTAAAAGACAGGACCGGGGCAGATGCCGAAATGGGGGAAAAAAGGGGGCAATTTCTGTTCCTTTATGATGTGGACTCCACGGCGGAGGACCAGAGAATACTGGGAGCCATAAAGGAAGAAATTGGTATGGATAAAGGGGACACTGTACGCATCAGATCGCGTAGGAGCATCAGGAACGGAAGCGATCTGATTATGCTGGGAGCTAGCAAGGAAGCTGCGGAAGCTTTAGACAGAGTAGGGAGAATAAGGATCGGGCTGTGCTACTGCAAAATTAAGGCGAAGGTGCAAACAAATAGGTGCCACAATTGCCTGGGTATAGGGCATAAGAAAGCTGAATGCAATGAACACAGCGCAGTGGGTAAGCGCCTAAATTGCTGGCAGGAAGGGCACAAGGTTGCAAATTGCAGAAATGCTGCTGTATGCAGGCCTTGTGGACAGTCACATAGGGAGGACTCGACCAAGTGCCCTAATTTTAGAAAGTATGTGCAGATGGAGAGGGAAAGGATGGGTCAGCAGGGGGGTAACGCAATAAATTCAAATCCATAAAATTTCTGCAGATAAACATGGGGAGGTCCTCGGGGGCCCATGATGCCGCTTTCAAGACGGCCGAAGAAGAAAAATGCGGTATTATTATGGCTAGCGAACCAAACCAAAGATATATTAGAGGGGCGGGATGGATAAATGGCAAGAGAAATGACGTGGCGGTGTATGTTATGGATAGGAGACTAAAAATAGGAAAAATAACTAGCGGGGAGGGGTATATCAAGCTGAGTTTGAAGGATATAGACGTCATCGCGTGCTACATATCCCCAAACATAGGAGTGAAATCTTACGAAACATACATAGATGAAGTTATGGGACAAATCACATCTGGGAGGGAAACGATCATAGGAGGAGACTTTAATGCGAAGGCAAACGAGTGGGGATCGCCAATATACGACACAAGGGGTATTTACCTACTAGACTGGGCTGCGCAGTTGGGACTGAATATCCTGAATGACGGATTGAAACCTACATTCATTAGGGGAGAGTCCAAGTCGTATGTAGACCTTACTATGGCAACGGGGAAATTAACCAAGAAAATTGAGGATTGGAAGGTGCTGGATAGCGAGTCACTCTCACTACACCAGCACATAACATATACCGTCAAGGGTCATAAAAGGACGTTTGAGAGGGAGGCCTTTTTTAGTGTAAATATTAACAATTTCAAAACGGTTTTTAAAAATAAATGGGGAAAAGAGAAAACGAGGGATCACATAAGCTTTGAAGAAATGGATGCGATAGTGAAAACGGCTTATGAAATGGGGAAGGTAAAGAAAAAAGGAAGGAAGATACAGCAATACTGGTGGAATGAGGTTTTGGAGTCATTAAGGGCAGAGTGCAAAAAACTAAGAAGACGCCACACGAGAGAGAGAGAACGGGGGGAGAGGGAAAAGAAATGGGAAGAATATCAGACGGCAAGGAAAGAGTTCAGGAAAGAAATTAAGGCAGAAAAGAAACGAAAGTGGGTGAATTTATGCAAGGAACTGGAGGAAGATATTTGGGGGCAGGGATATGCGATTGCGATGAGGGGTATTAAGTGCGGAGGGCTGCCATACAGGCTTACCACGGAAAAAATGGAGGAGGTGGTTACGTCGCTCTTTCCACGTAGGAACTTGATTCTGGGAAACATTCCTCAAGACGAGGTAGTAGGAGAAGTCACGGTAACAGAGATACAATCAGCGGGGGCAAAACTAAAGACTGACAAAGCACCGGGCCCAGATGGCATCCCTACTGAGTGTGTGCAACTACTGATGAGGGAGGCGCCAGACTTCTTTGTACATATGCTCAAAAACTTGATGGAAACAAACGATTTCCCAATACCTTGGAGGAGGCAAGACTGGTGCTAATTCGAAAAACCGGCAAACCACGGGGAGAGGTGGGTTCATATGCCTCATTAACTCAATGGCAAAACTCTACGAGCATGTTGTAAAGGAGAGACTAGTGAAGGAGATCGAGGAGAGGGGGGGCTTCGCCAGCAACCAATTCGGTTTCAGGGAGGGCAGATCGACGATAATGGCTGTGGAGGAAGTGGCCAAGATCGCGAAGAAAATCTACCTGTCAGGGAAAACGGAGAGATGGTGCGTGGTGGCCACTTTGGATGTCAGGAATGCTTTTATTACTGTACCCATCGAGGGGATTGTCCAGGGCCTGCAAAAAAAAGGAATAAGTGCATACCTAATTAATATAATAAGAAGGTATTTTTGCAACCGCAAAATCCTTCTGGGTGACGGGATAACATACAAGGTTACGGCGGGAATACCACAAGGTTCTGTACTGGGTCCGACCTTGTGGAATGTATTTTATGACGACCTATTGAAAATGAGAACCCCGGAGGGAATAAGCATGATAGGCTATGCAGACGACGTTGCCCTGGTGGCCACTGCAGCAACAGCAGCGGACCTGGAGATCCATTTAAATATGGCGATGTGGCAGGTCAGATGTTGGTTGAAGGGGTGGGACATGGGACTTGCGGCGGAAAAAACGGAGGTAACCGTACTAGTAGGACATAGGGGAAGGAGAATTAGACTAGAGTTAGGAAACACGGAAATCATACCAAAGGCGGACCTGAAATACCTAGGAATATGGCTACAACAAGTGGGAAGGTTTAGGAAGCACGTAGTCGAAACAATTAAGAAAGCTACCGCGAAGGTTACGGCTCTAGGGAAAATACTCCCAAACATAGGAGGTCCGACGGCAGAGAAAAGAAGGTTGCTCTGGGGAGTAGTACAATCCACCATCCTATATGGTGCACCTATTTGGGGAGGGATGATGGAAATTGCCAAATATGGAAATATGGTGAACTGCAGAGGAGAATGCTGCTCAGGGTTATTTCGGGATATCGAACAATATCATCAGAAGCGGTGCAAGTAATCGCCGGGATACCGCCAATGGATTTGCTGGTGTGGGAGAGGAAGGAAATCCACAAAAAGGGGAGGGAGCATAAGGGGGAAATAGAGAGGGAGATGAGGGACAAATGGCAAAGCAGATGGGACGTCGGAGAAAAAGGGAAATGGACAAGGTCTCTCATAGGAAGACTGGAAAGCTGGGTTCTCTGTCGCCACAGAAGATTGGACTACTTCGTAACGCAGGCATTGTCCGGACATGGATCTTTTAGGGCTTTCACCAAAAAGATAGGTAAGACGGAAGATGACAACTGCATCTACTGTGGAGACAGAGATGATGTGGAGCACACCATTTTTAGCTGCCAGAGGTGGGACGCATTCAGACGGCATATGGAGAGGGATATTGGACTGGAGGTATCTAGGTCTAATATGGTAGAGCTGATGACAATGAACAAAGAAAATTGGGATGTCATAAGGAATTACATCAGAGACGTCATGAGTCAGAAAGAGAAGGAAGAACGAGCTCATCAGTGATGGCGGGGAAACATTTCGACTCTGATGTTATGCCCCCAGGGGTGGTTCCAGGGTCGAGTCGGAATATGGTGGAGAACGAGGTGGTTTTAGTGCGGTCGTTTTCAGACGGGGCCCCTCAATGCTGACTGGATGTTTTGCAAGCGAGATATCCAGGTGGGATTGGGGATCACTCTGGGGACATCCTGTTACGAAGTAACATGGTTGAGATTATTTGATAATAATTCCTCAATTGCACATTAATAAATATAAATATTATATCAAAAACGTATTCTATTAATTTTATTTAATTACTAGGCCACTCGGTATAGTTAACATCAATACGTTAAGTTGAACTAATTTTTACATACCTTATCACTGAAAAACTGCGTAAAGCCACTACGAGCGAAGAATCGAAATTTTGATATTGTGTTAAACGAAAACGATTGCTAGACTTCCTACAGCCAGTAGAGAAATATTGTTAATATTCAAGTTTGATTGCTGTAGGCAGATCTTTGAAATATTTCGTTAAAATTGTATAATTTTGGATTTTTTTTGGTTCATACAATTTTGTATACGTTTGTACGGATGTAACTGGTTGGGGTTAACGAAGAAATATAAAAAAAACGTCTCTGGCAATAAGGCTTACTGGGCGAGAGGTCAGTATTTTTGGGATTTTAGCTTTAAGTTTAGCACAATACATTTTCCTTTCTTCAGGCGTTTTTGGTTTACCCTTTATATGGGTTTTTATATGGTTAAATTTGTAAATGGATTTGGATCTATTGAATTTACTGTTATATTAGCCGATGAATATTAATCTGGAGCCAAAATAACAGGAGTTTCCAGTGCAACTCAAGGGTGCTTCCTTACCATCTCCATTGGCCACATAGCAACACAACGATAAGTACCCCGTGTGGGAATTTTCCCTATTATAATAATTTGGAACTTTGTTTTATTATATGAACTACCGTATATTTTCAAAACCTTTCGCAACACTCATTTTTTTTCCAATAATCTTTTTGCTCAATTCCTAAACGTAGATAACTAATAATTTATTTGTGTGCTGAATACTTGGGGAGAGGTAGTTATTTTATTTTTGGGGTTTTGTTATCTCCACCAAGCATCCATAATCTCTTGCAAGAGCTAGGAACCCTATTACATTTTTATATACTCCGATTATTGAGTAATATATAGTACTATTTTCATCATGTTGCGTTTTCATGTTCTATGCTTTTCCTATGTAATAACTGTTTAACGTGCAGCACGCAAAATTGACGTAACAATCCCCACACTTCCGGGGAAAGGTAGAACAAGTACCCGGAGCCTGGGAGCAGGTTTCCACCTGACAAAAAAAAGGTTAGGTTAGGTTAGGTTAGGTTAGGTTAGGTTAGGTTAGGTTAGGTTAGGTTAGGTTAGGTTAGGTTAGGTTAGGTTAGGTTAGGTTAGGTTAGGTTAGGTTAGGTTAGGTTAGGTTAGGTTAGGTTAGGTTAGGTTAGGTTAGGTTAGGTTAGGTTAGGTTAGGTTAGGTTAGGTTAGGTTAGGTTAGGTTAGGTTAGGTTAGGTTAGGTTAGGTTAGGTTAGGTTAGGTTAGGTTAGGTTAGGTTAGGTTAGGTTAGGTTAGGTTAGGTTAGGTTAGGTTAGGTTAGGTTAGGTTAGGTTAGGTTAGGTTAGGTTAGGTTAGGTTAGGTTAGGTTAGGTTAGGTTAGGTTAGGTTAGGTTAGGTTAGGTTAGGTTAGGTTAGGTTAGGTTAGGTTAGGTTAGGTTAGGTTCCACTCCTAGGAGCTGTAAGACCTTGTCGATGGTGGGGTGGCTCAGTAACTTCTTCTCTTCTCGAGCCGCAAGGACGGGGAGGGAAGAGTGAAGCAAAGAAACGGCTCAATGAATGGTCAGTGGGGCACTGGCGGGGCTACTGATGTCGAGCACCAATAAATGCCAGTAGAAGATCAAACATGCCCAAGTTATATCCGAACACACTGACAAGTCCTACCAGATACGGAGGGCGAACGGCGAGTTCCCGGCGCCGTAAAACGGGGACCTTTCGGCTATGGTATGGTAACCCAGACAGAAGAGTCCCAAAGGAGAAAACCTGTGGCAAAAAACCCCCCAATCCCAAGCTGTAACTCCATCGTGGTGATGGGATGCATGACACCGGGGGAGACAGAGGTGTGACAAACGATGCCCGAAGGACCAGGCCAACCTTAGGGGTCGATTCAGGCCTTAGCAGGGTAAGGGCGCACTGCCCTGCCGGACATATAGACGACCCTACTCGTGGGAAGAATATGAGCAAAAAAGTATACACACTTGATGTAACCGGGGGCGACCAGGCCGGCAATTCTGGAAGACTAGGCAACAATCTAAATAAAAGATTTGAAAAAACAATGACAGGAACACAAAGAAGAGGATCCCTCCCAAGTAGTGAATATGGCAAAAGGAAAGCAGATGACGAGACGCATAGAGAAAAAGCGTACAAACGGAAAGAAAGAGCTGAAGTTTTTGTGTTGACAGAAGCGATCAAAAAACGTGTAGAATAGCTGAGCTCTTCGAGAAGGCAATCATCGACGTGCCAAATACACAACTAACAATCAAGGAATTAGTCAAGCAGCTAGCTAGAAACATGAAAGAGTATAAAGGCGCCCACCTCATGCAATGGATTGAAGAAAACCGATACGAACCGGAGGAGAAAATGACCTTCGATGAGGTGGCACAAACCTCTCCGATTAAGCTGATAGAATATAAAAACAGGTCGGCAATGGCAACAATAGCCACCCAGACAACAGAAACGCCTTCTACTACTCATATAGAGATAAAAGACAGGCCACAGACCAGAACCATATCTACGCAGACGGACCCCTGGCATAGGGAAGCCCTAGAAAATATTGAAAATATCCATACTTTGGAACAGTGCAAAAGTTCATTGAGACAAGAGTGGGCAGAAAGTGTATTTGAAAGGACAGAGGTGGTCATAGGGAACCCCTTGACTAGAACCGACTGCGACATCAAGACGGTGTGGGTTGAACCAGAAGATCAAAATATGACCAAAAGTATACAAAAACTTTATAAGGACACATACCCGGAAATGGACGGACTAGAAGGAAACCTAGAAGTGTTGGAGAGTATGGTGACCATAAGGTCGAAAGGCAGTAAGACAACGAAAAAGAAAATTATTAAAATAAAACATAACGGCAGCATAGAAGAGATATGGGAGAGGTTACAACAAGTCAAGCAGGAGGCTAAGGGGGCAGCGATGATCGCCTTCCACCACGTCAACGGTTGGACAGTGAAGGATTTAAGAAAAGTAATCGAAGTTATTTTCAAGGGGACCAGTACAAAAGCTGTCATATTCACCACAACCACATTCAAAACGGAAAACGCAGTACCCAAAGATAGACCAACATATGGGGTTGTTGTCTCTAACGGTAAAGAAAACTTTCATGAAATTCTCAAAGGCGTAAAAGAGGCCATAAATGGGAAACCCGAAGCCGAAATAGTGAGAAGCATCAAGAGTACCCGAGATGGGAAATTACTTCTCACCCTGGACAAGGATAAAGAGGCGCTAAAGAAACTAGAGTGTCTTATTAAACGAGGTAATACCGGAATAAAAACGCTAACCTTAGGAGATGATAAGTGGGGCTCTGTACACATAAAGGGCTTGGTGGCAGGGACGGAGAAAAACGAAATCATTGCAGCCATTGAAGAGAAGATCGGCAAATTGCAGGGGGAATATAAGATCGGGGAATTCAGACCCATACAATCTGATATGTTGGCCATTACGCTCTCGATGAGAGAAAGTAAAATAGAAAAACTTATCAAAGAAACACACCTGAGGATAGGGCTAGCTAGATGCCAGGTGGAAAAAAGGTTAAAGGTGCCGAAGTGTATGAAATGTTGGTCATATGATCACGAGGTGAAAGAATGTAACGGACCTAACAGAAGAGACATGTGCCATAAGTGCGGAGGTGAGGGACACACTTCAGAGAGCTGTAAAAACCAAGAGTATTGCCCGATCTGCGAAGAAAGCCACCGCATAGGGACTACAAAATGTGGGGAGTTCAAAAAGGCTCTTAAGAGGGCACGAAATTTAAATAGAAGGGAGAGGAGCCTCTCCTTTGTTGAAAAAGAAACACCCACAGAAGAAGCTGCTAAGGTTCCAGAAGCAATAGAGGAAGAGGATTGCATGGAAGTGTTCGACGGTATGATAGAAGGAGCAAAGGAAACGCTTAAAAATTTACAAAAAAATAGCACTAGCGTGGAGAGGGTAAAGGAAACATATACGGAAGATGACGTCTTCTATCTTGATAGAAGTAGGGCAGAGGCAGGGATGACAGCAGATTTTTAAAAATGGCTTTAAAAATACTTCAGCTAAATTTAGGCAGGGGTAGAAGGGCACACGATATTGCTGCGAAGACTGCAATGGAAAAGGACATTGACCTGGTATTTGTATCAGAGCCGAACAAGAGGATAGTCATGGGAAACAGTTGGATTCATGACCACAACGCAGATGTAGCGGTGTGGATTAGGAACAGAAAGTGTGGCATTATAAGTACTAAGAAGGGGAAAGGGTATGTAATAGTACGTCTGAAGGACTTGGTGTTTACCTGCTGCTACGTATCTCCAAATATCCCACTCCAAGATTTCAGAGATATCGTGGATGATGTCATGGAAGCATGCAAAGTTGAAGGCAAAAAAGTCGTAATGATGGGCGATGTCAATGCCAAAGCACCACAATGGGGGGCAGATAAGGCCGATAAGAGAGGGGAACACCTGAATGAGTGGCTAGAGACCATGAATTATGTAGTGCTAAATAGCGGGCAACCCACTTTTGTGAGAAATACCAGTGTCTCTCACATTGATGTCACATGTGCCAGTCCGGCAGCGGCCAAAAAAATAGAAAACTGGAAGATTTTGGAGGGGGCGGAAATATTCACGCATCACAAATATATTTACTTTGAAGTTAGGATGGATGGCAAAGGGAGTGTACATAGGCAAACCAGAAGCATCAATATGGAGAAAGTTAAAGAGGGCGTAAAGGATATTGTAGAAAAGGATACATGGGACATGGGAACATTAAGTAAACATCTGAAAACGGTTATACAGAAATGTACCAGAAATAAGGAAGGAGGGGTGTATACGTACCCGTATTGGTGGAACAAGAACATCGAAAAGGGCAGAAAGGAATGTTTTGGCGCAAAAAGAAAGCTGGCCAGAAATAGGAAAATTGGAGCAGGGGTGCTGGAACTGGAGGATTTATGTAGAAAAAAGAGGAACACTCTGGGCAAACTAATTAAGCAGAGCAAAAAAACTAAGTGGGAAGAAACTATAAACCAATTGGATGAGGACATCTGGGGGGAAGGATATAGGATAGCTGTAAAAAACCTGAGAATCCAAACACCATATGATCTACCGTTGGAAATAAAGAAAAAAGCTGCAGAAGCCCTCTTTCCGGACAAGCCGTTGTATATGTTTCCCACAAAACCGATATCAGACGTGCCTGAAGTAACTGCGCAGGAATTGATACAAGCCGTAGCAGATATTAAAACAAATAGGGCACCTGGTCCTGACGGAATAACCCCAGAAATCATAAAAATGCTTATAGGGACAAAGATGGAAATGGTACGCCGTATAATGAACAACTCAATACGGAACCAGGAATTTCCAATGGACCAAAAAATTGCAAAATTGATTCTCATACTGAAACCAGAAAAGCCGATAGGAGTCCCAACGTCATACAGGCCCATATGTTTGTTGAACTGCATGAGCAAACTGCTGGAGAGAATTATTAAGGGACGACTGGAAATGGAATGATGCCATTTCCGATTTCCAGTTTGGCTTCCGGAAGGGACGCTCGACAATACACGCAGCAAATTGGATAAGGGACAGAGTCCTAAATACAAAAGCTGCTTATGTATCTATGATAACTATCGACGTTAAAAATGCTTTTAATACCGCCACATGGCCACTCATCATAAAGGCCTTACAGAACTGCAAATTAGTGAATATCTGATAAACCTGATTGCCGATTACCTCAAGTCAAGATCGCTGATAGTTAATAAGACGTGCACTATGCCCATCACCGCAGGAGTACCTCAGGGATCGGTTTTAGGACCGACCCTGTGGAACATCCTGTACAACGGGGTCCTAAATATTGACATAGGAAAAGAGGCTAGGAGCTTGGCCTACGCTGATGATTTAGTTGTAATTGTCGAAGCTAGGGACCCAATGAGAACGAAGACGGCAGGGAATAAGGCGCTTAGAAGGATAGACAGATGGATGAAGGAGCACGACCTGGAAATCGCAATTCATAAAACGGAAGCAATAGTGTTGAAGGGCCCAGGAAATAAAAAATACATAAAGTTCTCGCTGAATGGTGAAGAGATTGTACCTGGTAAGAATATTAAGTATCTGGGTATACAGTTCGACGACAAACTGAAGTTCGGGAAACATATAGAACTAATAAAGGATAAGGTGCAAAGCAGAGCCACAGCGCTGAATAAGCTTATGCCTAACATAAAAGGACCAGGCTTTCAGAAGAGAAGACTTTTACTCGGTGTAGTACACTCCACGATTCTTTATGGTGCGCCCACATGGTATAAAGTTTTAGAGACGAAAAAATACAAGGAAATGTTGGACTCACTCCAAAGGCAGACGCTGCTCAGGGTGATTTGTGCTTACAGAACAGTATCGACAAAGGCGGCGCAGGTGATAGGTAGAGTGATTCCGATCCATCTCCAAGCGTTGGAAAGAGCCTTACTACACAATGGGGATCAGGTAGAAAACACAAGGGCGGTGAGAGAAGACATCCTAGACAGGTGGCAGGAGAATTGGGTGGTTGAGCATATTGGCAAATGGACAAAAAAACTCATACCTGACGTTAGGATTTGGTTTAAATGTGAACACGTGAAGACTAATTATTACATGACACAGTTCCTATCGGGACACGGTTCCTACAGAGCGTACACGGAAGGCATAAAAAAAACTGAGGATGACTTGTGCATATACTGCGGGGAGTTAGACGATGCTAGCCACACGGTTTTTGAATGCAGAAGATTCTCAGGCATTAGAGAAAACTTGCACAACTCTATAGGATACCAGCTGTGCACGGAAAATTTCCTAGGAGTTGCAACCAAAAGTAGTGGTACATATGATGCTATAATACAGGGTATAACCGAGATCATGAAGATTAAAGAGTCGGAGGAAAGGATATATCAAGGCAGAAACTAGGAGGAAGGAAGACATCATGTCGCAACTGTTGTAACGTCCCAAAGACAGATCCAGTTGCGATGGGCCAAATGAGGTGGAATGTTTAGTGGGTAGGGTCGTAAGGCGAGCCCCACACTGTGTGGTGGTCGCAAATGGCTTCGGGCATTTGATTCCACCACACGTGCGTAAGGTTAGGTTAGGTTAGGTTAGGTTAGGTTAGGTTAGGTTAGGTTAGGTTAGGTTAGGTTAGGTTAGGTTAGGTTAGGTTAGGTTAGGTTAGGTTAGGTTAGGTTAGGTTAGGTTAGGTTAGGTTAGGTTAGGTTAGGTTAGGTTAGGTTAGGTTAGGTTAGGTTAGGTTAGGTTAGGTTAGGTTAGGTTAGGTTAGGTTAGGTTAGGTTAGGTTAGGTTCCACTCCTAGGAGCTGTAGGACCTTGTCGCAGGTGGAGTGGCTCAGTAACTTCCTCCCCTCTCGCGCCGTAAGGACGGGAAGGGAGGAGTGAAGCCAAAAAACAGCTCAAGAACGTGCTCCGGGGGGTTGGATGAGAGAGGCTGGAAGTGATTCACCCCTAATCTCCCATACAAGTTTTCGGAGGAGGGGGTTTCCCACCCGACACGGCGTGTCCCGATGGCTCATAGGGTGTCTCCAGGGGGCGTGGTCAGTCATGGGACTCGTGCTTTTCAGCGCTGGGGTCCCGTGCGTTTCTCAACGCTGTAAGGGCCCGGCGCTTCTGGGCGCTGTTAGGGACTCATGACCGACCAACCCTCGGGATAGGCGATGGATAAGGATCCAGCATGGGAACCTGAAGAATTGCCCGCGGATCAAGGGAATAGAGGAGTAAACCTCGATAAAAAACCAACAACATAGGGGTAAGCAGCTATGTTCGTGGTGGAGTGTAGGCTGTGGAAGCTACTGCGTCCGGAGGCAACCGTGAAAAAAGCCTAGAGGAGTAAACCTCGATAAAAAACCAACAACATAGGGGTAAGCAGCTATGTTCGTGGTGTAGTGTACGCTGTGGAAGCTACTGCGTCCGGAGGCAACCGTGAGAAAAAGCCTAGAGGAGTAAACTTCGATAAACAATCCCCATTACTAAGGTGTAAGGCATCGTGCTGAGGGTATGGAAGGTGCGAGGGTTAGAGCATCGTGGACGATCCTCTTGGGGTACCTGGCGAAACCCCATTGTAGTAGCCTTAGCGAGGTAAGGGCGCACTGCCTCGCTGGACCTTCTTTTCGGCCCTGCTCGTGGGACATATATGGAAAACAAATATAAATATGAGGAAACAACAAACACCCAAAAAAACAGACAAGGTATGGACAAGGAGATGATTGCATCTGCAACGGATACATCAATGGATGAGGAACGTATTTTTGGTAGAAGGAGCACACTGATCGGAAGAACCCCACCGCAACAACTCAGGGTGGTTATTGAAGGTATGGACAAAAAGGAAGTAGCACTAGACACTCCAAATACGATAGCGAGAATGGCAAGCTGGGAGCAAGATGATGCTGCTAGCACATACAAGCTGTGCGCTATGCAAGGTGGAGGGGTGCAGACCATAGAAGTCTACGATAGTGACAATGACGAAGGAAAGTTGGAACAACCATCAAAAAGAAAGAAGATGGAAATAAAAAAACAAAAGCAAACGATTGAAGATACGGAATGCAAGGAAGAGGGAGAACTCATGGAAATAAGGAGAATGTTGGAGGAGGTGATGAAAAGGTCTAGGAAACTTTTCAATATGACAAAAGAAATAACAAACACGAAGGTAGAAATAAAGGAAGGAGCTAGTGCTCTACATATGACACTGGGAAGACTACAGAGGAAAGTAGAGGAATATGAAAAGAGGGAAAGGGAGAATGTAGACACGAGGGAAGTGGGAGTGGTGAAGTGCGACATGGGGGTACAGGCGGACCCCGAAGAGATTGAAAGGGAAACGGAAGAAGCAAAAAGAGAAAGAATGGAACATATCAAGAGGATGATATTAAGAGGAATTGGGGAAAATGAATTCGTGGGAATTGCGGGAGAGGAATGGCCAGAAGAAGCCTATCAGATAACTTCAACGGTACACAGGAGAGAAGTATGCCCAGATAACCGGGATGTGATTATTATGGTGGGGGAGAGAAATCAAGGGAGAGATACTGACACCTATGTGGAGGAATGGTTAGAGAGTCACCCTGGGCTGGAGCGCATGGTGGATGAGTGTGAAGGAGAAGTCGATTATATGGCAAGCTATATAAAAACGGAAACGCGGAAAGGTAAGAATCAACAGGAGGCTAGGATAGCATACGTGATCAGAACCGATGGAGACATGAGAATTTTATACAGAAGGGCTAGGGAGCTAAGAAATGCGATAAGAGAGGTAAGGGAGAATATACATGCACAGGAAGAATTAACCTGTGTACTGGAAGAAGGCACTGATGAGGTAGCGGTAAGGAGAGCACTAGAATGCGCAATTGGGGAGGACGGCGCGAAAATAAAATTGGTTCTACCTTTTAATAAAAGGGCGATGGAGAGGGGTAGTATAATGGTTAGGAAAGGAGACCGTACATATGCGGAATTATTAAGGGAAGTAAAGGAAAAGGTACAGATAAAGGGTACAGGGGTTGAAGTGAAGCGGACAAGGAAAACAAACAAAGGGGACTTACTGTTGGATATTGAAGGAGGTAGGGAGAAAATAAATATGCTTACGCAACAAATAGCCGATAAAACAGGGTTGGCGGCAACCACAAGGGAACAGGAAGCCATGCTTTTCGTGTATGACGTGGATGAGACAATGGAGGATGAAGAGGTACTAGAACAGGTGAGAAGGATAGTACAACCCATTGATAGGGGTTCTGTTGAGATAAGGAGCAGAAGGAAGGTGGGATATGGAAGGGAAACGCTAACTCTTAAAACAAATAGGAGAGCGGCGGACCGCTTGTGTGACGTAGGTAGGGTACTAATTGGGCTCATCAACTGCAATATCCAAAGAAGGATACAGCCGATCCGTTGTTATAGGTGTAAGGAGTTTGGACACTCTCAGAGAAATTGCAAGGGTGAAAATGCGGAAGCCAAACGCCATAAATGCTGGGGTGACGGACATCATGCACAGGAATGTAAAAACGAGGCACATTGTAGAATTTGTAAAGAGGGTCATAGATCTGACTCGACAAAATGTCCGATATTCAGAAAACTGGTGAAAGAAGGACAGAGACCCCTCTGTCCTTCAGGTAGGAGGGACAAAACACAAAATGTTCAAGGTTCTACAGGTTAATGCCGGTAGATCTGCACAGGCACAAGACCTGGCCTACAAGGTAGCAGAGGAGGAGAAGTGCGATATTATAATAATGGGGGAGGTTAATAAAAGAAAGTCGGCAACAAATGGATGGGAAGTGGACCTGCAGAAGGATGTGGGTATCTACTTTAACAACAAGCAGCTGAGGGTGAAAAATGTTAATAGAGGAAAGGGATATATAAGGGTAGAATTTGAAAATTTAGTGGTGATAGGAGGATACATCTCACCAAATATTAAAATAGAAGAATTCAAGGGAATTGTTGATGAAATCATGAACCTCGTGGGAAAGGGTGGTAAGGAATGTATCATAGGGGGGGATTTCAATTCAAAAGCTACGGGATGGGGGGCACCGATAAATGACAAAAGAGGAAGCTACATTCTAGAATGGGCCGCACAGCTAGGACTGGTTATAGCCAATGAGGGTAATAAACCGACTTTTGTTAGAGGGGCATCCAAATCTTTTATAGACATCACCCTAGTCACGAAGAGGCTGACGGGAAAGCTGCATAAATGGCGAGTACTGGATGGGGAGTCGCTGTCGCTACACCAGCACATTGTTTACGAGGTCGAAGGGGGTAGGTCACAAAAAATACATATGGAGGGACACTATAATATGGATAGAAGGGCTTTTAGACTGGAAGCAAATAGATTAATAGGAAACATGGAGGGAGAAAGGATGGGTTACGAGCAGATGGAAGAAGTGCTAGCAAAGGCGAGCAAAAAGGGAAAATTGCGAAAAGGGATAACTAAATACACCCAATACTGGTGGAATGACAGAATGGAGGAACTGAGGGGAGAATGTGTAAGATCAAGGAGGATTTTTATGAGAACAAATGAAGGTGGGGAGCGCGATAGGACATGGGGAGAATATAAAAACCATAGGAAAGTACTCAGAAAAGAGATAAAAAAAGAAAAAAGAGGGCAATGGAAAAGACTATGCGAGGAGCTGGATGAAGATATCTGGGGACAATGCTACAAAATAGCCATTAAAGCGTTCAAGGGTGGAGGTCCATCCTTCCAGCTGTCAAAAGAAAAGAAAGAGGAAATAGTTAGGACATTATTCCCAAGAGGGGAAAAAATCCAGAATGTGGGTATAGACAATGGGGAAGAGGAAGGGGAGGAAATCCCAGTTTTTACTATGGAGGAGATCACGGATGCTTGTTCAAGGCTCAAATCGGGAAAAGCGCCAGGACCAGATGGGATACCTTCTGAATGTGTGAAAGACCTAGCTGATGATCACTTAGGAAGAGTCGGAGATATGATGGATGACCTGATTATAAGAGGCGAGTTTCCAATGGGCTGGAAACTGGCTAGACTAGTTTTGATTCCGAAGTCAGGAAGGCCGGAAGGGGAAATTTCATCATATAGGCCGTTGTGTCTCACGAATAGTGTGGCGAAACTATATGAGCACCTGATTAGAGGGAGACTGGAGAAAGCTGTGAGAAATAGTGGCGACCTGGCTGAAAACCAATTTGGCTTTAGGGTGGGTAAGTCGACGGTAATGGCGGTGGAAAAGATAATGAGGAGGGCAAATGCTACAAGGCTAGGAATGGAAAGGGAGAGATGGTGCGTGATGGTCACTGTAGATGTTAAGAATGCGTTTAATACCGTACCGATTACGCACATCCTGAGCGAGGTGAGAAAAAGAAGGATACCTCGATATCTTCTACGGGTATTAACACGGTATTTTCAAGGGAGAAGGATAATGATGGGAGGGGGGGACCATTACGAGGTCACGGCGGGTATTCCGCAGGGATCCTCTGATGAGACTGGAACTACCGGAGGGAGTGGAGGTTGTTGGATTCGCCGACGACGTAGCGATAGTAGCAACGGCTACAAACAAGGTTCATCTGGAGATAAGGGTGAATGAGGCAATGTGGGAGATTAGAAGATGGATGAGGGAAAAAGGGATGGAGTTAGCACCAGAAAAAACATCGGCATTGGTTCTGTATGGGCCCAGAGGAAGGGACACATATTTTGAAATGGGGAGGTATAGCATAGAACCTAGTAAGGAGTGCAAATATCTTGGCATCTGGCTTAACAGAGGTATGTCTTTTGGGCCCCATATTCGGGAGGTAGTGAAAAAGGCAGGAGCTAGAGCGGCAGCGTTGTGTAGGATACTCCCAAATATTGGAGGACCAAGGGATGCAAAAAGAAGGATCTTGTGGGGAGTAGTTAAGTCCATATTGCTGTATGGTGCTCCGATATGGCGGGGGGCAATGAGGATTAAAAAATATAGGGATGATATGATGCGGGTACAAAGGGTCATGTTGTTGAGAATTGCGTCGGGGTATAGAACTATATCAAACGATGCAATTCAGATTATAACGGGTGTACCGCCAATCGACTTGTAGGTCGAGGAAAGGACACAAATGTGGAACAGGGGTAGGGAAAATAAAACCCTGATAGCGAGGGAAATACAGGCAATGTGGTTGGAAAGGTTGAGGGAAGGAAGCCCTAAGGGAGAGTGGACACGAACAATTATACCGGACTTGGAAGGATGGCTGAAGTGCAAAACACGGTTAATAGATTACTTCACAACGCAGGTCTTATCGGGGCACGGGTCTTTTAGGGTCTATACCCACAGAATAGGCAAAGCTACCGATGAGCAGTGCATTTATTGTGGAGGTAGGGACGATGTCCAGCATACCCTGTTCCACTGCACAAGGTGGCACAAGGAGAGGATGGAGGTGGAGGGAGAGCTAGGAGTGACATTAGGGGTGGGAAATATGGTAGGATGTATGTTGGAGACAGCTGACATATGGGAGACAGTGAGGAGATATATTCGGACAGTTATGAGCAAAAAAGAGATAGAGGAGAGAGCTGCGCAGGACAGAGAAAGGAGGGATAGGGGAATTAGTAACTAGGAGGGAGGGGGGACAGATATGCATATTTATTTATTTATTTATTTTTTACTTTACACATCTATATATTTTATTCATTTTATCTATACATATTTATCTATTTTAACAATCTTTTAGCCCATTTAATACTTTTATTTATACACTTAGCATTATTTATTTTAAGATTATTACCTATTAGTGGATATGAGAAGAAAATGTACGAAGAAGAAGACCCACTCGAGTGCTGAAGTAATGCCCAATAGGGTGGTTCCAGAGCTCGAGGTGAGGGGAGTGGGGTTTAGTGGTGATGCTGACTTTTCCGGGGCGGCAACAGGTGCATACCTCCCAAGATATGATCCTGGTGCCGTACCGGTTGGGCTGGAAACCCACACTGGTTGGATTATCCAACCGTTAGTCTTGTTGAAGATTCCCCACTTCCAAAAAAAAAAAGGTTAGGTTAGGTTAGGTTAGGTTAGGTAAGGTTAGGTTAGGTTAGGTTAGGTAAGGTTAGGTTAGGTTAGGTTAGGTTAGGTTAGGTTCTAGAGGAGTAAACTTCGATAAACAATCCCCACTACTAAGGTGTAAGGCATCGTGCTAAGGGGGATGGAAGGTGCGAGGGTTAGAGCATCGTAAACGATCCCCTTGGGGAACATGGCTGAACCCCATTGTATTAAGCCTTAGCGAGGTAAGGGCGCACTGCCGAGCTGGACAGACTTTCGTCCCCACTCGTGGGAACACATATGGAAAAACAACACAACAAGAATAGGATTGATATGGAAGAGGCAGCGGTAGGATTTTTGGATAGGGAAGTAGAGGAACGGCAGGTATTCGGGAGGAGAGATTCTCTTCCTAGAACCCCGCCAAGAAGTGGAAGGAAGATAGGGCAGGAAGATGCCTTCCACACCCCCAGCGGAGAGGTGGAAAGGTCAGATTTTGATAGGATGGCGAGTTGGGAGCAGGATGACCGGAAAACGACGTTGATGAGCCTAGGGGCGTACGAGATCGGTGGAGTGGAAGGCATCGTACAAATAGTGAGTGATGAGGAGGAGAGTAGGCCTAGTAAAAAGAAGAGGGAGGAGGCTAAAAAAGAAGGAGTTTCAGAAAAAATGGAGAAAATCAGGAACAAGGAAGACGGTAAAAGGAAGAGAGAAGGAGAGGAGAGGAAGGATAGTGAGGAACTGGCTGAGTTAAGGGAAGTGGTGAAAAGGATGTTCGAGGAGGGTACCAAATTGTTTATTCTCACGAGAGAAATCGTTAACACGAAGGTAGAAATTGAGGAAGGTACTAGAAACCTTTTTAGGACGATAACTAAGGTTCAGAAGAAGCTCCAGGAGTATGAAGAGAAGTCGACAAAGGAAATTGAGAAAATTGACAAAGGGGGAACAGGGGTGGTAGTGTGTGATATGGGGGTACAGGTAGACCAGGAAGACATAGAAAAGAAAACGGAAGCCATTAGGAAGGAGGGGAGGGAATACATAAAGAGGGCTGTAGCGAGGGGAGTCGAGGAGGGGGAATTTGAAGGGATAGTGGGAGAGGAATGGCCGGAGGAGGCGTTTGCAAAAACGTACACGGCTGAGAGGATGGAGGAGTACCCGGACGGACGGGACGTGGTACTGATAGTGGGGGAAAAAGATCAGGGGAGGGATACGGATGAGTATGTAGAGAGGTGGATAAAAAACCACCCCGGCGCGGACCACATGGTGGACGAGTGCGGGGAGGATGTAGATTATGTGGTAAGCAACATTCAGATGGAGACTAGGAGGGGGAAAAATCTAAGGGAGGCTAGGATAGCCTACGTACTTAGGACCGTGGGAGATGCGAGGGTTTTATATAGGTAGGCTAGGGAACTAGGGAAGGCAATTAGAGAGGCTGGGGTAGAACTTCTTGCAAAGGGGGAGGAAATAACGTGTGTGTTGGAGGAAGGATTAGACGGGGACACGGTTAGGAAAGCGCTTGAATGCGCAATAGCAATAGGGGGGGAAGAGATGAGGGTAAAATTAATACTGCCGGCGGAGGGAAAAAAGGAAAAACAGAGGGGTAGTATTACCAATAAAAAAGGGGATAGGACCTACGCGGAACTATTAAGGGAGGTAAAGGAGCGGGTCCAAATAAGAGGAACGGGGGTGGAGGTGAAGAGAACTATAAAGACAAATCAGGGGGACCTGATGCTAGATATTGAAGGAGGGAGGGAAAGAACTGGGCTGCTGACCCAACAAATCAACAGGACAGGGATGACGGCCACCGCAAGGGAGCCGGAATCCCAAATGTTTGTTTACGATGTCGACGAAACGGTAGAGGATAGGGAGGTTTTGGAGCAGGTGAGGGCGCTGGTACACCCCATGGATAGGGGGTCTCTAGAAATCAGGGGGAGGAGAAGTCTGGGGTATGGAAGACAGACTTTAACTTTAAAGGCAAACAGGAGAGCGGCGGACCGCCTGTGTGATGTAGGAAGGGTGCAGCCCATGAGATGTTTCAGATGTAAAGAGTTTGGGCACTCCCAGAGGAAGTGTAAGGCGGCCAGTGCGGAGACGAAGTGCCATAGATGTTGGGGGGATGGGCACCAGGCCCAAGATTGCAAGAATGAAGTGCACTGTAGGAGGTGCAATGAGCCCCATCGGTCGGATTCGACCAGATGCCCTATATTTAGGAACCTGGTAAAAGAAGGGCAGAGGGTTGGGAGGAAATAAAAACAACAAAATGCTCAAGGTGCTACAAGTGAATGCAGGAAGATCCGCACAGGCCCAGGACCTGGCATATAAGGTAGCGGAGGAGGAGGGATGTGATTTAATCATAATGGGGGAAGTAAATAAAAGAAAGTCGGCATCGAGTGGGTGGGAGGTAGATTTACAAAAGGATGTGGGTATATTTTTTAAAAATAAACAGATTAGGGTTAGGAGGGTGAATAGAGGGAAGGGGTACATTGGGGTGGAAATGGAGAAAATAAGGGTGATAGAGGGGTATATATCGCCGAACATCAGTTTCGATGAGTTTAAGATAATTGTAGACGGGATGATGAACCTAGTTGAAAAGGGGGGGAAGGAGGAATGCATCATAGCGGGAGATTTTAATGCTAAGGCTACAGGATGGGGGGCGGCGGCAAACGATGAGAGGGGAAACTATATATTGGAATGGGCTGCTCAGTTAGGGTTAGTGATAGCGAATCGGGGAAATAAGCCGACTTTTGTGAGGGGATCATCAGAATCATACATAGACCTAACTTTAGTTACAGGTATGTTGGCGGGGAAGCTGCAGGGGTGGCAGGTGTTGGAAGGAGAAACGCTATCACTCCACCAACACATAGTTTATCAGGTTAAGGGGGGCAGGGGGACAAAATCTCAAATTCAGGGATACTATAGTGTTTAAATCGGAAGTCGATAACTTAATAGAAAAGTTGGGAGGGGAATTGGGGGGATATGAACAGATGGAAGGGGTATTATTAAAAGCGGGGAGCAAGTCAAAATTTAAGAAGGGGAGGGTAAAATATAGCCAATATTGGTGGAATGAAAAAATGGGGAAACTGAAGGAGGAGTGTGTTAAAGCAAGGAGGGGGGTAATGAAAGCAATCAAGGGTAATGAGAGGGAGAGGGCATGGGAAGTGTATAAGGGACAAAGGAAGATTCTCAGAAAAGAGATCAAGAAAGAGAAGAGGAAGCAGTGGAAGAGTCTTTGCGACGAGCTGGAAGATGATATATGGGGGCAGGGGTACAAAATAGTTACAAGGGCATTCAAGGGTGGGGGCGCATCGTTTCAGTTTGCCAGTGACAAAAAGGAGGAGATTGTTAAGGCTCTATTCCCAAGAGGGGAGAAAATTGTCTATGTAGAAACGAGGGATGAGGAGGGGGAAGAAGTTCCAGAAATTACGGTGGGGGAAATCAGAAATGCGGTACAAAAACTCAAAACCGGGAAAGCGCCAGGACCGGACGGCATACCAACGGAGAGTATAAAACTTTTCGTTGAAGATCATATAAGGGAGGTAACACATTGGGTTAACGACCTTATGAAAAGGGGGGATTTTCCATTAACGTGGAAAATTGCCAGGTTGGTACTAATACCGAAGGTGGGTAGACCGGAGGGGGAGACCTCATCGTATAGACCGCTATGCCTTACGAATGGAATAGCCAAATTCTACGAGCATCTGGTTAGGGGCAGATTGGAGGGCGCGGTGAGGGATAGTGGGGATTTGGCGGGAAACCAATACGGGTTCAGGGAAGGGAAGTCAACGGTGATGGCGGTGAAAAAAATTATTGGGAGGGCAAACAGAGTGAGGATGGGCAGGGGAAAGGAGAGATGGTGCGTCGTGGTGATGCTAGACGTCAAAAATGCCTTCAATTCAGTCCCTACTAAGCATATACTGGGGGAATTGGTAAAAAGGCATATTCCACGCTACCTATTAAAGGGGGTGACGGGATATTTTCAGGGTAGGAGAATAAAGATGGCTGCGGGGAAATATTACGAAGTCACGGCGGGTATTCCACAGGGGTCGGTCTTAGGACCGACCATGTGGAATATCTTCTATGACCCTCTTATGAGGATAAAACTTCTGGAAGGAGTAGAGGTGGTGGGCTTCGCGGACGACGTCGCGATTGTGGCGACGGCCAAAGAGGGTCCAGATCTGGAAATGATGGTAAACGAGGCATTGTGGGAAGTAGGAAGATGGATGAGGGGAAAGGGAATGGAGTTGGCCCCAGAAAAAACTGCGGCGCTGGTGCTGTATGGGCCCAGAGGGAAAAATGTTACGTTTGAAATGGAGGGGTATCGGATAGAACCGGGAAGAGAAGCTAAGTATCTGGGTATCTGGCTAGATAGGGGTATATATTTTGGACCGCACATCAGGGAGGTGGTTAAGAAGGCGGGAGATAGGGCGGCAGCGTTGACCAGGGTACTCCCAAATATAGGGGGGCCAGGTGATTCTAAGAGAAAGATGTTGTGGGGTGTGGTAAAGTCTATCCTTTTGTATGGTGCTCCAATATGGGGAGGGGCTATGAAAATTAAAAAGTATAGAGAGGATATGATGAAGGTACAGAGGATCATGCTGTTGAGGATTGCGTCAGGGTATAGGACAATATCCAACGACGCAATCCAGATGATTACAGGTATACCGCCGATTGATCTTCTGGTTGAAGAGAGGGTCCAAATGTGGAAGAGGGGCAGGGACAATAAATTATCAATAGAGGAAGAAATAAAGGAGAAATGGTTGAGTAGGTTGAAGGAAGAGAGTCGCAGGTGGAGTGGCTCAGTAACTTCCTCCCCTCTCGCGCCGTAAGGACGGGAAAGGAGGAGTGAAGCCAAAAAACAGCTCAAGAACGTGCTCCGGGGGGTTGGATGAGAGAGGCTGGAAGTGATTCACCCCTAATCTCCCATACAAGTTTTCGGATGAGGGGGTTTCCCACCCGACACGGCGTGTCCCGATGGCTCATAGGATGTCTCCAGGGGGCGTGGTCAGTCATGGGACTCGTGCTTTTCAGCGCTGGGGTCCCGTGCGTTTCTCAACATTGTAAGGGCCCGGCGCTTTTGAGCGCTGTAAGGGACTCATGACCGACCAACCCTCGGGATAGGCGATGGATAAGGATCCAGCATGGGAACCTGAAGAATTGCCCGCGGATCAAGGGAATAGAGGAGTAAACCTCGATAAAAAACCAACAACATAGGGGTAAGCAGCTATGTTCGTGGTGGAGTGTAGGCGTGGAAGCTACTGCGTCCGGAGGCAACCGTGAGAAAAAGCCTAGAGGAGTAAACTTCGATAAACAATCCCCACTACTAAGGTGTAAGGCATTGTGCCGAGGGTATGGAAGATGCGAGGGTTAGAGCATCGTGGACGATCCCCTTGGGGTACCTGGCGAAACCCCATTGTATATAGCCTTACCGACGTAAGCGGGGCTCTGCGTCGATGGACATACATTCCCTAGCGGATCGTGGGACGTATATGGAAAAACAAAAGATAAAACCCAAAACGGATAGAAAGGATGACGACATGGCTAACGAAGTGGTACAGGAAAAGGATGAGGAAACAAGGTATACAAAGGCAGGCCCAGAAGAGCAAGAGGTCTTTAGACGAAAGAACTCACTACCTAGAACTCCAACGAGAGTCGCAAGGAAGAGCGGCTATGAAGAAGCTTACCACACCCCAAGCGGAGAGGTGGCAGAACTGGAATTCGAGAGAATGGTGAGCTGGGAAAACGAAGACCAGAAATCGTCGTTGACTCAGCTAGGAGAGTACGGAATAAAGGGGATAGAGATTTTGGAAATCACTAGCGACGAAGAAGACAGGCCGAGTAAAAAGAAGAGAGAGGAAAAGAGGAAAGAGGACCAAAAAGAGATGACAACCAAGAGAAATAAGGAAGAAGGCAAAAGGAAAAGGGACACACAAACGGTAGAAAACGAGGAGCTGGTAGAAAACGAGGAGCTGGTAGAAGTAAGAGAAATGATGGAAAAGGTACTCGAAGGGGCGAAGCAGTTATTTGCACTGACAAAGGAAATAGTGAATACAAAGGTGGAGATAAAGGAAGGGGCAAAGAATCTATATAGGGTAATAACTAGAACCCAAAAGAAGTTGGACGCTTTTAGCGAAAGCGCATTACGTCCCGAGACACAACCAACGGAACCGCTAAAGGGTACGACGACACGCGAAATTTCCACGCAGGTCGACGAAGACGCGATTCAAAGGGAAACAAAGGAGCGTGAGAGGGAGATGACAGAACGTGTGAAGGAAAGCCTAGAGTCGGGCATGACTATACAGGACTTCAGGAGCATGGTGGGTTGGGAGTGGCCAGAGGATGTATTCCACAACACAAAGACCATGACCAAGGAGGAAGTGGGAATACCGGACAACAGAGACCTGTTGGTTATTCCGGCAGGGGGAAGGGAAAAACAAAAAGAAGGGAGTTATTATGAGGAATGGGTGCGTAAACATACGGGACTCAAAGAAATGATGGAGGAAACTGAGGAGGCAGTGGACTTCATAGTTAATTTTGTAAATAGCGAAACCCGTAGAGAAAGGACGGCTAGAGGGTCTTCGGTGGCTTACATCATGAAAGCCCAGGAAGACAACGACCTCTTGTACAAAGGCGTAAGGGATTTGGTAGAGGCCATGACGGAAGTTGAGCAAAGTGGGAGCCAACCGCAGTTGAAACTCACTTGTGTTTTCGAAGAGGCGGTGGAATGGGAAAGATATAGGAAGGCCTTTGAGAGCGCCTTAGCAGGAACCTCGAGGGAAATTACACTGATTACACATAAAAGGGGGAAGAGGGAAGAAAGGGGCACAATAAAGGTAAGGAGGGGGGAGAAAACATATGCGGAACTTTTAAGGAACATGGAGGACAGCATCTCCATAGATGGAGCGGTGTAAATGTTAGGAGGGTGAGAAAAACGGCGAAGGGAGACATGCTCTTGGAACTAGAGGGAGGTAGGCAAAATATAAGAAGACTTACAGGACAAATTAAGGATAGGACAGGGGCGGAGGCCGAAATGGGGGAAAAAGGGGGACAGCTCCTCTTCCTCTATGACGTGGACTCCACCACGGAGGATGGGAAAATTTTAGGGGCAATAAGGGAGGAGATCGGTGCGGACAAGGGAAGCTCAGTATGCATCAAGACGCGCAGAAGAACCAGAAATGGAAGCGACCTGATTATGTTGGGGGCTAACAAGGAAGCTGCTGAGGCACTAGACAGGGTGGGGAGGATAAGGATAGGACTGTGTTTCTTCAAGATTAAAATAAAGGTACAGACCAGCAGGTGTCACAACTGCTTGGGTGTGGGGCACAAGAAAGCAGATTGTAAAGAACCCAGTGCAGTGGGAAAATTTATAAACTGTTGGCAGGAGGGACACAAGGTAGCTGAATGTAGAAATGCGGCAGTCTGCAGACCTTGTGGACAATCGCACAGGAAAGATTCGACTAAATGCCCAAATTTCAAGAGATACGTGCAAATGGAAAGAGACAGGATTGGGGCAGCAAGGAGGTAATGCATCCCTATTCATTAAGTTTTTGCAAATAAACACGGGGAGGTCCACGGGGGCGCATGATGCAGCATTCAAAACGGCCGAAGAAGAGAAGTGCAATGTTATTATAGTGAGCGAACCCAATATAAAATATATTGCAGCAGCGGGATGTCTTAAAGACACAAAGAAAGATGTGGCAATATATGTTAGGGACAAAAACATCAAAATATCACAGATAACCAGCGGAGAGGGATACATCAAACTGTGTTTGGAGGAAGTGGACGTGATTGCGTGATACATATCCCCAAACATAGGTCTAGAAAGTTTCGAAGCATATATTGACGAAATCATGGGTTTAATTAGAACATCGGGGAGAGAGACCATAATAGGAGGAGACCTGAATGCAAAGGCTAATGAATGGGGATCGACAACATACGACAAGAGAGGGCTATATCTCTTGGACTGGGTCGCGCAGTTGGATTTGGTCATACTGAATGATGGACAGAAACCAACTTTCATCAGGGGAGGGTCAAAATCTTTTATGGACCTGACCATTACCACGAGAAAAATTGCGAAGAGAATGGAGGGTTGGAGGGTGCTGGACAGCGAGTCACTCTCGCTGCACCAGCATATTACGTACACAGTCAAGGGACATGAAAGGGTTTTTGGTTTTGAGGGCATTGCAAGGGTAGATATGAGTAGGTTTAGCAGGGTTTTTAAAGATAAATGGGAAATTTTGAAAAGAAGAAAAGACATCGCTTTCGAGGAAATGGACGCGCCACTAAAGGCGGCATACGATAGGGGAAAAATAAGGAAAAGGGGGAGAGCAAGAACTCACCAATATTGGTGGAATGAGGTGTTGGAGGGTTTGAGAACGGAATGCAACAGTTTGAGAAGATGTCACACGAGGGAACGGGTTGGAGAGGCGAAAGAACGTAGATGGGAACAGTATCAGATGGCCAGAAGAGCCTATAGAAACGAAATTAAGGCGGCAAAGAGAAGGAAATGGGTGGATTTATGTAATGAACTGGAGGAGGATATATGGGGACAAGGGTACGCAATTGCGATGCGAGGAATTAAGTGTGGGGGTTTGCCATATAAGCTCACCAGAGATAAAACTGAAGAGGTGGTTGCTTCTCTCTTCCCACGTAGATTTTTGGACATGGGCAGGATTAATCAAGATAACAACGTAGATGAAGAGGTGACTGTCCTTGTAGGATATAGAGGTGGGAGGCTTAGGCTCGAGATAAGGGACACAATAATAACTCCAAAGGCAGATTTAAAGTACCTGGGAATCTGGTTGCAAGAGGGAGGGGGTTTCAGGAAGCATATAAATGAGGTAGTTCTGAAGGCCACAGGGAAGGTGACGGCTTTGGGGAGAATTCTACCAAATATAGGAGGACCGACAGCCGAAAAGAGGAGACTGCTGTGGGGAGTGGTGAAATCCACCATTTTGTATGGTGCTCCCATATGGGGGGGATTGTCAGAATTGCAAAATATAAGAACATTCTGAAAAGCCTACGAAGGAGAATGCTGCTGAGGGTAATTTCCGGTTACCGAACGGTATCGACCGAAGCAGTACAGGTTATCGCAGGAATACCACCAATGGACCTGTTGATATGGGAAAGACAAGAAGTCCACAAAAGGGGTAGGGAATGTAAGAGGGAAATTGAAAAAGAGGTTAGAAAAAAATGGCAAGATAGATGGGACACTACTGAAAACGGAAAATGGACCAAGACTCTGATAAAAAATCTGGAAAGTTGGATTCTCTGTCGCCACAGGAAGATAGATTACTTTGTCACCCAGGCTTTGTCCGGTCACGGCTCTTTTAGGGCATACACAAGAAAAATCAGGAAGACGGAAGATGACATCTGTATCTACTGTGGAGACAGAGATGACGTGGAACACACCATTTTCTTTTGTCGAAGATGGGACCAGAATAGAAATTGCCTTGAAAGGGAAATAGAAAAGAAGATCACAAAAACAAATATGGTAGAGCTGATGCTGCACAATAAGGACAAATGGAATGCTATAAGAAAATATCTCAAGGACATCATGAGTCAGAAAGAGAGGGAAGAACGTGCCCATCAGTGACGGCAGAGGCAGTTTTCGGCTCTGAAGTTATGCCCCCAGGGGTGGTTCCAGGGCCAAAAACAGAATGCGGTGGCGACCGAGGTGGTTTTAGTGCGGTGGGCTTTGGTTGGGGCTCCTCAATGCTGCCTGGATGTCTTGCTTGCAAGATAGCAAGATAGCCAAGTTGGATTGAACCCTTGCTGGAGACATCCCCACACTTCCGGGGAACGGTAGAACTAATACCCGGAGCCTGTGAGCAGGTTTCCACCAAAAAAAAAAGGTTAGGTTAGGAGCTGTAAGACCTTGCTGTTGGTGGAGCGGCTCAGCCATTTCTTTCTATTATTCTTTTTAATAATTTTCTTGGGTTATTCCCTTATATTTTTACAAGAACTAGTCATATAACAATAACTTTAAGGTTAGCTTTACCTTTATGATTAAGATTTATAATTTATGGATGATTAAATAATACAATTCATATATTAGCCCATTGTATTGAAACCATTAGAAATGTAATTCGACCAGGAACTTTAGCTATTCGATTATCAGCAAATATGATTGCTGGCCATTTATTAATAACTTTATTAGGAAATACAGGTCCAATAATATTAAATTTATTTATTAAATTTATTTATTAAATTTATTAATTATTGTACAAATTTTATTATTAACTCTTGAATCAGCAGTTGCTATAATTCAATCTTATGTATTTGCTATTTTAAGAACTTTATACTCTAGAGAAGTAAATTAATGTCAAGACATAAAAACCACCCCTTTCATCTTGTTGATATTAGACCATGACCTTTATTGGGAGCATTTGGAGCAATAACTACAATAATAGGATTAATTAAATGATTTCACTTATATAATAATAATCTTTTATTTATTGGATTAACAATTACTACTTTAATTATATATCAATGATGACGAGATATTGTTCGTGAAGGAACTTATCAAGGTCTTCATACTCTTTCAGTTACTAAAGGCTTACGATGAGGAATAATTCTTTTTATTACATCAGAAGTTTTTTTCTTCATTTCATTTTTTGAGGGTTTTTTCACAGGTCTCTTGCACCTTCTATTGATCTAGGAATACTTTGACCCCCAAAAGGAATCCAAGTATTTAATCCAATTGAAATTCCTTTACTAAATACATTAATTTTATTAACCTCAGGATTAACTGTTACTTGAGCTCACCATAGATTAATAGAAAATAATTATTCACAAGGATTTCAAGGATTAATTTTAACGGTAATTCTTGGAATTTATTTTACTATCTTACAAGGTTATGAATATATTGAAGCTCCGTTTGCTATTTCAGACTCCGTTTATGGATCCTCTTTTCTTATAGCAACAGGATTTCATGGACTTCATGTTATTATTGGTACAACATTTTTATTAATTTGTACAATTCGACAATATTTAAATCATTTTTCATCTATTCATCATTTTGGTTTTGAAGCTGCCGCTTGATACTGACATTTTGTTGATGTAGTATGATTATTTTTATATATTTCTATCTATTGATGAGGTAGATATTTATATAATATAAAAATTATATTTGACTTCCAATCAAAAAATCTAGGAATCTAGTATAAATAATAAAAATTTTAATAATATTATTAATAATAATTTATATAATTATACTCTTATTAATCACTGTTTTAAACCTAATTTCTAAAAAAAGATTTTATGATCGAGAAAAAAGAAGACCATTTGAATGTGGTTTTGATCCTAAAACATCTGCTCGCTTACCATTTTCTTTACATTTTTTTTTAATTGCTATTATTTTCTCAATTTTTGATGTAGAAATTACTTTACTTTTACCATTAATTATTACAATAAAAATTTCAAATATCTTAGATTATTCAATTATTCTAATTACATTTATTTTAATTTTATTATGAGGATTATATCATGAATGAAATCAAGGAGCTTTGAATTGAATTAACTAGGATAATAGTTAAATTTTAACATTTAAGTTGCATTTAAAAAATATTGAATAATCAATTTATCTTAAATAAGAAGCAAATTTTGCATTTAGTTTCGACCTAAAAGTCTGGTTATTAACCCTTATTTTTAATTGAAACCAAATTAGAGGTCTATCACTGTTAATGATAAAATTGAGTTTAACTCCAATTAAAGAAATAAGAAATTCAAGAATAAGCTTCTAACTTAATTCTTAAGCAATGAAATTTTGATTTTATTTCTATTTATATAGTTTAATAAAAACATTACATTTTCATTGTAAAATTAGAATATTTCTTATAAATATACTTAAAAGTTTAAAACTTCCCTAATCTCTTCAAAATTATACTCTTAATATAAGCTATTTGAGTAAAAATTTAAAAATAAAAATATTAATCAAAAAATTAATAATAATAAATAAATTTTTAAATGATTTAAAGAAAACAACTGAATTACGGTTATTCTTTTTAAAGTTTTAGCTAAATTTTGACCTCCATAATATTCAAATCATCCTTGATCAAAAAATTTTATATAAAATTTTCCCATATAAATAGGTAAATAATTTACTCCTAAAGTTGATAAATAAGGTATATTTCATATTATTCTTATAAATAAACTAACTGTCAAATACTTTAACCTAAATAAATTATAAGAAATTTTAAATTTAGCTAATTCATACCCTAATCAACCCCCTATAGTAATTATAATTAAGGTCATTACTTTTATTAAAAAAGATAGACAAATAAAATAAGGAGTAGAAAAAATAACTCAAGAAAATAAACTTCCTCTAAAAACAACAAATATAATTAACCCTCTTATTCCTTTTAATATAATTAATCTTGTTTCTCTAATTAAATTTAAAGTTATAAAATTAAAATTTCCTGTAATAGAATAATAAGTTAACCGAAATCTATAAGAAACTGTCAATCCAATAGAAATATAAAAAATAAAATAAATATATATATTTAAATAAGTTATTGATATAAATTCAACTACTAAGTCTTTAGAATAAAATCCTGACATAAAAGGTAAACCACATGAAGATAAATTACAAATATTTAAATAAGTACAAGTTAATGGTAAATGTTTAATTAAACCCCCTATAAACCGAATATCTTGACAATTTAATAAATTATGAATAATATTACCTGCACATATAAATAATAATGCCTTAAATAATGCATGAATTAATAAATGAAAAAAAGCTAATTTATATTCTCCTAAAGCTAAAATTGATATTATTAATCCTAATTGTCTTAAAGTAGATAAGGCAATAATTTTTTTTAAATCAAATTCAAAATTAGCACCTAATCCTGATATAAATATAGTTATTGAAGAAATAAATAATAAAATTATTATTAAAGTTTCCTGAATGCAAAATTAAAACGAATTAACAAATAAACCCCTGCAGTTACTAGTGTTGAAGAATGAACTAATGAAGATACGGGAGTTGGTGCAGCTATAGCTGCAGGTAATCATGAAGAAAAAGGAATTTGAGCTCTTTTTGTTATAGCAGCTAAAACTACTAAATAACTAATTAATTCTATTGTAAATTCCTCTTTTATTAAATCCAAATAAAAAATAAAATTTCAACTACCAAAATTTAATATTCAAGCAATTGCTATTAATAACGCTACATCCCCAATTCGATTACTCAATGCTGTTAATATGCCTGCATTAAATCTTTTCAAATTTTGATAATAAATTACTAAACAATAAGAAACTAATCCTAATCCATCTCACCCTAATAAAATAGAAATTAAATTTGGAGAAATAATCAATAATATTATTGATAAAACAAATATAACAACAAGTAAAATAAATCGATTTTTATATAAATCCCCACCTATATAATCTTCCATATAAAAAATTACTATAGAAGAAATAAATAATACAAAACTCATAAATATTAAAGATATTCAATCAAGCAGAACTACGAAAAAAATATTAGACGAATTTATAGTTAAAAACCTAAATTCTAAAATATAAGTAATATTTACAATTAATAAATAAAATGAAGAAATTATTAAACTAATACTTAAAATTAAAAATAAAATAAAATAAATAAAACAAATAATCTAAAATAAGAAATTTTATATCTTCAGTACCACAAACTAATATTTTATTTAAACTATTTAGATTAAATTCATTGTACTAAAAATTCTATCTTTAAAAATAAAAACTTTAAAGGTAATCAATGTAACATCAATAATAAATATTCTCGTATAAATCCCCTATAAAATATATAAAGTCCTGAATAATAAATTCCATGCTGAGAATAAGAATATAAAAATAAAGAATACACCGCCCTAAAAAATGATATTAAAGATAAAAATAATATTCTTAAGACTCTAAATCTGACAATTCTATTAATTAATATAATTTCTCTCATTAAATTTAAAGAAGGAGGAGCAGCTATATTAGAAGAAATTAATAAAAATCATAATAAACTTAAATTAGGCATAATATTTAATAAGCCTTTATTTAAATATAAACTTCGTCTATGTACTCGTTCATACAGAATATTTGCTAAACAAAATAATCCTGAAGAACATAAACCATGAGCCAATATTATTAATAAAGCACCCCATAAACCTCAACAATTTAAAGTTATAATTCCAGCTAAAACCAACCTTATATGAGAAACAGAAGAATAAGCAATTAAAGATTTTATATCTCTTTGACGAATACAAATTAAAGAAACAAAAAACCCTCCAATTAAAGAAATAACAATAAAAAAAATATTTAAATTTAATATAAAATATTTAAATAAAACTATAAATCGCAATAACCCATAACCTCCTAATTTTAATATAATCCCAGCTAAAATTATAGAGCCCGAAACTGGGGCTTCAACATGAGCTTTTGGAAGTCACAAATGTAGAAAAAATATTGGAATTTTAACAAAAAAAACTAAATTTACACATAAAAATATAAAAAATGAATTTAAATCATAATTTAAAAAATTAAATCTTGTTAAATATAATTTTTCACTTAAATAAAAAATTATAATTATTATTGGTAATGATATAAATAATGTATAAAATAATAAATAAATTCCTGCTTCTAATCGCTCAGGTTGATAGCCTCAACCAATAATTAAAATTAAAGTAGGAATTAAACTAATTTCAAAAAATAAATAAAAAATAAATATATTTAAAGAAGCAAATGTTAAATATAAACTTAATAACAAAATAACTAATACAACAATAAATAAATTATAATATTCATTATTTTGATACAACTTTATTCTAGCTTGAATTATTGAACTACAAATTCAAAAACTTAATAAAATTAATCTATAAGATAAAATATCTATTCCTAAAAAAATAAGAAATTCTAAAAATTTGATAAAATCCCCTGTAATTTAAAATAAAAAAAAATGTTAAAAGAAAAAAAAATCATTGAATTAATCAAAAATAATTTAAAAACCCTAAAGGAATCAATATTAATAATCCAAATAAAAATATTATCATAAAAAAGAAAAAGTTGTAATATAATCATTACCATGAACTCGAACTATTAAAATTAATATAGATAATCCTAAGGCTCCTTCACAAACTCTTACTGTTAAATAAATTATTGAAAAAAAATATTCATAATTTATGTTTCTTAAATATATAAATAATATGAAATATAATGATACAACAATAAATTCTAAACTTAATAATATTATTAATAAATGCTTACGATTTAAAACAAATCTTAAAGCACCTGAAAAAAATATAATTAATAATAAATATATTAACATTAAAGTTTTAATAATTTAAATAAAAATATTGGTCTTGTAAATCAAAAATAAGGTTTCTTTTAAAACTTCAGATATAAATAAATATTTATCATTAATCTCCAAAATTAATATTTTAATTAAACTAATATCTGATATATTATTATTTTTACCATTACTTATAATAACTTCCTTAATATTTATATTTATAAATCACCCATTATCCTGCGGGTTAATATTATTAATTCAAACAATTTTAATTGCTCTAATTTTTTTTTTTTTTTTTATTCAATTGACGTGCTCGGCAACTATGGCCACTTGCACAGAGCGATTACAGAAAAACAGTAGTTATTACAGAATAGTTAAAAACATAGCTTAAAGTTTATGATAGAGTGACATATCTTTTAAGAATTTCAGTGTTGCCTCGATTTGGTTTGGGTCCCCTAGGATGTCTTGCAGCTGGCATTTGAGATTATGTTGTCGTCTTCTTGTGCTAAATTGGCGACAATCAACCAGGATGTGTTTAACAGTAAGTGGGCACTGGCAACTTTGACAGGAAGGTCTGTTGCTTGAGGTCATTAAGTAGCTGTGTGTGAGTTTGGTGTGACCTATTCGAAGTCTATGTAGTATTGATACATCTTGTCTAGAGAGTCCAGTGGGGTCAGTATACAGAGGTGTGTTGAGAATAGGCTGGATAGATAGTAGGGAAGTCTTGGTGGAGCTCCAGTGAGTTTGCCACATATATCTAACGTTCCTTTTTGCTTCTGCCTTAACATCCTTGCAAATTTGGATGTGAGAAGTAATTGTGGCAGTAGTTGACGCTGTTTTGGCATGCTGATCGGCCAGTTCATTTCCAGGTATACCAATGTGTGAGGGTATCCATATAATGGTGACTGTGGTGTTTAGGGAATAAATATGGTGATAAGAGTGATGGCTTTCTTGGACAATGGTTGCTCTAATTAAAAGTCTTATAAATATAAATTATTGATATTCATATATTTTATTTTTAGTAATAGTAGGAGGAATATTAATTTTATTTATTTATATAACTAGAATTGCTTCTAATGAAAAATTTAAATTTATCTATAATAAAATACTTTAATTTTCCTAACTATTTAATTATAATTATAATAATTATTTATCTATTTATTACTTTAATTGCAACTGTAAAAATTACTAATTTTTTATATGGCCCTTTACGTCAAAGATTTTAATGAAAATACCAATTCGTAAAACTAGCCCTTTATTCAAAATTATTATTAATTCTTTAATTGTATTCCCCTCCCCTTCAAATATTTCTTACATATGAAACTTTGGGTCATTATCAGGCGTTTGTTTAATAATTCAAATCTTTACAGGATTATTTTTAGCAATACATTATTGTCCAAATGTTGAATTAGCTTTTAATAGAGTTGCTCATATTTGTCGAGATGTAAATTATGGGTGATTACTTCGAACTTTACACGCAAATGGAGCTTCTTTTTTTTATTTGTTTATATATTCATATTGGACGAGGTATATACTACAGATCTTATAATATAATTGAAACTTGATTAATTGGAGTTACTATTTTTTTTTACCATGAGGTCAAATATCATTTTGAGGGGCAACAGTAATTACGAATTTAATATCTGCAATTCCTTATCTAGGTAATATACTAGTACAATGAATTTGAGGGGGATTTGCAGTTGATAACGCAACTCTAACTCGATTTTTTACTTTTCATTTTATTTTACCATTTATTGTTTTTGCATTTATAATTATCCAACTTCTTTATTTACATCAAACAGGATCTAGAAATCCAATTGGTTCAAATAGAAATATTGATAAAATTCCTTTCCACCCCTATTTTACTTTTGAAGATATTTTAGGAATAATAATTATATTATTTTTATTAATTTTTTTAACCCTAAGAAATCCTTATCTATTAGGAGATCCCGATAATTTTACCCCTGCCAACCCATTAGTAACCCCAATTCATATTCAACCAGAATGATATTTTCTATTTGCATATGCAATTTTACGATCTATTCCTAATAAACTAGGAGGAGTAATTGCCTTAGTAATATCAATTGCCATTCTTTATATTTTACCTTTTATTAATAAAAAAAAATTTTTAACTTCACAATTTTATCCATTGAATAAATTTTTATTCTGATCATTAGTTTCTATTATTATTTTATTAACTTGAATTGGGGCCCGCCCTGTTGAAGACCCTTATATTCTAACCGGACAAATTTTAACAGTTGTTTATTTTATTTATTATATCATAAACCCATTAATTTCTAATATTTGATATATCATTATCTTTAAATAAGTTAATGAACTTGTATAAGTTTATATTTTGAAAATATAAAAAAGAGGTATTAATCCTCTATTAACTTATACTAAAAATAATTAACTAAATTATAAGAATAAAAATAATTATTCTTATTCTACAAAAAAAAATTAAGTAATTTAATGAAACAGGTAAATAACCTTTTCAAGCTAAATATATTAATTTATCATATCGATAACGAGGTAAAGTGCCTCGAACTCAAAGCCAAAAAAATGAAATAAAAGATAACTTTAAAAAAAATAAATAACTAATTGAATTTGCCCCTATAAATAAAAAAACACATATTATTCTCATAAATAAAATATTTCTATATTCTGCTAAAAAAATTATTGCAAATCCTCCTCTTCTATATTCAACATTAAACCCTGAAACTAATTCAGATTCACCCTCAGCAAAATCAAAAGGTGTACGATTAGTTTCGGCTAAACTAGAGACTAACCACATTAAACATAAAGGAAAAAGTAAATATAAAAATCAAACATATTCTTGATACTTTAATAAATCAATTATATTAACTCTTAAAATTAAAAATAAAAAAGACAATAAAATTAAACTTAACCTTACCTCATATGGAATAGTTTGAGCAACAGACCGCAATCTACCTAATAAAGAATAATTTGAATTAGAAGATCACCCGGCTAATATAATTGTATATACTCTTAATCTAGAAATTGCTAAAAAAAAATAATATAGTTAAATTAAACCTAATATTTACTCTAATAAAAGGTATACACATTCAAATAAACAAAGCTAATATCAAATTCAATACAGGAGAAATATAATATAAATTAAAATTAGATATTAAAGGATAAATTTGTTCTTTACTAAATAATTTAATTGCATCACTAAAAGGTTGAATTAATCCAATAAATCTTACCTTATTAGGTCCTTTTCCAATTTGAATATAACCTAAAACTTTCCGTTCTAATAATGTTAAAAATGCTACTCTAACTAAAACACAAACAATCAAAATTAAACTAGGAATAAATATTATAACCAAATCTTTTAATATCAAGTATTATTTGTAATATAAATTACATTTAAAGATTCTAAATCTATTACACTAATCTGCCAAAATAATACTATTATTCAAAAATTAAAATATTATTTATTATATTTGGTCCTTTCGTACTAAAATAAATTATTTAATTAAAGATAGAAACCAACCTGGCTTACACCGGTTTAAACTCAGATCATGTAAAATTTTAAAAGTCGAACAGACTTAATAATATAGCTTCTACACCAATTATCAATTTTAATCCAACATCGAGGTCGCAAACTTTATTATCGATTAGAACTCTCTAATAAAATTACGCTGTTATCCCTAAGGTAATTTAATCTTTTAATCAAAATTATTGGATCATATATTTATTAATTAATATAATTACATAAAAATTTTTATTTAATTTTTTAATCACCCCAATCAAATAATTTTATAAAAATAAAAAAATTAATGCCAAATTTTTTATATTATAAAATTATAAAACTCTATAGGGTCTTCTCGTCTTTCAATAAAATTTAAGCTTTTTAACTTAAAAATAAAATTCTAAAATAATTAATTAGAGACAGTTCTTTTTTCATTCAGCCCTTCATTCCAGCTTTCAATTAAAAAACTAATGATTATGCTACCTTAGCACGGTCAAAATACCGCGGCCATTCAATTATATCAGAGGGCAGACCAGACTTTAAATTTTAAACAAAAAGACATGTTTTTAATAAACAGGTGAAAAAATATTTGCCGAATTCCTTTAACTAACCTAATATAAAAATATATTTTTATAATTATTATATACTAATTTTATCATTATTACTAAATTTTTTTAATTTAAATTTTAATAAAAAATTTATAGAAAATAAAAATTATATGTAAATAAAATAAATTATAACATACTTTAAAATTTGAAAATTTTTAATCCTAATATTTAATTATTTTAAATTTCTAATAAAAATTTATTTTTAAGCTCATCCCTAAAAATATTTTATATTATTAATATAAAAATATAAAATTATAAATATATTAATAATGAATAAATTAAATTTTTTTCTTAAAAAACTAGATATATTCAAAAACGAATAACGTTTCATTACTAAAAAATTATTAAAAATATTTATTTTACAATAAAAATTTTAATCTTTTAGCTCTTTTAAATTCGAGATAATTAAATAAATAATTTCTATTTAATAAACCCTGATACACAAGGTACAAAAAAATAATTTTTCTATTAAATAATTTAATTTTTCTTTCACAATACTATTTAACTATAATTAAATGAATTTTTTCTATTATATAATAAAAATTATTTTTCTTAATTTAAAAATATAAAATTTTAATTTCAAATTAAATTGAATTTCACAATTTACTTTTTAATGTAACTAAAATGCTTTATAATCAAGCTCTAATTTGATATTCTAGATTCACTTTCCAGTAAATCTACTTTGTTACGACTTATTTCATATTAAATGAAAGCGACGGGCGATATGTGCATATTTTAGAGCCAAAATCAATCTAATAAATTAATTAAACTTACTATCAAATCCAAATTCAAATTTCTAGTAATAAAAATTATTCAAAAATAAATTTATTGTAACCCATTACTACTTTTATATAAATTGCACCTTGATCTGACTAATTTTTTTATAAAAAACTTTAAATATTAATAATTCTAATAAAATACTTAACTACGATGATATACAAATTAATAATAAAAATAAATCAAATCGTGGATTATCATTTACAGAACACGTTCCTCTGAAAAGACTAAAATACCGCCAAAATTTTTAATTTTTAAGAACATATCTTTTAATAATTTAATAAATAAAATTACATTTAAAATAATAGGGTATCTAATCCTACTTTATAAATTAAATTTCTAAACCTCATTTAATAATATAAATATAATTAAAATTTAAAATTTTGCTTAATAAATTTTAATTTAAAATTTAAATTAATCAATTAATTTTTATTAATAAAATTAAATTATATTATTTGTATAACCGCAACTGCTGGCACAAATTTTGTTAATACTGATTATTATTTCTAAATCTAAATTTCTTTAATATATAAATATAATCACTGTAATTTTCTTCTTAAAAAATAATTAACATATAATAAAAAATAACATTTAATCTTTAAGTTAAAATAAAACTTTTAAGTAAATTATTTAAATGTAGACACAAAAATAATGTTTCCTCCCTACAAAATGAAACTAAATTGAAAATTTTATACCCTCTAATAATAAAATTATTAAATATAAAATTTTAACAACCAGTTTTTTAAATATTAGTAAATTAACCATAACATTAATTTAAAATATCCGTGATTATCTTTTTCATTAATTTATCAAAAATCTATAATAAATAAGTACCTAAACCAAAATCAAGTAAAATTCAAACATCCAAACTAAAATTAAATTAAAATCCTAAAAAATCAAATTTTTTAAATCTTAAAATAACTAAAATTAAGCTACCCCTAACTGAATTTTAAAATGACTAAAATTAAAGTTAAACTCAGTTACCCCTAACTGAATTTTTAAAATGACTAAAATTAAAGCAAAACTCAGCTACCCCTGACTGAATTTGAAAATGACTAAAATTAAAGCAAAACTCAGCTACCCCTAACTGAATTTTAAAATGACTAAAATTAAAGCAAAACTCAGCTACCCCTAACTGAATTTTAAAATTAGATTGAAATCCTAGAAAAATCAAATTTTTAAATCATGAAAATGACTAAAATTAAAGCAAAACTCAGCTACCCCTAACTGAATTTTAAAATGACTAAAATTAAAGCAAAACTCAGCTACCCCTAACTGAATTTTAAAATAACTAAAATTAAAGCAAAACTCAGCTAACCCTAACTGAATTTTAAAATTAGATTGAAATACTAGAAAAATCAAATTTTTAAATCATGAAAATGACTAAAATTAAAGCAAAACTCAGCTACCCCTAACTGAATTTTAAAATGACTAAAATTAAAGCAAAACTCAGCTACCCCTAACTGAACTTTAAAATGACTAAAATTAAAGCAAAACTCAGCTACCCCTAACTGAATTTTAAAATGACTAAAATCCTAGAAAAATCAAATTTTTAAATCATGAAAATGACTAAAATTAAAGCAAAACTCAGCTACCCCTAACTGAATTTTAAAATTAGATTGAAATGCTAGAAAAATCAAATTTTTAAATCATGAAAATGACTAAAATTAAAGCAAAACTCAGCTACCCCTAACTGAATTTTAAAATGACTAAAACTAAAGCAAAACTCAGCTACCCCTAACTGAATTTTAAAATGACTAAAATTAAAGCAAAACTCAGCTACCCCTAACTGAATTTTAAAATGACTAAAATTAAAGCAAAACTCAGCTACCCCTAACTGAATTTTAAAATGACTAAAATTAAAGCAAAACTCAGCTACCCCTAACTGAATTTTAAAATGACTAAAATCCTAGAAAAATCAAATTTTTAAATCATGAAAATGACTAAAATTAAAGCAAAACTCAGCTACCCCTAACTGAATTTTGAAATTAGATTGAAATCCTAGAAAAATCAAATTTTTAAATCATGAAAATGACTAAAATTAAAGCAAAACTCAGCTACCCCTAACTGAATTTTAAAATGACTAAAATTAAAGCAAAACTCAGCTACCCCTAACTGAATTTTAAAATTAGATTGAAATCCTACAAAAATCAAATTTTTAAATCATGAAAATGATTAAAATTAAAGCAAAACTCAGCTACCCCTAACTGAATTTTAAAATGACTAAAATTAAAGCAAAACTCAGCTACCCCTAACTGAATTTTAAAATGACTAAAATCCTAGAAAAATCAAATTTTTAAATCATGAAAATGACTAAAATTAAAGCAAAACTCAGCTACCCCTAACTGAATTTTAAAATGACTAAAATTAAAGCAAAACTCAGCTACCCCTAACTGAATTTTAAAATGACTAAAATCCTAGAAAAATCAAAGTTTTAAATCATGAAAATGACTAAAATTAAAGCAAAACTCAGTTACCCCTAACTGAATTTTAAAATTAGATTGAAATCCTAGAAAAATCAAATTTTTAAATCATGAAAATGACTAAAATTAAAGCAAAACTCAGCTACCCCTAACTGAATTTTAAAATGACTAAAATTAAAGCAAAACTCAGCTACCACTAACTGAATTTTAAAATGACTAAAATTAAAGCAAAACTCAGCTACCCCTAACTGAATTTTAAAATGACTAAAATTAAAGCAAAACTCAGCTACCCCTAACTGAATTTTAAAATGACTAAAATCCTGGAAAAATCAAATTTTTAAATCATGAAAATGACTAAAATTAAAGCAAAACTCAGCTACCCCTAACTGAATTTTGAAATTAGATTGAAATCCTAGAAAAATCAAATTTTTAAATCATGAAAATGACTAAAATTAAAGCAAAACTCAGCTACCCCTAACTGAATTTTAAAATGACTAAAATTAAAGCAAAACTCAGCTACCCCTAACTGAATTTTAAAATTAGATTGAAATCCTACAAAAATCAAATTTTTAAATCATGAAAATGACTAAAATTAAAGCAAAACTCAGCTACCCCTAACTGAATTTTAAAATGACTAAAATTAAAGCAAAACTCAGCTACCCCTAACTGAATTTTAAAATGACTAAAATCCTAGAAAAATCAAATTTTTAAATCATGAAAATGACTAAAATTAAAGCAAAACTCAGCTACCCCTAACTGAATTTTAAAATGACTAAAATTAAAGCAAAACTCAGCTACCCCTAACTGAATTTTAAAATGACCAAAATCCTAGAAAAATCAAAGTTTTAAATCATGAAAATGACTAAAATTAAAGCAAAACTCAGTTACCCCTAACTGAATTTTAAAATTAGATTGAAATCCTAGAAAAATCAAATTTTTAAATCATGAAAATGACTAAAATTAAAGCAAAACTCAGCTACCCCTAACTGAATTTTAAAATGACCAAAATTAAAGCAAAACTCAGCTACCCCTAACTGAATTTTAAAATGACTAAAATTATAGCAAAACTCAGCTACCCCTAACTGAATTTTAAAATGACTAAAATTAAAGCAAAACTCAGCTACCCCTAACTGAATTTTAAAATGACTAAAATCCTAGAAAAATCAAATTTTTAAATCATGAAAATGACTAAAATTAAAGCAAAACTCAGCTACCCCTAACTGAATTTTAAAATTAGATTGAAATCCTAGAAAAATCAAATTTTTAAATCATGAAAATGACTAAAATTAAAGCAAAACTCAGCTACCCCTAACTGAATTTTAAAATGACTAAAATTAAAGCAAAACTCAGCTACCCCTAACTGAATTTTAAAATTAGATTGAAATCCTAGAAAAATCAAATTTTTAAATCATGAAAATGACTAAAATTAAAGCAAAACTCAGCTACCCCTAACTAAATTTTAAAATGACTAAAATTAAAGCAAAACTCAGCTACCCCTAACTGAATTTTAAAATGACTAAAATCCTAGAAAAATCAAATTTTTAAATCATGAAAATGACTAAAATTAAAGCAAAACTCAGCTAACCCTAACTGAATTTTAAAATGACTAAAATTAAAGCAAAACTCAGCTAGCCCTAACTGAATTTTAAAATGACTAAAATTAAAGCAAAACTCAGCTACCCCTAACTGAATTTTAAAATTAGATTGAAATCCTAGAAAAATCAAATTTTTAAATCATGAAAATGACTAAAATTAAAGCAAAACTCAGCTACCCCTAACTGAATTTTAAAATGACTAAAATTAAAGCAAAACTCAGCTACCCCTAACTGAATTTTAAAATGACTAAAATTAAAGCAAAACTCAGCTAACCCTAACTGAATTTTAAAATGACTAAAATTAAAGCAAAACTCAGCTACCCCTAACTGAATTTTAAAATGACTAACATCCTAGAAAAATCAAATTTTTAAATCATGAAAATGACTAAAATTAAAGCAAAACTCAGCTAACCCTAACTGAATTTTAAAATTAGATTGAAATACTAGAAAAATCAAATTTTTAAATCATGAAAATGACTAAAATTAAAGCAAAACTCAGCTACCCCTAACTGAATTTTTAAAATTTTATATTTAATTTTGATAAAATTAATTCAAATCTCATTTTTATTAATTTTTTAAAATAAAAATTAAATTTTATATGAAAAGTTAGTCTAATTATAAAATTTAATTTTTAAAAATAAATTTAATCTTATATAAAAAGTCAGTCTAATTATAAAATTTAATTTTTAAAAATAAATTTTATCTTATATAAAAAGTCAATCTAACTATCAAATTTAATTTTTAAAAAATTAAATTTAATCTTATATAAAAAGTCAATCTAATTATAAAATTTAATTTTTAAAAAATAAATTTAATTTTATATGAAAAGTCAATCAATTTTTAAAATTTAATTTTTAAAAAATTCAATTTTTTGTGACGAAAAAATATTATTTTTTTAGCTCTAATAGGGATTTTCAAAGAAATTTTATTTTTAAACTAAATAAAATCTCAATCTAAGCTAAAATTTAGTGTTTTAAATAGAACCATAAGCAATGAAAAACATCAAAATGTCAATAAAAAAAAATAAAAGAGGCGGATTTTTACCCAAAGGTAAATTAAAAAAATTAGATTGATATTTACTAACAAAAAATTAAATAACCTTTTTTATTTACATTTTTCAGTAATAATAGAAACTTTTATTCAAAGTTAAAACTTTTATCAAAATTAATTATATGTAAACACAAAATAATTTATATAAAAAAATTTCAAAATTTTTATATTTTAATTATTAGATTTTTATATAATTAAATCAAAATAAAATGAAAAATTAATATTTAATTTTATAAAAATTAAATATTAGGTTAAAATAAGGTAGTTTTTTTTTACTGAATAAATAAAAATTAAATTAATTAAAGTAATAGCTTAATTTTATATTAAATATCAAGTGATATATATTAATACGTTATATATATATATATATATATATATATATTATAGTTTAATTAAAAATTATAATTTCTCCATTTATAAATTAGTAATAGTGAAATTTAACTTTAAACGATTTCTTCTTCAAAAATTTTCCATTTAAGTCTTTAATCCTTGTAATATATTTCAGTATATCTAACATGCATATTAATTTATAAGTTTAATAATATATATATATAATTATTGTTAAAAAAATAATGATGTGCCTGAAAAAAAGGGTAATTTTGATAGAATTAATTATGTGAAATTCACCTTCATTACACCACCATCAAAAAAAATACACTTAATAGAGTTAAACTATTAATTTTAACATCAAAAGTTAATGTACATCTTATACTAAAGTGTAGCCAAAAAGATAAGCTAAGTCTGAGCTATTGGGTTCATACCCCACTTATAAAGGTTATCCCTTTTCTTTTTAATTTTTAAATTATACAAAATTTTATTTTTTAATTCTATATTAATAGGTACTTTAATTTATATCTCTGCTTATTCATGATTCAATATATGAATTGGGTTAGAAATTAATTTATTAAGAATTCTCCCCTTAATAAAATCTAATCAAAATACTTTTCCTGCAGAAGCTTCTTTAAAATATTTTATTACTCAAACTTTAGCCTCTACTATTATTCTATTTGCTGTTATTTTATCATTAATCTCTTCTGATTATATCCCCAATAATTCAGATTATTGATTAATAATAATTTTAAACTCGGCATTACTAACCAAACTTGGAGCTGCCCCATTCCATGCTTGGTTTCCTGAAGTAATAGAAGGTTTAAATTGAATAAATAATTTAATTTTATTGACTAGACAAAAACTAGCCCCAATAATTTTAATTATGTATAATCTAAAAATAATATGATTTTTAATATTTATTATTATTACTTCCTCTGTAATTAGTGGAATTTTAGGATTAAATCAAACAAGATTACGAAAAATTTTGGCTTATTCTTCAATTAAGCATATTAGTTGAATACTAGCTAGAATACTAAATTTTAAATTAATTTGATTTTCTTATTTTATTATTTATACATTAATTTCTTTAAATATCATTTTTATTTTTTATAAATTGAATGTTTTTACCTTAAATCAATTATTTTATTCTCTAAATTCCAATAAATTAGTAAAATTATTTTTTATTTTAAATTTTATATCCTTAGGAGGTTTACCCCCTTTCTTAGGATTTTTACCAAAATGAATTGTAATCAATAACCTGGTTTTAAGTCAAATATACACCTTAAGATTTATTTTAATCATTTCTACATTAATTACTCTTTATTTTTATATTCGATTAACATTTTCTTCATTAACAATTATAATAACTGAAAATTTAATCAAATTTTTTAAAATAAGAAATTTTTTAATATTATTCCTAAATTCATTAACCTTACTTAGCTTATTCCTTTGCACAAGAATTTTTAATATTCTTTAAGGATTTAAGTTAAGCTAAACTCCTAGCCTTCAAAGTTAGAAATAGATTTTATCTAAGCCTTAAAAATAATTTACCTTTAAATTTGCAATTTAATATCATAATTGAATATAAGACTTGGTAAAAGAATATTTTATTCGTAAATAAATTTACAATTTATTGCCTATCCTCAGCCATTTTACCGAATAAATGGTTGTTTTCTACAAAACATAAAGATATTGGAACATTACATTTTATCTTTGGAATTTGAGCAGGAATGGTAGGTACTTCACTAAGAATTCTTGTTCGAGCTGAATTAGGAAGACCAGGAACTTTAATTGGTAATGATCAAATTTACAATGTAATTGTTACTGCTCATGCTTTTATCATAATTTTTTTTATAGTGATGCCTATCATAATTGGAGGATTTGGAAACTGATTAGTACCCCTAATAATTGGTGCCCCAGATATGGCTTTTCCTCGAATAAATAATATAAGATTTTGGTTATTACCCCCATCATTATTTTTATTAATTATGAGAAGAATCGTAGAAAGAGGAGCTGGAACAGGATGAACAGTTTACCCCCCACTTTCATCTAATATTGCTCATGGTGGTTCTTCAGTAGATTTAGCTACTTTTAGATTACACTTAGCAGGAATCTCTTCTATTTTAGGTGCAATTAATTTTATTACCACAGTAATTAATATACGACCAAAAGGAATAACCTTAGATCGAATACCTTTATTTGTGTGAGCTGTAGTAATTACTGCCATTCTACTATTACTTTCTTTACCTGTATTAGCAGGGGCAATTACAATATTATTAACTGATCGAAATCTTAATACTTCATTTTTTGACCCTGCAGGGGGAGGTGACCCAATTTTATATCAACATCTATTTTGATTTTTTGGCCATCCTGAAGTTTACATTTTAATTTTACCAGGATTTGGATTAATTTCTCACATTGTTAGACAAGAAAGAAGAAAAAAAGAAGCTTTTGGTACTTTAGGAATAATTTATGCAATAATAGCAATTGGACTATTAGGATTTATTGTATGAGCTCATCACATATTTACTGTAGGAATAGATGTTGATACCCGAGCCTATTTTACTTCAGCAACAATAATTATTGCTGTTCCAACAGGAATTAAAGTATTTAGATGATTGGCCACATTTCATGGCTCAAGAATTAACTATAGGCCTGTAACATTATGGGCTTTAGGATTTATTTTTCTATTTACTGTAGGAGGATTAACAGGAGTAGTTTTAGCAAACTCTTCCATTGATATTGTACTACATGATACTTACTATGTAGTTGCTCAGTTCCACTATGTTCTTTCTATAGGTGCCGTATTTGCAATTATAGCAGGAATTGTACAATGATTTCCATTATTCACAGGATTAACCTTAAATAATTTTTACTTAAAAATTCAATTTTTTATTATATTTATTGGAGTTAACTTAACATTTTTTCCTCAACATTTTTTAGGATTAATAGGAATACCTCGACGTTATTCTGACTATCCTGATATTTTTACTCTATGAAATATTGTTTCATCTATTGGATCTTTAATTTCCCTAGTAAGAGTAATCTTTTTACTATTTATTATCTGAGAAGCTTTTTCAGCTCAACGAAAAAGTTTAAGTTCATTAAGAATAAACTCTTCCATTGAATGATTACAATCAAATCCTCCTGCCGAGCATAGTTATTCTGAATTACCAATATTATCTGCTAATTTCTAATATGGCAGATTAGTGCATTGGACTTAAACCCCAAATATAAAGATTACCCTTTTTTTAGAAATTTCAACTTGAAAAAATTTTATATTGCAAGATAGGGCATCTCCTTTAATAGAACAATTATCTTATTTTCATGACCATGCTTTAATAATTTTAGTTATTATTACAGTTCTTGTAGGACCACTACTTTTTTCTTTATTTTTTAATAAATTTCTTCATCGATACTTGCTTGAAGGTCAATTAATTGAAATTATTTGAACAGTATTACCTACAATTACTTTAGTTTTTGTTGCAATTCCTTCATTACGGTTAATTTATATTTTAGATGAAGTTAATAATCCTATAATTACTATTAAAACAATTGGACATCAATGATACTGATCTTACGAATATTCAGACTTTAAAAATGTTGAATTTGATTCTTATAAAATTCCAACTAATGAAATAAACCCTTTTAATTTTCGATTACTAGATGTTGATAATCGTATTACAGTACCATTTGAATCTAATATTCGAATATTAATTACATCTGCTGATGTAATTCATTCATGAACAATTCCTTCATTAGGAGTAAAAATTGATGCTACTCCTGGACGATTAAATCGAATCAGATTTTCATTAAATCGTTCAGGCTTATTTTATGGTCAATGTTCAGAAATTTGTGGTTCTAATCATAGATTTATACCAATTGTAATTGAAAGTATTTCTCCTAACTATTTTTCTAAATGAATTATTAAAATAATTGAATTATCATTAGATGGCTGAAAGTAAGCCATGGAATTTTAAACCATTTATAATATTTTAACGTATATTTCTAATGAAAAATTTAGTTAAAAAATAACATTAGTTTGTCAAGCTAAAATTATCAGATTGATAATTTTTAATTCCACAAATAATACCTCTTTATTGATTAAGCCCAATAATATTTTTTATCCTTATTTTTTTCTTATTTAATAATTTAAACTATTTTAATTTTTTTTATAACATCAAAACAAAAAAAAACTTAAAAACTAAATTAAATTATAACTGAAAATGATAATAAATCTATTTTCATCTTTTGATCCAACATCTAATTTTAATTTATCTTTAAATGGATTAAGAACTTTAATTGGTTTAGCTATTATTCCCCCTATATTTTGACATGTTCCTTCACGATTTAATATTTTATTAAATAAAATTGTTATAACTTTACATAAAGAATTTAAAGTTATATTGGGTAATTATAAATCTCTTCACCAGCTATGTCTTCTCCGGGTCGGCATCCAAATTCAAGGTCGCAGGGTAATCTCATTTCGCGTCCGAACAGAACTCTAGCTGGTGTTTGGCCGGTGGACTCATTGATGGCGGATCTGTAGGCCATCGCGAATAGCGAGAGATATTGGTCCCAATCTCGCTGATGGTTAGATACTACTTTAGACAGGTATTTGCCAAGAGTTCTGTTCATTCGCTCTACCATCCCGTCCGACTGTGGGTGCAAAGCCGTAGTTCTCGTTTTATTCATGCCGAGCTTTTCACAAACTTCCTGGAACAGCTGGCTTTCGAAGTTTCTGCCCTGGTCGCTGTGTATTTCCAGGGGCACTCCATAAATCTCAAGAAAAGAATCCACACTGGAACTACGGACCAGACAAATTGGGAATATAAATAAAAAGGAAGCCATCCACATAAGAGGCATGGACGCGGATACTACTAAAGAACAATTAGTCGAGGCCGTATCAGCAGCTATGGGAAAATGGAAGGAAGACATCTACAAGCTAAGTGACCTGAGACCCCAAAACAACGACACTTTGGCTGCCACATTAACTATACCGATAGAAGACGCTGGCAAAATATTGATACAAAAGTACCTAAGAGTAGGAATCGTAAGATGCAGATTAGAAAAAAGAATACAGGTTAACAACTGCAGAAGATGCTGGTCTTACGAACACACGACAAACGAGTGCGATGGCCCAGACAGAAAAAAGAATTGCTTCAAATGCGGCAATGCTGACCACATATCTAAGGAATGTACAAACGAAGAAGCCTGTCCTATCTGCGGAATACAGGGACATAAAATAGGCACTATAAAATGCACATCGTTTAAAAAAGCCCTAGAAAGAGCCAAGATCACGGACAATGGCAATAAGACAACAGAAATTAGCAAAATGCATATAGAACACAGAACAGTAAACAATAGAGTATTAGACACACAGCCAGAGGAAACCACATCAACACAAAACTAGCACTACACAAGAAAAACCCTTCACGCACAATGCCCATAAAATGCCGACAAATAAACCTAGACAGAACACATGCCGTACACGACCTACTGGAACAAACAATAGTCGAGGAAAAAATTGATATAGTTATCGGACAAGAACCACACTGCAGAAGGGTTAAAAAAGTATATTGTGACAACAAAGGCGACTGCCAAGACCACATTAAATATATGGGTATATACATTGGTAAAAACTTGAGTATGACAGAACATATCAAAAGGGCATGCATCAGAGCCAACAACACAATAAAGGCATTGCAAAGGATCACCCCTAGAATAGGTGGACCGAGGTCAAGTAAACGTAAAATGGTATCAACTGTGGTACTTTCTGCAATATTATATGCAGCACCAATATGGGAAACAGCCCTCCAATATGCACATAACAGAAACCTGCTAGAACAGATTAACAGAAACCTAGCACTAAGAATAACCTCTGCATACAGAACAGCATCAACTACCGCCATTATTGCAATTGCAGGACTGCCACCAATACACCTAATCGTACAAGAAAGAACAAGCATACACAATAGAGGCAAAGAATATAGTGGAGAGGCCAGAGAAGACACCTACAAAAAATGGCAAGAAATATGGGACAGATATGAAGGCAACGCAAAAACATACATAAAAAACCTGAAAACATGGCATACAAGAAAATTCGGAGACACAAACTACTATCTCACTCAAGCGATAACAGGGCATGGCATCTTCTGCAGCTACCTAAAAAGGATGGGCAAAAGACACAATGAAAAATGCTGGTACTGCAATGAGACGGACAATCCTGACCACACGGTTTTCGAATGCTGCAGATGGATACAAAATCGACAAGAAGCTAGTATAAAATGTGGGCAAAACATTACCAAAGAAAATATAGCTACACTATTGATAGAGGACAGAGAAAAGTGGAATGCAATAAATAAAATGATAACAGACATCTTGAAACAAAAACAACTAGACGAGGGAAAGACATAAAAGACAAAAGACATAAAAGACACTCTCTGGCTCTGAAGCAATGCTATACGGCAGTCCCGGAGCCAGAGTTTTACAAAACGGAGGGGTTTTTAGTGGGAATTAGAATCCTGAGTCCCACACTACCCTGTGGAAGACCATTACAGGGTGTGCGTAAATGCATTTTCCCCTCTTAGGGAAAAAAAGGTTAGGTTAGGTTAGGTTAGGTTAGGTTAGGTTAGGTTAGGTTAGGTTAGGTTAGGTTAGGTTAGGTTAGGTTAGGTTAGGTTAGGTTAGGTTAGGTTAGGTTAGGTTAGGTTAGGTTAGGTTAGGTTAGGTTAGGTTAGGTTAGGTTAGGTTAGGTTAGGTTAGGTTAGGTTAGGTTGGGTTAGGTTAGGTTAGGTTAGGTTAGGTTAGGTTAGGTTCCACTCCTAGGAGCTGTAGGACCTTGTCGCAGGTGGAGTGGCTCAGTAACTTCCTCCCCTCTCGCGCCGTAAGGACGGAAAGGGAGGAGTGAAGCCAAAAAACAGCTCAAGAACGTGCTCCGGGGGGTTGGATGAGAGAGGCTGGAAGTGATTCACCCCTAATCTCCCATACAAGTTTTCGGAGGAGGGAGTTTCCCACCCGACACGGCGTGTCCCGATGGCTCATAGGGTGTCTCCAGGGGGCGTGGTCAGTCATGGGACTCGTGCTTTTCAGCGCTGGAGTCCCGTGCGTTTCTCAACGTTGTAAAGGCCCGGCGCTTTTGAGCGCTGTAAGGGACTCATGACCGACCAACCCTCGGGATAGGCGATGGATAAGGATCCAGCATGGGAACCTGAAGAATTGCCCGCGGATCAAAGGAATAGAGGAGTAAACCTCGATAAAAAACCAACAACATAGGGGTAAGCAGCTATGTTCGTGGTGGAGTGTAGGCGTGGAAGCTACTGCGTCCGGAGGCAACCGTGAGAAAAAGCCTAGAGGAGTAAACTTCGATAAACAATCCCCACTACTAAGGTGTAAGACATCGTGCCGAGGGTATGGAAGATGCGAGGGTTAGAGCATCGTGGACGATCCCCTTGGGGTACCTGGCGAAACCCCATTGTATATAGCCTTACCGACGTAAGCGGGGCTCTGCGTCGATGGACATATATTCCCTAGCGGATCGTGGGACGTATATGGAAAAACAAAAGATAAAACCCAAAACGGATAGAAAGGATGACGACATGGCTAACGAAGTGGTACAGGAAAAGGATGAGGAAACAAGGTATACAAAGGCAGGCCTAGAAGAGCAAGAGGTCTTTAGACGAAGGGACTCACTACCTAGAACTCCAACGAGAGTCGCAAGGAAGAGCGGCTATGAAGAAGCTTACCACACTCCAAGCGGAGAGGTGGCAGAGCTAGAATTCGAGAGAATGGTGAGCTGGGAAAACGAAGACCAGAAATCGTCGTTGACTCAGCTAGGAGAGTACGGAATAAAGGGGATAGAGATTTTGGAAATCACTAGCGACGAAGAAGACAGGCCGAGTAAAAAGAAGAGAGAGGAAAAGAGGAAAGAGGACCAAAAAGAGATGACAACCAAGAGAAATAAGGAAGAAGGCAAAAGGAAAAGGGACACACAAACGGTAGAAAACGAGGAGCTGGTAGAAGTAAGAGAAATGATGGAAAAGGTACTCGAAGGGGCGAAGCAGTTATTTGCACTGACAAAGGAAATAGTGAATACAAAGGTGGAGATAAAGGAAGGGGCAAAGAATCTTTATAGGGTAATAACTAGAGCCCAAAAGAAGTTGGACGCTTTTAGCGAAAGCGCATTACGTCCCGAGACACAACCAACGGAACCACTAAAGGGTACGACGACACGCGAAATTTCCACGCAGGTCGACGAAGACGCGATTCAAAGGGAAACAAAGGAGCGTGAGAGGGAGATGACAGAACGTGTGAAGGAAAGCCTAGAGTCGGGCATGACTATACAGGACTTCAGGAGCATGGTGGGTTGGGAGTGGCCAGAGGATGTATTCCACAACACAAAGACCATGACCAAGGAGGAAGTGGGAATACCGGACAACAGAGACCTGTTGGTTATTCAGGCAGGGGGGAGGGAAAAACAAAAAGAAGGGAGTTATTATGAGGAATGGGTGCGTAAACATACGGGACTCAAAGAAATGATGGAGGAAACTGAGGAGGCAGTGGACTTCATAGTTAATTTTGTAAATAGCGAAACCCGTAGAGGAAGGACGGCTAGAGGGTCTTCGGTGGCTTACATCATGAAAGCCCAGGAAGACAACGACCTCTTGTACAAAGGCGTAAGGGATTTGGTAGAGGCCATGACGGAAGTTGAGCAAAGTGGGAGCCAACCGCAGTTGAAACTCACTTGTGTTTTCGAAGAGGCGGTGGAATGGGAAAGATATAGGAAGGCCTTTGAGAGCGCCTTAGCAGGAACCTCGAGGGAAATTACACTGATTACACATAAAAGGGGAAGAGGGAAGATAGGGGCACAATAACGGTAAGGAGGGGGGAGAAAACATATGCGGAACTTTTAAGGAACATGGAGGACAGCATCTCCATAGATGGAAGCGGTGTAAATGTTAGGAGGGTGAGAAAAACGGCGAAGGGAGACATGCTCTTGGGCCGGATGGTATTTCCATCGAGTGTGTGCAGTTGGTGGCAAAGGAGACGCCAGACTTCGTTACACAAATGATGAATGACCTGGTGAAGAGAAATGACTTTCCATCTCCTTGGAAGAAAGCGAAGTTGGTTTTGATCCCAAAAGCCGGAAAACCATGGGGGGAGGAAGGTTCTTACAGACCACTATGCCTCATCAATTCTTTAGCCAAACTTTACGAGCATATAATTAACGGAAGACTTGTCAAGGAAATTGAAACGAAGGGGGATTTTGCAAAAAATCAATTCGGTTTCCGAGAAGGAAAATCCACAATCATGGCGGTCGAAGAAGTGGCGAAAATAGCGAAAAAGGCATACCTCTCAGGGACAAAGGAAAGATGGTGCGTAGTGGCCACTCTAGATGTAAAAAATGCTTTCAACACAGTTCCGATTGAAGGCATAATACAGGGTCTAGAAAAAAAGGAAATAAGCCCGTACTTGATCAATATCATCAAGAGATATTTCTGCGGACGCAAAATCCAAAGATCAGTATTGGGGCCGACGTTGTGGAACGTCTTTTATGATGACCTTCTGAAGATTAGGCCCCCAGAGGGCATTACGATGATAGGATATGCTGACGACGTTGCTCTGGTGGCTACAGCGAAAACATCAGCGGAGTTGGAAATAAACCTAAGTGAGGCTATGTGACAGGTGAGACGCTGGCTGAGAGGTTGGGATATGCAACTCGCCGCACAGAAAACAGAGGTGACTGTCCTTGTAGGATATAGAGGTGGGAGGCTTAGGCTCGAGATAGGGGACACAATAATAACTCCAAAGGCAGATTTGAAGTACCTGGGAATCTGGTTGCAAGAGGGAGGGGGTTTCAGGAAGCATATAAATGAGGTAGTTCTGAAGGCCACAGGGAAGGTGACGGCTTTGGGGAGAATGCTACCAAATATAGGAGGACCGACAGCCGAAAAGAGGAGACTGCTGTGGGGAGTGGTGAAATCCACCATTTTGTATGGTGCTCCCATATGGGGGGGGATTGTCAGAATTGCAAAATATAAGAACATTCTGAACAGCCTACAAATTAGAATGCTGCTGAGGGTAATTTCGGGTTACCGAACGGTATCGACCGAAGCAGTACAGGTTATCGCAGGAATACCACCAATGGACCTGTTGATATGGGAAAGACAAGAAGTCCACAAAAGGGGTAGGGAATGTAAGAGGGAAATTGAAAAAGAGGCTAGAAAAAAATGGCAAGATAGATGGGACACTACTGAAAACGGAAAATGGACCAAGACTCTGATAAAAAATCTGGAAAGTTGGATTCTCTGTCGCCACAGGAAGATAGATTACTTTGTCACCCAGGCTTTGTCCGGTCACGGCTCTTTTAGGGCATACACAAGAAAAATCAGGAAGACGGAAGATGACATCTGTATCTACTGTGGAGACAGAGATGACGTGGAACACACCATTTTCTTTTGTCGAAGATGGGACCAGAATAGAAATTGCCTTGAAAGGGAAATAGAAAAGAAGATCACAAAAACAAATATGGTAGAGCTGATGCTGCACAATAAGGACAAATGGAATGCTATAAGGAAATATCTCAAGGACATCATGAGTCAGAAAGAGAGGGAAGAACGTGCCCATCAGTGACGGCAGAGGCAGTTTTCGGCTCTGAAGTTATGCCCCCAGGGGTGGTTCCAGGGCCAAAAACAGGATGCGGTGGCGACCGAGGTGGTTTTAGTGCGGTGGGCTTTGGTTGGGGCTCCTCAATGCTGCCTGGATGTCTTGCTTGCAAGATAGCCAAGTTGGATTGAACCCTTGCTGGAGACATCCCCACACTTCCGGGGAACGGTAGAACTAATACCCGGAGCCTGTGAGCAGGTTTCCACCTGACCTTGTCGTAGGTGGAGTGGCTCAGTAACTTCATTTCTCCTCGAGCCGTAAGGACGGGAAGGGACGAGTGAAGCCAAGAAACAGCTCAAGAAATGGTCAGAGGCACTGGCGGGGCTACTGATGTCGAGTAGGTAGCACCAGTAAATGCCAGTAGAAGATCCAACGCGCCCAAGTTACATCCGAACACACTGACAAGTCCTACCAGACATGGGGGCGAACGGCGAGTTCCCGGCGCCGTAAAACTGGGACTCCTTGGCTATGGTATGGTAACCCAGACAGAAGAGTCTAGATGGAGACAACCAGCTACAAAAAACCCCCCAATCCCAAGGTGTAACACCATCGCGCTGATGGGATGCATGGCACCGGGGGATACAGGGATGTCTCGAGCGATGCCCGATGGATGTGGCAAACCGGAGGGGATCTTAGCCTTAGCGGGGTAACGGAGCACTGCCCCGTTGGACCTTTTTTCTGCCCAGCTCGTGGGATGAAATGAACAGTAATATTAAGACTATCAATATAACCGAGGGCGACCCGATCGGTTCAAAACATTCGGGAAGAGATGACAAAGCAGGCGTAACTGAGAGGAGAAGGAATTCCTACTCTGGCATGTAATACCAGCCTCTACTGGCACCAAAAGGAAGGCAATCCGATCTACTTCGGATGAAGGAATATATAAGAAGAGAGAATCAGTGGAATACTTCACTCTCATGGAGAGCATAGAGACCCATGAGAAATTAATAAATGACCTGCACAAACTCATTACAGACATACCGAACACCCATAAACAAATTAAGGAGGTAGCTCAAAAATTAAGGAAAACCAGCAGTAACTTTAAAAAAGACTTGGTTCAAAAATGGTTAGAAAAACATAGATATGCAGAAACGGAAAAAATCACAATTGACTCGGAATCCCAAACGGACCCGTGGCACGCAGGGGCAGCGGTGAAAATAGTATCCCAGATCGAGGATATCGACACTTTCGCGAAATGGAACATAGTGGCGGACACTAACTGGAGTAACAATATATACAGACGGACAAGTGTCATAGTTGGCAATCCCATCAACACAAACAATGACGTTACAAAGGTTGTTCTCGTCGAACCCACTGACCCAAAAATGTCCGGTAGTATACAAAGAATGTACCGGGATAAATACCCGGAACTGGATGGAATTGAAGAACCTTTCGAGGTCTTAGAACAAAGGACTTTGTTGAAATCCCGAGCAGGATCAGAAGCGACAAAGAAGGTGATAAAAATTAAGCATTCTGGCACCAGAGAAGACATGTGGGAGAAACTTCAATTAGTTAGCGATGAGGTCGGCAAATGTGGTAAAGTTGCCATTCACCACGTAAACTGTATGTCAGTGGGGGTGCTGAGAAAAATGTGCGAGGCGATATTCAAGGACTCCGAGGCTACGGTGGAAATGTATACCAATAACAAAAAGGAAAGGACGACCTATGGCATGATCGTGTCAAAAAAGGGCACGGAATATAAAGATATCCTGAACACGGTCAAAAGTGCCATAAAAAATACCGGGTCATCAGAGGCAGTACGGTCTCTCCGCAGCACTAAAGATGGCAAGCTACTTATCACTATGGAGAAAAATAATGAGGCATTAAGAAATATCAGAGCAGCTATTGGCACTACAGAGGGGGGAATTAAGACAGTTCAGCTAGGGACTGGAAACAGCACTGCGGTACATATTCGAGGTATGGCAGCGGACGTCACGGAAGGGGAGATAATAGAGTCTCTGGAGAGGGCTATCGGAAGCTGGGAGGAAGCGTATAAGATCACTGCGATTAGACCAATGCGTGGTAGTATGCAAGCTACCACAGTCGTGTTACCCTCAAGGATTGCTGAAACACTTCTATCTTATGGACATATCAGGGTGGGAATGGTAAGATGCCAGCTAGAAAAGAGGGTAAATGTCACGAAATGTACTAGATGCTGGGGGTACGATCATATAACCTCTCTATGTAATGGCCCGGATAGAAAAGGAGCTTGCTTCTGCTGTGGCAGGCCAGGCCATGACTCAAAGGGCTGTAGTGATGTGTCCTCTGTAATGAGACACACAGGATGGGCGGCATGGGATGCCCTAAGTTTAAAGAAGCTCTAAAGAAAGCAAGGGCAAAGGAAAGGCAAAATAGCACCCACATCACGATAGCAGGGCGCATTGGCCCGCTATCCACATACACAGAAGATGACGTCTTCTCTGCACATAACAACGAACGTCTAGCATACGAGGAAAACAAGGAACATGAAGCCAGCCAGTCAATGGCAACTCAACATTAGCAGTCATCCAAATAAATGTAGGGAGGGAGCGAGTCGCCTATGACCTCCTGTTCGCCATGGCCTCAGAAAATTCCACGGATTTGATTGTGGTCTGCGAACCCAATAAAAGAATCACGAGTCTCGGAAGATGGATAACAGATACAAATGTAGATGTGGCGGTTCACTTCAGCAGCAACAAGTTAGGGGTAAATAGCTGTAAGAAAGGGCAGGGTTACATTATAATCAGTCTGGAAAATGTCTCCATAATCCCATGCTACATTCCACCAAGTGTTAACCTGAGTAGATATAAGGAGATTGTAGATGAGATTTTCACACATCTCTCCCGGATCAGGCACAGGACAATCGTCCTGGGAGACATAAACGCGAAATCGCCACTATGGGGATCTCCAGTATGCGACAACAGAGGGGACATCTGGAGCGAACGAATCGCGCAGCATGACCTAATATGCCTGAACGATGGTAGCCCAACTTTTGTTAGGGGTAATAGTTGTTCACACATTGACGTAACACTGATTACTAAAGACCTGTATAAGGAAGTGACCAAATGGGAAATTCTCAACTCAAGCCTCTTTACCCACCATATGCCCATAATTTTTAATTTAGGTAAGGGAAAACCCGCGGGAAATATTAGAATTAAACATATAGCTACCAAAGAATCTATATGTAAAACGCTGGAGAATCTTAATGACAACAACAGTATCGAGGACATAACAGAGGCCCTTAAAAAATCCATCAAGAAAACGGCTAAAGAAAGTGGCATGTACCCCTACTGGTGGACACCTGAGATAGCAACGGCTAGAAAGGAGGCGATAGCGGCAAAGAGAGTTCTAACTAGGGCGAACAGGATCGGCAGGGACGTGGAACAAGCAAAATCCACATTCAAAGGAAAAAAGAACCAATTAAAAAAGGCAATACTAGATTCCAAGAAGAATCTATCGCTGGAACTGGTTAACAAGATAGACGAAGATATATGGGGAGACGGCTACAAGATCGCCATGGAGGGACTGCGCGCAGTCGCACCATTTAAACTTTCCAAGGCAAAGCAGTGGGAAGCAGCTGAGGCCTTATTCCCCAAAAAGCACTCGGACAAATTCAAATTCAAATTTACGAAGAACTAATAGAAGCTGCGAACAGAATAGTAAAAGGGAAAGCTCCAGGGCCTGATCAAATTACCCCTGATATGGTGAGCATTGCAGTACAGCAGAAGCCAACGCTATTTTTGAACGCTTTTAACGATTTACTACAGAAACAAATTTTCCCGAAACAATTTTAAGTGGCATCCTTGATTCTAATATGGAAAAAGGGAAAGCCGGCTGAACAAACCTCCTCATACAGGCCAATTTGCCTGTTGGATTCTGTTGGCAAACTATACGAGAGGATAATTAAAAATAGGATGGAGAGAGAACTGGAGGACAGGGACTGCATCTCCGACAACCAGTTTGGCTTTCGCAAAGGGCGTTCGACGATTATGGCTGCGAAGCTGCTTACCAAAAAAATTGGGGACTGCAAGAAACACTGGGGGGTAGCAATAGCACTCGATGTTAAGAATGCATTCAACTCGGCCTCATGGCCTCACATAGTCAATGCCGCAGAGAGAAAAAATCTGTCCACGTACCTAGTCAACCTGGTAAAAGCCTACTTAACGGATCGGGAAGTAATCGTGACGCCAGGGAAAAAAATGAGGTTGACTGCCGGAGTCCCACAGGGCTCAGTACTGGGCCCAACCCTGTGGAATATACTGTACGACGACCTACTGAGAATAAAGACCAGTAAAGGCGTGTCTATGGTGGCTTTTGCAGATGACCTAGTCATATTCGTGGAAAGTGATAATTCGTTTCATCTGACTCTTAGTGTAAACCAAACGCTTGAGAAGGTCCAAAGGTGGATGGAACATAACAGTTTAGAACTCTCAGAGGCGAAGACCGAATGTGTTATCTTTAAAGGTTCTAGAGACAGAAGTTTTATACAATTCAGGATAAAAAATACAATAATTACACCCACAAATAGCTTTAAATATCTCGGCATCCAGTTGGACCATCGCTTGCGCTTTACACAGCACATTACACAAATTTGTAGCAAGGCTATCAGCACTTTCGAAGATCCTCCCAAACATCGGAGGGCCCAACACCCTTAAGAGAAGGGTTCTCATAGGAGTAGTCAACTCGATCCTTTTATATGGAGCTCCCGTGTGGAATACGGCGTTGAGGTTCACCAGAGAAAGGGATAAACTTATGAAGATCCAGAGAAGGGCACTGCTACGGGCAGCATGTGCATACAAATCGGTCTCGGCACAGGCTGTACAAGTGGTGTGTGGCGAGGTCCCCATTCATCTGTTGGTGTACGAGCGCACCAGAATATACGACTCCGATGAGCCCATGACAAGCAGGCGACATGATAGAGCCGAAACAATACGCTTGTGGCAAGAGGAGTGGGATAACTCGCAAAAAGGAATATGGACACGCGAATTACTACCAAATATAGATAAATGGGTTAAATGCCCCTTCCGATTTCTGAACTTCCATATGACGCAATTTCTAACAGGACATGGTAGTTTTAAAAGCTATACAAATAAGATTGGCAAGGATGACAACACCAATTGCGAATATTGTCAGGCTCATATGGACGATCCCAGGCACACCATGTTCGTATGTCCGAGGTTCCACGATAAAAGAACTGCCCTGCACCTTAGTGTAGGCACCGCATTGACACCGGATAACTTCCTGGAAGAACTGGTTAGCACGAGGAAGAAATACCAAACTATCTTAATGCATATAACGGAAATATTGAAAATTAAGGAAAATGATGAATGGGCCAGACAGGTCAGGTAACAAAGCGAGATAGGAAGATGATACATATATACATCCTAACTAGAACCGCACGCAACTGAAGATATGCTCTCAGGCGGTTCCGGTTGCGAAGCGGGTAAGGAGAGGTGGAATGTTTAGTGGGTAGGGCCGCAAGGTGAGTCCCACACTGTGTAGTGGTCGCAAATGGCTGAGGGCATTTGGTTCCACTACACAGGCGTAAATGCATTTCAACCACCTCCCAAAAAAAAAAGGTTAGGTTAGGTTAGGTTAGGTTAGGTTAGGTTAGGTTAGGTTAGGTTAGGTTAGGTTAGGTTAGGTTAGGTTAGGTTAGGTTAGGTTAGGTTAGGTTAGGTTAGGTTAGGTTAGGTTAGGTTAGGTTAGGTTAGGTTAGGTTAGGTTAGGTTAGGTTAGGTTAGGTTAGGTTAGGTTAGGTTAGGTTAGGTTAGGTTAGGTTAGGTTAGGTTAGGTTAGGTTAGGTTAGGTTAGGTTAGGTTAGGTTAGGTTAGGTTAGGTTAGGTTAGGTTAGGTTAGGTTAGGTTCCACTCCTAGGAGCTGTAAGACCTTGTCGTAGGTAGAGTGGCTCAGTTACTTCCTCCCCTCTCGCGCCGTATGGACGGGAAGGGAGGAGTGAAGCCAAAAAACAGCTCAAGATCGTGCTCCGGGGGGTTGGATGAGAGAGGCTGGAAGTGATTCACCCCTAATCTCCCATACAAGTTCTTGGAGGAGGGGGTTTCCCACTCGACACGGCGTGTCCCGATGGCTGATAGGGTGTCTCCAGGGGGCGTGGTCAGTTATGGGACTCGTGCTTTTCAGCGCTGGGGTCCCATGCGTTTCTCAACGCTGTAAGGGCCCGGCGCTTTTGAGCGCTGTAAGGGACTCATGGCCGACCAACCATCGGGATAGGCGATGGATAAGGATCCAGCATGGGAACCTGAAGAATTGCCCGCGGATCAAAGGAATAGAGGAGTAAACCTCGATAAAAAACCAACAACATAGGGGTAAGCAGCTAGGTTCGTGGTGTAGTGTAGGCTGTGGAAGCTACTGCGTCCGGAGGCAACCGTGAGAAAAAGCGTAGAGGAGTAAACTTCGATAAACAATCCCCACTACTAAGGTGTAAGGCATCGTGCCGAGGGTATGAAAGATGCGAGGGTTAGAGCATCGTGGACGATCCCCTTGGGGTACCTGGCGAAACCCCATTGTAGTAGCCTTAGCGGGGTAAGGGCGCACTGCCTTGCTGGACCTTCTTTTCGGCCCTACTCGTGGGACATATATGGAAAACAAAAATAAATATGAGGAAACAACAAACACCCAAAAAAACAGACAAGGTATGGACAAGGAGATGATTGCATCTGCAACAGATACATCAATGGATGAGGAACGTATTTTTGGTAGAAGGAGCACACTGATCGGAAGAACCCCACCGCAACAACTCAGGGTGGTTATTGAAGGTATGGACAAAAAGGAAGTAGCACTAGACACACCAAATACGATAGCGAGAATGGCAAGCTGGGAGCAAGATGATGCTGCTAGCACATACAAGCTGTGCGCTATGCAAGGTGAAGGGGTGCAGACCATAGAAGTCTACGATAGTGACAATATATATATATCATTTATTTAAATAAAATAAAATAAAAATCACATTTTACAATAAATTTCAACTACACGATTATAAATGATAGATAGGTCGAAAAGCAAAAGCTTGTTACGACGTTGAGCATATTATTACAACTAAATATACGTACATCAATAATATATAAACAAACATGATAAACATAAATAGCAATAGCTCATACAATAAAATATAACACATAGTACACCTTACCTACATTATTATCTCTACATTAATACAAATTATCTATTACAATATTGATTTTATTAAATGTAAAAGCAAAGTTTTCGGATTAAGAATAAGTCACATGGTACATAAAAAAAATTCAAGATTAAATAATATAAAACTAAAGCTAGGTATTCTCAATTTGTCCAGAGATGGCTTGTCTATCCCGCAGAAACATGTATTGACCCAAATATTTTTTAAATATATGAGTTTTAACTGTTTTTATTTCATCTGGTAATGAGTTATACAGTTTTGGTCCTAAATATGCGTATGATCTTTGACCTATTGGTTTCAGTTTCAAAGGTATAGGGTGGTATTCTTTTTCTTTTCGGCGAGTGTCATAATTATGTTGTGAAACAGACAAAGTTTTACTTTTGTGGTAAAGGCAATTTATTTTAACAAAAAATAGTTGACGGATATCCAAGATCTGTGCTTCGGAATATAGGGCATCACTGGGATATCTCCAATTTCGTTTGGTTATTATTTTGAGGAACCTTTTTTGAATAACCTCCATGGGGTGGATGTGAGTTTTTAGCGCACCGCCCCAGACAGTAATGCAATAACGTAAATGACTTTCCACTAAAGCATAATAAAGAATTTTTATTTGAGCTAAATTTAGTATTTTGCTCATAATATATCTAAGTTTTTTGCAAATATATTTATTATGTATGTCCCATTTAAGGTGGTTGTCCAAATATACTCCAAGATATTTAATATTAACTAACCTAACAATGACGAAGGAAAGTTGGAACAACCATCAAAAAGAAAGAAGATGGAAATGAAAAAAACAAAAGCAAACGATTGAAAATACGGAATGCAAGGAAGGGGGAGAACTCATGGAAATAAGGAGAATGTTGGAGGAGGTGATGAAAAGGTCTAGGAAACTTTTCAATATGACAAAAGAAATAACAAACACGAAGGTAGAAATAAAGGAAGGAGCTAGTGCTCTACATATGACACTGGGAAGAGTACAGAGGAAAGTAGAGGAATATGAAGAGAGGGAAAGGGAGAATATAGACACGAGGGAAGTGGGAGTGGTGAAGTGCGACATGGGGGTACAGGCGGACCCCGAAGAGATTGAGAAGGAAACGGAAGCAGCAAAAAGAGAAAGAATGGAACATTTCAAGAGGATGATATTAAGAGGAATTGGGGAAAATGAATTCGTAGGAATTGTGGGAGAGGAATGGCCAGAAGGAGCCTATCAGATAACTTCAACGGTACAGAGGAGAGAAGTATGCTCAGATAACCGGAATGTGATTATTATGGTGGGGGACAAATATCAAGTGAGAGATACTGACACCTATGTGGAGGAATGGTTAAAGAGTCACCCTGGGCTGGAACGCATGGTGGATGAGTGTGAAGGAGAAGTCGATTATATGGCAAGCTATATAAAAACGGAAACGCGGAAAGGTAAGAATCAACAGGAGGCTAGGATAGCATACGTGATCAGAACCGATGGAGACATGAGAATCTTATACAGAAGGGCTAGGGAGCTGAGAAATGCGATAAGAGAGGTAAGGGAGAATATACATGCACAGGAAGAATTAACCTGTGTACTGGAAGAAGGCACTGATGAGGTAAGCGGTAAGGAGAGCACTAGAATGCGCAATTGGGGAGGACGGCGCGAAAATAAAATTGGTTCTACCTTTATAATAAAAGGAGAGGGGTAGTATAATGGTTAGAAAAGGAGACCGTACATATGCGGAATTATTAAGGGAAGTAAAGGAAAAGGTACAGATAAAGGGTACAGGGGGTTGAAGTGAAGCGGACAAGGAAAACAAACAAAGGAGACTTACTGTTGTATATTGAAGGAGGTAGGGAGAAAATAAATATGCTTACGCAACAAATAGCCGATAAAACATGGTTGGCGGCAACCACAAGGGAACCGGAAGCCATGCTTTTCGTGTATGACGTGGTTGAGACAATGGAGGATGAAGAGGTACTGGAACAGGTGAGAAGGATAGTACAACCCATTGACAGGGGTTCTGTTGAGATAAGGAGCAGAAGGAAGGTGGGATATGGAAGGGAAACGCTAACTCTTAAAACAAATAGGAGAGCGGCGGACCGCTTGTGTGACGTAGGATACAGCCGATCCGTTGTTATAGGTGTAAGGAGTTTGGACACTCTCAGAGAAATTGCAAGGGTGAAAATGCGGAAGCCAAATGCCATAAATGCTGGGGTGACGGACATCGTGCACAGGAATGTAAAAACGAGGCACATTGTAGAATTTGTAAAGAGGGTCATAGATCTGACTCGACAAAATGTCCGATATTCAGAAATCTGGTGAAAGAAGGACAGAGGGGTGGTAGGAGGGACAAAACACAAAATGTTCAAGGTTCTACAGGTTAATGCCGGTAGATCTGCACAGGCACAAGACCTAGCCTACAAGGTAGCAGAGGAGGAGAAGTGCGATATTATAATAATGGGGGAGGTTAATAAAAGAAAGTCGGCAACAAATGGATGGGAAGTGGACCTGCAGAAGGATGTAGGTATCTACTTTAACAACAAGCAGCGGAGGGTGAAACATGTTAATAAAGGAAAGGGATCTATAGGGGTAGAATTTGAAAATTTAGTGGTGATAGGAGGATACATCTCACCAAATATTAAAATAGAAGAATTCAAGGGAATTGTTGATGAAATCATGAACCTCGTGGGAAAGGGTGGTAAGGAATGTATCATAGGGGGGGATTTCAATTCGAAAGCTACGGGATGGGGGGCACCGATAAATGACAAAAGAGGAAGCTACATTCTAGAATGGGCCGCACAGCTAGGACTGGTTATAGCCAATGAGGGTAATAAACCGACTTTTGTTAGAGGGGCATCCAAATCTTTTATAGAGATCACCCTAGTCACGAAGAGGCTGACGGGAAAGCTGCATAAATGGCGAGTACTGGATGGGGAGTCGCTACACCAGCACATTGTTTACGAGGTTAAAGGGGGTAGGTCACAAAAAATACATATGGAGGGATACTAAAATATGGATAGAAGGGCTTTTAGACTGGAAGCAAATAGATTAATAGGAAACATGGAGGGTTACGAGCAGATGGAAGAAGTGCTAGCAAAGGCGAGCAAAAAGGGAAATTTTCGAAAAGGGATAACCAAATACACCCAATACTAGTGGAATGACAGAATGGAGGAACTGAGGGGAGAATGTGTAAGATCAAGGAGGATTTTTATGAGAACAAATGAAGGTGGGGAGCGCGATAGGACATGGGAAGAATATAAAAACCATAGGAGAGTACTCAGGAAAGAGATAAAAAAAGAAAAAAGAGAGCAATGGAAAATACTATGCGAGTAGCTGGATGAAGATATCTGAGGACAAGGCTACAAAATAGCCATTAAAGCGTTCAAGGGTGGAGGTCCATCCTTCCAGCTGTCAAAAGAAAAGAAAGAGGAAATAGTTAGGACATCATTCCCAAGAGGGGAAAAAATCCAGAATGTGGGTATAGACAATGGGGAAGAGGAAGGGGAGGAAATCCCAGTTTTTACTATGGAGGAGATCAAGGATGCTTGTTCAAGGCTCAAATCGGGAAAAGCGCCAGGACCAGATGGGATACCTTCTGAATGTGTGAAAGACCTAGCTGATGATCACTTGGGAAGAGTCGGAGATATGATGAATGACCTGATTATAAGAGGCGAGTTTCCAATGGGCTGGAAACTGGCTAGACTAGTTTTGATTCCGAAGTCAGGAAGGCCGGAAGGGGAAATTTCATCATATAGGCCGTTGTGTCTCACGAATAGTGTGGCGAAACTATATGAGCACCTGATTAGAGGGAGACTGGAGGAAGCTGTGAGAAATAGTGGCGACCTGGCTGAAAACCAATTTGGCTTTAGGGTGGGTAAGTCGACGGTAATGGCGGTGGAAAAGATAATGAGGAGGGCAAATGCTACAAGGCTAGGAATGGGAAGGGGGAGATGGTGCGTGATGGTCACTGTAGATGTTAATAATGCGTTTAATACCGTACCGATTACGCACATCCTCAGCGAGGTGAGAAAAAGAAGGATACCTCGATATCTTCTATGGGTATTAACACGGTATTTTCAAGGGAGAAGGATAATGATGGGAGGGGGGGGGGCATTACAAGGTTACGGCGGGTATTCCGGTGCTGGGACCGACCCTGTGGAATATCTTTTATGATCCTCTGATGAGACTGGAACTACCGGAGGGAGTGGAGGTTGTTGGATTCGCCGACGACGTAGCGATAGTAGCAACGGCTACAAACAAGGTTCATCTGGAGATAAGGGTAAATGAGGCAATGTGGGAGATTAGAAGATGGATGAGGGAAAAAGGGATGGAGTTAGCACCAGAAAAAACATCGGCATTGGTTCTGTATGGGCCCAGAGGAAGGGACACATATTTTGAAATGGGGAGGTATGGCATAGAACCTAGTAAGGAGTGCAAATATCTTGGCATCTGGCTTAACAGAGGTATGTCTTTTGGCCCCCATATTCGGGAGGTAGTGAAGAAGGCAGGAGCTAGAGCGGCAGCGTTGTGTAGGATACTCCCAAATATTGGAGGACCAAGGGATGCAAAAAGAAGGATCTTGTGGGGAGTAGTTAAGTCCATATTGCTGTATGGTGCTCCGATATGGCGGGGGGCAATGAGGATTAAAAAATATAGGGATGATATGATGCGGGTACAAAGGGTCATGTTGTTGAGAATTGCGTCGGGGTATAGAACTATATCAAACGACGCAATTCAGATTATAACGGGTGAACCACCAATCGACTTGTTGGTCGAGGAAAGGACACAAATGTGGAACATGGGTAGGGAAAATAAAACCCTGATAGCGAGGGAAATACAGGCAATGTGGTTGGAAAGGTTGAGGGAAGGGAGCCCTAAGGGAGAGTGGACACGAACAATTATACCGGACTTGGAAGGATGGCTGAAGTGCAAACATCGGGTAATAGATTACTTCACAACGCAGGTCTTATCGGGGCACGGGTCTTTTAGGGTCTATACCCACAGAATAGGCAAAGCTACCGATGAGCAGTGCATTTATTGTGGAGGTAGGGACGATATCCAGCACACCCTGTTCCACTGCACAAGGTGGCACAAGGAGAGGATGGAGGTAGAGGGAGAGCTAAGAGTGACATTAGGGGTGGGAAATATGGTAGGATCTATGTTGGAGACAGCTGACAGATGGGAGACAGTGAGGAGATATATTCGGACAGTTATGATCAAAAAAGAGATAGAGGAGAGAGCTGCGCAGGACAGAGAAAGAAGGGAGGGGGAAATTAGTAACTAGGAGGGAGGGGGGGACAGATATGCATATTTATTTATTTTTTACTTTACACATTTATATATTTTTATTCATTTTATCTATACATATTTATCTATTTTAACAATCTTTTAGCCCATTTAATACTTTTATTTATACTTAGCATTATTTCTTTTAAAATTATTACCTATTAGTGGATATGAGAAGAAAATGTACGAAGAAGAAGACCCACTCGAGCGCTGATGTAATGCCCAATAGGGTGGTTCCAGAGCTCGAGGTGAGGGGAGTGGGGTTTAGTGGTGATGCTGACTTTTCCAGGGCGGCAACAGGTGCATACCTTCCAAGATATGATCCTGGTGCCGTACCGGTTGAGCTGGAAACCCACACTGGTTGGATTATCCAACCGTTAGACTTGTTGAAGATACCCCACTTCCGAAAAAAAAAAGGTTAGGTTAGGTTAGGTTAGGTTAGGTTAGGTTAGGTTAGGTTGGGTTGGGTTGGGTTGGGTTGGGTTGGGTTGGGTTGGGTTGGGTTGGGTTGGGTTGGGTTGGGTTGGGTTGGGTTGGGTTGGGTTGGGTTGGATTGGGTTGGGTTGGGTTGGGTTGGGTTGGGTTGGGTTGGGTTGGGTTGGGTTGGGTTGGGTTGGGTTGGGTTGGGTTGGGTTGGGTTGGGTTGGGTTGGGTTGGGTTGGGTTGGGTTGGGTTGGGTTGGGTTGGGTTGGGTTGGGTTGGGTTGGGTTGGGTTGGGTTGGGTTGGGTTGGGTTGGGTTGGGTTGGGTTGGGTTGGGTTGGGTTGGGTTGGGTTGGGTTGGGTTGGGTTGGGTTGGGTTGGGTTGGGTTGGGTTGGGTTGGGTTGGGTTGGGTTGGGTTGGGTTAGGTTAGGTTAGGTTAGGTTAGGTTAGGTGAGGTTAGGTGAGGTTAGGTGAGGTTAGGTGAGGTTAGGTGAGGTTAGGTGAGGTTAGGTGAGGTTAGGTGAGGTTAGGTGAGGTTAGGTGAGGTTAGGTGAGGTTAGGTGAGGTTAGGTGAGGTTAGGTGAGGTTAGGTGAGGTTAGGTGAGGTTAGGTGAGGTTAGGTGAGGTTAGGTGAGGTTAGGTGAGGTTAGGTGAGGTTAGGTGAGGTTAGGTGAGGTTAGGTGAGGTTAGGTGAGGTTAGGTGAGGTTAGGTGAGGTTAGGTGAGGTTAGGTGAGGTTAGGTGAGGTTAGGTGAGGTTAGGTGAGGTTAGGTGAGGTTAGGTGAGGTTAGGTGAGGTTAGGTGAGGTTAGGTGAGGTTAGGTGAGGTTAGGTGAGGTTAGGTGAGGTTAGGTGAGGTTAGGTGAGGTTAGGTGAGGTTAGGTGAGGTTAGGTGAGGTTAGGTGAGGTTAGGTGAGGTTAGGTGAGGTTAGGTGAGGTGAGGTTAGGTGAGGTTAGGTTAGGTTAGGTTAGGTTAGATTAGGTTAGGTTAGGTTAGGTTAGGTTAGGTTAGGTTAGGTTAGGTTAGGTTAGGTTAGGTTGGGTTAGGTTAGGTTAGGTTAGGTTAGGTTAGGTTAGGTTAGGTTCCACTCCTAGGAGCTGTAAGACCTTGTCGTAGGTGGAGTGGCTCAGTAACTTCCTCCTCTCTCGAGCCGTAAGGATGGGAGAGGAAGAGGGAAGCTAAAAACAGCTCAAAAATGGTCAGTGGGGCACTGGTGGGGCTATTGATGTCGAGTAGATAGCACCAAGAAATACCAGTAGAAGATCCAACAGGCCCAAGTTACATCCGAACACACTGACAAGTCCTACCAGATTTGGAGGGCGAACGGCGAGTTCCCGGCGCCGAAAAACGGGGACCCTCTCGGCTATGGTATGGTAACCCTGACTAAAGAGTCCCGAAGGAGAAAACCTGCGGCAAAAAACCCCCCAATCCCAAGGTGTAACACCATCGTGCCCAAGGGATGAATAGCACTGGGGGTTACAGAAGTGTCGCGAACGATGCCCGACGGAAGTGGCAACCCGAAGGGGTTATTTAGCCTTAGCGGGGTAAGGGAGCACTGCCCCGCCCGACCTTTTTTCTACCCGTCTCGTGGGAATAATATGAGCAACAATGGGAAAAAAACATAGATGTCATAGACATAACCGTGGGCGACCCGAGCGGTTCTAAAGAAATGGGAAGAGCAGACATTGAGCAAGGGAGGAAACGGAAAAATTCCCTCCCGGATACCTGGAATAAAAACCCAAAAGATTGCGGAACGAAAAGAGAAGCCAGCCTATCGTCATCGGAGGAGCAGATATATAAAAAGAGAGAGTGTGTGGAGTTCTTCAGCCTCGTAGATAGCTTAGAGACATACCTAAAACTGGTATGTGACTTACAAAGAGTGGTATCGGAAGTACCTAATACCCATCTCAAAATCAAGGAGCTAACACAGAAGTTTGCAAAAAACGCGGGAAATTTCAAAAAAGATATGGTGATGAAATGGTTGAACAAGCACCGGTATGAGCCAACTGACAAAATGGACATTGAAACAGGTACCCAAACAGACCCCATAGGTGCACTTGCACGAAAGGAAACGGCGGAGATAGGCACGCAAACGGATCCGTGGCACGCGGGTGGAGTAGAAAAATCTCTCACCCACCTTGATGGAGTGAACACATTTCAAGAATATGACAGGGTCGTAAGCTGGACGTGGCCTAACGAGATCTATGAAAGAACGGAAGTGATTGTGGGAAACCCAATAGATACCCCAGATGACTTCACAAAAATAGTGATGGTGAACCCGGAGGATCCTGAAATGAAATACAGCATCCAAAAACTGTACAGAGAAAAGTACCCCGAATTGTTAGATCTGGAGGAGTCTTTCGAGGTTTTGGAGCAGAAGACCACAATAAAATCAAAAAAAAGACACGGGTGTAACTAAAAGAATTATTAGGATCAAGCACTTAGGGAAAAGAGAGGAGATATGGGACACGCTCCGAATGGTGAAGGAAGAGATAGGAGGAAAAGGTAAAGTGGCGCTTCACCACATTAGTTCAGTGGTAACAACAGAGCTGAGGAAAATGTGTGAAGTTATTTTTCACAATACAGACACAGAAGTTAAAATATATACTACGAATACGAGGCAACACACGACGTACGGAGTGATAGTGTCGAAAAAAGGCACAGATTACAAACAAATCCTGAGCACCGTGAAGAATGCAGTTAGAGACTCGAATTCGGCTGAGGCTGTAAGATCCCTGAGAAGCACAAAAGACGGCAGGCTACTAATCACTATCGAGAAAAACAGGGAAGCGTTAAATAAGATTAAGGCGGCAATAAGTACATCCGAAGGAGGACTGAAAACGCGGCAATTAGGGGAGGAGAATAACGTTGCAGTGCACATACGGGGAATGGCAGCAGACTCTACGAAAGAAGAGGTGATAGAGGCTGTAAAAGGGGAACTAGGAAACTGGGATGGAAATTATAAGGTAACGGAGCTAAGGCCTATTCGTGGGAGCACCCAAGCCACCACGGTGGTGCTTCCTCTCAAGGAGGCAGACAAGCTACTTAGCAGATCATACCTAAAAATAGGCATGGTCAGATGCCAAGTAGAAAAAAGGGTGAACGTGAAAAAATGCATCAGATGCTGGGACTACGAGCACTCAACGGTGCAATGTAGGGGGCCTGACAGAACAGGCTTATGCTTTAGATGTGGTAAAGCAGGCCACAACGTTAAAGTATGTGAGGAGGAGCTAAGATGTGTTCTATGTAACGAAAATCATAGAATGGGCAGCATGGAGTGTCCTAGATTTAAGGCAGCCCTCAAAAAAGCTGGAGGTCTAGAAAGAGGGGGTGTAACTAAACCCCCAGTGGGAGACGAAATGAGCGAAAAAGTTGAAGGACAGTCCACAGATGGTACCTTGACCCAAAGCGCGAGCCCAACCCGAGAAATAGATGATGCGACAGAGGTGGAGCGGACTCCAGCAGAAAGCTACCTACAATGGCTTTAAGGGTCCCCAAGATAGACTTAAGTAAGGCGGAAAAGACACGAGATATCGCACCTAATATCGGAAGGAGTATGAAGATTCTGCAGATCAATGTGGGAAGGGCTAAGACAGCTCACGACCTGTTAATGAAGAAGACATTTGAAGTGACAGCCGATCTGGTCATTGTATCAGAGCCGAACCAAAGAATTGCTAAGCAATATGGATGGCTGTGTGATGAGGAGATTGATGTGGCAATATTTATCAAAAATAAAAGAATCAAAATTCGCAAGGTCACGAAGAAGGAAGGACACATAGCCATACACTTAGAAGACGTGTCTATAATTGCTTGCTACATATCACCGAACATTAACAAGGAAAAGTACGTGCGAATAGTGGATAGTATTGTGGATACCACACGGCTATCAAAAAACTGTATAATAGCTGGAGATATTAACGCTAAGTCGGTGATGTGGGGATCATCACAAAATGATTACCGAGGGGACCTATGGAATGACGTAATGTCGGCTGAGAGGTTAGTGATACTCAACAACGGGAAACCTACGTTTGTGAGGGGTAAAGCAGCAACTCACATTGATGTGACAATGGTGAGTGAAAAATATGCATGCAAAGTAACTAACTGGGACGTTCTGGAAGATAATCTCTTTACTTTCCATAGGTATATCGTTTTTGACATAGGAGTCAAGACACCGAGACAGGGGAGGAGAGCTGTCACATTCGACGAAAACAAATTTGCAGAAGAAGTCAGAAAACTTGATGTAAATAGTATATATAGTAAGAATGTAAATAGTATATATAGTAAGAATTTTAACAATTTTAGGAATAAGTTAGTAGATACGTACAAAAAATGTCATAACAGGAAGCACGTCACATACACCGTCCCATATTGGTGGAACGCTGAAATACAACAAAAGCGAAAAATGTGTCTAACTACCAGGAGAATATTGCAGAGAGGGGGTAATCAGGATTTAGTAGCCAGATACAAACAAGAAAAGAAGATGCTTAGCAAGTCCATCATACGGGCAAAGCACTTGTGTTGGAGTAGGCTATGCAACGCACTGGAAGCAGATATTTGGGAAGAGGCCTATAAAATAGTAACAAAGACACTGCGGATCGAAACCCCGTATGGAATCGATTCGAAACTAAAGGGCGAGATAGTCAAAAACCTCTTTCCCACTAAGGATTTGAGAAGCTTTGAGAAGAGACTGGTACCCGCCACGCCTAAGGAGTTCACACTCACGGAGATTGATAATGCAGTTTTGAAGATAAAAATGGGCAAATCACCGGGGCCTGATGGAGTTCCTCCGGAAGCGATAAAAATTATTACCAGCGAACAGCCGGAGCTGGTTCGGAAAGTTTAAAACGAACTCCTAGCAGCTCAAGTATTTCCAGACGAAACTAAGGTAGCAAAGCTAGTTCTGTTATTGAAGCCAGGCAAACCTGCCGGGGTTATTAATTCCTACAGACCGCTATGTCTGCTTGATTGCTTTGGTAAATTTTACGAGTCTATGATTAAAGGCAGGATTGAAGAAGAGTTATTAGCCAAAAATATTATATCAGACAGGCAGTTTGGCTTTAGAAAAGCTAGGTCAACGATTGATGCAATAAGATTAATCACGGACAAAACAACGAAGTCCAGAAAAAGGTCTCACCCTTTATGATGTGAAAAACGCTTTCAATAGCGCGAACTGGGGGCTAATCATTGAAAAACTAGTGAATGCGGGTATATCACCATACCTCATAAATATCATCCAGAGTTACCTGTCAAATAGAGTCCTTAAAGTAGAAAAAGGCACGGATAACAGGCTTTCCTCCGGCGTCCCACAGGGATCAGTTCTGGGACCCACGTTATGGAACCTCCTATACAACGAGGTATTAGAGATCAATCTAGGTAGGGACACTACCTCTGTCGCGTATGCAGATGACCTTGCAGTCATTAGCGAAAGTGACATGAAATGGGATATTGTAAATAAGGTGAATAATGTATGTATAAAGGTGGACGCATGGATGATAAACAACGATTTACAGTTAGCTCGAAATAAGACAGAGCTGATAGTGCTGAAAGGTCCCAGGGATAGAAACAATATGGATTTCATGTGCGGGGATGAAAAGCTGACCCCGAAGGATGTGGTCAAATATCTAGGAGTATACCTCGATTCTGGACTGAAATACACTACACATGTCAACATGGTGGTGCAAAAAGCAGAAGAGAGAATAGCTGCCTTAACCAGAGTAATGCCGAATGTTGGAGGGCCAAGCTATGGGAAAAGGAGAATGTACCTAGAAGTAGTACACTCCACCCTGCTATACGGGGCTCCAGTATGGGGAGGTGTGTTGGACATCAGGAAGTATAAAGAAAAGTTGGAAAGATCGCAGCGGAAGCCATTGATCAAACTCATAAGTGCGTATAGAACAACATCGACAAATGCACTACAGGTTATATCCGGTACACTGCCGGTGCATCTGCTAGTGACGGAAAGGAAGCTGTTATACGATGGGAAGTCCGAGGAGGTACCGCTGACCAAAGAAGAAGTTAGGGAAAGAATGCTGGTGTTATGGCAGGAAGAGTAGAAAGAGCAGAAGGAAAAGGCGCAATGGACCAAAAAATTGATTCCAGACGTAAGAGATTGGTATAGGTGTGGCCACAAGAAGACCAATTTTTATTTGACCCAATTTCTTACTGGGCATGGGGCATTTCGAGCTTACACCTATAAAATAAAGAAAACACATGACGAACTATGCTATGTATGTAATGAGATAGATGATGCGGAACACTGCGTGTTCCATTGCCAAATTTTCAATGCTGAAAGACAGAAACATCATGATGAGAGCTGCGGGTTCGGCAAGAACATACAGTGACTTTATGTCCATCATAGGCAGCATCATGAAAACTAAGGAGGACATGGAGAGAAGAGAAGAAAACCCTTAGAACCAGCTTGCAAGAAGGAAACGTTTTGGAATGCGACAATGTATCTCATGTTTCATTCGCTACAGAATTCGTTCGGGATACATTGTCTCCAGGGGGAGGAGTTTTTAGTGGGTACGTCCGTTTTTTAGGAGAGTCCCACACTATGTAGTGGTTGTGAACAGCTTCGGGTGTTCACACCCACTACAGGTGCGTAAAAAATGCATTTTAACCCCCCCTATAAAAAAAAAGGTTAGGTTAGGTTAGGTTAGGTTAGGTTAGGTTAGGTTAGGTTAGGTTAGGTTAGGTTAGGTTAGGTTAGGTTAGGTTAGGTTAGGTTAGGTTAGGTTAGGTTAGGTTAGGTTAGGTTAGGTTAGGTTAGGTTAGGTTAGGTTAGGTTAGGTTAGGTTAGGTTAGGTTAGGTTAGGTTAGGTTAGGTTAGGTTAGGTTAGGTTAGGTTAGGTTAGGTTAGGTTAGGTTAGGTTAGGTTAGGTTAGGTTAGGTTAGGTTAGGTTAGGTTAGGTTAGGTTAGGTTAGGTTAGGTTAGGTTAGGTTAGGTTAGGTTAGGTTAGGTTAGGTTAGGTTAGGTTAGGTTAGGTTAGGTTAGGTTAGGTTAGGTTAGGTTAGGTTAGGTTAGGTTAGGTTAGGTTAGGTTAGGTTAGGTTAGGTTAGGTTAGGTTAGGTTAGGTTAGGTTAGGTTAGGTTAGGTTAGGTTAGGTTAGGTTAGGTTAGGTTAGGTTAGGTTAGGTTAGGTTGGGTTAGGTTAGGTTAGGTTAGGTTAGGTTAGGTTAGGTTCCACTCCTAGGAGCTGTAAGACCTTGTCGTAGGTGGAGTGGCTCAGTAACTTCCTCCCCTCTCGCGCCGTAACGACGGGAAGGGAGGAGTGAAGCCAAAAAACAGCTCAAGAACGTGCTCCGGGGGGTTGGATGAGAGAGGCTGGAAGTGATTCACCCCTAATCTCCCATACAAGTTTTCGGAGGAGGGGGTTTCCCACCCGACACGGCGTGTCCCGATGGCTCATAGGGTGTCTCCAGGGGGCGTGGTCAGTCATGGGACTCGTGCTTTTCAGCGCTGGGCTCCCGTGCGTTTCTCAACGTTGTAAGGGCCCGGCGCTTTTGAGCGCTGTAAGGGACTCATGACCGACCAACCCTCGGGATAGGCGATGGATAAGGATCCAGCATGGGAACCTGAAGAATTGCCCGCGGATCAGAGGAATAGAGGAGTACACCTCGATAAAAAACCAACAACATAGGGGTAAGCAGCTATGTTCGTGGTGTAGTGTAGGCTGTGGAAGCTACTGCGTCCGGAGGCAACCGTGAGAAAAAGCCTAGAGGAGTAAACCTTGATAATAAATCCCCACTACTAAGGTGTAAGGCATCGTGCTGAGGCTATGAAAGGTGCGAGGGTTAGAGCATCGTGGACGATCCCCTTGGGGTACCTGGCGAAACCCCATTGTATTTTGCCTTCGCGGGGTAAGGGCGCACTGCCTCGCTGGACATAGTTTTCGACCCGGCTCGTGGGAACTTTATGGAAAAACAAAAAACAAAAAACAGGACGGATGAAAAGGATGATGGCTTGGCTAAAGAAGAAGGAAATGCAGGACTCTTAGATGTGGAACATGATGGACAGGAGGCTTTCAGAAGGAGGAACTCTCTACCGAGGACTCCTCCGACAAGAATTGGAAGGTTGGTAGGGCATGAGGATGCCTATCATACACCTAGCGGGGAGATTACCGAGCTAGAGCTTGAGAGGATGGTATGTTGGGAGAAAGAGGATAGTGCTACTTCGATGGTGCAATTGGCGGGTTGTGGATTGACGGTAATGGAGGGGATCATTGAAATCGCGAGTGACGAGGAAAGGCCAAGTAAAAAAAAGAAGGAGGAAAACAGGAATGAGGATAAATTAAATGGGAGAATAAGGCTAAAGAGGAAGGTAAAAGGAAACGGGAAGAGGAGGGAAGGAAAGACAGCGAGGAGCTAAGAAAGTGCAGCGAGGAGTTGGCGGAACTCCGTAAACTTATAAACAGGGTGCATGAGGACGGAAACAAGCTGTATACCCTTACAAGAGAAATAACTAATACAAAGGTTGAAATTAAGGAGGGGGCAAGAAGCCTATATAAGACAATAGCTAAAGCACACAAAAGGCTACAGGAATATGAGGAAATGGAGTTAAATAGGGCTAAGGAAATGGAGAAGCTAGACAGGGGGAGAACGGGTGCAGTGATGTGCGACATGGGGACACAAGTGGACCCTGAAGAGATTGAGAGGGAAACGGAGGCTGCCAAAAAAGAAAGAATGGAACACATCAAAAGGACGGTATTGAAGGGAATTGGGGAGAAAGAATTCGTGGAAATTGTGGGAGAAGAATGGCCAGAGGAGGTATTCCGGAAGACCTCGATGACACAGAGGGCAGAGGTGTGTCCAGAGAGTCGTGATGTGATTATAATGGTGGGAAGGAAAGATCAGGGAAGGGACACGGACCCCTATGTGGAGAAATGGCTGGAAGGACATCCTGGTATCGACCGTATGGTGGATGAATGTGGAGGGGAGGTAGATTATATGATTAACCATATAACAATGGAGACAAGGAAGGGAGAGAGTCTACGGGAAGCAAGGGTGGCGTATGTATTGAGAGTGGATAATGGTATGGAACTATTGTATAGGAGGGCTGGGGAGCTGGGGAGCGCTATTAGAGAGGTGGGAGAGGGTATAAAGATACAGGACGAGCTAATATGTATATTGGAAGAGGGCATTGATGGGGATGCGGCCAGGAAAGCGCTTGAATGCGCAAGTGGAGACGGTGTGAAAATTAAATTGGTCCTACCAGCCAATAAAGGGTCGACCCAGAAGGGGAGCATAATGGTGAGGAGGGGAGAACGCACTTATGCAGAACTATTGAGGAAGGTAAAGGAGAAGGTCCAGATAAAGGGTACAGGAGTGGAAGTGGAGAGGACAAGGAAAACAAACAAGGGTGACTTACTACTGGATATCGTAGGAGGCAGGGAAAAAATTAATTTGCTGACGAAGCAAATAGTTAGTAAGACAGGGATGACGGCTACCACAAGGAAACCGCAAGACCTGCTGTTCGTCTATGATGTCGACGAAACGATAGAGGACGTGGAGGTATTGGAACAGGTGAGAAGAATGGTGCACCCAGTGGACAGGGATTCTATAGAGATACGGAATAGGAGGAAAGTATGATATGGGAGGGAGACATACACCATCAAAACAAACAGGAGAGCAGCGGATCGATTGTGCGATAAAGGTAGAGTCCCAATTGGGCTAATTAGCTGTAAGGTCCAAAGGAGAGTACAGCCGATACGGTGCTACCGATGTAAGGAGTTTGGGCATGCTCAAACGGACTGTAAAGGTGAGGATGCGGAGGCTAAGTGCCACAAGTGTTGGGGCGACGGATACCAGGCCCAACAATGTAGAAACGAGGCTCATTGCAGAATGTGCAATGAGAAACATCGATCCGACTCGACAAAGTGTCCAGTATTCAGGAATTTAGTCAAGGAAGGGCAGTGAAGGGGAGTGGGCGGAAAGATTAATAAAAATGTTCAAAATCCTAAAGGTTAATGCCGGTAGATCTGCGCAGGCGCAAGACCTGGCATATAAGGTGGCGGAGGAGGAGAAATGTGACGTAATAATAATGGGGGAGGTGAACAAAAGAAAGGCGGCATCAAATGGGTGGGAAGTAGACGTACAGAAGGATGTAGGGATTTATTTTAACAACAAGAAATTGAGGGTGCATTGTGTGGATAAAGGGAAGGGGTACATTAGGGTGGAATTTGAAAGTTTAGTGGTGATAGGGGTTTATATTTCACCCAATATCGGGATAGAGGCTTTCAAAGCAATTGTAGATGAAATAATGAATCTAGTGGGAAAAGGGGGTAAAGAATGCATTATAGGGGGGGACTTCAATTCGAAAGCGACTGCATGGGGGGCACCAATAAACGATAAGAGGGGGAACTATATATCGGAATAGGCTGCACAGCTCGGACTGGTAATAGCTAACGACGGTAAGAAGCCAACTTTTATTAGAGGGGCATCCAAATCCTTTATAGATATCACTCTGGTCACAAAGGGGCTGGTGGGAAAGCTACAGGGATGGCAGGTAATGGATGGGGAGTCGTTGTCGCTGCACCAGCATATTGTATATGGAGTAAAAGGAGGTAAACCAAAAAAGACACAAATCGAGGGACATTACAGTATGGATAGAAGAATTTTTAGGAAAGAAGTGAATATATTGATAGGGAACATGGAAGGGGTAAGGATAGGATACGAGCAGATGGAAGAAGTTTTGATAAAAGCTAGCAGGAAGGGGAAATTTCGGAAGGGGAAAACTAAATATACACAATATTGGTGGAGTGACAGGATGGAGGAGCTGAGGACAGAATGTGTTGGAGCAAGAAGGAATTTTACAAAATCAAAGGCAGATATGGAACGTAACAGGGCATGGGAAGAATATAAAGAACATAGGAAAGTATTGAGGAAAGAAATTAAAAAAGAAAAAAGGGAACAATGGAAAAAACTGTGTGACGAGCTGGATGAAGATATTTGGGGTCAAGGGTATAAAATAGTAACAAGTGCCTTCAAGGGAGGGGGTCCATCCTTCCAAATAACCAAGGAAAAGAAAGAGGAAATCGTTAAAACATTGTTTCCAAGGGGAGATGGAATAGTAGTGGATGGAGATATAGAAAATGGGGAAGGGGAGGAAATTCCAGTCTTCACACCAGTAGAAATCAAAGAAGCGAGCTCAAGACTTGAAGCAGGGAAAGCTCCTGGTCCGGATGGGATACCTGCGGAATGCCTGAAAGTGCTAGTAGAGGACCAGCTAGAAGCAGTGGAGGGCATGATGAATGACTTGATCATAAGAGGCGAGTTTCCTTTGAGCTGGAAGTTGGCAAGGCTGGTATTAATCCCGAAATGTGGAAAGCCAGAAGGGCAGGCATCGTCATATAGGCCGCTATGTCTTACTAATAGCGTGTCTAAATTATACGAGCACCTAATCAGAGGAAGATTGGAGGTGGCAGATATGTACATAGTTTTTGTTGTAAAAAAAAATTTTTGTCAGAATGACTTTTTAATATATATTCTCAAACTTTAGTTGGAGTTTTGAATTAAATCAATACTGTTCCTGCACATTTTGATCATTTTACATTCATTGAAACATAGTCGTATCATAATTTGCGACAGGCTTTATTTAGATTCAAGGGTTAATCAGACTTGGAAGAGGCTTAGCCACAATTTGTTTGATTTTCCGGCAGATCTAATTCGTTCTTGAATTTTTTTTTTTTTTCGGAATAATAGTTACCGGTTTCCTTTAGATTCAAGGGTTAATCAGACTTGGAAAAGGCTGAGCCACAATTTGTTTGATTTCCCGGCAGATCTAAATCGTTCTTTTCCCGTTTCGTAGAATCATTATTTATATTTTGTTTTTTTCTTATTGTCGGAATAATAGTTGCCGGTTTCATTTGGATTCAAGGGTTAATCAGACTTGGAAGAGGCTTAGCCACAATTTGTCTGATTACCCGGCAGATCTAAATCGTGCATTAGGGACCCCGTTAAATCCGGTAGATTTGAACCGTAATTGATAACCTGACCGTTATGTCCGTCAAAGTACCAAGTATATGGTAAAGATAGCTTATTTTCTTTTCCCTGTAAATTTGTTTGTCACTAAAGAATTATTCGTAAAATAGACCACAGAGTATTAATACACTAAAATGTTATAAATGAAACTAACTGTTTCTAATTAATTCCACTATTTAATTGAAAGATTTATGAAAATTATTAAAGGATATTGATAATTATTTCGATATTGACATATCATCGTCAGAATGACAGAAGTTACATTTTATGTGATACCTACTTGATGTTTAATATTTTGGCTAGACCAAATAGTAAGTGACCTATCTTGTGATTGACTTAATATATATGAATAGAGAAAAGAAGAAGATATGATTTTACAAATATTAAAGCTTAGGTATTATTAGCCCTATGGGGATATCTTGGATATCTTTTTCCCATTTAAGATCAGTATAACTGTGCAATGATATAGAAAACCAAGGAAAACTATATCTGCTGATCTTTACAATAGTTACTTAAGAAGTAAGGGTCCAAACAGTAAATTCAATACACTAAAAGTTTCTTTTTGATTATTTTGTGATATACCGACTTATTGTGTGATCGTAGGTAGTATACAATTCTGCTCAAACCCTGTTTCCGTCATTACCCGTAATTTATAAATTGGAGGATCCATATTTGATTATAATTAGGTAAATAAAGTTAATTCAACAAGACCCCTGGAATTTTTCGTAACCTCCATCTGAGGCTATCTGGAACTCTTGACGCTAAGGGTCAAGGGGCCGTGGAGCAAACCACGTTAATAATCTGGCGCCCGAGATTTAAAACCCGAATTTTGCATCAAGGGTGTCCATAGTGACGTGTTCTTGTGGCAGGAGCCACGTGTAAGAAGGTAGGCACGTTACAAAATGGCGCCCGAGCAGGGACCCAATTGTTGATAACAGTAGGATCAGGTTAATACCGTTTTCGATTTTTATTTGAGCGTTTTTTGCTTAGACTGGTTAAGTCTGTGTTGACTGTTTTTTACCGTATTATTGCAGAGAGTTGATTATTGATTAGAGCAGGAACCGTTATTCCGTTTCCGTTCTTTTACCGTATTGTTGAAGAGACCTGATTATAGCAGGAACTGTTCTATACCGCTGTGGATATTTTTTTTAGCGTATTGTTGGTGAACCGTTTATACTGTTTTACGGGTTTTTTTTTGTCCATTGTTGATTTGAACAGGGACCGTTATTTCAGTATAATATACTATTTTTTTTCCGTATTGTAAATTTTAATAGTGACCGTTTTGCCGGTGCTAGTTTTTCCTTCTTTCCGCCTTTGTTGTTTTTTCATTTTGGAAGAAGAAGAAGACGTCTGAGCTGGGGTTAAAAGGCTAATGTCTAGAAGAAACTCCGAAGATCTTGACTTATCCGTTTTGTTTGATCAAGAAGAAGCTGAAGAAACCGAATCCGTTCCTCCAGTACCGACTGTACGTTCCGTGGGAGAAATAACCAACAATCGAGTAAGCTGGGTATACTTACTGAAGAACGAGGGACTTAATACCGAGCTAGTAAAGAGGAATTTATCGGTTGCTGGAACCGTTCCTATCAAACGGAAAAGACTAGTCAACTTTCTGAGAAGAAGAAATATTGCTCCGCGATCCGCCATAGACCAAGAGGAATATCCGACCGCTATGGCAACTACACCGATAAACGTGCACGATTGGAAGGTGTCTTTTGGAAACCGGGGAGATCCTGCTGCATTCATCGAAAGAATTGAAGAAATCTGTACCGCAAGGCATGTCCAGGAAGACAATCTGCTTCCTGTGTTACCTGAATTACTGTCAGGTGAACCGGCATTTTGGTACCGCAACAACCGGAGTAGGTACACGACCTGGGATGAATTTGAGGCAGACTTCCGAATTTTCTTCTATCCCGTTAACTACGAGGTTGACTTAGAAGCCGAGATAGGCCGTCGTCTGCAAAGAAGGAATGAGTCCGCCGCCACATACATCACCGAACTCCAGACTTTGATGCGGAGACATGGAAAGCTAACTCCCGATCAGCAGTTAGCATGGCTGTACCGTAACCTGTTGCCCGAATACCGTCTGCAAATCCGAAAAGGGGACTTTGACGATTTTTCCTCCTTTTGTCAGGTGGTCAGGGAATATGAGCTCCTCAGGAAGGAACTCCAGTCTGTACCCAACCACAATGGACCGAACCGGGGACCAAATCCCCGTCCGCAGCCAATGAGTTCGCCGAGATATGGACCTTCTCACAACAGGATGCCTGGGCCATCCAGAGAGCCCATCGCCGGTCCCAGCCAACCGTCACCGACCGATACTCCTCGCCGTCCGCCGCCTGATACTCGTCAACCGTTTGGATCATCTTCCCGGCCACCCATCTGTTTCCTTTGTGGTGAGTCTGGACATTATAGGAACAACTGTCAAAACCCGCCGAAAATATTCTGTTCTCGTCGCCAGAAGGAAGGAGTATTTTCCCGAGACTGTTCCTGCAGGAGGCAGGAAAACTAAAACGAAGCTGCACCGAGGAGAGGCCGACCAGCTTCCGCAAATCTTTGCCTCTCATACCGAACCGCCAGCAGAAATGAACGACCCCCGACCGCACATAGACGTCAAAATAGAAAATCATATGTTTAGAGCATTATTGGATACCGGAGCAGCAAAGTCGTATATTGGTGATCAAGTAGCTAAGACTTTTTCCCAAAGAAAGCAAACTACCTCCCGTCAAGCTACGAAGGCCCGTTTAGCTAATGGAAATCTAGTCTCCATCACCGACATTTATGAGCTGAAATGGAAAATCAATGACGTCACAATGGAGGGTTCGTTGGAGCATTTCCCTGGGCTGATAACCGACATTGTATTAGGACATGATGTCCTCCGAAAGTGTAATTTCCGGCTGGAGTTAGGAACCGGAGAAATATACGTGAAAGATAAACTCGTGAGGCGTTCACAATTGGCCAGTCCTGTTGGAATATTGGAGGCCGTGAACCCGCCTATGAAAGAAGTCAATTCTGCTGTACCGATAATATGTAGAGAAGAAACCACCCAGCCAACCGTCACCGACCGATACTCCTCGCCGTCCGCCGCCTGATACTCGTCAACCGTTTGGATCATCTTCCCGGCCACCCATCTGTTTCCGTTGTGGTGAGTCTGGACATTACAGGAACAACTGTTAAAACCCGCCGAAAATATTCTGTTCTCGTCGCCAGGAGGAAGGAGTATTTTCCCGAGACTGTTCCTGCAGGAGGCAGGAAAACTAAAACGAAGCTGTACCGAGGAGAGGCCGACACAGCTTCCGCAAATCTTTGCCTCTCATACCGAACCGCCAGCAGAAACGAACGACCCCCGACCGCACATAGACGTCAAAATAGAAAATCATATGTTTAGAGCATTATTGGATACCGGAGCAGCAAAGTCGTATATTGGTGATCAAGTAGCTAAGACTTTTTCCCAAAGAAAGCAAACTACCTCCCGTCAAGCTACGAAGGCCCGTTTAGCTAATGGAAATGTAGTCTCCATCACCGACATATATGAGCTGAAATGGGAAATCAATGACGTCACAATGGAGGGTTCGTTGAAGCATTTCCCTGGGCTGATAACCGACATTGTATTAGGACATGATGTCCTCCGAAAGTATAATTTCCGGCTGGAGTTAGGAACCGGAGAAATAAACGTGAAAGATAAACTCGTGAGGCGTTCACAATTGGCCAGTCCTGTTGGAATATTGGAGGCCGTGAACCCGCCTATGAAAGAAGTCAATTCTGCTGTACCGATAATATGTAGAGAAGAAACCACCCACCGTCTTAGGAAAGACCGCCGTTCTGTAAATCTGTCTTGTTCCGAAGTCTCTGCGCCTTCCCTGGAGTTAGGGGTTGACAAGGAGCAATCTATTTCCAAAGTCTCTGCGACTTCCCCGGTGTTGTTAGGGGTTGATAAGGAGCGATCTGTTTCCGAAGTCTCTGCGTCTTCCCTGGTGTTAGGGGTCGACAAGGAGCAACCTGTTTCCGAAGTCTCTGCGTCTTCCCTGGAGTTAGGGGTTGACAAGGAGCAATCTATTTCCTAAGTCTCTGCGTCTTCTCTGGTTGTAGGGATTGACAAGGAGCAACCTGTTTCCGAAGTCTCTTCGTCCTCCCTGGTGTTAGGGGTTGACAAGGAGCAATCTGTTACCGAAGTCTGTTCATTGTTTCTAGTAGAGCTGGGAGATAGTAATGCAGCCCCGAGAAGTATCCGAGAACTGAGAAGATTCTTGGGAGTAGCATCCTGGTATAGGAGGTTTGTACCATCGTTTTCAAAAAAGGTAGCTCCGTTAACGAAATTACTCCTCAAATCTCAGCGATGGAAGTGGGCCGAGGAACAAGAAGCCGCGTTCGCTAGAATCAAAACCTGTCTGTCGGAAGCACCCGTTTTGAGCTGTCCTGATTTCTCCGTACCGTTCACTCTGCAGACCGATGCCTCCGAATATGGTTTGGGAATAGCCCTTACCCAGCAGAAGGAGGGTCATGAACACGTGGTAGCGTATGCAAGTCGCACCCTGAGTCCTACCGAGAAAAATTACTCCGTAACCGAAAAAGAATGTCTTGCCATTGTTTGGGGGATTGAAAAGATGCGTCCTTATTTAGAGGGCTACCATTTCACGGTTGTTACCGATCATCAATCTCTTAGATAGCTGCATTCCATATCTAGTCCGTCCGGACGTTTAGCAAGGTGGAGTATTTTTCTACAACAGTATGATTTCGAGATACAGTACCGTAAAGGTGCTCTAAATCGTGTGGCCGACGCTTTGTCAAGAAACCCGCTACCAATGACCGCCAAGACCGACTCACCGTCCGTAATCTGGTTGACCGATGTAACCGCCGAATGTTCGTGGTACCGGAACAGGAAGGAAGAGGTCCTGAAGGATCCAGAGAAGTTTCCGGACTACTGCATTAAAGAAGACCGTCTATACCGTCATTTCTGGGTCATAAACGATTTCAGAGAGCCAGAAATGTCCGACCCTTGGAAACTGTGCATAGCAAAGCCCAACCGAACCCGAATCCTGCAAGAAAACCATGATGCTCTAAACGCTGGACACCTAGGAATTGCTAAAACCATCACCCGGATTTCAAAATTGTACTATTGGCCAGGAATGTTCAGAGATATCACCAAATACGTGAGGAGATGTCTGCAATGTCAAAAGTACAAACCGTCGCAACAAAAGCTCCCAGGGAAGATGCAACCGTCATCGAATCGGCAACCATGGCAAACCGTTAGTTCCGATATAATTGGACCGTTACCCAGAAGTAAGAAAGGGAACTGTTACATCATTATGTTCCAAGACGGATTCACTAAATGGGTACAGTGTAAACCGTTAAGGAATGCTACTGCCAGTAGCATAAGTACTGCCTTTTACGAGGAAATATTGACGATATTTGGATGTCCCCGTACCGTACTGACCGACAATGGAACTCAGTATGACAGCAAGTTGTTCAAGGATATGCTGAGTGGGTTAGGAATTAGACACCGTTTCACTCCGCCGTATACACCGCAAGCAAATCCAGTAGAACGAGCCAACCGCACCCTGAAGACAATGATTGCGCAATACTGCGGAGCGGATCACCGAGACTGGGATGTAAGGTTGCCGGACTTGAAGTTTGCAATGAATAATTCAAGACACGACTCGACTGGATTCACACCCGCCTTCCTAAATTTTGGGAGAGAACCCGAGACACCAAAATCCTTCAGAAGAGAGGCTGAAAAGGACACCGAGAAAAGTCCGGAAGAAGACGCCGGATTGGATGACCATACCGAAGAGGACCCGAAGCCGCATCTCTTGCGAGTAGATAAACTGCAAGAATACTTCGATCTCGTCCGTCTGAACCTGTCCCGAGCGTTTACCAGTCAAAGCCGTAACTATAATCTACGCCGTAGAGACGTCAAACGTCACGTGTAACGGCGAACGTTACGTACTACGCCAAACGTCACGTGTCACGTCAAACGTCACGTGTAACGGCGAACAGGCGCGTGAGTCTTTGGGAGGTTTTTTTGAAAAATATATATGTTGTTAATAATGTGTTTGGGGATTAGTTTTTTAAGGATACCAGAAGGGTGAAGATCATGTTAATAATTATATTAGCAGCAGCGCTCTGCCCAGCGCTATGTGTTGTCGACCAACAGTACGCTATGAAGTATTTACAACGTTTCGGGTACACAAATGAAAATGATTTGACTAAACTTGAGGATTATTTGTTGAGTTTTCAAGAAAGATATAATATCCCTGCAACGGGAGAATTAGATGAAAAAACAATTCAACTTCTAAATAGACCAAGATGTGCTGTAAGTGAAGCAGCTTCCGACGATGAGGATGATCATTCTTTTAGAGTTAAATCAAAATGGTCAAAATTTGATTTGAAATGGTATTTCCCCCAGGCAACTCCAGAATATCTTAATGTAACCAAAAAGGCTTTCGAAGTATGGAGTAACAGTTCAAAGTTTAAATTTGAATTAATACACAAAACACGGCCTTATGCTCCCGATATAACTATTACAGTTGTACGAGGAAAGCACTATTTTCGAGCAGATTGCCAAGGTAGAGATGAGTGCTCCAGTACATTTAATGGTCCCGGAAAGGTGTTGGCACATGCTTATTTCCCAAAAGGCAACAGCTGTATAGAGCTTCATATTGATGCTGATGAGAAGTGGGATTTAAGTTTGGATGGATCAAGTTCAGAAGATCAGACTAGTCTACTTATGGTATTAATTCATGAAATTGGGCATATCCTAGGAATTGCTCACAGTGATATTGAGGCAGCAATAATGTATCCATGGTATCAATTCAACATTGCTCCTAAATTGGATGAGGATGATAAAATGGCCCTTGAAGCTCTTTATGGACCAATCAATACATATGTAAATAATCCTTTCAAACCCACGTCTCGTTCAGCGCTGCCACCACCACCACCACCGACTACAAAGACACTTGGTCATAGACATCAACCAAATGAACCGGATAAAAATTTATGCGACATAACACCGGAGTATATGTTCATTGCCACGGCTGGTGAATTTGAAAATTACCATTTATATATTATTAATGAAAATTCCCTATGGAAAATTGATTTGAACTCGAAACTTATTCCCTCACAACCAGAAATACTCGATGATTATTTACCTGAAGAAGTGGGCTCCGTAATTCAGATTTTTCAAAGTTCTTCAGATAATTTAATAGCAGTCAATGACCGCAAATACTATGTAGCAGATTTTCCCGCTCTACAAATACTTGAGGAAAATAATTTAATTATACCTAAAAATTCCCAAATAAACACAATGTTTCAAAGCAATCATGGGAGAATATATGTATTTTATAATAACAGTAATTTTATATTGAATTTGACAAGAACTTGAAAACTGTCCAGAATAGAGGACAAATAAAAGATATTTTCCCTGGACTACCCACAGTTGTTACAGGAGCATTCCAGTACATTGACGGACACATGTACTTTTTCAAAAACACCACATACTACAAATATAATGAGTTTACCAAAAAACTTGTTGCAGCCGGAACCTTTAATTGGAACCTATTTGATATCCCATGTCCTAATGGAGACCTTTTAAATCATCTCAAGACTTTATTAACAAAAATAATTTCTTTTTATCAATAATGTATGTTTTTTAAAAATAAACTTTGCAAATAAATAAATTGTTTTTCTGAAATTCCTACGAATGTTGCATATAAGAAATTTTTATCTACAATACCCTTTGTAACAGGAAGTTACAATCTAACGCAAAAATGGGAAAAACAACGCACACGAAGCTACAGCCTTGAGATAAGAAGTTTTTATCTACAATACCCGTTGTAAATAGGAAGTTACAATCTAAAATTCAGACACAAAAAGGAAACTTATAATCTTAAGGTAAGAAGATATAACAGGAAATCACACCGCAATCACACATAAATAAGCAAACGCAAGCCGGGAGAGAGTAGTTTTTGCTGAGAAGCCGCGCCAACCGAAAATTTCAACGGAGAGTTTTGCTGAGAAGTCAACGCAAGCCGAAAAGTTTAGCTGAGAAGCCAACCAAAAGTGTGTGTTTTTGACGAAAAAAAACAAACAAAGGTGAGTTTTTAACTTTAAGCAGTAATTGTTTCCGCGTCTTCAATTATAGGCAAATTTTGATTTCATTTTCTTTGTAGTTTTTTTGCTGAGAAGCGCTCACGAGCCAAGTTGCTGAGAACCAATTTTTTATCAAAAAAAAACGAAAAAGGTGAGTTTTTTTCCAATTAACAACTTAAGCAGTAATTGTTTCCGCGTTTTCAATTATCGTCAAATTTTATATGATTTCATTTTTTATAGATGGACCTGACTAAACTTAATGCTGTGTCTCTTATAGAAAAAAAACCACTTGTGAATCTGACTGATCTACCTAAGGATACACCATTCCAAATAACAGCAGGACAAATCGTGAAGACGAAATTTGGGGAGGCAGTGCTGCTCCAACTCGAAGATAGAGCGGTATTCCTACCCCAAAGGGTGACCGAAGCATACCGGCCGCACGTAGCGGAGTTCAGCAGCCTAAAATACAGCATCACATACAGAGGACAAATCGATGTTGGGAAGCCCAATCCGCTAACATCTTTCGAAATTAAGAAAAATTAAAAAGGGTAAGCGATATTTTTTTCGATTTATATATTTACCGCTCCAATGAAGTCTGTTAACACTTTAATTGAACAATCCGACCGTTTATTACTTTCAATGAAAAAATTGAGAAAAATACTTTTTGATAAATTTACCAGTAGGGACGCTGAGATTTGGCTAAAACGAATGCATAGACAAATAAAATTATGTAATGCGGCAATTCGTAGAAAGTTACCTAATAAATTATCTATGGGAACTTTAAGAAAATTAGAAACTTACGTGGGACACTTTAAACATTTTAGGAAATTAATTTTAAATAGACATGTAGGGTCAGGTTTAAATTCCAAATTACAGAGTAGAGTTAAATGGGTGAATGTAGAATCGAGTTTTAAGAGTAGGATTAAGACGGGGGCTATAGTCAATTTACTTCATAAAGACTTGAACCGATTTTTAGGAGATTGCGTAGTTATTTTACAAAATAAAATTAGGAAACTTTTGACAGAACACTCTGCATTGAAAGTGAATACGACATTTTGTGGGGAATTTTTAAAAAAATCCGGTGAAAATGAAATGTCAGACATAAAGTACTTCGATACCAAAAACGATGTAATTGATAAATCCACTGATGTATTAGAGTGGTTTAAAGACCACATCAAAGATAAACTATTGAATAAATTATCGGAATTTTCGGAAAAAGAGTCGGGTAGCGCATTATTTAAAATTATATCATTAGCAGTAAATATAAATAAATTTGAAATTGGAAACGGCTCTTCTTACATTAAACTTCCAGAACAAATTTTGAAGAAAAACAGTTGTATAAATATTAAAAATACCGATCAATTTTGCTTTTACTGGTCCATTGTTAGTGCCCTTTATCCTGCACATGCGAATGTGAACCAGACCGGCTCCTATCCATATTATAGTACAGTTTTGAAAACAGAGGATTTAGATTGTCCAATGGAATTATCAAAAATAACCAAATTTGAAAAACTTAATGACATTTCTGTAAACGTTTACGCTTTAGAACTTATTGAAATGGAAAAGAAATCATTTTATGTAGTAGTACCAGCTAGATTGACAAAAAATAAGTTGAATAAACATGTAAATTTACTTTTAATTCAAAACAAATATCATCCAAAATTGAATGATTATGATGCACCACCTGTAGATGATAATAACGAAAAAAATGAATTTCATTACTGCTGGATTAAAAATGTATCAAGACTAGTTTCCTCACAGTTAAACAAACATGATGGCAGAAAATTTATTTGTGATAGATGTCTGAATTATTTTCAAATAAAAGATAAATTAACTGAACATGAAAAATTGTGCAGTAAATTGAATAAATATAAAATGAGTGTACCTAAATATAGCCATGTAGAATTTAAAAATTTCACATATCAACAAACGGCCCCGTTTTCGTTTATGCTGATTTTGAGTGTCAATTGGAAAAATTTACTGACCCTTGTTGCTGCCAATCTGCAACAAATAAATATCAGAAACATGTTCCATACAGTGCTGGCTACTATGTAAAGTGTTCTTACGACAATAGTCTTTCTTATTTCGATAGCTATCGCGGTGCGGATTGCATGGATTGGTTTGCAAATAAAATGTCAGACGTTGCCAAATTTGTTCATTCAAAAATTTAAACAATCGTTCCTATCATTGAAGACCAATGTACAGCAGCAGCAGAAAAAGCTTGCCATATATGTAATAAACAATTTGCAATTAAAGACGTGATTGTCAGAGATCACGATCATTTTTCAGGGGATTTTAGGGGATTTGCACATCAAGCATGCAATTTAAATTTCAAAAAATTATTCGTTATACCAGTCATATTCCATAACTTAAGTGGATATGACAGCCATTTTTTGATTCCAAATTTATGTAAGAAAGGCCAATTGAGCGTACTTCCAATCAACAAAGATAAATACATCTCCTTCACTCTACATTCAGATGAAAATAATATTAAATTGCGGTTTATAGACTCTTTACGATTCTTGGGAGCTTCTCTCGACGAATTAGCATCAATTTTAGATCAGTCGGAGAAGAAAATTTTAAAGCAAGAGTTCCAAAATTTAGATAATGCCAAATTTAATTTATTGACGGGTAAAGGGGTTTTTTGTTATGAATATATTGATTGTTTGGACAAACTAAATGAAACTTCTCTACCTCCAATTAAGCATTTTTACAGTAAACTTACCGATGAAAATATAGATGATAAAAAGTATGCTCATGCCCAAGCAGTTTGGCAAAATTTTGGTATTAAAACGTTGGGGGAATATGCAGACTTGTATTTAAAAACAGATATTTTACTTCTTGCGGATGTGTTCGAGCAGTTTCGCAAAAAATGTTTTTCCATATACGGTCTAGACCCTGCATGGTACTACACTATGCCCGGTTATACGTGGGATTGCATGCTCAAATACTCCCGATGTAAATTGGAGATACTTAAGGATCTGGACATGGTGCTGTTTTTGAAAAACGCCATAAGAGGAGGAACTTCTGTTTGCAGCAACCGATTTTCAAAAGCTAACAATAAATACATGTCAGAATATGATCCCACAAAACCCTCGACGTACCTCATGCATTTTGACATAAACAATTTATATGGCAAAGCTATGAGTGAACTACTACCCTACGAGAAGTTTGAATGGGTAAAAGATTTTACAAATTTTGACGTAATGTCAATACCCGACGAATCTGAAGAAGGGTACGTTCTTCAGGTTGATTTATCATATCCGCAAGAACTGCACGACAAACACAAGGACTTTCCATTTGCATCTGAACACAGCGTACCCCCTGGGGGAGCTAAATTACCGAAATTAATGACAACTCTAACAGATAAAAAAGAATATGCAGTACACTACAGAAACTTGAAACAAATGTTGGCCAATGGTTTAATTTTAACTAAAATACATAAAATTTTGAAGTTTCGCCAGGCAGCTTGGCTGAAGCCCTACATCGAGCTGAATACGCGATTGAGGACTTCAGCCAATAATGACTTTGAAAAGGACCTTTTCAAGTTTGATGAATAACGCTGTGTTTGGTAAAACAATGGAAAATATACGCAAACACCGCGTAGTTAAGTTAGTAAAATCATGGGGGGGGCGGTTATGGGGCTAAACATTTAATTTCAAGTTTTCGATTTCATAGCCGCACAATTTTGGAGGAAAATTTGGTGGTTATCGAGCTAAAAAAGTCAGAAATTATTTTTAATAAACCCTTGTACCTAGGACAGGCAATACTAGATTTATCTAAAATTTTTATGTACAATTTTCATTATAATTACATGTTACCAAAAATGGGTCCAGATCGTTGTAAGATAATGTATATGGACACAGATAGTTTTATCCTCGAATTGCAATGTAATGATGCTTATGAGGAGGTGATGAAGACATATTTATCTCAATTTGATACATCTGATTTTAGTGATGATAATCCATACGGAATTCCTAAAGTTAATAAAAAAGTTTTAGGTTTAATGAAAGACGAAAATAATGGAAAAATTATGACTCATTTCGTAGGGCTTCGCTCTAAAATGTATAGTTACAAGGTTCAGGGTGGTAAAGTTGTTAAGAAGTCCAAAGGCGTTAAATATAATGTTGTTAAAAATAACAATACGTTTGATGACTATGTGAAATGTTTGAGACAATGGGAAAATAAAATAACCACACAACGCTGCATTAGGTCATTTGGACATAATGTCTATAGTGTAGAGCAATCAAAAATCGGTTTGAGTCCTTATGATGATAAACGCTATTTAATACCAAATACTTTCGATACGCTACCTTGGGGGCATTATAAAATTTAATTTTTTGTAGATGGCGCAGCAGCAGCCTCGCCAATTACGCCGATTATGCATAAAAGCAATTTGTGAAAATATTAATATATTAGCTAATTTTATTAATGAGTCACCGTTACCATGGTCAATGACATGTAATATTGCAAAAAGATTCTCATACTGGAAATGGAAATCAGTAAATGTTCTAGCTCAAAATCAGCCTTACCCTTATCCTTTGGAGTGTATCGATTGTAGTAGATATATATCGATACCTAGAAGAAATACTGTGTTGTCACTAAAAAATTGGGAACATGATCACGATGAGGCTGAATATTGTCTATGGGTTTCATATTATAAAATCTTCAATTATAAAATTAACGTTTGCAAGCATTGTTTTGAAATTTTATTAGAAGCTCACAAGAGCAAAGATAAATCATTATTAGCGGGATTTGATAATTTTCATGAAACAACAGATAAAGATTCTCTTCTCACAGATAAATATCAAGCTCATTTTTATTGGTGCCAAAGTTGCTATCATGAAGTGTTGTTTACAGTTAAAAGCAGCGAATCATGTGTAAATGCACTACATACGTACCCCCCTAAAAGTTACAGATTTATAGATTCTGAGGATAGTGATACTGAACATGATAAATATCCAGGATGCAAAATTTTTCTTTCAAGTGATTCCCCCCACATTTAACAAACTTCCGAGAGCGGTAATATATAATTGACTAAAATATGACTTACCTGTATTTTTGTATATTGCTTGTATTTCTTTTTTAAAATAAATTTTTTTTTTGTAATTCGCTTTTGTAGCTTTAAATGTATTTCTTTTTGAAATAAAAAACATTATTTTGAATAGTTGTTTTTTTTTTTCGTCGTCGGTTGGGGGAAGAAAAACACAAACACATCTATATAACTATTTATTCAAATCATTGATGACTTTGAGTTTATAAAAGTATACAAATTCTCTAAGAGCGTTGTTTAACATATCGTTTGGTGTTATGGAACAAAATGCATATAAAATTTGTAGAGAACTTAAATTTTCGGGGGTGATATTTTTACAGAAATCCAAAACATTATAATAATATTGACAAAAATCCAAATTTTCCAACACCGATATACGTTGTATAATCAAATTATTTACTTCTAAAATTTGCGATACTTCTTCTTCATCCATGTAATACTCAACGTCATGTTTTCTAACAAAAATTACCTTACAATCATCGTAATTTAATGGGGTAATGGTGCAGTAGTCTCCACATGGAATCGAATCAGGTTTGAACTCGTCTCCGGTATGAAAGAAATTCATCTGTTGCGTCATTATTGAAATAAAGTTCTGCCATTCGTAAGTGCTGAAAGATATTTTGCTGAACTTGAGCTGCTGAGATAGAATAACAGCAGGCGTAAATTATCTTGCCGGACTAATTCCGCATTTTACTTCATAACCGGAAATTGAATATTGTGTTGAAAGCAGGTAGACATTTTCAGACTTTGCAGCAAACTCATAGTTTTTCAAAATTCTATCCAGCTCTACAGTATAGTTATTATCACTACTACTACTACTGTCGTCACCACCACTACTGACACCTTGATAACTCATGTTGCTAACTGAGTTTGAGATCTGAAGCGCCTCCAATTTATAGCGTGTGTGTGTGGCCTTTTACGTCATAAAACATCAACTCCATTAATCCAGCTGTTATGTTTTTTGTCTAAGCCTAACCATTTCACGAACAATTTCTTGCCTTTACGTCTAAGAACTTTTTCCACCAAGTAAACGTCCGGATTCGATGTTTTCTGTAGTTCTTCGTCATAGAAGCAGCCGCTGATTGGTGTCCCTTGCATGTCAGAAGATATACTGAGCCGGTTCTAGGACAGTTTGGTAACCTGTCCATCCGGTTCTCCAAACTCGATGGTCATGTATCCGAAGAAGTGGTGGACAATGACCAGAGGGGTTGTACAAGAAGTGGTCGACAATGACCAGAGGGTGTACAAGAATTGAGAAAGAAGAAGAGATCAAGAGATAAGCGATAAGTTTTGCAATTATACAGGGGAGTATTGAAAGTGTGGTCTGAAGAGATCGTCAATGACCAGAGGGGTTGTACAAGAAGTGATCGACAATGACCAGAGGGTGTACAAGAATTGAGAAAGAAGAAGAGATCAAGAGATAAGCGGTTTTACAATTATACTGCATTGAAAGTGTGATCTGAAGAGATGAGCAGAAGGGTAAGAAGTGGTCGACAATGACCAGAGGGTGAGAAAGAAGAAGAACCGGTTTTACAAATATACAAGGAGTAGCTAAAGTATCATCCGAAGAAGTCGACAATGACCAGAAGGTCAGAAGAAGAGATCAAGAGATAACCGGTTTTACAAGGATTATCGAAAGTATCGTCCGAAGAAGAAGTCGACAATGACCAGAAGGTCAGTCCGAAGAAGTCGACAATGACCAGAAGGTGTGACCTCATCCTTAGAAATTTACCAGAAGTTTTTAAAAAATTTTTTAGAATCTGTGGGTATTTGAACCCGGGACTTTTATTTCCAAGTCCGGCATACATTCCACTGTGCTACCAAAGCATCTTATATGACACGTCTAAGATATGTAAGACAAGAAGCGAAACATGTGTGTTGTGTTGTCTACCCAAGCGGTGTTATGAGTAGAGACGAGCCTCGCCTAGCCTCAATATTAAAAAACTTTGACATTTTAAAAAGCATTTTATTAACTTTTACAATTATTTAATTATTCCAAAAAAAAAAAAATAGAATGATTTCAATAAAATAGTCTACATACACTTTATTTTATTATATGCTCTTCTCGCAATTCTTCAATGATTGAATTTATTTCATTGACATGACCAGTATGTCCAGCAGCTTGTGATGCAACCAATAGTCGCAATCTGTCCACTAGTTCATTAATGTCATTCCAATGAATGTAATCCATATTATTACTATTTACTTCCATCAAAAGACCTTTTTCTTCAGTGATAGGTGCAATAATTTTTTTATATTTTTCGAGTTTACTACCATCGATTTGTTTATCGGGTTTATAATGTCTTCTATGAGCATTTGTTTTCACAACAATTTTTTTGTAATTATTTTCATCTTCGGCTGTGAAATTATCAGGATATTTCTTGAACAATAATTCATACAAACCAGGAGTTCCCTTGTATCTTTTATTTCCCAAGATTATGTCAGCACCATCTATATTGATTTCAGAATCACCAATAAAAAATTTTTCATTAGTATCATCAAACCTTATTCCATATTTGTGGTCAAATTCCTTATTTTGATTGTCACTTATCATAGTACTGATGTATTTTCTCGATAGCGTATCATATTGTTCTAAATAGTCTAGAACTGATTGTCTTGCAATGTCAGTAAATCGATCACCACTTGCTGTAGGTAAATCAATTTGTTGTTGTTGTTGGTTATTCTCATTATCATCATTTTGAACTTGTTGATTTATATCGTCCAAGTGAATATTTTCAATTATGGCTTTTTCAAGTCACTTGTATCATTATAGTCGTTTTCTTCTTCTTCTGGCATAACTTGCGACATAGTATTTGCATCAGTAGACGTTTGATTGTTTTTTTGAGAACTATCTAATTTGTTTTCAATATTTTTCAAATATTTGGCAATGGGATTAAACATATCTTCCTGAACGACTTCACCTCGTTTCAATTGTTTTAATTTATTTTTTATTATGTTACGCTTTATTATAAGACGTCTTTTTAAATCTTTATTAACCATTATTTGCAAGAAAACGGAAAATATTTAAAAAATATTGATCAGGTCTAGAACAGGTATTGATCAGGTCTAGATCAGGTATTGAACAGGTATTGATCGGGTATTGATCAGGTCTGAACAGGTATTGATCAGGTCTGAACAGGTTTGAACAGGTCTGAACAGGTTTTAAGTAAGTTACAACTGACTGGAATAAAACTACAAAGTTTCTTTTATACATTTTATTGAAACAAAAAAATCTTATACAAGTGAGTATAATTTTAAGGTTCTGGAACGTATTCTACCAATTCCGTATTCACTGTGTTGTTGGTTGGATGGAATATAAGTTGCATTTAGTTGATGTTGTGGTTTGATGGTTCCATTTTTATAAAGGTATTCGATTCCATTGATGTCATCATAACTAGGTTCATAACCCAATTTATCCATGTAATATTTATTCATTACTGAGTTATAATTATTATTGTCAAGTAATCCTAGAAAATGTCCTATCTGATGAACAATAACCAACTTTAGATTATAATCATTTGAGGTGAAATTTTTTATATTCATATCCCATACAATATTTTTCATTATGTGTATTTCACCACATTGTATGTGATTCAATATTCTTGATCTGGGTACTATTGTATGCGCAACTTCATTGAATCATTTTGAATATCGAAAAAGAGTTTACATTCATAATCAGGTAGACACGTACCACTTAAACGATGTGCATGTGTGTCAAAAACAAAGGTGAGCATCGGTGTCTTCGTATAACAATCAATTTCACAAAACTCGATACCAGTAATATTGCTCCAACTATCAGTAGCGGCATGAATCACTTCCATTTTAGCTGGACTAGCATTCATTGCACACCAAGTTATCACTTGTTTTCTAAATGGTTTTCTATATACATTGTAAAAAAGACCCTCACTCACCAACAACACAAGAAAATAAATTGAGTGTAACATATACATGGTTATGGATTGAATGAATGACTGACGCTCATCAGCTTATATATTATAAAATATGCATATTCAGCAATATTTGGAGGTTATTTTTAAAACATTTTCACTACATTTGTTAAAGGATTATAATTCACTATACGATCATGAATAATGACGCAATAAGCACATGTATTTGTTGGTATATTCTTACTTGTTTCAAATTCTAATCTGATATCCACACTACCAGATTTTAATGATTCATTTTGTCTGCTACAATCAATAGAAAAAATTGTTGCAAGTTCCTTGAATTTCAACATATTAAGACACGGATCACCAGCATACTTGTTATAATATGATTCTTGAAATTGTGCATACATTTCATATAATACAGCGTAGTAGTTTTTATCAAAATTTAAATTCAAATTATCGTAGGGATACATTTCTGAATTTAGGTATAATTTCATGTTTGTAACATTACAATGGTCAAATCGGCTCAAATTCTTCACAATATCATTTTTTTTGTTAGATTGAAATCCAACTAAAACATAACGGGGTTTTTCCAACAGACTGGTTGTTTCAATATTCCAGTTATATCTCATTGTTTGTGGTATCAAAGGTAATTCATGACACTCCCAACTGCGAAATGCAAGTTCCAAGTTCTTTCCATTTTCAATGAATTTAAGTAAACGTAATTTTTCACTATCTGATACTTGAATGTGTGGTATTTTCCAAACAATTTTTGTTAAATTAACTTTAACTTTTTCTCCTGCCTTTGTAGAAACCACAGCATTAACATCACTTGACGCTCTAATTAGAACAAGCTCTTGACGTATATTGATGATTATTTTTGTGAAATCTTCGAAAAATCCCAATAAAAGTTTTAAAGGCAAACAAACATTGAAATTTCCATCACTATCAATAATTTGTGGTGTTGTAATAGGACTCCAACCTACACTATTGTATCTATTGCAATCCCTATCTGATAATGAAACATAACCCTTAATAGTACTTGTTATACCTGGATTGCGAACTCTGTCAATAACACATCCCCCAATTTCATAACGAATTTCATCAAACAAATAGGAAATTCCATTATTGATAAAGTTTAAGGTGGCACTTTCTTTTCCATCTCCGTCAGTTACACGACCTTCAATGTATAAAAAACTTTCTGATGGTAAAGTGTAAAGATCTTGAGTTTGAATAGGAATACGTATTTCATCGGAATTGTTGAATGTTGTATTTGCATATGGAATGTGGCTATGCATTTCACGATTTATAACTGAATTGTCTTCCAGAACCTGATCTCCAATATTTAAAATATTAAAACTCATCTTCAGTATGTTTGCTACCACAATTGAAATTTAGTAAAAAATTTACTCCTGTTCTAAAAACAACTTTTATATTACACCAATATCTTCTTATTCTAGAGGCACCACGTCGTCGTCGTCGTTTCGTGATGATTATAGTAATTTAAATCCCAGAGATATTAAAAATAACTTGTTTTCCGGTGTCAACTCTTGCAAATTTTTCTTTGCACTAAAAGCTGTGTTTGCTTGTTGAGTATTTATACTTATTCGAGGAGTACTATTGTAGATAAAAACCATAACTAATATTTTCTCAAGTGTAATCTTACCGTGACAACTTCTTTGTTAAAATTAACTGGATTTCCATCTTGATCAACTATTTTAAGGTAAATCTCATCGATATATCTACTGATTACTGGTAGATAGATAACATTTTTTGGGATTTCAACAATTTTGTAGCCTGGTGGTACATTTGGATAGAACATGTGTATAATGTGTACCTGATTGTCGTTACTGTATGAATTCATCACCAAGTTACATTCAATACAAATTGAATTTACTTTCGTAATGTTTACAGGATAGTCTCCAATGTGTCTCTTATATGCTTTCAATTTTTGTTTTTTGAAACCCAATAACTGACCTATGGTATTGGGCATCTCAAAATTTATTGCTCTATTGCTCTTAACCTCACACTTGAGTGTATTATTATTTACTTCCATTATTAGCACAGTAGGATCATCGGATTTCTTAACGTTCCTTTTTTGTATGGTACTTTCTTCCATAAATTTACGTCGATCACTAGTTGTTGCTGTTGTGCCTTTAGTTATAACATTTTGCTCTACCCTTTCTTGCATATGTTTATCACCGTCAGATTTCATCTCGAGTTCAACAATTCTTGCATTGATATATCGGTTGAGGTCGTTAACTTCGTATGAACCACTGGGTATTTCGATATTGTAACCATTTATGTGAAAATTATTGTTGGTTTCGTCTACATTAGGAATTGTATTGTATGTCATAAAATCAATCAAACCTATAACATACTGCTCATTTTCATCCAATATAAGTGGAGGATAGATTTTAGTTGATAATAAGGAATTTCTACCAGATAATACAAATGTATACGACATTATCACTATGAAAAGGTTATAAATTGAATGAAAGAATACATCTTTAAACAATTTTATTTATTTAAAAAATTTAAACACAAGTGACCACAATTATAACTATTATTATTTTGATAAATTTCATGATTATATAATATTTGACATGATCCACTTGAATGAAAGTATGACAAAGCTTCCAGTGGAGGTCTTAAATTACCATAACTATCAAAGTAAACTAGTTGAGATCCAGTTTTCTTATAAGCTGTCCAGTGCGTTCCCGAACCATTCTTATCATCCAAATTAATGATTCCACTTTCATTAATTCTTATTTTTTTGGGTAGAGCATCTCTCATGAAAACTCCACGAAAATATGGAATTTTTAAATGTTTAGCATACTTAACTAATTCTATATTTGTTAGTGCACGTTGTGGTAATTTGAGGTTATTCATAAAAAAAGACCCAAACCATTTTTGTAAGGTTTCAAATATAATCCTTTACCCATTGCTATAGATTCCATTTGTTTGTTGTGTCGCTGTTTTTCAAACAATTGATCTTTTGCTGATTTTGCATCATTGACAGCTTTTGCGATAGCTGCTGCTCCCCCACCCAGTGTACCAAGAGTACTTAGAGCAGCAAAAATTGGTATCAAAGGTAATATGCCTCCGGTTTTTGGAACTGGTATGATACGAGGTTTGGAAACTACCTTACTCTTTTTACTAGTCTTTGCCACTTTTACTGCCATACTGATTGCTTCCCCCATTGTTTTTGGTTTGTTTTGTAGGAGATATTTTTTTATTTTTTGAATTATTTTTTGTAGACTCATAGGATTTTTCTTATTGACTTTTCCTTTTACCCTCCTTCAACCTTTCTCTGCTTTCGTTTCGTTGATGCCATTTTGTTGATCTCTAACAACAAACTAATACTGAAGACACTATTGTGCTGATATTTAACAACTAAAAAATATTAATTTGAACACACGCTATTGGTTTATATACTAAAATATTTTTTGTTTCTTAATAACATCATCATCATCATCATCATCATCATCATCATCACTGTCATCATTAAATTTTCGTTTTTTACGCAGTTCATTTGAAGTATTTACTAAAAGTTGTTCTTCAATTTCACGTTTTCTTTTTGTATTTGACACACCATTATCATCATCATCATCATAAAAATTAAGTTTTCTTTTGGTTCGTTTTTTCGGCTTAGCTCCCGATTTTGGAGTATTTACTAAAAGTTGTTCTTCAATATTTCGTTTCCTTTTTGTATTTGACACACCATCATCATCAAAATTAAGTTTTCTTTTGGTTCGTTTTTTTGATTCTAAGTCATTCGTGGAAGTTTTGTTCATTGGATAATCGTCTGCAATATCAACATCCATGTTTTTTATTTTTTTATAGTTTTTTAGAATGTTGGACACTTTTTGATGTTTTCTTATGCGATTCATGGTTGGAATGGTTCCTTTAAGAATCATTGTGCATTTATTCATACCATCTGTAACTTTTTCTAAACACTTACTGATCTTGTTTATTTCTTTGACACAGTTGTTTATTGTCAACTTATAATTATTAAATTTTAAACCCATACCCAATTTTACTTTTGCCTTCATAGCACCAGCGACACCAAGAGCAGCCAGCTTCTCGGAAAATGCACTGTTTTTTGATCGAAATTGATTTAGCGCTTTTTCAGCTAAAATCTTGTCTGCTGCGTGTCGTTGTTGTAGGTTGCTATTTTGTGAATAAGCAATATCATGTTCCCGACATGCTTCATCTAATCCATTGATTCCTCTATCCCCTCTTGATAATCGTTTATTTAACTTTGTTCCCGGACCACAGAATTTATAACCCGGTATATGCATTTCAAATGGTAATCTATTAATTGCACTATTCAACATAATGACCACCCAAAGTTCAACTACAAAATGAATAACAAACTCAAAAGTAACAAACATTTATTGATACATTTTTTTTTCTCAATTATTTACCATAAATCTCAAATCCCTTATCCTAGGATTACACTGGTGAACAGCAATGTCTTCACCTCTTCTTGTTTTTTCTGCACAGCTTGGGCACCCAAATTTTACTGCGGTTTGGTCCTCTATTTCTCGAATTGTTGTAAAAAAAAACATAAGTGACATATAAGTTTGATCCATTTTTTTTCCTGCAGCTTACGGAGTACTTGTCTTATTGACTTTAACAGCAAAATGATAACTTGAAATGTTTTTATCGCCCCCTTCCTTTCTGTAAACTTCTTTTAGTTCACAATTTAAACACTTTGAATTAGGTTCTTCATTATCCCCACCACATATTATACATTTATATTGAACTCGTACTGGCATAGCAGCAGCAGCAATGTGATTTGGCAGGTTCACATTTTTCTTTTAAATAGTTGTTGCGTGGCCTCGAAAAGGTCACACGATAACCCTTATAACAACTTTTGATGTTGAAAATAATATATTTGAAGAGTTAAAAAAAATGTTCCAATAAATAAAACTAAAAAATATATACCAAAAAAGTTTTTTAATATTTTTCTAATTGACTACAAATCGGGAAACCAAATTTATCTATATCACCTTCCTTGTCGTCGTCGTCGTCATCAATATTTATTTCCTCTTTTTTTTTCTTCTGCTGATGCTCCTCCTGCTCCTCTTCAACCTCCTCCACAGTCGGTCCGTCCAAATAAAACTTTCTTTTACTTGAACAGGAGGGTGCCTGGATTCTATTTTTCTCAAGGTCCTCTTGGTCTTCGTCCAATAAATTATATTTATATCTCTTGATTATATTCTCCAGAATTTTAAATTCTTCTTTACTTTCCAGTTTGGACCTCAAGTACCTTAGGGGCAAATTTCCAAATTTTCTTTTCAGCGTACTCGTCTTAGGGGAATATGACAATGATATAAACACCTTGTCCCCTTTTGACTCCATTTTTTTCACACCATATCTGTTATGAGGAAAAGTAAATGTTTAAAATTTGAAGAATACCAAAAAAAAATACTTACTGAAATAACTGCTTCATAACAACCAATACATGGTTGATCGGAAGATGGAGTGGGTCTTCCGTAAACACAATCAATGTTGTAGGTGTACTAGCCATTATCACTTTAACAAATAACTGAATGCACTGAATACGAAGATTGTTGGTGAATATATTTGAAAATTTGGTTAAAAAAAATTGTAAACACTATGATTATTGCTAGCTCCACATCATTGCTAACATGTCTTTTTTTTTAAACAGAGGTCCTGACCTTTTCTAATTAGTATGTGCAATTTTGCACAATTGACAAAATAGTTGTTTTTCACAGTTAACTTTTTCTTGATACTAAGGTCTTGACCTTTTCTGATTAGGATGTGCGATTTTGCACAATTGACAAAATAGTTGTTTTTCACAGTTGACTTTTTCTTGATACTAAGGTCTTGACCTTTTCTGATTAGGATGTGCGATTTTGCACAATTGACAAAATAGTTGTTTTTCTTGATACTAAGGTCTTGATACTGATAGATACTGATTGCATTGTTTTTCCCATGACGTATGTAGTACCAATGTATTAAAAACACACCAAACTCTCGTTCGAATCATTTGTATGTAGACAAGTGCAACACTCCAAAATGTCAAATAGTACAGCAAGTTCTTCACAAAAAGTTATTGATGACATTTCCAGTGAAGTCATCAGTAAAATGGATGTGGTGAGTAGATTAGTTAAAACAAATAGAAATGATTTGCAAAGAAATATTTCATTGCTGAAGAAAACCATTTTTTTATTAAAAAGAGGACTAAAGAATAAACTAGACTGTATAAAAAACGTTTCCAAAGTCGAATCAAATTTGGCTATACTCAAAACATACCTCATAAAATTGAAAATAAAATTAAATAAAAAAAATAATAAAATACAGTTAGTTTGGCAAGATGTAGAGTCGTGTTTTAATGAAAGAATTAAATCTGGTATTATAACTAATGTTAATATTAAAGATCCAGTGTTGTTTCTTAAAAAGGCATTTAGAAGTTTTTCAATTCAAATGAATAAACAATTAAAAAAATCTATGTTGAAAGTAAATGTAATTTTTACTGGTGTCTTTATCAAACCCTTCAATGGCGAAAATTCAATTAAACATTTTAATACAAAGAATCAAATTATTGACAATAACACAAATTTAAAAGATTGGTACAAATCGTATGTGAGAGATAAAATGTTGGTGAATTTTGAAGAGTTTGAACAAAAAGATAGTGGGTGGGCCTTATTGGAAATATTATATTTAAAAATTAATATAAATGAATATAAACCTATAACTGTTGGTATTTCAACATATGTTGAAGCACCAACATTTATTAAAAATAAAAAAAGTATTATTAATATAAAAAACAACGATCCCTATTGTTTTTTGTGGTCAATTGTGAGTGCTTTATATCCTACTGATAAAAATGTATCTAGAGTTTCATCTTACCCTCATTTTAGTAAAGTATTAAAATATGACAATATAAAATTTCCCATAGACATTAAAAACATTCCATTATTTGAAAAATTGAACAAAATTGCTATAAATGTTTTTACTGTGGTCGATAAAGAAGTTTTACCTCTATTACTTAGTAAAGAAAATTATTCTCCTAGAATTAATTTATTAATGATTTCCTGTAACAGTGATTTCTCTGATTGCAAACCTATTTTTCATCACTTTGTTTATATAAAAAATTTGTCTCGTTTAATTAGTAAGCAAGTGAGCAAAACAAATCATAAAACTTGGTTTTGTGATAGATGTTTAAATCATTTTAGACAAGAATCTAGTTTTATGAATCATTCTGAAGATTGTAAAAATATGAATAAAACAAAAGTAGTTCTTCCCAATGAAAACAATAATATCATGAAATTTAAAAACTTTAAACATAAACAAGTCGTTCCATTTGTAATATATGCTGATCTTGAGAGTATTTTAACAGATGTTAGCGACATTGAAAATACAAGCAACACTGAGAAATATCAAAAACATGAAGCGTTTAGTATTGCTTATTATTTAAAGTCGTCATATGATGATTCTTTATCAGAATTTAAAATGTATACTGGTAAAAATTGTCAAGATTGGTTTTCATGTCAATTAGAAAATTTAGCTAAAAAAATACATTCCATTATTCACAATCCTAAATCTATGTTACCATTAACAGTTGAAGAAAAAAATGATTTTCATTCCAGTACAAATTGTCATTTATGTGAAAAAGAAATAACACATTCTGAGGTGAAAGTGAAGGACCACGACCATTTTACAGGTAAATACCGTGGTCCAGCACACGACTCTTGCAATTTAAATTACAAAAAAACTCACTTTGTTCCCATTTTATTTCACGGCCTATCTGGATACGATTCCCATTTCCTAATTCGTTCTTTAAGTAAAACAATTAAAGGTAACATAAATTTGTTACCTTTAAACAAAGAACGGTACATTTCGTTCACAAAATATATCAATGGAACTGACATTAGTTTCAGATTTTTAGATTCATTCAGATTCATGGGCAGAAGTCTTAGTGATTTATCTTCATATTTGGACAATAGTCAAAAAGTTATTACGAAAAAACATTTTCCCAACACCCATCATTTTAATTTAGTTTGTAGAAAAGGTGTTTTTCCTTATGATTACCTAAACTGTTGGGAAAAAATGAAACACACCCAACTACCTAACAAAAATGCATTTTATAGTAAAATTAATAATGAAGAAATTTCAGATCATGATTACTCTCATGCTTGTAATGTTTAGAACTCCTTTAAAATTAATAATTTACAAGAGTATGCTGAATTATATTTAAAGACCGACGTATTATTGTTAGCGGATATTTTTGAAAGTTTTAGGACAATGTGTTTAAAAACTTATAAACTGGACGCTCTCCATTATTATACAGCACCTGGGTTAGCTTTTGATGCTATGCTAAAGATGACACAGGTAGAATTGGAGCTAATAACAGACAATGAAATTTCTTTGTTTATTCAAAAGGGAATTCGAGGTGGAATTTCTCAGTGCTCCAACAGATATGGAGAGGCTAATAACAAATATATGCCTAATTACAATCCCAATGAATCTAGCTCTTTTTTAATGTACCTTGACATAAATAATCTCTATGGGACAGCAATGACTACATATTTACCGTACGGAGGTTTTCAATGGATTTCTTGTGACTCTTTTTACACTGAAAATATATTAAACATACCTGACGATAGTGAATATGGAGTTATTTTTGAGGTGGATTTGCATTACCCTAAATCATTATTTAATTTGCACAAAGACCTACCAATATGTCCTGAACATTTAACTCCACCAACTTCGAGCACTGAATTGAAAAAATTATTAACAACTCTTTATGACAAAAACAAATATGTTATTCATTACAGAAATTTAAAACAAGCTCTTGAATTGGGAATTGGAATTAAAAAAATACATCGCTGTTTAAAATTTAAACAAGCTAATTGGATAAAACCTTACATTGATCTGAATACTGAATTGCGTAAGAATAGTAAGAATGAATTTGAAAAGAATTATTTCAAATTAATGAATAACGCTCCTTATGGTAAAACAATTGAAAACGTAAGAAAATATAAAGATATTAAGCTAGTGAATAAATGGTCAGGAAGGTATGGTGCACGTTATTACATTGCCCAACCAAATTTTCATAGCTGCACAATTCTTGAAAAAGATGTTGTTATAATCGAAATGAAACGTCTTAAAGTTGAATTTAATAAACCAATTTTTGTTGGTATGGCTATTCTTGATATTTCCAAAACTTTTCTATACGATTTTCATTACAATTATATAAAAAATAAATTCAATGATCAAGCAAAATTGCTTTATTGTGATACAGATAGTCTGATCTACCATTTTTTTGTTGATGACATATATAAACATATAAAAGAGGACATAAACAAATTTGATACGTCAGACTATTTGGAGAACAATCCCTATGGAATACAAAGAAAAAACAAAAAAGTGTTGGGTCTTATGAAGGATGAAAATAACAGTTGTATAATGACTCACTTCATTGGATTACGATCAAAAATGTACTCAATAAAGGTGTTAACTAATGACTATAGTGATTGTAATGTATTTAAAAAAGCAAAAGGGATAAAAAAATCAGCCTTGAAAGAAATAACATTTGATGATTATCGGAAATGTTTATTTGATAAAACTCAAGTAGAGATTGAACAAAATTTCATAGCATCTAAAAAACACAATGTTTATACTTTCTCACAAAGAAAAATAGCACTTAGTCCATTTGATGATAAACGAATGGTTAATTATATAAGTTCAGATACTTTGCCTTGGGGATTTATTGATACTTAATTTGATTTTAACTAATCTATATACACTGACAAAAATCGTTTGAATGACAAATCTTCTTAATGTAAGTATATGTTTCCCAAAAATTCTTGAATGAAAAATATCTTTGCTTACTTTCAGACTAAGAAAAGACAGTGGGATTCTGTGTTTTCATCAACAGAGCGATTTAAAACCCAAAAGCAGACTTCAAGGCAGGAAGAAAAATTAATCTGTATTCCTGTAGAAGGACCTCAACCTTGTTTTAATTGTAAGAAGATGTTCGAGAAGAAACATTGAGTCTTATGTGTGAAGAAAATATGCCCCCGGAGACTGCTGCACATGTGCAATAATATTCATAGACAGTAAACAAATAAAGTTTTTTCATATTATTTTTTTAATTCAATGTCGACCATCAAACGTGAAATAATCAACGAAATTAATAAACCTGCTAGAATCAATTTCAAGAGACGTAAAATTTCTATTAGATCGTTGCATGATCTTTTTCAAGCTGACCTCGCTGATATGCAAAAGTTTGCAAATTATAACAAAGGATATAAATATATTCTTGTTGTTATCAATTGTTTTTCCAAATATGTATGGGTGTTACCTTTAAAAAACAAAAATGGATCAACAATAACAGAAGCTATGAAGAAAATATTTGAAAAACAACATCCCAAAAATTTACAAACTGATATGGGTACAGAGTTTTTTAATAAACAAATGAAGAGTCTAACTGACAGATACAACATTAATCATTATAGTGTATTTAGTGAGAAAAAAGCTGCAATTGCAGAAAGAGTTATTCGTACACTGAAAGGAAAATTGTGGAAAGAATTTGGTGTAAATGGCAGTTACAAATGGATTTCTATTTTAGCAAACATTGTACATGAATATAATAATACAAAACATAGAACAACGGGTATGAAACCTATTGACGTTACCACGAAACATGAAAAAGTTCATTACGTTCAGTGTATAATTTAAGTCGAGCACCACTTAATTTCAAACAACGCTTTCAAGTTGGTGACCATGTTCGAATATCAAAAGTAAGAGGAATTTTTGACAAAAAATATGAATCTAATTGGTCGTCGGAAATTTTTATCATTAGACAGGTAAAGTACACTAATCCAGTTACTTATTTATTGAAAGATTATCAGGGAAAAGATATTCTTGGAGGTTTTTACAATGAACAATTGCAAAAAGTAAAATATGCAGACACATACCTAGTGGAAAAAGTATTAAAGAGAAAAGGAAATCAGGTTTTTGTGAAATGGTTGGGATTTGATCATTCACATAATAGCTGGATTGGTAAAAATAATGTTATCTAGGCAATGGAGAGGGGATATATATATACATATATAGAGAGTAAAAGCAGGAGATAAATTCATTCGTTCACAATGTTTATTGTTGATGTAGTTGGTTTTACTTCTCCTGAAGAGAATATTTTTTTATGCAGAGAAATTGCAATTATTTGTGTTGAAAGTGATCAACATATACATAGACTGGTTAAACTGCCTGTAACAGAAAAAATTCTCAATTCGTATTTTCTTAAACAGTTTCGAACAGAAAATGATCATGGGTTAGATTTAACATCCTGGAATGACGATGATGAGTTGCCTTATGAACAAATTTCCAAATATATTCAAAGTTATGTCTTTGATGATGACATTTTAGTGAGAAATGGTGCTGTCAAAAAATATTTGGAAGCTTTCATTGCCAATAAAATTATTAATCTGGAAGAAAATCATACGATGTTATCTTATCATAAAGCAAAGAGTATTTTTCAATCACATCAATGTTGTAATCATACATCTAGTCAGAATCATTGTGCTTTGGAAAATGTTTATTATTTATATTATTGGTATAAATATTGTAAAATAAAATAATTTTCTTCATTTATATTGACTTTTATTACATATAAGACACTCAGTTGTTAACAAGAAGACAATGAAGGTAATAAAGCAGAAAACTACGTTAGATGTTGAAAATAATATGCTTGAAGAATTTAATACGAGTAAATTTAAAAAACATGGTGAATTGTTTCCTTCAACAATAAGATGCATAATTGTGGGACCATCAAATTGCGGTAAAACAAATCTAATGATAAATCTTATTGAACACAATAATGGACTGAAATTTGAAAATATCTACGTTTACTCAAAGTCTCTCTGTCAATCAAAGTATAAGTATTTGGAAAATTTATTAACACCTATTAAAGGAATTGGATTCTTTACTTTTAGTGGTAGTACAAATATAATGCATCCTTCTGAGGCTAAGCCAAATTCAATATTTATTTTCGATGATGTCGCCTGTGATAATCAAGATGTGATTAGAGAATATTTTAGTATGTCTCGACATTCCATGGTGGATCCTTTTTATCTGAATCAAAGTTATGCAAAAATTCCCAAACACTTAATTAGAGACAATTCCAATGTTTTGATTGTTTTTAAGCAAGACGACATGCATTTGAAACATATCTACAATGACCATATTGGTACAGATATGACTTTTGAACAATTTAAAAATTTGTGTTCTTCATGTTGGAAATCTCCATATGGTTTTATATCGATATTTAAGGATTGTAATATCGATAAAGGTCGGTACAGAAAACAACTTGATCATTTTATTTTTTTGGAATAATTAAATAATTGTAAAAGTTAATAAAATGCTTTTTAAAATGTCAAAGTTTTTTAATATTGAGGCTAGGCGAGGCTCGTCTCTACTCATAACACCGCTTGGGTAGACAACACAACACACATGTTTCGCTTCTTGTCTTACATATCTTAGACGTGTCATATAAGATGCTTTGGTAGCACAGTGGAATGTATGCCGGACTTGGAAATAAAAGTCCCGGGTTCAAATACCCACAGATTCTAAAAAAATTTTTAAAAACTTCTGGTAAATTTCTATGGATGAGGTCACACCTTCTGGTCATTGTCGACTTCTTCGGACTGACCTTCTGGTCATTGTCGACTTCTTCTTCGGACGATACTTTCGATAATCCTTGTAAAACCGGTTATCTCTTGATCTCTTCTTCTGACCTTCTGGTCATTGTCGACTTCTTCGGATGATACTTTAGATACTCCTTGTATATTTGTAAAACCGGTTCTTCTTCTTTCTCACCCTCTGGTCATTGTCGACCACTTCTTACCCTTCTGCTCATCTCTTCAGATCACACTTTCAATGCAGTATAATTGTAAAACCGCTTATCTCTTGATCTCTTCTTCTTTCTCAATTCTTGTACACCCTCTGGTCATTGTCGATCACTTCTTGTACAACCCCTCTGGTCATTGACGATCTCTTCAGACCACACTTTCAATACTCCCCTGTATAATTGCAAAACTTATCGCTTATCTCTTGATCTCTTCTTCTTTCTCAATTCTTGTACACCCTCTGGTCATTGTCGACCACTTCTTGTACAACCCCTCTGGTCATTGTCCACCACTTCTTCGGATACATGACCATCGAGTTTGGAGAACCGGATGGACAGGTTACCAAACTGTCCTAGAACCGGCTCAGTATATCTTCTCATGTCTTCAAGTAAATACGTAGCAGGATTGGTAATTTTAACTTTGGTGATTTTGAATAGTTCTGTAGTCCAATTGGGTGTATATCCTTTTTCAAAGACATGTTTTGCCTTGGATATGCGCACAATTTTGCCAACTTTAAATTTTCGTGGACCGGCTATCTTTAAATGAGTATAGGTGTTATTCAAAATAGATTTTTCGTTGGATTTGTTGACTTGAGAAGGCTTATATTTTGTTGTGGAATGTTTTGTATTGTTGTAGTCTTGAGTAATTTTAGGTAGAATGTCCAGCCATTTGTGGGTGCCATTTAAACTGAAATACTTGTAGAGTTTCGATTTTAGCGTTCTTATAACACGCTCTGCCATAGAAGCTTTCATTGTACTAAATACGCTATAATGATTTATGCCATATTTTTTCATTAAATTTTGAAATTTGCTGTTGTAAAATTCCTTTCCCTGATCAGATTGCAGATTTTTTGGTATTCGTCTAGTGTGAGCGAGAATGTCCGAGAATGCCCGAGTGATTTCCTCTCCGGTCTTCGTCTTTAGTGGGCGTGTCCACACAAACTTTGAAAAACAATCAATAACGACTAGTATCATTTTATGATTCCTATTTTGTGGAGCAAAATTTCTCATCTCCGCAAGATCCATATGCCAGAGATCGTCAAGGCCCTTAATGATAGTGCGTCTCCGAGGGAATTTTTTCCGTATCGGTTTGTGGAGCTCGTTTACAAGCTGAATTTTTTCTTTAGAATACGTATTATGACGTACTACCAGCTAGCTTCAGCTCCAGACTGTTAATGCGGTTAACGGTATTCGTATTCATAACCTCAATATTGTCTACAATGACCGAAACGTTAGTTTTCATATCAGAGACGGATCTGATATTTTCTGTAATTTCTTTTTGTAACTCACGTATGCCTTCAACACACATGTTAATAGAAGCAGTGAATTCTTTTCGAATAAATACTTTGACTGTGGCAATTGAATCGTCAACGTATTTCTTCGTAGCCATATCCCTACCTGCTACAGGGGGATTTCGCGAAATAAATACATCAATTTCGTTAGTTTTATTTTGTAAGTTGGTAATGTGCGCCTGTAATACGGGGATTTTTGTCTTATGAAGCTCTTTTCTTATTTCGTTCAATCCTACTGCTAAATCCTTTATATCATGGTCTTGTTGCTGCAGCACCACACCATGTGTTTGAATTAATGGTGAGTTGATAGTACGTAGGCCATTCAATTGAACATCAACATATTTTTTGTTGCAGCGTCACTATTTGTTGTCGGTTCCTTAACATTACAAATTTTCACATTTTCAATATCAATATTACCGTCCGGTGTATGAGGAAACGTAATTTTCGCTGGTAAACGCGCATAAGGCGTTTGATGTCTATGTCCGAATTTATCGACAGGCATAATTGAAATGAACAAGTTTCAGCTTGTATTATTCTATTATATCAGCCTCCTTGAGCTCATTCATAATTGCTACTATTTCGTTGTCGTGTGACGTATTACCTGCCTCTTTTGAAGCAATCAACAATTTCAAACGATCCACCAATTCATTGGCATCGTCCCAATAAATATACTCCATAGGTTTATCATTATATGTTAAACGATCGACACCTTTTCCTTTTGCTGAAGGAATCGATTTTAGACGAGTCAATACCTTGGACGATCTATTCGTTGTCGTTAGAGATTTTGTTTTGAATAAAGGTTTTATGATGTAGTGATATTTTTCAGTACTTGAGCCCTTGAGACGATCTAACGTGTCTAAGTGAACTTCAGTTTTTGCCAAAAGATTTTTATAGTTCTGTAAATCTTGATCATTGTAACTGGGGTCTCGGTAAAATAGAAGTTCATACAAGCCTGGTGTTCCAATTACATATCTTCCTTCTTTGTTTTTCTCAGGTAGTATGTTTATATTACCGGTTTTTCCATCAAACGCAATTCGACGTTTGCCTAATGACCAACCGATTTCATCATTGTATATCGGGCCATAATTTTTATCAATTTTATCATCTTTTTGAAAGTAATCTTCAATGAACTGATGACTGATGGCAGGATATTGGTCCAAATAGTCTGCGAAAGCTTCCTGGAAAATTTCGGGGCGCATCTCTTCTGGAGATTCAGAACGTGTAATATTGCCGGATTCATCGGTTTCGGCCACCGGTTCCGTTTCGAGAAAAGGTGTAAACACGTCATCAGGTTCTTCCTTCTCCTCATTTGGATTCAAATTTGTAATCGTTTTTTGTAATGTCTTTGAGGATTGCACAATTTCTTCAAGTGGTTTAGATATCGGCTTGAATAGTTTATTAATAGACTCATCTTGCTCCGATTTACCTAATTTCAACGCCAAGTATTTTTTGCGAATCGATCTGGCAAGTTCAGACACTTTTTTCTTGCGCAATGCAGCAGTAACCTTATCGCCGGACATATTGGTGCAGACTAAAGACATGCGCTACAATTTTATATATTTATCGAATCCTTTGCGATACCTGCCATCGTTGAAGGTGAAATCCTTCACAATGACCAAAGTACCAGCACGTTGAACACACATTTTTAAATGTGTCAAATGTCATGTCTGGAGATACGTGTTCGTCGAATATATGTTTCAAGTTCACCTCATCTTGCTTGAATAACACAATTACATTACAATTATCGCGTATAAGCTGTTTCGGTATTTTTGAGTATGTTTGACAAAGATATGCAGCATCGATATCTTGCACATGGAATAGTATTCACGAATTTTCTGTTGACCATCACATGCAACGTCATCGAATAAAAAGACAGAATTAGGCCGAGCTTTATCTGGACTTATTATTTCCTCGTTGTCTTTAAATGGAAAATAGCCAACGCCCTTGACTTGTGCTATAACTTCTTGCAGCAATTGGTACTTTGGTTGGAATAACGATTTTGAATAAACATAAACGTTTTTGAATTTCGCGCCATTCGGGTTGAATAGGAGCGCCAGCACGGCATTCGTCTTTCCACATCCGCTGGGACCGCATATAATGGCACGGAAAGAATTTGGTAACAATTTACCATGTTTGCCGATCGATGGCGTTGAGGTGAAATCTAGATTTTCAATGGGTATCGTCTGCTCTTGTTGAATTATCTTCATAGTGTGTGTCGTTTTTTCTTAGTGCTACTCTATAAATATAGGTGTCGCGCCACTTACGTGTATCAGTCTTAATGTTGGTGTTTGAAGGAGAAGGTCTCTTAAATTCTCTCATCAATAAACTACCTATTGAACTTCACTTACCTAGCTATCAGTACTGTGGACGTAAGTACTCCCCCCCCCCCCCCCCCCCACAACAATACCCAATATCAAAACTACGATCAAATCAATTGCGGTCATTTGTGTTTGAAATTTCTACAACAATGACGGAACTATTACTACAACATATCTACCATGGAAAAACATTGAGTAGTTTCACTGCCGAAGAACTAAAGCACTTTCCCATTGAGCATCTAATAGAGTGTGTAAGGCCTTGTGAATTGCTTGATATGTGGTATAAACTTCCCAATGAATATCGAGCAAATTTTGAACTACAAATACGACTGCCTTGTTTCATCCATTACAACCGACCTGATTGGATGACGCATTGTGACGGCCCTCCGAGTTCTCAAGCCACATGTTTTCTTTGTAAAAATAAATAATTGAACATGTCGTGTGATATTTAAATTCATACATCTCCCGAATTTCATTAGTCATCATGTCACAGCTGTTGAGAGTAAACAGCACTAATCACGTGTTCACTTTCCAACCTCCTACGCCTATTGTGCTCGATCCTAAGAATGATTATGAAATAGCTCTACGATCTTTTCATTCTTATCACAGTATACCAAACATTGAAAATTGCATGTTTTACTACTACGATGCCAATAACAAGTTGCAAAGTTTTAATTTTCCCACTGGATGTTATGAAATTGCTGATCTTGAAGCGTTTATCAGTGATAAGTTGGGTGCGAGCAATTCAACTAGACCGGTATTTTCACTAAAACCCAATCACAATACGTTGAAATGTGAAATTTGCAGTAAATACAAAATTTCCTTCATGGAAGCTGATAGTCTTGGAAGAATATTGGGATTTTCACCGAAAATACTCGACGCCAACAAAATGCACTCTTCAGATCTCCCCGTCAAAATCATTAAAGTATCCAGTATACGCTTCGATTGTAACATTACCACTGGAGCCTTCGATGCAAACAGACCTGCTCATACTATCTATGAATTTGTCATACAAGTAGATCCAGGATATTCCATTGACGAAATTCCTCATAATTTGCTATACTTACCTGTTATACCGCAACGTGAAATAACCAATATCACTGTCATAGCCGTAGACCAAGACGGTCAGCCTGTAAACTTTTGTGGAGAACTTAGTACTTTGGTGTTGGAGCTTAGAGTGCGAAGCAGATGGGACTGACTAATAATCAATCATAAAAGACAGACTGCAGAGCTTCCAACTTCATTAGCTAAGCAGTCGCCAAAGCTGAAACAGCTCACGTTCGCAAACAAATTGGTTCTGCAATCGCTGGGGTTTAAATTGAAAAATGACAACCATGTATGGAAAACGGCTTCGTCAAAACGACAACATGCCTTCAATGTTTGATATATATCGTAAGCCGATGTTTTACGATTCAATTCGAAAGGCCGAATACAGAACCTATGCTCCATTCATAAAATCATTCAATTGCAGTGACATTGTGGAGTTTAGCATCAATCAAGTTGATTCGTTTTTTGCAATGAGCGATACTTTGTTATGCATTAAAGGGTCGCTTGAAACACATGGAGCTGGTGACATAAAATTAGCAAATAATGTTGGAGCCTTCCTATTCGATTCATGTACGTACAGTGAAAGTGCTAGGGAAATGGAAACAGTTCGGGATCCTGGAATAATAAGTGCCGTACGTGCCATGACTTGTTATAACCAAGAAGATTCCAATCATATGGCTATAGCAGGCTGGAATTACCCGAAAGATCCCATTCTGAATGTCAGCGACAAGTCCTTCAACCTTCAAATACCTCTCAAACATATTTTCAACATTTTCAACGATTATTCCATGATTACATGTGGGCGTCAAACGAAACGATTAGTTCGAGCACGAAACGATAATGATTGCATATATATCACGGAAAAGAATGTCTCTGGTACGCTCACTAGTACAACTGCTAAAATTAACATTACAACCATTGAACTAAAAGTTAAACATATCTTTCCTAATGACGATATAAAATTGAATCTCATGAAATCCATTCAAAGGGATCAACCTATAGTTATTCCATTTAGGAAGTGGGAGTTACACGAATTGCCTGCAATTACTAAGGGCGCAAGACGTGAAGTTTGGGCTGTTAAAACATCCACTTCAGTTGAAAGACCTCGTTTTGTTATTGTTTTCTTCCAAACCGATAAACGTAACGTGGGTACAGCTGACCCGACTTTATTTGACAATGCCGACGTGCAAAGTATAAGACTGTCACTTAACGGTGAATATTGGCCTAGTGTTTGAATGCAATTGGACTTTGGTAAAACTGACTACAATGAGGCATATTTTAACTATACTGAATTCTATCCCAACTACGCAAACTCCACGCAGAAGCGCCCCCTGCTGGATTATTCTTCTTTCAAACGTCGTGCATTGTTTGTTATCGATTGTTCGAAGCAGGAGGAAAGCATGAAGGCGTCCACAGTCGATGTGAAACTCGACATTGAAGCAAACATAGGCTTTCCCGAAAATACCAAAGTCTATTGCATCATAATTCACGATTGCGTCATGGAATACTTCCCCCTCGCCAAAATTGTTAAAAGCCTAAACTAGTTGCTGATCAGAGTTAGTATTCGAGCAGACGTCAACATGAGAGTAGCATTTGTAGACATTCAGGGCTTTGTCGTAGATGGGATTTTCGTCGCCAAAGAACTCACCATAGAAATCGGCTTCAAAAGTTCGCATTACATATTTTTGCCGCCGCAACCGTTCTCCACATTAAGTAACGATGATAAAAAGACTACATCATACTTGGAAAGGAAGGTACATGGCATTCGATATTCTTCAGGAGATGTAGAATATTCCAAAGTAAATGAAATATTGGAAAGCAAGCTATTGTATGCTGCAGACTATATTTACATTCGAGGGCAACAAAAAGCGGAATTTCTGCTAAAGAAATGTCACGTATTTGGTGTTTTTCCACACATTATTGACGTTTGCAAATTTGATGGCACGCCGTGTGCAACAGGAAACTTTGTTCATGATCCAAATCCGTGCCACGCCTCTGGACTATATTCGTGTACCGAAAGAAATGTACAACGCCTCAGTCACTGGTTTTCAAATACTGTATTACCATTATAAATAAAGTTTTTTAAAGTAACATGGGTTTTTTATTGAAACACTCTGTATATTCATCAACTTTTATATTACATGAAGATTCAAATTTTCGTTTCACAATTTTTAAAATAATTTTTAAAATTAAAACAAAGACAAATACTAATATTACACATGACATAGCAAAAACATTATTGATTTCATTTTTTATATCTTCTTCTGTTCTATTGAACATGGTTGAATACGTCTTAGCGGATAAGTAATTTGTGGTAATTGTCTGCATGCTAGCTCTTTAGGTAACCCGTATATACTAAGACTGCTCCACGCCTGTCGTACTTCTTCTTCCCCACCAGATAAACTGAGATTCTCTATTTGCCTTATAACCTCACTTTTATCCTCATAAAAAGCAATTCGATGACTGTACTCTTCTGAAGCCATATTACAAATGAGCCCACACGTTTGACGTAGCTTGTGACACGTGGCGTTTGGCGTAGTACGTAACGTTCGCCGTTACACGTGACGTGACACGTAACGTTCACCGTTACACGTGACGTTTGACGTGACACGTGACGTTTGACGTGAAACGTGACGTTTGACGTGACACGTGACGTTTGACGTGACACATGGCGTTTGACGTAGCACGTGACGTACGCCGTGCGCATCGTTCGCCATTTTTAGTCTGCTTCGCGCATCATGAGGCGTCTGCCATTCGGCCGCCATTTTTAGTCCGCTCGCGAATTTAACCGAAACGTTGTAAATACTTTATAGCGTACTGTTGGTCGACAACACATAGCGCTGGGCAGAGAGCTGCTGCTAATATAATTATTAACATGATCTTCACCCTTCTGTTATCCTTAAAAAACTAATCCCCAAACACATTATTAACAACATATATATTTTTCAAAAAAACCTCCCAAAGACTCACGCGCCTGTTCGCCGTTACACGTGACGTTTGACGTGACACGGGACGTTTGGCGTAGTACGTAACGTTCGCCGTTACACGTGACGTTTGACGTGACACGCGGCGTTTGACGTAGCACGTGACGATTGGCGTAGTACGTAACGTTCACACGTGACGTGACAAGTTGCGTTTGACGTAGCACGCGACGTGCCACTTCAGTTCAAATATTATATAGCATGTTACTTTTAAAATTAAATTCGCCTCATGATGCGCGAAGCAGACTAAAAATGGCGAACTGCACGGCCGGGGACTAAAAATGGCGGCCGCCTCGTGATGCGCGAAGCAGACTAAAAATGGCGAACGATGCGCACGGTTCGCGGACTAAAAATGGCGGACGCCTCATGATGCGGACGACGGCGCGCGCGGCGGCGCTCTCTCTCACACACATTGCCTCCATGACTCTCTCTCTCTAACACACTGTTTTCCCTATAACTATCGCGGAACTGTCTTAGCCCATCTACTTACTTTACAGCCCTTTCTACTACCGCACTGATTTTTTTTTCGTTATTACCGTTGTATATTTTAGTATAAGTCCGAGTTACGCAAACCCAAATTCTACCATACACAGTTTATTCATTTCCGATAGTTCAATTTTTCAACTGAAGGGACGCCTGGTATATACACCATTTTAATTAAAACCGAAGCCGTTCAGTATAGGTACATCTTTTTGTTAGAAGTAGATAAATTTCACGTTTAGTTCCCTCACCACAACTACGGCCGAAAAATGTAACTAGAATTTTTGGATATAAATTAGCTCTCAATCATTCGCTCAGGATTCATTTTTCGCTCTCAATAAATCATTCGCGTTGATTCATTCCGTTCGTGACTCTTTTCTCAACTTTCTTCCGATAACCGATAAACCGAAAAGTATTGTGAAAATTTAGTGTATTCCGATTGTGTGTGTAAGCTGTATTTTATAAGGTAAATCATTTTTACAAATAAACTGTGTATTCGAAACTTTCCGTACCGCCGCTTAATATTAAATTGTTAAATGTATGGTTTTGAAAATTTTCCGACCGGCTATTTTTTTTCTCTTTTGTTGATGAATTGAAATTGGGTTTTTTTTATTTGTTTCTTTTATATGGAAATAAAGATTTGTGAACTGTAATTTGATTTCGAATTTCATTTACAGCGTTTATTAAATAGTAAGTAACTGATATAAATTATTAGTGGATTCTCGAATTATTTTATGCTTTCGGTTCTCAGTAGTTGATATTAAATTGATATCCAAGTGGATTATAATATTTTAATTTTATGCTAGTACAAATATTTTTACTCTGTGTGTCGATAGCTGGGTACCGTTTAACTCGTGGGAAATTTTTTTTTGTTGGAATAATAGTTACCGGCTTTATTTAGATTCAAGGGTTAATAAGACTTGGAAGAGGCTTAGCTACAATTTGTTTGATTTCCCGTTAGATCTAATTCGTTCTTAAATTTTATTTTTTTTGGGAATAATAGTTACCGGCTTTATTTAGATTCAAGGGTTAATCAGACTTGGAAGAGGCTTAGCCACAATTTGTTTGATTTCCCGGCAGATCTAATTAGTTCTTAAATTTTTTTTTTTTTCGGAATAATAGTTACCGGCTTTAGTTAGATTCAAGGGCTAATCAGACTTGGAAGAGGCTTAGCCACAATTTGTTTGATTTCCCGGCAGATCTAATTCGTTCTTGAATTTTATTTTTTTTCGGAATAATAGTTACCGGTTTCCTTTAGATTCAAGGGTTAATCAGACTTCGAAGAGGATTAGCCACAATTTGTTTGATTTCCCGGCAGATCTAAATCGTTCTTTTCCCGTTTCGTAGAATCATTATTTATATTTTGTTTTTTTCTTATTGTCGGAATAATAGTTGCCGGTTTCATTTGGATTCAATGGTTAATCAGACTTGGAAGAGGCTTAGCCACAATTTGTCTGATTACCCGGCAGATCTAAATCGTGCATTAGGGACCCCGTTAAATCCGGTAGATTTGAACCGTATTTGATAACCTGACCGTAATGTCCGTCAAAGTACCAAGTATATGGTAAAGATAGCTTATTTTCTTTTCCCTGTTAATTTGTTTGTCACTAAAGAATTATTCGTAAAATAGACCACAGAGTATTAATACACTAAAAGTTTCTTTTTGATTATTTTGTGATATACCGACTTATTGTGTGATCGTAGGTATACACTAAACCGTAGGTAGTATACAATTCTGCTGAAACCCTGATTCCGTCATTACCCGTAATTTATAAATTGGAGGATCCAAATTTGATTATAATTAGGTAAATAAAGTTAATTCAACAAGACCCCTGGAATTTTCCGTAACCTCCATCTGAGGCTATCTGGAACTCTTGACGCTAAGGGTCAAGGGGCCGTGGAGACCACGTTAATAATCTGGCGCCCGAGATTTAAAACCCGAATTTTGCATCAAGGGTGTCCATAGTGACGTGTTCTTGTGGCTGGAGCCACGTGTAAGAAGGTAGAAACGTTACAAGGTTGACAAGAACTGTGATACTGACGGCATACAAGCCGTGACAGAATATGGTGATATTGTCTGTGATATATACAGTTAGGACCTCATATTTAGATTTTATTTATACATTTATATAGTTTATTTACATTTTTTTTTTAATTTCATTTTACTCATATATATTTATATATAAGTACGAATTCTGGATATGTCATTAAAGTGTCTTCAGCTAAACATTGATCGTAGAGCGAATGCACAAGATCTCGCATGCAGCTTTGCACTCAAACAGGATGTGGACATAATTTTATTGCAGGAGCCAAACCTGAAACAACTCAGTCGCAGCAAGCGTTGGATTACTGACAATCTGTCCAACACAGCAATACTCTGCGTAAATAAAAACTGCGGGGTAGTCTCACATGTTAAGGGAGACGGCTTTGTGAAGTTGATTTTTGCTTCCATGGCAATATATAACTGCTACTTCTCGCCCAATAGGCCAATCAAAGATTTTGAATTATTCGTTAACACGATCATGGATGATGTTAGGACCCATAGGAAAAGTGCCGTTATTGTCGGGGATTTCAATGTCAAATCTCGGCTCTGGGGAGCAGGTTACACAGACGCGAGAGAAGAGGTCCTGGAGGAGTGGATTAATTCTCTAGACCTATGCACTAAAAACGACGGGGTAACACCCACTTTTGAAAGAAGGAACCAAAGATCTTTTATTGATCTCACGCTGTGTTCCTCTGGCTTGGACAATAAAGTGCACGACTGGAAAGTTCATAGCGACGAGGAATCCTTAAGTCTCCACAAACTTATAACATACCGAATTAGTCATAACGGCAATAAGACAAGGAGAAAGAAAGAGAGAGGGCCCAAATTCTGGAACAAGCAGGCGTTCGGAGATGCAATGACCTTATTGGTGAACAACGAGACGAAGGGGGAAATTATCTTGAAAAAAATCAGGGAAGCACAGGACATTAGCTACGGGCAGGCGCCTACCGCTGGTCCTAAGAGAGTACCCTATTGGTGGAATACACAGATTCAGGAAGCAAGGGCTGAGTGCCTCAGATGCAGAAGAACGTTGGCAAGAGAGAGAGCAGGAGGCACGCTGGACGCGCGGGAAGATGAACTGAAGGCAGACTATAAGAACGATCGGAGAACGCTTCGAAACATGATCAAGAAATCAAAAAAAGACAATTGGAAGGAACTATGCAACGAATTAGAAAACGACCCGTGGGGCATGGGCTACAGGATTGTATGTAACAAATTCAAGCAGTTTCTTCAGCCTTACGTCTCAGACGAAGATACTTCCGAGGTTGTAAGGACGCTCTTTCCTAAAGCAAACGAGGAACCGATTATAGGCAGGGAGAGGTGCGAGATACCACCCCCTTTCACGCCCGACGAACTATCAGAGGCCAGTAAGAGGCTCAGGAATAAGAAGGCCCCGGGCCTGGATGGCATTCTTTCCGAGTCGATCAAATGGGTAGTGGACCACTATCCAGGTCAACTTCTTGAGGTACTGAACAACATCCTAGAAATCCAGGAGATACCGTCTGCATGGAAGGTAGCGAGGCTGGTCCTAATTCCAAAGGGTGACGCCAATGAAATAACCAAAAAATACATACCGATATGTTTACTTGTAGCTGCTAGCAAACTGCTGGAGCACATGATTAGGTCCAGACTGATAGAGGAAGTCGAAATGAAGAACGGACTGTCAAACAGGCAATTTGGATTTCGCTCAGGAAGATCGACATTGCAGGAAATCGATCGAGTAATAGGCCTTGCCACAGATAGGAGGTGGGAATGGAGCGCAATAACTCTTATAGATATAAGGAACGCCTTCAATACGGCGAAATGGTCGCAAATCCTGAAAGTTTTAGACATATTAGAAATAAGTCCATACATGACCAATCTTGTTAAATCCTACTTCACAGATAGGACAATAAGGAGTGGAAATAATTCTTATGAAGTTGACCAGGGGGTTCCTCAGGGTTCGGTCTTAGGACCACTCCTGTGGAATCTACTATACAATGGCATCCTGGAGTTAGACCTCCCTGATGGGTGTGTAGATATAGCGTACACCGACGATCTTGCCCTCGTGATCCGTGCAGAATCCAAAGAGGATCTTGTTCACAAAACGAACATAGCCCTGGATATAATCTGCCACTGGGTGGAAATGCACGGCCTAAAGGCAGCTCCAGAAAGAACTGAAAGCGTCATAATTCGGGGAAGGAGGAACAGAGAAGGGATACATTTTAACATGCAGGGTCAAGAAAAAGGATTAAGTACTTGGGTGTATGGATAGAGAGCAATATGTCGTTTAGCGTACATATTAGGAAGACCTGCGAGAAGGCCAGGAAACAAATTGCAGCGCTAGGGAGAATCCTCCCAAATATTGATGGACCCAGTGTATGGAGGAGAAAGATGCTGGCGGGAGTGGTCAACTCGGTGATCACATACGCGGCACCGATATGGAGAAAGGCGTGCCAGTGCCAGTGCCAGTGCCAGTGGAATATGCTGTTGGCAGCGCAGAGAAGAGCCCTTCTCAGGGTCAGCAGCGGCTACAGAACTGTGTCGGGGGAGGCGCTATCAGTTATCTGTGGCATCCCTCCAATCGACCTATTAATAGAGGAGCGCTCGAGACTATGGAAAATAGCGGGGGTCACGGAGGTCGACAAGATAAGAGAAAGAGGAGTGACATATAGGCGATGGCAGGACAGATGGGATGCAATGCAAGGAGTTGGACAATGGACCAAGGTACTGATCCCCAACCTTGAGAGGTGGTTGGAGAGTGACATCAAGACCACAAATTATTGGTTTACACAATTCCTGTCTGGTCACGGTAGCTTCCGCGCATATACCAGAAGGATTGGTAAAGAGAACACTGACATCTGCAGATACTGTGGAGGATCCGACACGGCAAAGCACACAATTTTTGTGTGCAAGAGATGGGAAGCGGACAGGTCGAGTTTTGGAATGCGGTTGGATGAGCTCAGACCGGAACGGCTCATCGAGGAGATGCTGGAGAACGAAAATAAATGGGAAAAAGGCCTCAATACAATAACCAAAATAATGAAAGCAAAAGAAGAGGAGGAAAAAGAATTCCAGGGGAGGAGGAGGTGAAAGAAGATGGCTGCCAACTTCTGATGACATATCCGAAAGGATGGTTCCGGGGGCTGGCGAGCTCGAGGGGGGTTTTAGTGGGAGTAGCGCCCCACACTACCCTGACGACGATGTCAGGGTGCCATGCAGTTTCCCCCCTTAGGTTAGGTTAGGTTAGGTTCCACTCCTAGGAGCTGTAAGACCTTGTCGTGGGTGGAGTGGCTCAGTAACTTCCTCCCCTCTCGCGCCGTATGGACGGGAAGGGAGGAGTGAAGCCAAAAAACAGCTCAAGAACGTGCTCCGAGGGGTTGGATGAGAGAGGCTGGAAGTGATTCACCCCTAATCTCCCATACAAGTTTTCGGAGGAGGGGGTTTCCCACCCGACACGGCGTGTCCCGATGGCTCATAGGGTGTCTCCAGGGGGCGTGGTCAGTCATGGGACTCGTGCTTTTAGCGCTTGGGTCCCAAGCGTTTTTTCAACGTTGTAAGGGCCCGGCGCTTTCGAGCGCTGTAAGGGACTCATGACCGACCAACTCTCGGGATAGGTGATGGATAAGGATCCAGCATGGGAACCTGAAGAATTGCTCGCGGATCAAAGGAATAGAAGAGTGAACCTCGATAAAAAACCAACAACATAGGGGTAAGCAGCTATGTTCGTGGTGGAGTGTAGGCTGTGGAAGCTACTGCATCCGGAGGCAATCGTGAGAAAAAGCCTAGAGGAGTTAACCTCGATAAAACAATCCGCAATCTACGTTGTTAGCCACCGTGACAATGGATGAATGGCTGCGCGAATGCTAGTCAGAAACGGTGCCTCCGGGATACCTGGCGACCTCCCGGAGTACCCCGCCTTACCGCCATAAGCAGGGCACTGTGGTGGCGGACATTCCTTCCCTTGCGGCTCGTGGGATTTTGCTGGAAAATTTTTTAAAAAACAATAAGGAAGCCGATAAGAGTGACTTGGAATGGGACGTGTACTCAGATAACAGTAATAAATTAAAGGCAGGATACGATGAAGGAATGAGAGAGGAAGAGATTTTTGGTAGGAGAAGCTCCCTTGTAAGATCACCAACAGGAATACGAAGGTTTGCAAACACGGAAGAGGTGCTGAATACTCCAAGTGGGATAGAAGCACAACAAGAGGTATTAAGGATGGTAAGCTGGGAGAGGGAAGACCAAATTACATCGATGGCAATGCTGGGAGCAGGTGGCTTAGAAATAGCAATCATTGACATTAGTGACGATGAAGGTAGGGATGGGAGTAGACCCCTTAAAAAGAAGAAGGAAGAAATAAAAAGTGTAGTGGGAAGGATGGAAAGTAAAAGGAAGAGAGAACCAAATTCACCTGAGGAAAATGTGAAGCAGGGGAACAAAGAACTAGCAGCAGTGAGAGAGCTTATGGAGAATGTACTAGAGGAGTCTAGGAGATTGATGAATCTAACGAAGGACATTGTAAACACAAAGGTCGAAATAAAGGAAGGAGCCAGAAATCTACATCCTATAATAGCCAAAACACAGCGGAAATTAGAAAAATTCAAAGTATGCGAGGAGCAGGTACCGGAAATGGGAGCGACGAAGAGGGACGCAGAGACACAGGCAAGCTTAGAAGATATTGAAGGAGAAATGGAGAGGAGAAAAAAGAAGATTGTGGAAAACATAAAAAAGTTGTTGCAGGAAGAAATCTCAGATGAAAATTATGCAGAAATAGTGGATGAGGTATGGCCAGAAGAGGTGTATACAGTGACTAGGATAAAGACAAGGCAAACAGCCCCTATGCCGGATATAAGGAATGTAGTAATAATAACAAATGGAGAAAAGAGTACGTACATGGGGGAATGGAAGAAACATCATCCAGGACTCGAGAATATCATTGAGGAAAATGATGACGTGGACTTTGTACTCAATCGTACAAATACGGAGACTCGGAAAGGAAGGAGCAGACACGTGGTAAGGGCTGCTTTTGCGGTTAAAGTAGTAGAACCTGGAGAGACATACCTAGGTAGGTTCAAGGAACTGAGGAAAGCCTTGGAATAAGCTAAGGAGCAAGTGGGGGAATGGGGAGTCATGACGTGTGTTACAGAGGAGGGTATTGAATTGAGGCACGTAAGGAAAGCGATGGAATGTGCGTTGGTGGGCACTGGCTTGACCGTTGATTTAGTAGCACCACAGGGGGATAGAGATATGGAAAGAGGGAGTATCATGGTTAGAAGAGGTGATAAATCCTATGCAGACCTTTTGAAGGAGATAAAGGGTAATGTGGACACATCCAATAGTGGAGTGGACATCAGACGGCTAAGGAAGACGGGTCGGGGAGACCTGCAGCTAGACATCGTGGGAGGAAGAGACAGCATAAAGAAATTATCGGATGAAATCAAGGATAAAACGGGTTCCATGGCAATGATCAAAGACACAGGTAGTGTATATCATATCTACGATGTGGATGGGACATTAGAAGACAAAGAGGTGGAAGATGCCATAAGGAGAGTGGCGGGAGAGGGTAAGGTTACTACCTACAGGCGGGCTCTGGGCTATGGGAACGATGTAGTTAACATAAATGCGAGTAGACAGGTGGCTGAAGTGCTAGATAGTATGGGAAGGATTAAAATAGGATTGACATACTGCCGTGTGAAGCGAAGGATACAGGTACAAAGTTGCTACAGATGTCGTGGAGTGGGTCACACACAGAGGGACTGCAAGCAACCGAATGCTGACAAAAAATGTTTGTACTGCTGGCAAGAAGGACACTTGGTTAAAAACTGTACTAACTCGCCATCGTGCCGGGTCTGCAATGAGGCACATCGGGAAAGTAGTACAAAATGCCCGGCATTCAGAGATGCTGTAAAGGAAGTCAGGGAGAGGGCCAACACGGCAAGGGCGGCACAAAGAGGGTCTTCATAAAGATTCTCCAAGTGAATGTGGGGAGGTCCGCCAGAGCCCAAGATCTCATGTATAAGACAGCCGACGAAGAGGGGGTGGATTTAATTTTAGTAAGTGAGCCAAACCTGAAAGGAGCAAGAGCAAGAGGATGGTTACTAGATCGAAGGGGGGATGTGGGTATTTACTTCAGGAATAAGCAAATTCAGGTAGAAGATGCAGGAGAGGGAGAAGGGTATGTCAGGATTAGCTTGGAGGAATATGATTTTTTCGGCTGTTATATATCGCCAAATGTGGGTTTTGCCCCTTTCCAGGAAGTGATTAACGAAGTGATGGATACTGTAAGAACATCGAAGAGAGATGCTGTAGTGGCTGGGGACTTAAACGCCAAAGCTAAGGAATGGGGATCACCGTACAACGACAAAAGGGGAGAATTCGTAATGGAATGGGTCTCACAATTAGGCATGATGGTAGTAAACGACGGCAAGAAGCCGACCTTTATAAGGGGAGACTCAGGTACATATATAGACGTTACCCTGGTTACGGGAAAATTGTCCAAGAAAATTTCGGACTGGAAAGTACTAGAGACTGAAACTCTTTCTCACCATCAGTACATTTCGTATGTGATCAACGGAAAGAAGTTCAAAGAGAAAAGGAAATACCAAACAGCATGGGACACTTCCAAATTCAAAAAAATTATAGATTAAGAGCTAACGGAAGGAAGACGATGGATAGGATACGAGGAGATGGATAAAATAATGAAAAAAGCATATACAGGAGGAAAGACAACACTTAAAACAAATGTGAACGGCCAGTATTGGTGGACACAACAGTTGGCAGATATAAGAAGAGAGTGTATCAGATTACGAAGAATATGGACAAGAGAGAAGGAGGCTGTTCAAAGAATGGAATTCTGGGACAATTATAAGGAAAAAAGGAAATCTCTTAAACGGGAGATCCAGATGGAAAAAAAGAAAAAATGGAGGGCACTATGCGAGGAATTGGAAGATGATATATGGGGTCAAGGGTACAAAATTGCTGTAAATGGCTTGGGATATACTGGAGCCCCTTACGCTCTATCCAGAACTAAGAAGGCTGAAATAATCAGGGTACTTTTTCCATACAGGAATACATATTGGGAGAAAACAAAGTGGGTCGGACAAGCCGAGCCCTACACATTACAAGAAATCAGACAAGCAGGAGATAAACTAAAGGGTGAAAAGGCACCAGGGCCAGACGGAGTACCTCCGGAATGTGTAAAGATCGTGGTGGAAGAACACTCAGAAGTTTTGTTGGATATGGCAAACGATCTGTTGCGAAGAAATATTTTCCCCAACGAGTGGAAAAAATCGAAACTGGTTCTTATACAGAAGACAGGAAAACCAGCAGGGGATGCAAAGTCATACAGACCACTCTGTCTGACAAATGCAACGGCGAAGTGGTACGAGCACCTGTTAAAGTACAGGCTAGAGGTAGCTTTAGAGCAGAATGGAGGACTAGCTCCAAACCAGTATGGCTTTAGAGCTGGCAGATCTACCGTGATGGCGGTGCAGGAGGTCTACAACACTGCAAAAGAAGTAATGCGGAATGGCAAGAGACAAAGATGGTGTGTACTGATAACAGTGGATGTCAGAAATGCCTTCAATTCTGTACCAGTCGGCTGTATATTGAAAGAACTCCAGGACAGAGATACAACTAGATATCTCCAAAACATCATAGCGGACTATTCTAAAGGAAGGAGGATTGAATTAGGATAGAGTGACTATTACCATGTTACGGCGGGGATACCACAGGGGTCGGTACTTGGGCCAGCGCTGTGGAATGTTTTTTATGACCCCCTATTGAAATTGGTTCTACCGGAGGGATTCAAAGTTATCGGTTTCGCAGACGATATAGCAGTAGTGGCGACAGGACGTAATAAGGAGATCTTGGAGATCGGGATACAAGAAACGCTGTGGAAGATATGGCGCTGGCTGCAGGAGAGACACATGGAGATGGCCCCCGAAAAGACGGAGGTAACGGTGTTATCTGGTCCTCGAAAAAACTAGATATCACTTTAAATGAAATTCGCATTCCGTTGAGTAAACACCAGAAATATCTGGGAATATGGCTTTAAGAAGGGTTATCTTTCAGAAGACACGTCGAGGAAACGGCAAAAAAGGCCAGTGATAGGGCAGCGAAGCTAGGCAGGATTCTGCCAAATGTTGGAGGACCGTCGACGGCGAAAAGAAGATTGTTGTGGGGAGTGATTCTTTCCATCACTCTATATGGGGCACCGATCTGGAAGGACGCAATGCTCATCGCCAAATATAGGGACCAGTTAGAGAGAACGCAGAGGAAGATGCTACTTAGAGTAGCGTCTGCCTATAAAACCACTTCAAATGAAGCACTACAAATGATAACAGGAATTCCTCCGATAGACCTATTGGTCATGGAAAGAAGTGAGATGCATAAGTGGGGATGAAAAAACAAAAACAAGGTAGAAGAGGAGGCGGGTGGGAAATGGGAGGACTAGAAGAGACTTGTGATAGAACAGACATTAGGACCTTGGGCTATGACGTTATACTCGCAAGGGTGGTTCCAGAGATTAGGGATGCGAACGGTGGAGATCGGGGTGGTTTTGGTGCGGTCGGCTTTAGTCGGGGATTGACGCTGCTCGGTTTTCCCTGCGTGCGGGGTGGCCGAGTTGGGCTGGGACCCGGCTGGAGAGAATCCCACACTACCGGGGAACGGTAGAGCAAGTACCCGGTGCCTGTGAGCAGGTTTCCACCCATCAAAAAAAAAGGTTAGGTTAGGTCAGGTCAGGTCAGGTCAGGTCAGGTCAGGTCAGGTCAGGTCAGGTCAGGTCAGGTCAGGTCAGGTCAGGTCAGGTCAGGTCAGGTCAGGTCAGGTCAGGTCAGGTCAGGTCAGGTCAGGTCAGGCCAGGTCAGGTCAGGTCAGGTCAGGTCAGGTCAGGTCAGGTCAGGTCAGGTCAGGTCAGGTCAGGTCAGGTCAGGTCAGGTCAGGTCAGGTCAGGTCAGGTCAGGTCAGGTCAGGTCAGGTCAGGTCAGGTCAGGTCAGGTCAGGTCAGGTCAGGTCAGGTCAGGTCAGGTCAGGTCAGGTCAGGTCAGGTCAGGTCAGGTCAGGTCAGGTCAGGTCAGGTCAGGTCAGGTCAGGTCAGGTCAGGTCAGGTCAGGTCAGGTCAGGTCAGGTCAGGTCAGGTCAGGTCAGGTCAGGTCAGGTCAGGTCAGGTCAGGTCAGGTCAGGTCAGGTTAGGTTAGGTTAGGTTAGGTTCCCACTCCTAGGAGCTGTATGACCTTGACGTTGGTGGAGTGGCTCAGTAACTTCCTTCCTTCTCGCGCCGCAAGGACGGGAAGGGACGAGTGAAGCCAACAAACAGCTCGGTAAATGGTCAGTGGGGCACTGGTGGGGCCACTGACGTCGAGTAGGTAGCACCAGTGAATGCCAGTAGAAGATCCAACAAGCCCAAGTTACATCGGAACACACTGACAAGTCCTACCGGATATGGAGGACGAACGGCGAGTTCTCGGCGCCGTAAAACGGAGTTTTCTCGACTATGGTATGGTAAGCCAGACAGAAGATTCCCGATGGAGTAAACCAGCGGCAAAAAATCCCCCCAATCCCAGTGGTGTAGCACCATCGTGCCGAGGGGATGCATGGCACCGGGGGATACGGGAGTGTGCTGAACGATGCCCGAGGGAAATGGCAAACCGGAGGGGAATTCTGCCTTAGCGTGGTATGGGAGCACTGCCACGCCGGACATATTTATTTTCTGCCCTGTTCGTGGGAAAAGATGGATAAGAAATTGATCAGAATAGATTTAACCGAGGGCGACCAGATCGGACTATCTGGAAGAGGAGACAGGGGCCCTAGCAAGAGCCTCAATAAAAAGATATACGAAAGATATAGGAGAGAATCACTACCGGAAATGGAGTATGGCAAAAGGAAAGCAGATATGGATGCAAGTGCAAGTAAGATATACAAAAAGAAGGAGAAGGCGGAAACTTTTCTGCTAAATGAGGCTATTAGCAAAACGATCAGATTGGCTGAGCAGATGGAAAAGGCCATAACTGAAGTGCCAAACACCCACCTTAGAATTAAAGAGATTGTAAGACAGATGGCGAGAAATGCTAAGGAGTACAATAGTGCACTAATCAGATCCTGGTTGGAGGAAAATAAATATGAACAAGAAGAGAAAATGACTTTCGAAGAGGGAGCCCAAACTTCTCCCGCTAAATGCGGGGTAATGGCAAGCACAAGCGTAAAAAATACGGTGTCTTCTGGCACACAAACAACTTTAAGAGGTAATGATAGCCTGATGTCGGTAGAGACGAAAGGCAATTCTCGTACCATCGGTACTCAGACGGATTCTTGGCACAAGGGGAAACAGATCTTGGAAAATATAGATGGCATCGAAACATTAGAACAGCTGCAAACGATCATTGGACAAGAATGGGACGAGAGTATATTTCAAAGAACTGAAGTGGTGCTGGGAAATCCATTGGCAAAGGATGTAAACATGGATAAAAGTATACAGAAAATGTATAAAGAGACGTTCCCGGAGATGGCTGAAATGCAAGAAGACTTCGAAGTGTTAGAATGCATTACCAAAATTAGATCTAGAAGGCAAGAGGAAAACAGAAAAAAGATAATCAAGATTAAGCATGATGGAAGTATCGAGGATATCTGGGCCAAAATGACAAGAGTTAGAGAGGAGATTGGAACAGATAACAAAGTGGCGTTACACCACATAGAGAGCATGACGGCGGATAAACTGAGAAAGATTGTGGAGGTGGTGCTGAAAGGTACCAAGGCGCAGGCAACAATATTTACTACTGCAAACTACAAAATGATACCAACCATTAAAAAAGAGAGACCCACATATGGACTGGTTGTCTCCAAAGGAGCAGAAAATTTCCAGGATATACTGAAGGTAGTAAAGGAGGCGGTGAAAGGTAAACCAGAAGCCGAAAAAATAAGAAGCGTGAAGAGCACTAAAGACGGGAAGTTACTGCTTACAATAGAGAAAGACCAAGGTGTGCTGAGGAAAATAGGAGAACTGTTGAAACAGGGTGGGGATAATGTGAAAGCGAGAGCTGTCGGCGACGAGAAATGGGGAACCCTACACATAAAAGGAATGGTGGAAGGAACGTCCAAGGAAGAAGTAATGGCAGCAATAGAGGCAAAGGCTGGCGACCTACAAAAGGAATATAAAATAGGAAACTTTAGGCCAATACAGGCTAATATGTTGGCGGTGACAATTTCAATGAGTGAGGATAAAATTAAGAAAATCACGGATGAGACACACCTGAGGATAGGGCTTGCGAGATGCCGAGTTGAAAAACGGGTAAGAGTTCCAAGATGTGGCAGATGCTGGTCTTACGACCATGAGACTAGACACTGCAACGGACCAGATAGGAAGGATACATGCTATAAGTGCGGAGATCAAGAACACAAACCCGAGGACTGCGAGGGAATTGAGCATTGCCCAATATGCAATATGGATGGACATCGTATTGGTACTGCCAGGTGCGAAAAATTTAAAAAAGCTCTCAAAAATGCCAAAGTTGAATATAGAAGAATGAGCAGAAGATCCACAGGAGATCAGCGAAAGTCCAGTGAGGAAAGAACAAACAATTTAGAGGGAGAAGCTATACAATACGTAAGAATGGAGGATGATTATGAGGAGGTATTCGAAGACCTCATTCAGAAGACCAAGGAAACAATCCAAAACACGGAAAAATGTAATTCCGAAGAAGGTAACACAGGCGCGCTATTAAATAGCAGCAAGACTGAAAACTTAGCCTAACATTCAATATTTTGCAATTAAATATCGGACGAGCTAGAATAGCACACGACATGTTAGACTTACTAGTTCAAGAAAGGGATATAGACATTTCGGTAATCTCAGAGCCAAATAAAAAAATCACCGGGAAAGGGAAATGGATACAGGATAATGATGGAGACGTAGCGGTATTGATACATAACAATAATATTGGAGTAAATGCAGTGAAGAAGAGGGCAGGATATGTAGTGATGCGATTACAAACCTTTACACTAATAGGATGTTATATATCACCTAATATTGACCAGGGAAAATATTATAGAATTCTGGAGAATATAATGGACGAAGTAACAGCAAACGGCGAGAGTACAATAATAATGGGGAATATAAACGCGAAGTCTAACCTTTGGGGTTCACCTAGCACAGACAGGCGTGGAGAGCTGTGGGAAGAATGGATGGCACAAAACAGCTTAGCCTGTTTAAATGACGGTAGCCCGACGTTTGTTAGGGGGAATTCGGTCAGCCACATCGATGTAACATTGTCTAACCCCAAAATGTCAAAAGTTATCAACAGCTGGAAGGTTATAGATACAGTAGTCTTCTCACATCACAGACCGATACTTATTAAGTTGGGTAGCAATAAGAAACAACAAAGGGTAAATAGATTCTCCTGCTTCAATGTAAACCAATTTAAGGAATTGGCGAAGGCTAAGAGTAATGAAATAACCTACAGGGATATAATAGAATGGATTAAAAAATCCACAAGGTCACATACGACAAATCCGGGCAACATACCCTATTGGTGGACAGATGAGATTGGGTCACTGCGCAAAATTTGTATAGAGCAAAGGAGAAAACTGGTTAGAGCTAAACTAAAGACAGCAAATGTAGATATGTATATAAATAATTTTAAGGAAGCAAAAAAAACACTACAAAAGGAAATAATTACACGTAAAAAAAAGATGTGGAACGATATCATCAGTAAATTGAACGACGACATGTGGGGCGATGGATATAGAATTGCACTAAGGGAGCTTAAGATTCTAACTCCGTTCACACTAACAGGGGAGAAAAGACTAGAAATAGCTAGACACCTTTTTCCCTCAAAGTACAGTGAGGTATATAATATTCATCCTGAGGCAGATATAGACTTAATAACTGTCGATGAGTTATTGGAGGCAAGCGAAGGACTCAATAGTGGCAGGGCACCAGGACCTGACAAGATCACACCAGATACTATTAAAAAAGCGGTTAAAGCTGAACCAGACACATTCTTACAAGTTCTGAATGAAATAATGAAAAAGCAAATATTCCCAGACGAACTAAAAATTGCCAAACTAATACTAATCTGGAAAAAAGGGAAACAAATGGACAAAAATTCTTCCTATCGCCCTATATGTTTACTAAGCTACATGGCTAAGCTATTGTAGAAGATCATTAAGAAACGACTAGATATGGATTTGGAGAGATTCCATAAGTTATCAGATAGGCAGTACGGTTTCCGCAAAAAGAGATCAACAATTATGGCCGTGGAATATATCGACACAAAGGTTCGGAAGACAAAGGCAAATTGGGTTGCGTTGATATTGATAGACATTAAAAAGGCATTTAATTCCGCTTCGTGGCCACATATCATCAGGTCCTGCGAAAAAAAAGAGATTCCCAAATATCTAATTAATCTCATCAAGAGTTATCTAACATCAAGAAGGATAATAATAAACCCTAATCAAACAATGGATGTTACTGCGGGGGTGCCGCAGGGATCTGTCCTAGGACCGACTCTGTGGAATATGATGTATGATGAAATACTGGATATCAAAACATCAAAAGGCGTTGACCTGGTAGCGTTCGCTGACGACCTCGCGATCTATGTGGAAAGTGGTGACTCTCTCCAGTTTATGGCAAGAGGAAACTCCACACTGAGTAAAGTAAATAGTTGGATAAAGAAAAACGGATTGGAACTAGCAGAACACAAGACGGAAGCAATAATACTCAGAGGTCCCCGGGATAGAGCGCACATAAGATTTGTGTTAAATGGTATGGAAATCGCCACCCTACAAAAAGTAAAATACTTGGGCATATACTTAGATCAGAAACTGAAATATACCGACCATATCAGGCTTACGTGCGAAAAAGCTGAAAATAGGGTGAACATGCTAAATAAAATCCTACCAAATATTGGTGGTCCGTCATTCTGTAAGAGGAAACTATTGGTGGGGGTTATAAATTCAATACTGTTATACGGAGCACCGATATGGTCAAGAGCGCTAGAACACGCAAATATCCGGGGAAGGATGGAACAAGTGCAAAGAAAAATTCTGATGAGAGTCGCTAGTTCTTATAGAACTGTGTCAACAATTGCACTTCAAGTAATATGTGGAGAAATCCCGATACATATATTGGTAGATGAGAGAACAAGGAGTTACCGTCGCCATGATCACGAAGTTCACCTAGAGGAAGAGAGATACGAATCCCTGGAGACATGGCAGCGCCAATGGGAAAGTACTACAGGTAAGGCAGACTGGACGCGAGAACTCATACCAGATGTAAGAGTCTGGATGAGGTGCAAGTTCCGTAAGCTCAACTATTTCTTTACTCAGTTTGTTACCGGACACGGGTCATTCAGAGCGTATACATGCAAAATCGGGAAATCAGCGAACGCTCTGTGCATATACTGCAGCGAGACAGATACAGCGGAGCACACTGTATTATTATGTCCAAGGTTTGAACGAATGAGAGCACAACTAACCACCCAGTTAGGATTCGAAATCAATAAAAACAATCTGATAAAAGCCATGCTAGCTGACAAAGATAGCTATGATCTAGCACTAAACATAGTAACTAGTATAATGAAGTTAAAAGAAAAAGAGGAACGTGAGGCACAAAAGAATGCATAAACAACAGACAAGAGAGCATCGACGACAATGAGTTGGCCCCTGAAGTATGCCGAAAAGGTGGTTCCGGGGGTAGCTCAGAACAAACGGGGTGGTTTTAGTGAGTATTAGGAGTCTCACACTACCGGGGAAGGGGAGAACCTGTACCCGGTGCGCATAAAGCGTTTCCACCCTACCAAAAAAAAAAAAGGTTAGGTTAGGTTAGGTTAGGTTAGGTTAGGTTAGGTTAGGTTAGGTTAGGTTAGGTTAGGTTAGGTTAGGTTAGGTTAGGTTAGGTTAGGTTAGGTTAGGTTAGGTTAGGTTAGGTTAGGTTAGGTTAGGTTAGGTTAGGTTAGGTTAGGTTAGGTTAGGTTAGGTTAGGTTAGGTTAGGTTAGGTTAGGTTAGGTTAGGTTAGGTTAGGTTAGGTTAGGTTAGGTTAGGTTAGGTTAGGTTAGGTTAGGTTAGGTTAGGTTAGGTTAGGTTAGGTTAGGTTAGGTTAGGTTAGGTTAGGTTAGGTTAGGTTAGGTTAGGTTAGGTTAGGTTCCACTCCTAGGAACTGTAAGACCTTGTCGTTGGTGGAGTGGCTCAGTAGCTTCTTCCCTTCTCGCGCCGCAAAGACGGGTCGGGAAGAGTGAAGCTAACAAACAGCTCAAAAATGGTCAGTGGGGTACTGGTGGGGCTATTGATGTCGAGTAGGTAGCACCAATAAATGCCAGTAGAAGATCCAACACGCCCAAGTTACATCCGAACACACTGACAAGTCCTACCAGATACGGAGGGCGAACGGCGAGTTCCCGGCGCCAAAAAACGGGGACCTCTCGGCTAAGGGAAGGAAAACCCCGACAGAAAACCTGATGGAGTAAAACCAGCAGCAAAAAAACCCGAATTACGAAGGTGGAAGTCATCGTGCCGATAGTATGGAAGGTACTAGGGCAAAGGTACTTCGAACGATACCCTTGGGAAACCGGGCGACATCAAATTGCAAAAAGCCTTACTCCTGCATGCGAGGCTCTGCAGGAGTGGACGACATTTCCTTAGCTGCTCGTGAGACTAAGATGGAGGATACAAATAGAAACTTTAAAGATGACGCTGTCAGTTCAGAGGACTGGCTAAGAAATTTGGCAGGGATGACCACAGTGGGGGAAGTTTTCGGAAGAAGAGATTCGATTCACAGAACCCCCCCCAAAACACACAGTGGAAAACGAGGAAAGCGGGGCTAGCAATAGTAACGACAAGATAAGAGAAGCACAGAACACAGAAATACAAGATGAAATGAGTAAAGAGGATGGCGATGGCAGGAGAGCTAGAGGTACCAGCAAGAGACAAAGAAGTGAGGATGAGGTCCAAATAGCTGACGTGGAGGATAAGGTCTTCGTAATTGCGCAAGATAGAAAGCGTGCAAACTCCATCCCGGATCATGTTTTACTGCAAGGAATGTCAAAAACAAAAGAAAGATTTACTTTTGAAAAGGAGGTAGAGGGGACTCGTAAAGCTATGAGGAAAATGGCGGAATGTATGCAGAGACTGGTGAAAACCGTCAAGAATGTACCGAACACAAAAGTGGAGATCAAGAGCTGCGTTACTGAGGCCAAGAGGATGGTGGATTTGATGGATATGCGCGTTGAAGACTTCATTTGCGCAGCGGAAGAGATTAAGAACACCCTGTTACCCCCGAGAAAGATTACCTGCGACGCTGAGACGCAGGCGAACATGCAGGTAACCTTGAAGGAAAGAGCAAGCCTTTCCCTTGCTGAAGGTCTTAATAGGGTGGAGGACATCTTAAGCAAAGGAGGGGACTATAAGGTTTTGACCGGTATCCTGGACAAGGAATGGGCTCCAGAATCCTTTAGATCAACAGCAGAGGAAGCGGGAGGTTTAAAGGGAGTGGGGACAAACGACAATTTGGCTATAATGACTGATCCCGGCAGATGTAAAGATAAGGGAAACTTTGTGGAGCTAGAGCAAAAAATGCCGGAGCTAGCAAAAATCTTGAAAGAGGGAACAACGGAAGGGATGTTGGAGTACGTTAAGTACAACACCTCCTTCACAGACAGTAAGGGGGTACATAACACTAGAGTCTGCACGCATTTTGCGTTACCTGTGGAAATGGACAACAGCGGTATAACGGATACAAAAGTCATTTATGAGGTAATGCACCAATTGAAGCAGAAATGTGGTGAGTTGGAGATTAAGGAATGCAAGGTGCTCGTCGATCACGAAAAAGAAGTGGCCTATTTACGAAAGATTGTGGAATTCATCTTTCGAAATGCCAACACTAAGATTATCCTAAGGGGCCGGCACACAAAGACAGCTCTACCAGTCACTAAGAAAATGACAGGGCAAGTGATAATAAAAGCAACATCGGACAGGTCATATGCCGATATCTTCAAGGATGTAAAGGAGAAGGTTAATCCTGAAGATTCCTCTGTCGAAATAAAGTCTGTGAGGAAAATGAGGAACGGAGATATCTGCCTAGAGGTGCATGTTGGGGACTCGAAGGCAGCAATATTGAGGGACCAGATCCAAGTTAGTAAGGTGGGCGAAGCCTATATCAGAAGGGACACGACTACAGTAGTTCTAACAAACATAGACCCAACCATTGAGGAACAAACAATTCTGGATAGGATCGAGGAAACCTCCCCCGGAAGTAACCCGAAGATGATATCTCTGAAACGGGGTTTCAGTGGAAACTGCTCCGCAATTATTGAACTAGGCAAGAGGAACGCCCAGGATATTACGAGGCTTGGGGGAGTTAAAATTGGGTGGTGGACATGCCGTGTAAGACCAAGGGAGGGGATAGTACGCTGTTTCCGGTGCCTCCAGGTCGGACATAGAAGAGATGCGTGCACTGGAGTAGATCGCTCCATGGCATGCCTTAAGTGTGGCAAAGACGGGCATAAAGCTAAAAACTGCAAGGATAATCCTTTTTGCCTGCACTGCAACGTGGTTGGACACAGAACGGATAGCATGAAGTGTTCATACTTCAGAGCACTAGTTGCTGGAAAGGATAAGGGCAGATATAGGAGCAGAAATCTTAGTACTGCCAGCAGCATGGGGCATGGGGCATGGGTGCCTGATAAGGAACCCATAATATTGTAATTAGTGTATATAGTATATAGAAATGTTAATCGTTTCACTTTGTAACTTTTTAAAAACTTTATTTTCAAAACTACACAAAAAGGAAACTAACTATGGAATTTATACAATAAAATGATTTTATAAAACAAACTGTTGTTATAAAGATCTATTTGTAAAAAAAGCGTGAAAACACATGTTGCAATTTAATTTATAATATTTTATTGTTGACTCTGCAGGTTGGTGGTGTCTTGTGTCCATTAAGGCTACATGTCTCCTCCCCCCTCTGGTGCTGACTTCGTCCTCGAAGTCTTGGGACCATCTTGAAGTAAATCTTCTAAAATTTGAATTTGGGCTGGCTGCAATTTTTGACCAAAAAGAATTTTCGAAATTCTTTTCCTCTTCTTTAAAAATATAATTAATAAAAATGCTAAAACAGACATTAGTAAAATAATAGAAGCAGCACTAAGTCCGGTAGAAATTTCGGGTAAATTTTCTAATGGTTCTATTGGTTCTATTGGTTGAATTTGGCCGTGGGTTTCGGGAATTTTCAACTTCTCTAGCTTGATTTCATGGTCCGGTGTGAGCTCCATTGGTATGGCTTCCGGGAATGAAATTTCTTGAACGGTTTTCTTTGTGTAGAGGACACCTTCGATAGAAATTGGTTCCTCAATTAGTAGGATGCTGGTTGATTGGATCCATTGATCTCCAATTTTGATAGGGTGAACTATTCCTATTAAAATGACTTGTGAAGTTTCTTGCACGAAATTTTCTGTTGCTCTACATTTTGTGCAATTGTTAATGTTGGGAATTAAGCATTTGGATGCTACATGATTTGTACAGATAATGTTATCGTCTCGGCCAATACAATTTTCGTACCATTTGTTGTTGGCGTAGAAATGGGCAGGTGGCAAGATAATTATGTGATCTTTGTTAGGTACGGGATAAATTCGGAATGTAGGATAAGAGCTAGTGCGAAGGATTGGGATTTTGACTATTATGAGCATTGTCTTGGAAGTGACGCAAATAAGAGATTTGGAAGATTCAATAAGTTCATAGGGATGTTCGTCATTGACAAGAAGGGCTTCTCTAGCGTAGATATGAAGAAGATTATCTTTTAGGGTTTCTAGTTCTTTTAAAGTAAATAATTCAATGTTAGTTATATCTAAGTGTGAAAGGGTAATTGTTCTAATCAATTTCATAATAAATTCATTTATATTTTGGAGGTTAAGTATTTCATTATGTAGGGCATTATAACCGTCAAAATCAGCGGATAGTTTATTAATTGCGGCTAAAACTGTCATACTATTATTATTTATTTTCATTAATAATCTATTAAATCTAGTATCTAAAGATTGTCCAAATGAGATTTGATTATTAAATTTTTTTATGATTTCATTTTCTTTTAATTCTATGGCTGTTATGTGGGTTTTTAACAAGTCTAAGTCTGAGTCGTCGGGGTTACCTGTAATGTATTTTATAGCTGTACCAAGAAAATTAAAAAGTGCTTTCTTTTGTTTTCTTGTTATCTTATGAAGGTCGTCGTAAGCTTGTTCACGTAAGTGATTGTATTGAGCGTATAGGAGTGAGAGGGGTCCGTTTTGAATAGAAATTTTAAAGAAATCGTTTAAGTTAGTATTTAAAGTTTCCGCTAATAAGTCTAAATCTATGTGTAGAATGTGTCTATGATAATGTGAAATTTCTCTGGATTTTCCCAATTCCTCGGCATAATAACCATTATTCGGAATGCTCTGGATCTTTAGAAGATGTCCCAGGGATAGGGTTGTCCTGTAAAGAAGTTTTGTCTTGAGCTTTTTTATCGGTCAGTTTTCGAATTCTTTTCACAAATTTTAAATGAGTACTAGTGACTTTTTGATTTTTGGTTTTTCCAATGATTTTTGTTTTGTTCTGTTTTTCAGGTCGAATAGTTGTATAGGGTGCTTGTAATTTAGGTCTGTGCTTTTTCTTGGATACATACAGAGTTTGTGCAATGTTTATATCTGGTATAATTTCGGCATTTCTATTTTGTTCATTTAAGATTTTCTCTCTTTTTTCTTTTTGTTTATTATATAAGTCTTTGATAAAGGGTTGTAATTCGTCTTTATGTCTTTGATTGTATGTTTCGTATACCGGGAGGTCGAAGTCAAAATGAATCTCTTCAGCGTATGGGCCGTACAGAATTGAAAAGGGAGAATAATTTGTGGCAGAATGAATAGATTGATTATAAATTAGTATGGCATGAGTAAAAAGGTCGTCTATAGGGTCATTTGGATTTTGTTCTTTTAAGGTTCTGACTTTTTCGGAAAGAGTCGAATGAAATCTTTCAACTGGGGAGTTTGAAGAAGAATTGTTTACTGTTGTGTAATGCATTTCAATTTTATGGATTTTCATGAATTCTTTGATTAGAGAGGAGTTAAACTCGGTACCACTGTCGGATACAATTTTCTTGGGATAGTTGTGGTGTGCAAAATAATGTCGTAATTTACTTAATATTGAGATTGATGTTTTGTCGGGTATTTCATAGCATTGTCCATATTTCGAAAATGAGTCCAAAATTGTCAAATACAAGTTTTTGTTACAATGAAATAAATCTATGTGCAAAATATCAAAAGGTTTTTGACCAAGAAGTGGTCCTAGTTGAGGAAGTTTATAGGGGTGTCTTTCGTATTTATTTTTTAGGCAGATTTCACATTTATTAATAAAGTTAGAGATAGTTGTTTGCATAGAAGGCCAGTAAAATTGATGTCTTAAATGTTTGTAGGTTTCTACTATTCCGTTATGATTTTCGGAATGGTATTTTTTCACGCATTCTATTTGTCTTTGTTCGTCTTCAATGTCCTGTAACATTGTTGTACAGAAAATAGCTTTAACTGTTGAGTCTAAGTTTTCTCTAAAGTAATTGCAAATGAAAGGTCTGTACTCTTGGTCTATTTTTATCGAAAACCTTTGATTTGGTCGTAGGATTTCTTTGAAAACATCTAGTATTTCAGATTTCCAATTTTCCTCGGTTAAGTGTATCGTGTATCTATGTTTATGAAAAATTTTCTTATAAGTTAAATCATAATTTTCTGATTCGGTAATAAATATTAATTGATTTGTCGATAAATTAATGGGTTCTTCGGAGATAAGTATTCCTGCGATTGGGTTTTCAACTGCAGTATGTTGTGTATTGTCGGATGATTGATTCTCATCAAAATTTTCGAGAAATTTGTCTACGTCAAATACGTCATTTAAATCTGGGGGTTCAGCACAATTTGAATAATCCGTAAGGGCATTTATGTGAACTCTGGAAAGAGAATCGGCTACTTGGTTTTCTTTACCTAACTTATATTTCACCTCAAAATTATAATCCTCTAATTTAAGTCTCCAGCGTGCTAACCTAGAAGTGGGGTCTTTTATTTTATAGATCCAAACAAGAGGGTTGTGATCCGTTTCGATAAGAAATTTTTGACCGTATAAATAGGGACGGAAATGTTTACAAGAATCGACAATAGCTAATAGTTCTTTTTCAATTGTTGAGTAGTTTTGCTCTGCGGAATTCAAAGTTCTAGAATAATAAGCAATTGGGTGGTTATTCTGAGAAAGTACAGAACCAATAGCTACATTCGAGGCATCTGTAGTTAGTACAAATGATTTTGAAAAATCGGGATATTGAAGGATGGGGGCGTTAATCAATAATTGTTTGCATTTTTCGAAACATTCTAAATAGTTAGGATTAGTGGGGTCGATGTTTGTTCCTTTTCGAGTGCATCTAGAAAATGGAGATGTGACTTTAGCGAAATTTGGGATGAATCTTCGATAGTAACCTATAAGTCCTAGAAATGATTTAATTTCTTTTAATGTTTTCGGCAAAGGAAATTTTTGGATAGCTTCTATCTTACAAGGATTCGGTTTGATACCATCGACGGTCACTAAGTGGCCAAGAAAAGAGACTTCCTTTTTAAGAAACTCGGATTTGTCCAATTGAATTTTAAGATTGTTTTTTCGAAAAACATCAAAGATAGCGGTAATATGAACAAGATGTTCATGAAGAGATTTTGAGAAGATAATTACATCGTCCATATAAACAAAGCAGAATTTATATAAGAAGGGTCTTAAAATGTTATCCATTAATCTTTCAAATGTTGCTGGGCTATTTTTTAGTCCCATAGGAAGTTTCGTATATTCAAAATGACCATGTGGTACAGTAAAGGCTGTTTTTTCGATTGAATTTGGATGAAGTTCGATCTGATGGAATCCTTGGGCTAAATCTAGAGTTGTAAAATAGGTGGCTTTACCTAAATTGTCTAAAATTTCATCAATTTTGGGAATTGGATATTTATCGTCTATAGTATTTTCGTTAAGTTTTCGGTAATCAATTACCATTCGGAATTTTTTCTGACCGGAAGCGTCGGCCTTTTTTGGGACGATCCACACGGGGGCGGAATATGGAGATGTAGAGGGTCTTATAATATTATTATCTAAAAGCTTGTTTACTTGTTTAACAATTTCTTCCTGCACTATTTTGGGGTGTCTGTAACTTCTAACATAAATAGGGTTTTCGTCTCGTGTTTTAATTTCGTGTTTAATAGCAGAAGTAAAAGTCAGTTTGGATTTGTCGTCATGAAATAAATCTTTAAATTTTTTACACAAATTTTTAATTTTTTCTTTTTCTTCAATATTTAAATGTTCTGTCCGAATAACAGACTCATCAAAATTGCACGTGGGATTTTTTATCTCATAATTTTCTAAGTTATCTACTACTACTGTTTCTATGTTAACAGGTGTTTGAAATGTAATATCGTCTATAAAACCATACTTTACAGTGTGAATAGACTCTGGAATTCTCACGTTATTAATTACTGTTTCTGGGAATAATATTTCACCACTGCTTATGCTAACGGGAATTTTATTATATAAGGTTTTAAATGGAATTGTTATACGTAAATTTCTTAAGGTTAGAGTCTTTGTCGAATAATCTAAAATTGCGTTAAATCTTTCTAAGTCAGAATTACCTAGTAAAATATCGAAATCTTCACTCCATTCAGCAATTCGAGCATCAATAAATTCGTTTATATTATATTCTTTAAATATAGGTGTATCAATATTTAGCTTGCATTTATGAGTTAATTTCATAGAGGTTAATGTGAAAGGTTTATGATAAATATGGGATTTGTCAAAAAATTTTGCGGCTTTTGGGGAGATAATAGTATTAGATCCACCTGAATCTATTAAAACTTTTAATTTTGATTTGGGCATTATGAAAAAGGGTAATTGGGGGTATCCTCGAATATTATTTATGTTTATACAGGGGGCGGTTGTTCTTCGGAAGGGTTCTCGTGAAAATCCTGAAAAGTTTCTTCATCGAAATTTTCAATTGCTTCATTATTTGAAGAGTTTATATTGAAATTATGTGTTCGTCTGGTAGACATACTCATGGGTTCATTTCTGGATTGAATTGTTTGTACACCGCTCATAGGGGAGGAAGTGTTTTGTTGATGTTGGGTGTTTCTAGGAATAGGAGATCTATTGAAATTTTGAGCGTTGTTACCAAAATTTGAAGGTTGAAACACATTCCTTTGGTTATTGTTTTGGAAATTATTCCGTGGAAAATTGAAGTCTTGCTGTGCTGTATTACGAGGGGTCGGCGAAGAGTTGATTGGTTGTGAAAAAGTTCGCGGACGATTATCGTTTGAATTGAAATTACGTTGCGGGGGATTATGGGGCTGTGTCGAAAAGTTGCCGGATCTACTGTTAAAACGATTTTGAGTGGGACCGCTAGGATTTTGTCTAGCAGAAGACGGTCCTCTGTTTTGTTGTTGCTTCAAGAAATTCATATATTGTTGCTGATTTTTATGATTATCGTATGCTATACACTTTTGAAGAGCTTCTTCAAGGGAAGTGATTTGAAAATGTGATAAATACTCACAATAAGGTTCATTTATGCCTGAGCAGAATGTCTTAAGGGCCATATTCTTAAAATAGGGAGTTTTGAAATTGACAGATTCGATATTATTGTTTAATGTAATATGCTGGAGTAAATCGTTTAGGTTATTTGATACTCGCTGGTGATATTGGTCATATGTCTCGTTAAATTTTTGAACTGTTGTTGATAATTGTGTTACTAAAATGTCTTCTGAACGTCGGTCGCCGTACTTAGCTAACAAGGCCGGTCGTACGTCTGTCCAAATAGTTTTATTAGAATAATTTAAAAAATCTCTTGGTTCACCTTTGATACGAGATAAAATATTGGCATTCAAAATAAATTCTTGAGCTGGAGTAATCTCCTGAGTAATAAGAAATGCTATTAAATTATCAGCTGATTTTATAAAGGTGGAGAGATTGTCTCCGGTAGTAAATTCGGGCAAAGTAGCACAAATGCTAGAAATATCACCGTTACTCATAGGCATATCGGCTATTGAATTATCTAATAAATCTGAAGTACTATAATTATTTGGAGAAATATTTATGGAAAGATTTTCAAAAATTAAATGCAAATTTTCTCGAGAAATATCACTAAAAATGCTCATAAAGGAAAGAAAGGAAAAATTCACTTACAGAAGGATGATCACTGATGATTTCCTCAGCATGCTTTTCTTTTCTATTCCCAGGTTCGTAGGACTCTCGTCGAACAATTGAAATTGACCAGGAAACGGGTGGTTTCTGTACGAGGATCCTGTTCGCAGCGCCAGAAATGTTAATCGTTTCACTTTGTAACTTTTTAAAAACTTTATTTTCAAAACTACACAAAAAGGAAACTAACTATGGAATTTATACAATAAAATGATTTTATAAAACAAACTGTTGTTATAAAGATCTATTTGTAAAAAAAGCGTGAAAACACATGTTGCAATTTAATTTATAATATTTTATTGTTGACTCTGCAGGTTGGTGGTGTCTTGTGTCCATTAAGGCTACATGTCTATATATAGAGTAGGATTAGATATAAGCAAGTTACATTATCTTCTTATTATGACCATAAAAGTTTTACAGATAAATGTGGACAGGAGAGCAAGGGCACTGGACTTGGCGATGGCCACGGCGGATGCCCTTGACATAGACATTATTGCCATACAGGAACCGAACAGAGCAAGGACCCAAAAAGACCACAGATGGATTGCGGACGACAACTCTGCTATCTTCTGCAGGAATAGGAGGTGTGAAGCAACAGAACACAGTGCGAGTAATGGTTACACTAAGCTGCGCATGAAGGAGTGGACGCTGTATAATTTTTACGTATCGCCGAATGTCAACTTTGAGGCCTACAAGACGTCAGTGAATTGTCTGATGGATGCAATCCAACAGGAGAGGGGAGAGGTGATGGTGTTGGGTGATTTCAACTCCAAGTCAGCTTTGTGGGGAGCCGCCCAACAGGACAAGCGCGGAGAATTTCTGGCTGATTGCCTCATGGCACTCAATCTTGTAGTTTTGAATACAGGAACCTCCCCAACTTTCGTCAGAAGGGAACAAAAATCTATTATTGACATCTCCATGTGTTCTTATGGTTTAGCCCGGAGGATAGCTAAATGGTCGGTTCTTGGTGAAATGGAATCCCTGAGCCTGCATAGGTATATTTATGTGGAAATTGACCTTACCATCGACAAAAAGAGCTACTGCGGTGGAAAGTGCTTTATGGACAAGGGAATGTTCTGGGCCGCGATCAGCCTGACATCCAATACTAGGGGAACTACTCAGGATAGTCTGGAGGCCATCAAAGAATCGCAGAAAGCTAGTATGATGAGGACATGCATACCTAAAAAACGAATGCCGGTGTGGTGGAACGAAGTGATTGAGAAGACTAGGAGAGCGTGTGTGAAGAGCAGAAGAAGAATGACCAGAGATAATTCAACAGGCTGAGAGTGAATACAGGAGCCTAAGAAAGGAACTCAGGAGTCTAATACTGGGATCCAAAAAGGAATGCTGGAAAAAATTGTGTAACGAACTGGAAGGCGATCCTTTTGGGCAAGGATATAAAATAGTCACTAACAAGCTTAGCAACATGTTAACTCCGTATTAAATTCCTGAGGAGAGGAGGCTACAGATTGCCAGAGAGCTCTTTCCACCGACGAGTGATAGGGTTCGAACAGGGAGAGCGCTGAATGCCTCTCCAGTATTGGCTACAAAAGAGGAACTGCGAGAAGCTGCGGGGAAGTTGAAGGTGGGGAAAGCGCCAGGACCAGACGGAGTACTGGCTGAAAGTATCAAACTGGCGGTTGAAGAGATCCCGGAAGAGATGCTTTCTATGGTTAACCAAATTATAAGGACCATGGAGATTCCAAAGGCGTGGAAACGAGCTAAGGTTTGTCTGATACCTAAAGGGGATCCTGCGGCATCCAAATTTAGGCCCATATGTTTAATAGACACAGCTGCCAAGTTGTTTAAGCACATCGTAAAGTTGAGACTCGAAAAGGAATTAGAGGAGAATGGTTCAATATCTGAAAATCAATTTGGTTTCTGTAAGGGAAGGTCAACCGTAAATGCGGTCCAAAAGGTGATTGAGCTGGCAAACAAAGGAAAATGGAAATGGGGGGCGATCATCTTCATTGATGTTAAAAATGCGTTCAACACAGCCAAGTGGGGACATATCATCCAGACCTTGGAATATATGGACATCAGTCAATACCTGGTGAACATTGTGAAGAATTACTTCCGTGATAGATGCATTTTGGTGGGAAAAAAAGAGATGTCAGTTTCGCAGGGAGTCCCGCAAGGCTCTGTCCTTGGACCGGTTTTGTGGAACGTTCTTTATAATGGAATTCTGGAGTTAAATCTCTCAGGAAACTGCAACAAGGTTGCATATGCAGATGATTTGGCTTTGATTATAAATGGAAATGACAAGGAGGAACTCATGTTCGAGGCAGATATGGCGCTGCGAAAAATTGGGAGATGGATTGAAAGTAAAGGCCTGGAACTTGCTCCAGAAAAGACGGAAGCTCTTATAATAAAGGGCCCGAGGAACAGGGAAGGAGTCCGGTTCTCCCTAGGGGAACTAAAAATCGTACTAAAAAGAGCGGTAAAGTACTTGGGGGTTCATTTGGACGACAAACTGATCTTCAGTGAACATGTGAGGAGAATATGTGAGAAGGCCTGTAGGCAGGTGGCGGCATTAACTAGGATTTTGCCCAACATGAGAGGTCCTGGGTATTACAGTAGAAGGGTGCTGTACGGCGTCGTTGCCTCTATCTTTCTATACGCAGCCCCGGTGTGGGGAAAGGTCATACACCTAAAGAGATATAGAGATATGTTGATATCTATTTAGAGAAGAATGCTGATTAGAGTTGTGAGTGCCTACAGAACGGTGTCGGTGGAAGCAGTAGCGGTGATTGCAGGGATCCCTCCGATAGATCTTTTGATAGAGGAGAGGAGCAGGCTTGCCCTCAGGAAGACAGTTACCACAGATATAAGAGAGGAACTGCGGAGGGAGACCATTGCTAAGTGGCAACAGAGGTGGGATGGTGTAACGTCGGTTGCACAGTGGACGAAGGCATTGATCCCGAACCTGAACGAGTGGCTGAGCTGCAAGCATTCGAGAACCAATTATAATGTGTCACAGGTGCTGACCGGACACGGGAGTTTTAGGACCTTTCTGCACAGAATTAAAAAAGTGGACTCAGATAACTGTGTGTACTGTTCTCAGAGGGATGATCCCGAGCACACAATATCAGCGTGTAACAGGTGGCACACCCAAAGACAAGAGATGCAAGTAAGAATGGCGGCACCAGTATCCACAAAGGGTCTGTTAACATGGATGTTAATAAGCAAGGGGAACTGGGAAGTTGGTGAAAGGTTTATCACTGAGATAATGGGGAAAAAGGCGGAAGACGAACGGCAGGGCGAGAGATAAGGAGTACAGACAAATAAAGAATCCTTTGGCCTGATGTAATGTCTTATAAGACGGTCCTGGGCCATGAGGGTATTCTCGTAGGGGGTGGTTTTAGTGAGTATTAGGAGTCTCACACTATCGGGGAAGGGGAGAACCTGTACCCGGTGCGCATAAAGCGTTTCCACCCAACAACAAAAAAAAAAAAAAAGGTTAGGTTAGGTTAGGTTCCACTCCTAGGAGCTGTAAGACCTTGTTGTAGGTGGAGTGGCTCAGTAACTTCCTCCCCTCTCGCGCCGTATGGACGGGAAGGGAGGAGTGAAGCCAAAAAACAGCTCAAAAACGTGCTCCGGGGGTTGGATGGGAGAGGCTGGAAGTGATTCACCCCTAATCTCCCATACAAGTTTTCGGAGTAGGGGGTTTCCCACCCGACACGGCGTGTCCCGATGGCTGTGGGCGTGGGCCAGGGGGCGTGGTCAGTTATGGGACTCGTGCTTTTCAGCGCTGGGGTCCCGTGCGTTTCTCAACGCTGTAAGGTCCCGGCGCTTTTGAGCGCTGTAAGAGAAGAATTGTCCACGGATCAAGGGAATAGAGGAGTAGACCTCGATAAAAAACCAACAACATAGGGGTAAGCAGCTATGTTCGTGGTGTAGTGTAGGCTGTGGATGCTACTGCGTCCGGAGGCAACCGTGAGAAAAAGCCTAGAGGAGTAAACTTCGATAAACAATCCCCACTACTAAGGTGTAGGGCATCGTGCTGAGGGTATGGAAGGTGCGAGGGTTAGAGCATCGTGGACGATACCATTGGGGTACCTGGCGAAACCCCATTGTATATAGCTTTACCGACGTAAGCGGGGCTCTGCGTCGATGGACATACATTCCCTAGCGGATCGTGGGACGTATATGGAAAAACAAAAGATAAAAACCAAAACGGATAGAAAGGATTACGACATGGCTAACGAAGTGGTACAGGAAAAGGATGAGGAAACAAGGTATACAAAGGCAGGCCTAGAAGAGCAAGAGGTCTTTAGACGAAGGGACTCACTACCTAGAACTCCAACGAGAGTCGCAAGGAAGAGCGGCTATGAAGAAGCTTACCACACCCCAAGCGGAGAGGTGGCAGAGCTGGAATTCGAGAGAATGGTGAGCTGGGAAAACGAAGACCAGAAATCGTCGTTGACTCAGCTAGGAGAGTACGGAATAAAGGGGATAGAGATTTTGGAAATCACTAGCAACGAAGAAGACAGGCCGAGTAAAAAGAAGAGAGAGGAAAAGAGGACCAAAAAGAGATGACAACCAAAAGAAATAAGGAAGAAGGCAAAAGGAAAAGGGACACACAAACGGTAGAAAACGAGGAGCTGGTAGAAGTAAGAGAAATGATGGAAAAGGTACTCGAAGGGGCGAAGCAGTTATTTGCACTGACAAAGGAAATAGTAAATACAAAGGTGGAGATAAAGGAAGGGGCAAATAATCTATATAGGGTAATAACTAGAACCCAAAAGAAGTTGGACGCTTTTAGTGAAAGCGCATTACGTCCCGAGACACAACCAACGGAACCGCTAAAGGGTACGACGACACGCGAAATTGCCACGAAGGTCGACGAAGACGCGATTCAAAGGGAAACAAAGGAGCGTGAGAGGGAGATGACAGAACGTGTGAAGGAAAGCCTAGAGTCGGGCATGACTATACAGGACTTCAGGAGCATGGTGGGTTGGGAGTGGCCAGAGGATGTATTCCACAACACAAAGACCATGACCAAGGAGGAAGTGGGAATACCGGACAACAGAGACCTGTTGGTTATTCAGGCAGGGGGGAGGGAAAAACCAAAAGAAGGGAGTTATTATGAGGAATGGGTGCGTAAACATACGGGACTCAAAGAAATGATGGAGGAAACTGAGGAGGCAGTGGACTTCATAGTTAATTTTGTAAATAGCGAAACCCGTAGAGGAAGGACGGCAAAAGGGTCTTCGGTGGCTTACATCATGAAAACCCAGGAAGACAACGACCTCTTGTACAAAGGCGTAAGGGATTTGGTAGAGGCCATGACGGAAGTTGAGCAAAAAGGGAGCCAACCGCAGTTGAAACTCACTTGTGTTTTCGAAGAGGCGGTGGAATGGGAAAGATATAGGAAGGCCTTTGAGAGCGCCTTAGCAGGAACCTCAAGGGAAATTACACTGATTACACATAAAAGGGGGAAGAGGGAAGATAGGGGCACAATAACGGTAAGGAGGGGGAGAAAACATATGCGGAACTTTTAAGGAACATGGAGGACAGCATCTCCATAGATGGAAGCGGTGTAAATGTTAGGAGGGTGAGAAAAACGGCGTAGGGAGGCATGCTCTTGGAACTAGAGGGAGGTAGGGAAAATATCAGAAGACTTACAGGACAAATTAAGGATAGGACAGGGGCGGAGGCTGAAATGGAGGAAAAAGAGGGACAGCTCCTCTTCCTCTACGACGTGGACTCCACCACGGAGGATGGGAAAATTTTAGGGGCAATAAGGGAGGAGATCGGTGAGGACAAGGGAAGCTCAGTATGCATCAAGACGCGCAGAAGTACCAGAAATGGAAGCGACCTGATTATGTTGGGGGCTAACAAGGAAGCTGCTGAGGCACTAGACAGGGTGGGGAGGATAAGGATAGGACTGTGTTTCTTCAAGATTAAAATAAAGGTACAGACTAGCTGTCCTAAAGCTGTACTAAATGTCCAAATTTCAAAAGATACGTACAAATGGAAAGAGACAGGATTGGGGCAGCAAGGAGGTAATGCATCCCTATTCATTAAGTTTTTGCAAATAAACACGGGGAGGTCCACGGGGGCCCATGATGCAGCATTCAAAACGGCCGAAGAAGAGAAGTGCAATGTTATTATAGTGAGCGAACCCAATATAAAATATATTGCAGCAGCGGGATGGCTTAAAGACACAAAGAAAGATGTGGCAATATATGTTAGGGACAAAAACATCAAAATATCACAGATAACCAGCGGAGAGGGATACATCAAACTGTGTTTGGAGGAAGTGGACGTGATTGCGTGCTACATATCCCCAAACATAGGTCTAGAAAGTTTCGAATCATATATTGACGAAATCATGGGTATTATTAGAACATCGGAGAGAGAGACCATAATAGGAGGAGACCTGAATGCAAAGGCTAATGAATGGGGATCGACAACATACGACAAGAGAGGGCTATATCTCTTGGACTGGGTCGCGCAGTAGGATTTGGTCATATTGAATGATGGACAGAAACCAACTTTCATCAGGGGAGGGTCAAAATCTTTTATGGACCTGACCATTACCACGAGAAAAATTGCGAAGAGGATGGAGGGTTGGAGGGTGCTGGACAGCGAGTCACTCTCGCTGCACCAGCATATTACATACACAGTCAAGGGACCGAAAAGAGGAGACTGCTGGGGGAGTGGTGAAATCCATCATTTTGTATGGTGCTCCCATATGGGGGGGGGGGATTGTCAGAATTGCAAAATATAAGAACATCCTGAACAGCCTACAAAGGAGAATGCTGCTGAGGGTAATTTCGGGTTACCGAACGGTATCGACCGAAGCAGTACAGGTTATCGCAGGAATACCACCAATGGACCTGTTGATATGGGAAAGGCAAGAAGTCCACAAAAGGGGTAGGGAATGTAAGAGGGAAATTGAAAACGGAAAATAGACCAAGACTCTGATAAAAAATCTGGAAAGCTGGATTCTCTGTCGCCACAGGAAGATAGATTACTTTGTCACCCAGGCTTTGTCCGGTCACGGCTCTTTTAGGGCATACACAAGAAAAATCAGGAAGACGGAAGATGACATCTGTATCTACTGTGGAGACAGAGATGACGTGGAGCACACCATTTTATTTTTTCGAAGATGGGACCAGAATAGAAATTGCCTTGAAAGGGAGATAGAAAAGAAGATCACAAAAACAAATATGGTAGAGCTGATGCTGCACAATAAGGACAAATGGAATGCTATAAGGAAATATCTCAAGGACATCATGAGTCAGAAAGAGAGGGAAGAACGTGATGGCAGAGGCAGTTTTCGGCTCTGAAGTTATGCCCCCAGGGGTGGTTCCAGGGCCAAAAACAGGATGCGTTGGCGACCGAGGTGGTTTTAGTGCGGTGGGCTTTGGTTTGGGCTCCTCAATGCTGCCTGGATGTCTTGCTTGCAAGATAGCCAAGTTGGATTGAACCCTTGCTGGAGACATCCCCACACTTCCGGGGAACGGTAGAACTAGTACCCGGAGCCTGTGCGCATGTTTACACCTGACAAAAAAAAAGGTTAGGTTAGGTTAGGTTAGGTTAGGTTAGGTTAGGTTAGGTTGGGTTAGGTTAGGTTAGGTTAGGTTAGGTTGGGTTGGGTTGGGTTGGGTTGGGTTGGGTTGGGTTGGGTTGGGTTGGGTTGGGTTGGGTTGGGTTGGGTTGGGTTGGGTTGGGTTGGGTTGGGTTGGGTTGGGTTGGGTTGGGTTGGGTTGGGTTGGGTTGGGTTGGGTTGGGTTAGGTTAGGTTAGGTTAGGTTAGGTTAGGTTAGATTAGGTTAGGTTAGGTTAGGTTAGGTTAGGTTAGGTTAGGTTAGGTTAGGTTCGGTTCGGTTAGATTAGGTTAGGTTAGGTTAGGTTAGGTTAGGTTAGGTTAGGTTAGGTTAGGTTAGGTTAGGTTAGGTTAGGTTAGGTTAGGTTAGGTTAGGTTAGGTTAGGTTAGGTTAGGTTAGGTTAGGTTAGGTTAGGTTAGGTTAGGTTAGGTTAGGTTAGGTTAGGTTAGGTTAGGTTAGGTTAGGTTAGGTTAGGTTAGGTTAGGTTAGGTTAGGTTAGGTTAGGTTAGGTTAGGTTAGGTTAGGTTAGGTTAGGTTAGGTTAGGTTAGGTTAGGTTAGGTTAGGTTCCACTCCCAGGAGCTGTAAGACCTTGTCGATGGTGGGGTGGCTTAGTAACTTCTTCTCTTCTCGAGCCGCAATGACGGGGAGGGAAGAGTGAAGCAAAGAAACAGCTCAATAAATGGTCAGTGGGGCACTGGCGGGGCTACTGATGTCCAATAAATGCCAGTAGAAGATCAAACATGCCCAAGTTACATCCGAACACACTGACAAGTCCTACCAGATACGGAGGGCGAACGGCGAGTTCCCGGCGCCGTAAAACGGGGACCTCTCGGCTATGGTATGGTAAACCAGACAGAAGATTCCCGAAGGAGAAAACCTGCGGCAAAAAAACCCCCAATCCCAAGGTGTAGCGCCATCACGCCGATGAGATGCATGGCACCGGGGGTAAAGGTGTGTCAGGAGCGATGCCCAAGGGAATGGGCCGACCTGAGGGGATTTCGGGCCTTGTCGTCGCATGCGGGGCTCTGAGACAATTGACAGCATTTTCACTAGCTTCTCGTGGGAAGTATATGGCAGAAACAAAAAATAAACCTATCGACCTTACCGGGGGCGACCAGGAGGGTGAGGATGAAATCCAGACTGGAAGAGCAGGCATAGAGAAAAAATATCATGAAAAGAACGTAGTTTTGTTGGAAACAAGAAGTAGGAGGTTGTCAGCTCCTGAGATCAGGCTAGAAAAACTAGACAGCCAGGACAAAAACAGGAAACTGATGGAATCTGGGAATGACGAGCAGCTAGCATCAGCTTACAAGAAAAAAGAATGTCCCGAATATTATACGATAATTGAGGCTATCCAAGCAACAAACAAACAGACCGAGTATCTTTTGAGGTTGATAAAGGAAATACCAAATACCCACAAGGGAATGAAGGAGCTAGCGATTAAACATAGAAATAACGCAAACATCTATAACAGACACCTAATAACCGAATGGCTTGAAAAACACAGGTATGAGAAAGTAGAGCCCATGACCATTGATATCGAATCTCAAACTGAGGAAGAAAAAATTACTAACTCCCAAACAGGGGAAATTGATCCTGAGGCACTGAGGAAACCAGTAATGGTGAGCTGTGGAACCCAGACAGATCCATGGTTCCGTGGACAAAATATAGAAGTAACAAGCATCGAAAATATAACTACGATAGAAGATTTCAATCGAATTGCGGAATGTGAATGGTCCAACACACTATTCAGTAGGACAAACGTAGTTGTAGGAAACCCCATAAATACTGGGGATGACATAACTAAGGTGGTAATCCTTGAGCCAAATGATCCTGACATGAATCTTAGCATACAAAAATGTACAAAGATAAATTTCCCGAGTTGGGTGAAGTCTCTGGTGATTTTGAAGTGATAGAGCAAACGAATCGAATCAAATCAAGGAAAGAATAAACCAACAACAAGAAGACCATCATCAAAATCAGATATGACGGAAGTAGAGATCATCTATGGAAGATGTTCCTGCTAATTAAGGAAGAACTATCCGGCAAGGGAAAAGTAGCGTTACATCACGTCACATCAATGCCAGTAAAAACTCTCCAAAAAATGTTGGAAGTGGTTTTCCAAGGGACAGAAGTAGACATAGACCTGTACACAACTAGGATCAAAGAAAGATCAACGTACGGAATGATCGTCAGCGATGGAAGTAGCGAGTATAATAGCAAAAAAAAGGTTAAAAAGGCAGTGGGACCCACGAAGGCGGTGGAGGCCATCAGAACCACTAAGGACGGAAAGCTGCTTATCACGATGGACAATAATAACGAGGCCCTAAAAGAGGTACAAACTGCCATTAGAAACGCTAGCGAAGGAATCCTGACAGTCCAGCTAGGAGCCAACAAAACGCAAACGTCAATTCATGTGAGGGGAATGACGGAGGACACCACCATAGATGAATTAGAAAATGCGATCACGAGTGAGCTGAGAGTAACCACGGGAGATATAAAGCTCAGTATACTACGGCCGGCTGGAAACAAGACGCTGGCGGCAACAGTGACCCTCGCAAACGAAATGGCTAATAAACTGCTGGAGAAAGACACACTGAAAGTCGGCATGGTAAGATGCAGGATGGAGAAAAGATTAGTGCTTACCAGATATAGCAGGTGCTGGTCGTACAAGCACACCGTTCACAAGTGTGATGGTCATGATCGCAAAGACATGTGTCTCCGATGTGGTAAAAAAGGTCACAACCAAAAAGATAGCAAGGAAGAAGAATTCTGCCCAATCTGCATAGAGAAAGGACACAAGGTGGGCACGATGAAATGCCCAGAATTTAAAAAAGCACTGAGGGCCGCTAGGGTGAGAGAAAGGGCAGAGTACAGGAAAAGTAGTACAATGGTAGTAGCAGCACTTCAAAAGGAGTCGGAATCTTCAGGAGGATGCCTTTCATAATTTTGACAAAATGCTTGAAGAAGCCCAAAATACCTCTAGAAGTCTGGACAGTCGGGCAGACTATAGGATGGACCGAACGGAATACCCCCAACCGAAATCAAGGGCTCATGACAAGAGCACAGAGGGTATATCCCCAAAAAATGACTAAAATCCTACAAGTAAATCTCGGACGGGCGCGTGCGGCCCACAACTGGTGAAAGCTTCGGAACTTAAATCGGATATAATGATTATCCCGGAACCCAATATCAAAATAGCGAAAAATAAAGGCAGGATTCTGGATAAAAAGGGTGAGGTAGCAATTGCTATAATGAAAAAGATCGGGGGAATCACAGCAAATCCTAAAAATGGTTATATAGTACTTGATGCACAAGGTATACGCATAGTATGCTGCTACATTTCACCTAATATCCCCATGAACGAATTCCAGACCAACATTGACAACATAATGGAAGAGATCAGATTTAAGAAAGACGCAATGGTTGTCGGAGATATAAATGCAAAAGGGGTAGCTTGAGGCTCTCCGCTTCAGGACGCCCGTGGTGAATGCGTTCTAGATTGGATTGCGGAGTTGGACCTAGTGGTAGAAAACACAGGAGCGGCGACCTTCGTTAGGGGAGCATCTGAGAGCCACATAGACGTGACGCTAACAACAAATAGAACCCACCGGATTCTGAGCGACTGGAAGGTCCATGAAGAAGAAATTTTTACCTATCACAAATACATATCGTATGAGATAAAAACAACCACATCTGCTAGCAGCCAAAGAACTAAACCAGAAGTCAACCAAGAAATATTGAAAGAAGAATTATCCAAGATTGAGGACAAACAATGCCAAGTCATGATAGATCTAGTCAATAGGGTAAAGAGGGCAAGGAATAAGGCAAGCAAGACTATGGAGAACAGGAGCACTTATCCCTACTGGTGGACTGAATCAATTGGAAATACCAGGTCAGAATGTATCAGCCTGAGAAGAAAAATTACAAGAGCTAGGGCTATAACTGTGATATACATAATGCAATGATTGAACAAAAGAAAAAACAGCTCAAAATAGAAATAAACCGCTCAAAAAAGAAATGCTGGAAAGACCTTATCGAGAACCTGGAAGATGATATTTGGGGACAAGCTTATAGGATAGTCATGAAAGGACTCCAAGCGGAATCTTCATATAACCCAGATAACTCGAAGAGGGTAGAGGTGGCTAAACATCTCTTTCCCTATACTAGAAACAAAGATCACAGAAGGAGAACGGTTAAGGAGACCCCGCTGATCACGGAACATGAGATACTAGAATCAGCCATGAAACTTAAAAACAGGGCACCGGGTCCAGATAACATACCTGCAGATACCTGGAAATTAGTAGCAAAACTCAAGCCACAAGTACTAACAAAGGTCATGAATAAAGAAATGAAAAAGCAACTATTCCCAAGCTTCCTGAAGAAATCCAAGCTTGTTCTCATTCCTAAGCCAGGCAAACCGGAGGGTGAAAATGGATCATATAGGCCCATCTGCCTTATTGATTACCTTGCTAAACTTTACGAGAATGTCATAAAAACAAGACTAGTTAACCATCTTGAGAACAATAAGATTCATGACTTCCAATTTGGTTTTCGAACAGGCAAATCTACAATCGACGCAGTAAAATGGATCAAGACCTTTGTAGAAAGCTCTTCCAAAAGGTGGGTGGCTTTAGTATCCTTGGACATAAAGAATGCTTTCAACAGCGCTAATTGGAACATGATAATAAAAAAGTTGGCCGATATGAACACGCCGGACTACCTCATAAATGTAATTATGTCATACCTACACGAGCGGAAACTAATAATAAACAAAAACGATGAAATGGATCTTACGACAGGAGTTCCGCAAGGTTCTGTGCTTGGGCCAACATTATGGAACGTCGTTTATAATGACGTTCTAGAAATCAAACATGATGGTAATGTCAGGTCCATTGCTTTTGCTGACGACCTGATTCTAATAGCAGAAGAAAACAAGCCTACCCTACTGAACAAAACAATAAATGGAGCGCTCGAGAGAGTACAGAAGTGGATGATTCACAATAAATTGACACTTGCTGCTGAGAAAACAGAGGCCATCATAGTCAAAGGTCCCCGCGATAGGTCAACTATAAAATTCATTATAAATGATATAGAAATCACTCCTAGAAACGCAATAAAAATACTTGGGCATTCACCTGGATAATAGACTGAGGTTTACTTAACACGTGGATGAAATGGTCAAAAAAGCAAACACAAGAGTAGATAATATCGCGAGGATACTCCCAAATTTTGGAGGCCCGAGCTTCCAGAAGAGGAGAGTGCTGCTACAAGTAGCCCACTCTATTCTACTCTACGGTGCTCCAGTGTGGATAGATGCACTAAAATATGACAAATACCGACAGAAGTATGCTAGCGTACAACGGAAGATGCTGATCCGGGTGGCAAGAGCTTACAGAACAGTACCAACGAACTCGTTACCTGTAATAACGGGTGTGATTCCAATTCATTTAATGGCTAAAGAGAGAAGTCAAAATTTTGATCTGAAAGCAGGAAGCGACCCAGTACGGAAAGCGGAAATAAGAGAAAGGATTGTAATGGAATGGCAAACGGAATGGCAGGAAAAGAAACCGAAGGGTAAATGGACCAGAAGACTTTTTCCAAATGTCGAGACCTGGATGCACTGTGAGCACAAGAGAGTCAATTATCATACCACTCAGTTTTACACAGGACATGGAGCATTTGCATCATATAGGCAAAAAATAAAGAAGCAAATGGATGACGAATGCATTTACTGTTGTGAGAGAGATGATGCGGAGCATACTATGTTTGGATGCATCAGATTCAAGGAGGAGAGGAACATTAGGTTAGGTTAGGTTAGGTTATGGAGGGTAGAAGGAAGGAGCACCATCTTGTATGGGGGATAACTTGAAAAAGTGTCCACCTGTGAACAGCAAATTATAAGTCGAAGATTCACCGAAATGGCGCTCGTGTAGCTAATGGAAATGGTGTGAATTTAGGGTTATAAACCGAGTGAAGTGTGCTGGGTTGAAAAATTTAGTATTTTTCGTGACTTGTGTAGTTGAAAAATATGCAGTATTTAAAATCTCAATTATTTACGTAGTATTTCCTTTTTTAAGTTTGTATCTTACTCTAATAATTCATGGCGCCGTTTTTAAAATCCTTCCACTTGCTACTATGGCGCCATCTTAATTTGCTTCTTTCGATGTACACTTTTTAATACATTGAGATGGTGCTCCTTCCTTCTACCCTCCATAGGTTAGGTTAGGTTAGGTTAGGTTAGGTTAGGTTAGGTTAGGTTAGGTTAGGTTAGGTTAGGTTAGGTTAGGTTAGGTTAGGTTAGGTTCCACTCCTAGGAGCTGTGAGACCTTGTCGTTGGTGGAGTGGCTCAGTAGCTTCTTCCTTTCTCGCGCCGCAAGGACGGGAAGGGATGAGTTAAGCCAAGAAACAGCTCAAAAATGGTCAGTGGGGCACTGGCGGGGCTACCGATGTCGAGTAGGTAGCACCAATAAATGCCAGTAGAAGATCCAACATGCCCAGCTACATCCGAACACACTGACAAGTCCTACCAGATAAGGGGGGCGAACGGCGAGTTCCCGGCGCCGCAAAACTGGGACCCCTCGGCTATGGTATGGTAACCCAGGCAGAAGAGTCCTGATGGAGTAAACCAGCGGAAAAAAATCCCCTCAATCCCGAGGTGTAACACCATCGTGCCCATGGGATGCATGGCACCAGGGGTCACAGGCGTGTCGCGAGCGATGCCTGACGGATGTGGCGAACCGGAGGGGATCTTAGCCCTAGCGAGGTAAGGGCGCACTGCCCCGCTGGACTTACCCTTCGGCCCAACTCGTGGGATTCATATGGAAAAATCAATGGAAAAAATCAAAAGGAAAAGGAGAAGAGGAGGAGAGCAGAGGAAGAAGCAAGGAGAAGGGAGGACAGGGAAGAGGAAAGAAGAAAACAGGAAAAAAGAGAAAAGGACGAGGAGAAGAGGAGAAAGATTGAGGAAGAAATTAGGAGCAGGGAGGATGAGGAAAAGGAAAGGAGGAAGTTTGAGGAGGAACTCCTCAATCAACATAAAAGGGGAAAAACAACATTAGATAGAAGCGGACAGGTCGAACGAAAACAGTCAACACTGTTAGGGGAGGACGTCATGGATGAGGGCGAAGAAGAGACGGCAGACCGGAAACCTGCCATTACAACTGAAGACAAAGAAGACCAGGAAGAAGAACAAGATAGTGATATTCTTGACAGCGTACTCAGGTCGATCGTACTAGATGAGGGAGATGTACTAGAATGGGAGGGAAAGAAAAAAAGGAAACGGGACAGCATGGAAGAAAAACACGAGAAAGAAAGAGAAAGAGAAAGGGTTGAAAGTCTTAGACAGAAAGAAGAAACGGCTGAAGAAACCTTTTTAAGGAAATTGGAGGAACTGAAACTCGTGGCGGAAGTGATCAAAGAAGACTACAATTTTAAAAGAATCCTGGGCGAAATAAAAACGCTATACATCAAAGCAAGAAAAATGACAGTAACACCGAGAACCAAATGTAAAGGATGCCTAGAGCAAGAAACGAAACAAAAAAAGATTGAGGAAACCAAGGAGATTATAAAAAATCTCAACAAAGGTGGAGACTTCACTGAATTCCAAAAAATTAAAGATAAAGAGTGGGAGGAAGAAGTTTACCGCAACACCAAATGGAAAAACGGTGGAATAGAAGGAATCATAGGGAGGGAGCACTGTGCGGTAATCGGAAAAGCGGAGGTCAAAGAAGGTGGCACTAGGGAAACAATAAAACGGGCGAAGGAGGAAATCATCACCCTATTGGAAAACTGCAAGGAAGGAGAAAGTGATTATATAGAAAATAGGATGAAAACCTCCAAGTATGAAAAAATCTGGTACAATTTCGTGGCCAGAATGGAAGAAAAAGAGGAAGTAGAAGACAGTCTATACAAAACGATGCAGGACCTCGCCAATACTATGAGGAACACAAAGGAAAAATTCAAGGAGGTCAAAATAATCATCTGCGAGGGAATAGACAAGGAAAAAGTCAGGAAAACCCTGGAGTTTCTGGGGAGAAGGAGAGGGACTGTATGGAAATTAATGGTCACAGGGAACGAAATGAACAAGGAAACGGGAGTGGAAAAAGAAGCTCTACTAATCAAGACGGGGGGGATGACATACACCGACGTCCTTAAAAAAATCAAAAGAAATATAAACGTCGAAGAACTCGGAATTAATATAAAAAACGTCCAAGAAACTAATGGGGGGGACCTATTAGTAAAGTTACCAGGGAGGGGGGCGGCGGAGACGCTTAGAGGAGAGCTGCAAGACAAAGTTGGGGGCATCTCGATGGCGGTGAGAAACCGAGAAATCCATTTTAACATCTTAGACATAGACCCCTCCATAAACCAGCAAGAACTGAGAGAGGCGGTATGCGGGTGGACGGGTCTAAAGGCGGGAGATCTTAGGATACAAAACCTTAGGGAAAACAGGGGTGGTGGGCAAATAGCCACGGTAGCCGTGCGCACGGAAAAGGCAGATATTCTACGGGGGCACAAAGCCATCAAGATCGACCTCTGCTACTGCGATGTTCGAGAAAGGTTTACCCCAATCAGGAGCTACAGATGCCTGGAGTACGGCCACAACACGCGCCAATGTAAGGGAGAGGATAGGGGGAACAAATGCTTCAATTGCATGGGGGAAGGGCACCGTGCGCACGAATGCGCAAATGAGGCGAAATGCCTATCATGCAAGGACGTCGGACATAGGACGAATTCGATGAAATGTCCGAAATACAGGGACATGGTTCACGGCAGGGAGGAAAAATGATAGGGTCCACAAACAAAACACATACTTAAACCAACCGGCATTGGGGGTGAGTGGGGGTCTCGGAAACCCCTGTATTGGGCCAAACTGTCCTGTACAGTTTATAATTTTACGTTTTATGTTTTTTATTATTTGTCTGTTCGCAGAATTACTTATTATACTTCTGCCCACCCACGTAATATATGTATTTTATCTATTTTATACATTTTATCTATTGTATGTGTTCTATGCATTTTATATATTTTATGCACTTTATGTGCTTTACATGCTTTATATATTTTACATACTTACGTATTTTATGTACTTATGTATTTCTGTATTTATGTATTTTATGTATTCCACGTACTTTTATATATTTTATCCAGTTCATCTATCCCATCTAGGTTACCTATTCTATCTAGGTCACCTATTTTATCTATTCTATATTTCCTATTTATTTTATATATGTTATTTATTTGGTCTACTCTATTTATCTCATCTGCTTCACCCAAATACTTATGAAGGATCGCAGGACTACGAAAGATCTTAAAACAAAATGGACACCAAAATAAAAAAAACCCGCCTAAGGGTACTGCAAGTAAATATAGGTAGAGCGAGATTAGCGCAAGACTTGGTGTTTGCGAAGGCACAGGAAATAGGTGCTGATCTGATAGTCGTGGCGGAGCCAAATAAAAAAATTGTAAGCAAAAGAGGCTGGATTGCAGACAACAGGAGAGACGTGGCAATCTACGTTTCAAATAAGGATTGCGGACTGACGAGCACCAAACACCACGATGGTTTTGTTCAGGCACATTTCGGAGATGCAGTGTTATTTTCGGGATACATATCACCAAACACAGGGATGACGGCATTTAAAGACGACGTAGACAGAATTATGAACGCGGTGAGAAACGTGGGGACGGGGGATATAATTATTGCGGGCGATTTTAACGCAAAGTCCACTAAGTGGGGGTCGCCACGCACGGACGTAAGGGGAGACTATTGGGAAAACTGGATGGTAGAACTGGACCTGATATGCCATAATGACGGCACAGCAACGTTCCTAAGAGAAAACTCCAGAAGCCATATTGATATCACATGCAGCACTACGAAAATGGCTAGCAGAATTAACCAATGGCGGACCCTAGATGAAAACCTTTTTACGTTCCACAAAATGATAGCTTATGAAGTCGAGGGCATCAAAATCAGGAAAAAAACGGTCAAGAACATCCAGGCACTAGACAAAACAAAATTCCGATCTCTACTAAGGGGGATCACGGAGACCCAAAGTGCTCAACAACTGACAGAACACATCAATAGGGAAAAAAGAAAGCCATGGCGAAGCGCAAAGGTAATAACAGAGCCGTACCTTATTGGTGGAGCGCGAGAGTAGAAGAACTTAGAACGTACGCGATCAAAGCCAGAAGGAATGTTACGAGGGCCCACAGCAATGGGAACATCAACCACCTGCTGATAGGGGAACTTAAGGAAGCCAAGAAGAGGCTTAAGTCCGAGATTAATTCTGCAAAAAGGGAGAAATGGAAAGAATTGTGCAGGGAAATAGACGAGGATGTATGGGGCAATGGGTACAAGATAGCCATCAAGAGTATGAACCTAGAGGCTCCATACAACCTAACGGACGAGAGGAAAGCACAGGTGGAAAGACACTTATTTCCGCAAAGAACATCCAGGGAATACCCTTTGGTAATATCTAAGGACTACGACCCTTTCACGATAGAAGAACTACTTGAAGCAGGTAGGAAGCTGAAGGTTGGCAGGGCACCTGGCCCCGATGGAATTACCCCGGAGGAGCTTAAAATAGCTATAGAGGAAATACCGGAAACAATCCTCCAAGTCGCCAACGCTATGTTGGAAAAACAGGAGTTCCCTACAGAAGTAAAAAGAGCAAAATTGACGCTCATATGGAAACAGTGCAAACCGATGGATGAAGACACGTCTTACAGGCCGATCTGCCTACTGGACGTCTTGGGAAAACTCGTCGAGAATATGGTTAAAAGACGGCTAGAAGAGGAGCTAATCGAAAAAGATGGACTTTCCCAAAACCAGTACGGATTCAGAAAAGGCAAATCCACGGTACAAGCGGCGGAATGGGTCAGACAAGAGGCCGAAAACAGCAAAAAACGGTGAGTCATAATGGTAGCACTAGACATAAAGAACGCATTTAACACTGCATCATGGGAATACATTATAGAAGCCCTACACGACATAGGTATCTCCGGGTATCTAATGAACGTCATAAAGGATTACCTGAGTAATAGAGAGGTGGTAGTCACAAAGGAAGACAAAATTCAAACCAGTGCGGGGGTTCCGCAAGGCTCTGTGTTGGGGCCAACCCTGTGGAACATCCTGTATGATGGGGTATTGCGACTGAAACACCCTCCCGGAGTATCCAACATAGCCTTTGCCGATGATTTGGCAATCATGGTAGAAGGAGACATGCCTTGGTTAGTTAGCAAAATGGCTACCAAAGCAATCGAGAAAACAGGGTTATGGCTTGAAAGCAAAGACCTAAAACTGGCCGAAAACAAGACAGAGATCATAGTGTTAAAAGGGCCAAGAGACAAATCAAATATCTCCATTAAGATAAGAGGAAGCGAAGTTGGTATTTCAAGGAAAATCAGATACCTGGGGATACACTTCGATAATAGAAGGTTTATCCCGCACATCCAAATCGTATGTAAAAAAGCTGAAGAGAGAGTAGCCAGCCTTAGCAGATTACTGCCAAATATTGGAGGCCCGAAGAGTGGAAAAAGCGAGGTCATGGCGGGAGTGGTACACTCTATACTGCTATATGGAGCACCGGTTTGGCACACAGTAATGAAGTATAGAAGAGAGAGGGAGAGAATAATAAGCGTCCAGAGAAAGATTCTGCTTAGAGTCATCAGCGGCTACAGGACGGTGTCGGCGGTAGCCGCGCAAGTTGTGGCAGGAGTGCCACCAATAGACCTCCTGATACAAGAACGAGTGAGGATCTATAATAGGCACGAGGAACACACGCCTGCGATTCGGAAAGAGGAGAGGCAGAGAACGCTGGAAGCATGGCAACAAAGATGGAGAGGAGAAGTTACGAGAGGACAGTGGACGAAGAGGCTGATACCGGATGTCAGGGATTGGACCGGGAGTGGATTTCGTGAAACCAACTACTTCATGACTCAATTTCTGACGGGGCACGGCTCCTTCCGCAAGTTCACTCTTAAAATCAAAAAAACAGAAAATGATAAATGCATATACTGCAGCTCCATGGATGATGCAGAACATACTTTATTTCACGGTTACAGATTCGAAAATATCAGAAGGGAGATAGAAATAAGGGTAGGGGAACCAGTTACTCCTGACAATATTGTCAGATGGATGGTAAGCGACGTAGAAACCTTCAGAATCATAAAAAACGTCATAACCGAAATCATGACAGTGAAAGAAAGAGAAGAGAGGACGCGTCAAGGAGCAGGGAATTAGGTTGAACGCGAGTTAAATGGCCCGGCCCGCACCCGATGTCAAGCCTATAGGCGGTTCCAGGTGCGCGGTGCGGAAGGAGAGGTGGACTGTTTAGCGGGTAGTGACTCCCTCGGAGTTTAGCCCCGCACTACGTGGTGGATGCACTTGGCTACGGGCAAATGCGTCCACCAGGTTCGCGTAAATGCGTTTCAACCACCTCTACAAACGCTGGCGACCGATTTCCAACATTTCTGGTTTTCCAGCCTGAGATGTTGGTGAACGGCCGACACAAAAAAAAAGGTTAGGTTAGGTTAGGTTAGGTTAGGTTAGGTTAGGTTAGGTTAGGTTAGGTTAGGTTAGGTTAGGTTAGGTTAGGTTAGGTTAGGTTAGGTTAGGTTAGGTTAGGTTAGGTTAGGTTAGGTTAGGTTAGGTTAGGTTAGGTTAGGTTAGGTTAGGTTAGGTTAGGTTAGGTTAGGTTAGGTTAGGTTAGGTTAGGTTAGGTTAGGTTAGGTTAGGTTAGGTTAGGTTAGGTTAGGTTAGGTTAGGTTAGGTTAGGTTAGGTTAGGTTAGGTTAGGTTAGGTTAGGTTAGGTTAGGTTAGGTTAGGTTAGGTTAGGTTAGGTTAGGTTAGGTTAGGTTAGGTTAGGTTAGGTTAGGTTAGGTTAGGTTAGGTTAGGTTAGGTTAGGTTAGGTTAGGTTAGGTTAGGTTAGGTTAGGTTAGGTTAGGTTAGGTTAGGTTAGGTTAGGTTAGGTTAGGTTAGGTTAGGTTAGGTTAGGTTAGGTACCACTCCTAGGAGCTGTAAGACCTTGTCGTTGGTGGAGTGGCTCAGTAACTTCTTCCCCTCTCGAGCCGCAAGGACGGGGAGGGAAGAGTGAAGCCAAGAAACAGCTCAGGAAATGGTCAGTGGGGCACTGGCGGGGCTGCTGACGTCGAGTAGGTAGCATCAATAAATGCCAGTAGAAGATCCAACACGCCCAAGTTATATCCGAACACACTGACAAGTCCTGCCAGATGCGGAGGGCGAACGGCGAGTTCCCGGCGCCGTAAAACGGGGACCTCTTGGCTATGGTATGGTAACCCAGACAGAAGAGTCCACGGAATCAAATCTTGGGAAACTGCGGAGATTGATGAATGAATCCCCCGAAGAGGGTCGCGAGCAGCCCCCCGGCGTCAAGGCGATGGCGTGCGGGGTAGCCGGAGGTGATGCCAAAGGAATGCCTTGGGGAGGTAAGGGCGGGAACTACATGGAAAAAAATAAAAAAATCAACAATCGGGATGAACAAGGAAAGGACAATGGAAAAGAGAACCTCGCAAATAAAGAGAGCGGCAAAAACGAGAGTCCGGACACCTGGCTCAAGAACTTCGTGGCCAGCGGAAGTGGCGAGGGAGTAATCCAAAGAAGGGACCTTATTACTAGGACCCCACCAGACAAGGATACGGAAGTAGAAAGAAACGAAATTGACCTGACGAATGAGGACAATGAAGAAAATGTTTCTAAGACACCACACAGAACACCCCCCCCCACCCAGGAGACATGAGATTTACACCTTTCGAGAGAAGGGAAAGAGCACAGTCTGTTGGCAAAACGAAGCGAGCTAGAGATGAAGACCAGGAACTAGACGAATGGAGAGACCTCAACAAGATCTTTGGAAAAATGGACGGATTCATTAAGGATCTGGCGGGGTTAGTTAAAACAAATACGAACACCAAAGTTGAAATAAAAGAAAAGACAAAAGAACTGAAAAGGACTGCGGACCTGTTCAATAGAGCAATGAACAATATAAAGAAGGGAGGCCTACTTGAACTAGCCATGGAGACTAAAAGTAAGAAAGCAAACACAGATTTCAGGCAGACACCCAGAGCAACACACAGAGACAGACCAAAAACATCTGAAATGGCAACCCAAACTGAGGTATGGATGGCGGGTGACGGAAAAATGACGGTATACAGCCTTGAGGGGATAGACAACCTGGAGAACTTTAAAAGGATAAAGGACGCAGATTGGGAGGGCACCCTCTTTAAAAACACCAAAGTGGAGGTGGGAAACCCTGTAAGCACCCCGGAAGACGTAGTCAAAGCAGTCATCGTAGAACCTGAAGACCCGGACATGAGGGCCAGCATACAAAAAATCTACAGGGACAAATTCCCTGACCTGGCCATGATTACCAAAGACTTTGAGGTAATGGAGCAGTTCACAAGAATTGGGAGGGACGGCACCTTGACTAGCAGGAAGCTAGTTAGGGCGACACACGACAACTCCCTGGAAGAAGTGTGGAAAAAAAATGACCATGATCAATGACGTGATTCAAGAAGACGCCAAGTTGGCGATGCACCATATAAACTTTATGTCCTTGGACTTACTGAAGAAAATGACACAAGTGATCTTCAACGGAACGAAGGTCCAAGTGTATATCTATACCACGGAAAAATTCATGACTGGACAAGACCCAGATCGAGAAATAAAAAAGCGACCCTCCAATACATACAGTATGATAGTAACTGAGGGGAAAAAGACGTACACTGAAATTTTGGGCACGGTGAAGAAGGCCCTCAGCGGAAACGAGAATAAAAACGTCATTAGGACAATAAGAAGTACAAGAGATGGTAAACTTCTACTTACCATCGAAAAAGACAAAGAGGCGATGACAAACATAACAAAAATGCTGAGAGAAACTTCAAAACTACAAGCCACGAACTTGGTAGACAGAGACCTTGAAATCATAAACATAAGGGGAATGGAGGAGGGTACCTCGGTCGAGGACGTTAAAAATGCGTTGGCTGGGATAATAGGAGAATGGAATGAAGAGAACAAGATAAGTGAGGTCAGACCTATGAGAAATCATATGTCGGCCGTAACTGTAACCTTAGAGAAGACCGCAGCTCAAAAAATCCTATCTGAAAGATACATTCGCGTAGGACTTGTTCGTTGTAATGTCGAGAAAAGGCATAAGGTGACCAGGTGCGGCAGGTGCTGGTCAAACGAACATGGTACCAGGGACTGTAATGGCCCAGACAGAACGAAATGCTGCTTTAACTGCGGGGAGACAGAACATGAAGCCAAAGATTGTGATAATGAGGAGGCGTGTCCCCTCTGCCAAACGAAAGGACACAGGGCCGGAACCATGAAGTGTCCAGACTTCAGGAAGGCGCTGCGGAGGTCGCGAGACGACAGAAATATACAACAGGGGACGGGAACGCAAGTAAGGAAGATGTCAATCTGGGAACCCCAGACACAGGAGGAGGCAGAACTCAGAGAAAAGATGGAGGATACAATGGTGGAAAATGATACAAGGATATATAGCCCTAGTAATAAGGTAATCAAGAGCCCCGAAGCTAGCGACAGCGATGGGGATGAGGATGTCCAGACCTAGAGAAACATAAAAAGTTTTATTGTCTTTTATTTATTTGTTTATTTATTAAATTTACCTAGTTATATATATTTACACAAGTCAACGATGAAGATACTACAACTAAATCCGGGAAGGTCTAGGATGGCGCACGACATTGCATATGCGGAAGCTCTAAAAAGGAATATAGACCTGATAATAATAGCAGAACCAAACGTAGCAATTTCAAGGTAAAACAGATATCTCCTCGACCTGGACGAAACGGTGGCAATTTGGGTAAGGAACAAGAACCTGGGAATTAAAAAACACAAAAGGGGCAGAGGATACGTGAGAGTGGATCTGGACGGGTTTAGTATTTTTGGGTGCTACGCATCTCCCAACATCAAGGAGAGGGAATACCAGACAAAAATCGACAACATGCTAATGGAGGCCGGGACACTAAAGGGAGGGCTTCTCATTGCAGGGGATTTGAATGCCAAATCCCCACTATGGGGGTCACCCCAAGAAGACAAAAGCGGTACCTACATGCACGAATGGATTATGGAATTAAAATTAGAGGTGGCAAACAACGGAGAACCCACTTTTGTCAGAGGGAATAGCGAATCTCATATAGATGTCACTTTGGCAACAAAGGGAGTTCACAAAGAAATAAACAAGTGGCAGATCCTCGAAGAAGCGGGCCTCTACACACACCACAGGTATATCTACATAGAGATAAAGGAAGGTGGGAAAGAAAAGAAGGAAGACAAGAGAGGAAAGAAAAAATTCTTCAATGAAGGTATCTTCGTCAAAAAAATCAAAGATAAAATAGCAAGAAGAGAGGTAAACAACTACAAAACGCTTACGGAGGATATGACTAAGGCGGTGAGAGAGGCGACAAGCTTTGCAAGGACGGGAAAACAAGATATACCATACTGGTGGAACGAGAAAATAGAGAGGAAAAGGCTGTCCTGTAATAAAGCTAGAAGGGAGGTACTCAGGCATACCAAAAGAAGGGGACCGGACGACCCGGCCGTAATAGAAAAGAAAGAGATCTTAAAGGAAAGGAAAAAAGAACTTAAGAAGGAAGTAAACAAATCCAAAAAAGAACAGTGGAACAGAATATGCGAAGAACTTGAAGAAGACATATGGGGAGATGGTTACAAAATAGTGACTAGGAACCTTGGCATGCAGGCGCCGTATAACCTATGCAGCGAAGAGAAAACAAAATGGTGCGAGAAACTATTCCCGGAAAGAGAGACAAGGGTAAGCCGGTGGACAAGAGAAGAAGGAGACCCAGAACCCTTCAACCTTGAAGGAGGCGATAGAAAAGACCAAACTAAAAAAGGCTGCAGGCCCTGACGGTATACCACCGGAGGCGGTAAAAGCCCTGGCAAAAACAGCGCCGGAAACAGTCTTGGAAGTAATGAATAAACTCCTAAAGGACCAAAGCTTCCCAAGAGCGTGGAAGCAGGCCAGCGTAATCCTCATTCCCAAAGCAGGAGGTGAGGGAGGTGAGGTGAAGGGCTACAGGCCTATATGTCTGTTGAGCACTATGGGAAAGCTCTATGAGCGATTAATCAAGGCCAGGCTGGAAAGGGAGGTGGAGGATGGCCTCTCCACAAGACAATATGGCTTTAGAAAGGGCAAGTCTACCATCCTAGCAGCAAGGAAGATTGTAGAAAAAGTGAAGGAGAGCAGAAACACATGGGTAGCAGCGGTAACGATAGACGTTAAAAATGCCTTTAACACGGCGTCGTGGGACAAGATAATGAACAGCCTGGAATCGAAACATGTATCTCAAAAAATGAGAAATGTGATAGACGCATATCTGTCACATCGTGAAATCATAATAGAGATAGACACCAGCAGGAAAGTTGAAGCAGGCGTCCCACAGGGCTCGGTACTGGGCCCCGTATTATGGAATATTCAGTATGACGAATTATTAGAAACAGGGTCAGAAGAAGGAGAAACAAGAGTGGGGTTTGCAGACGATCTGATTATAATCATTGAGGCGGACAGCAAAGAAGAGCTTATGTCAAGAGCAGACCACTCGGTCGAACAGGTAGTAGAGTGGATGGGCGAAAGCCAACTAGAGGTAGCGAAAAATAAGACAGAATGCATCATACTGAAGGGCCCGAGGAAAAGGACAGACATAACCTTTCATATCGAGAATGAAGAAATAAAACAGGTAAAAACCATAAAATACCTGGGTATAATAATAGACAGTGCGATGCTCTTCGGGAAACATATAGAATATGCCACCAAAAAGGCGGAAAGAAGATTGGGGCAGCTAACAAGAATAATGCCAAACATCCGAGGGCCGGGCTACAAAAACAGGGTAATACTATACGGAGTGGTCCATTCGACTTTGCTATACGGAGCACCTGTATGGCACACAGCAACACGTATGGAAAAATATAAAGCCATGTTAATCAGAACTCAACGGAAGGCACTGATGAGGGTCATCAGCGCCTACCGCACAATCTCGGCGGTGGCGGCTCAGGTTATCGCGGGAGTCCCGCCTATACACCTGGCCGTAGAAGAAAGAGTCAGACTGCACGAGAGGCAGGAAGTGAGCGAGGCGACAAGAAAGGAGGAGAGAGACATGACTCTGCAAAAATGGCAAAATGAATGGAACGACGGAGAGGGAAAGGCAGACTGGACGCGAAAGCTGATCAAAAACCTAAAGAGTTGGTACCAGTGCAAGCATCGGGGAGCCGATTACTTCCTGACTCAATTTTTGTCAGGCCATGGGAGCTTTGGTACCTATACCTATAGAATAAAGAAAACGGAGATAGAAGATTGCCAGTACTGCGGGGAGAGAGACTCCCCAGAACATACTATATTCCAGTGTGACAAATGGATAAATAAGAGGACCGAGATGGAGTTGGAGCTAGGAGCGGTCTTAACGACAGAGAACATAATCGAGTATATGGTAAGCGACAGTAGAAGGTGGGCAAGGATACATAGCTTTATAAAAGATGTTATGTCGAGAAAGGAAAGAGAAGAGCGAGAAAGACAAGCATAGCTTAGACAACCAGGTCTCAGCCCCGAAGCAAGCCTAAGCCAGGCGATTCCAGGGCTGCGATCCAGTGGACAGAGGAGGTTTTTTTAGTGGGTATTAGAACTCGAGTCCCACATACCCCCCCTGGGGACATGCGTAAACGCATTTTTTCCTCCATGAAAAAAAAAAGGTTAGGTTAGGTTAGGTTAGGTTAGGTTAGGTTAGGTTAGGTTAGGTTAGGTTAGGTTAGGTTAGGTTAGGTTAGGTTAGGTTAGGTTAGGTTAGGTTAGGTTAGGTTAGGTTAGGTTAGGTTAGGTTAGGTTAGGTTAGGTTAGGTTAGGTTAGGTTAGGTTAGGTTAGGTTAGGTTAGGTTAGGTTAGGTTAGGTTAGGTTAGGTTAGGTTAGGTTAGGTTAGGTTAGGTTAGGTTAGGTTAGGTTAGGTTAGGTTAGGTTAGGTTAGGTTAGGTTAGGTTAGGTTAGGTTAGGTTAGGTTAGGTTAGGTTAGGTTAGGTTAGGTTAGGTTAGGTTAGGTTAGGTTAGGTTAGGTTAGGTTAGGTTAGGTTAGGTTAGGTTAGGTTAGGTTAGGTTAGGTTAGGTTAGGTTAGGGTAGGTTAGGTTCCACTTCGGTCGGATTCGACCAGATGCCCTATATTTAGGAACCTGGTAAAAGCAGGGCAGAGGGTTGGGAGGAAATAAAAACACCAAAATGCTTAATGCTTAAGGTGCTACAAGTGAATGCAGGAAGATCCGCACAGGCCAAGGACCTGGCATGTAAGGTAGCGGAGGAGGAGGGATGTGATTTAATCATAATGGGGGAAGTAAATAAGAGAAAGTCGAGTGGGTGGGAGGTAGATTTACAAAGGATGTGGGAATATTTTTTAAAAATAAACAGATTAGGGTTAGGAGGGTGAATAGAGGGAAGGGGTACATTGGGGTGGAAATGGAGAAAATAAGGGTGATAGGGGGGTATATATCGCCGAACATCAGTTTCAATGAGTTTAAGATCATTGTAGACGGGATGATGAACCTAGTTGAAAAGGGGGGGAAGGAGGAATGCAAGTAGAGTAACTACACCAATACTGTGACACAAACCGGTTTTCAGAACCTGTTTAGCCGGTTTTGAGAACCTGTTTGTAGAGCCGCTTTTTTAGTAGTTAACCTTCAGTTTATTTATATACGTCAAATGAACGGATTGACCTCTAGACACCACTGGATACCGAGTAATTTGAACCTGTTTGTAGATCCAGTTTGACCATGTTCACCTTGATCACTAACTTTGTGGAACTTTGAATCAGGTTTTTGTGTGACCTTAGAATCGGTGACCTTTTTTGAGGTTACGCTTGGGATTTTTAGATCTCATTTTGTTTTTCAATTAAGTAGTGGGAAAAAGCTGAAATGCAAGTGGTGGGGAAAAGCTGTATAAATTTCGATGCAATAAGATTTCTGAACGTTGAAAAGTGTTTGTTTACAAAATGGAAGAATTGAAAGAAGCAGTGCAAAGTTTAGTATATGACTTTAACAAACATGAAAGAATGTTTGATCGGGAGCAGATATATGGTAGGGGAAGGATATACACAGTAGAAGAGTGTATGCAGCAGGCGAATAGGTACAGAAAAGGAGCTGCGCTTGCAAAAATTTTGTAAGAGGATTAATTTGCATTGTATGTTTAATGCAGTTATTGAAACACTTGGATTTGGAAAGATGGATGTATGAATACAATCACTTACTTCCGGAGGAACTTCGCTTGAAGAATGAGGAGGAGGAGGAGGAGGAGGAGGAGGAGGAGGAGGAACAATACGAGGAAGAAAATAATATGTTATCATAAAATAAAAAATCAGTAAAATATTTTAAGTGTTTTATTTATTCATCAAATAGTACAATTTATAATTTCAGTGCATATTACAATTTATAATTTCAGTGCATATTTACAAAAATGACAATTTTCTTGTGCACTGGCAGGTCCATCCCAATGAGTTATCCAATCAGGACGATTATAGTGAACAAAACAAGGTAATCGTATTTGCAATTGAAAGTTGGATTGAAAGGCATATGGAAGTTTATGCCAAATATCCAGCAGAACGGAAGGTCTCACATTCTCTATTAGGTATTCAATTGGAAGCTCTTTAAATTCTTCGGTAGTGAAATCATGAAACGATTTCTTGCACAAAAACTTAGTCATGTTGTGAAATGTGTAATTTTTATACCCAACTCCTCCTACTTATATACCCAACACCATCATCAAAAAGTGGTGGGGAAAAGCTGTATAAATTTCGAGCAAATAAGACTCTGAAAGTTAAAACTGTTTACAAAATGGAAGAATTGAAAGCAGCAGTGAAAACGTTAGTATTTGACTTGAATGAACGAGAAAAAGTGTATGAGCGGGAAGCAGTATATGGAATGGGAAGAAAATACACACACGAAGAGTGTATGCAGCACGCGGATAGGTATAGACAAGGAGCTGACGCTTGCAAATATTTCGCGAAAGGTGTGATTTGTATTGTATGTTTAATACAATTATTAAAACACTTAAATTTGGATAGATGGATGTACGAATACAATCACTTACTGCCGGAGTTACTTCGCTTGAAGAATGATGGGGAGGACGAACAGGAAAAATAAAAATGTAATTATGAAATAAAAAATTAATGAAATTTAATTATTATTTTATTTATGCATTAAATAGTTATTATACAAAAAATATACATTTGTTACTGCACATATACATTTATCATTCATATGGTAAAAACATGATGGATCCATATGTTCCAATTTCGGTTGTTCATCAAATTCATAAACGGGAACTGTCGAAAATGTTCTTAAATAATTTGCCTTTTCTTTACCTTTGACATAAACCGCTTCAACGTTGGTGAGCAAATCTTGAAACAAGACACCAAAAGTATGAACAGGTGTAAATCCGGCGTCCCAATTTATGTAATGATGATTTGTCATTAACCAAGTAGCCTGTTTGTGTAAATCTGGAGGTAACATCTTCATCGGAAATGGAGGTTTGAAAACGTAATGACAGAATTTTTAACCATCAAAAGCTGCAAACTCCTTTACTATAAGTTTGTTATTTCCGATTTTGAATCCTTGAATATCCACAACCAATTTCATATTTTTAACTTGATTAGTTCTTTTATAACTTGCTGATGTTTCTCATAATAGTTTAAATCAGATTGAAGTTGTTTTAATTTTATGAGATAATTATGTAATCTCCTTCGCTATTCGTTGACCATTATAAACTGTAAACTTGAACCGAATGTGAAAATATATATATATATACAAAATATAAAGCATGCGCACTATATTTGTCTTACAATTTTTGTTAGAGGATTATACATAAACTCTTTTTCATGTAAAATTAAGGAATACGCCGTTACATTATTACCTACTGACTTTTTCGTTTCAAATTCAATACGAAGAACAACAGATCCGCTTTGAATGATTTCTTTTTGCCGAGAACAATCGATATGAACAATGGGAGCTTTTTGTTTGAATTCCTCAGGTGTGAATATTGGTTGATTTGTTTGAATGTGATAATAGGATTCTTGAAAATTAGCAAACATTTCATACAACGTTGCGAAACGGTTAGTATCAAAGTCCAAATTTAAATCATGATAAGGATAACGTTCCGAATTAAGAAAGACGCGCATATTCGTTAATGTACAATGATCAAATTGACTCATATCTTTCAATAATTCTCCCTTACGACCAGCCTGCAGTGCTACTATGATATGTCGAGGACTTTCTAATTTAGTTGAAGTTTTGACAGGCCAAGTATGACGTGTCGAATCATTTAAAGTGGGATATTCGATTATTTCCCAACTTCGAAACTTGATAGGGAGATCGACATTGCTTTGAATAATTTTATTTAAACGAAGTTGTTCTCGTAAGTTAGGTGTTATATGAGGAACATTCCAAGATAATTTATTAATTTGAATTTTTGGCTTTTCGCTAATATCGTTCGCGATAACCGCATCTATATCATCTTTATCGCGAATTAACACCAACTCCTGTCTCATATTAAGTACAATTTTGCGAAAATCCTCGAATAATCCACACCATACTTTCAACGGTATGCAAACATTAAAGTTTCCATTGCCATCAAGAAGAATCTTACCATCTTTGGGAAACCATCCTCCGTTTTGCAGTAATTTACTCTCATTGTCAGTGAGCGACAAATAATTTTTTATTGTGGAAACCAAACCTACATTTCTAACAGAATCTATTACAACACCATTCAATTCATATCGTAGTTCTCGAAACAAATAAGCAATACCGTTGTTGATAAGTTGAAATTTTGTGGGTACTTTGTCTTGATCAGTCAAGATTTTACCTTCTAAATAAAGATAACTATTACATGGTAGTGTGTATGCATCCAAATCTTGAATAGGAATTCTGATTTCATCATTATAATTTAAATTACTAGAAGTATAAGGTTGGTAGGTATGGAACTGATAATCTTCAATGGTATTATCAATAATGGTTCACCCGAAACGTGTAACATTTCCATTATACTAAAACTTGAAATCCAACAGACTGTAAAAATTTACGATTTTCTGATGTTAACCGATCAGTCACCAGTGTTGCACTGTTTTTTCGACGTTCGAATTGCCTTTTATATGGATGATATGGATGTTCCGAAAACCGCCAAACCATTATTCTATTCTTCGCAGATGTAGTCGAACCGTTATAGTTTCTTTGCGAAAATTGATCAAAGTTCCAACCTGATTGAGAATTCTCACAGTAATGTTGTTGATAGTTTTGATGTTTACTGGATAATAGAGTATTGTTAGTGGTTGTTCCACTATTTTATACCCATTTGGAACTTGTGGGAAAAATTGATGAATAATGTGAACTGGTTTTCCATTGAGGAAAGAACCAACCGCAATGTTACAGTCAATACAAATGGTATTCACTTGTAAAATGTTGACACTTTTAGAAGTATGAATTACATTTGGACTTAGTTTTCGTCTGGGAAATCCCAAAAGATGACCTATAGAATTATCAATGTCAAAATTAATCCAAACACTACTTTTAATTGTAAGTGTTGATGTTCGTGGATCTGCTCTAATACGAATACTAACTCCAGTCTGAATCAGTTCTCGTTCAATAATTTGTATTATATCATTAATTTCGTATGCTCCAACAGGAATTTCAAATTTATATTCATCATGATCACCCCACACCAACACATTATTTTGCTCATGTACGTTACTAATACTATTAAAACTATCAAAATTTGCTAAACCTATTTCATAGTCAGCATTTTCGTCTAAATAAATAGGGGGATTAAAATCATCACTTAAAACTGATGATTCTCCACTCAAAGTAAATGTGTATGACATAATGATCCAACTGAGTGACTAAATGAAAACCGTAGACAATATTGACCGCACTGATGTGAATTAAATGATTGTAGCACATCATAATTATAGTTTATATCAACCAACCCATCACTCTTAAAATATCTAACTAATTCTAATGGAGGGGGTAAATTACCGTAACTATCAAAATAAATCACATGCTTGTCATGTTTAGTGTAAGCAGTCCAGTGAGTTCCACTTCCACTTGTACCATCAAGATTGACTATACCTGACTCATATTTTTTTATTTTACTAGGTAACGTATCCCGCATGAAAACACCTCGAAAATTAGGGATATATTTTGCATACTCTTCTAGCTCAATATTTGTCATCGCATGACGTGGTAAGCTCAGCAAAATTTTTTTGGATTCCAAACTTTTTTTTTTCAAACCATATCCTTTATAGGGTCGTAGATAGAAACCTTGGCCTACTTTTACCGCTTGCTCCATTGCTGCGTTATGTCTTTGTTGTTCAGTTAGTTGTTCACGATTGACTTTAGCATCATTCACTGCTTTTGCAATTCCAGCTGCACCGCCCCCAATAGCTCCTAATGCTCCTAGTAATGGTAACAGTAATGGTAAGAAACCACCCTTTTTGGAGTTCGAATGGTACGTTTTTTCCCAGCTCTCTTTTTTTTCATTCCCATTCCAATTTTACGCTTAGCTTTCATAGCTGTAGTAACAAACCAAGCAGCCGCTTTTTCACCTGTTTTAGCGTCTTTCGCCTTTACTCTTTCCCAAGCTTTGTTTTCTAAAATCTTATCTGCCGGATGTCGCTTACTCAAAACTTTATTTTGAGAATAAGCAATGTCGTGCTCTTTGCACGCTTGATCCAAAGGATTAATTCCCAAGTCTCCTTGACGTAGTCTCTCCTCTAACCGAGTACCAGGACCACAAAATTCGTACCCAGGAAGATGCAGTTCAACAGGAAGCTTGTTGATGAGAGTATTAATGAAACCTCTTCCTACTTTTCTGGTTCGTTTCATTCTAAGTTCTTATATATAGTGACATGTGCTTATATACCCTCAGTCAACATGAAGATTCATAAACAACAACTTTCACTACCCATTAAAAATTATGATGATGGAGTGGTGAAACAAATTGGAAAACATGGTGCAATGTTTGGAGGAGATTCGAAAAGAGGGCTAATTATTGGTCCTAGTGGATGTGGAAAAACAAATGTTATGTTATCGTTAATTGATCATCCTAATGGTTTGAGATTTGAAAATGTGTATGTTTACTCGAAAAGTCTAGAGCAACCAAAATATACTTATCTAAGAAATCTAATTCAACCCATAAAAGAGATTGGCTATGAAGAATATGATAATGCAGAAGATGTTATTTCTCCAGACTTAATTAAAGATAATTCTATAATAATTCTTGACGATGTTGCTACATGTAATCAGAACATAATGCAAAGTTATTTTTGTTTTGGTCGACACAAATACACAGACTGCTTCTATTTATGTCAAACATATTCGGCAATACCCAAACAGCTAATTAGAGATAATGCAAATCTCTTAATAGTCTTTCAACAAGATATGACCAATTTGAAACACATTTATGATGATCACGTTAACGTTGATATGTCATTTCAAGATTTGAAAAATTTATGTTCGTTTTGTTGGCAAGATAAATTTGGATTTCTCACAATTGATAAAGATTGTACAATGACGTCTGGTCGATATAGAAAAGGGTTTGACATTTTTGTTAGTATATAAATAGTATTGATGGGAACATACACCTAGTAGTAACCATGGAGACACAATTAGCGAAACAACTCGTAAAGGCACGCCAGGCTTTAAAGAAAAAATATAAGAGTTTGAAAAGTGATATAGTTCAATCTCAATCTCAGTTAGAACAATCATACCAACCAATTACGCGACCACTTGAGGAATTGGTGTCCGCTTTAAAGGAACCAATTCAACAATCGATTAAAGAAGAAAGAAAATCAATGTCACCTATAACACCTAAATCGCAAATCACCAAATATAATAAATTAGCGTATCTAACTAATCCCCCTGCTCGACCACTATTCAATAGCACTCAGCTAGAGAATATGATACCTGCACCCGAAGAAGTGTTTCAATCTCAAATCGATCATAATGATGATGAGATTGATAAGAGTCGCGACGACCAATTCATTGATGATACCCTCTCTCAATTTTATCAAACTTTATCCAATCCTGAGGTGTATCGCGAATATTTTGATCAATTCAAAAGTCCTCTGCCTCGAGAGTATACTGAAGAAATGGTACGTGACGTAAATGGTAAATATCATCATGATTTGGGTTTATTTCACGATCCTATCAAAGAAAAGTTTTATATCGGGGATTCTGAAGTAGATTTTGAAGGTGCAAATATTTCAGTTAAAAATATTAAATACCCTGGTACTGTAGGTCTGTACGATTTACTGTTTTTGAAAAATCCTACATTACAGAATCAGAAAGATATTGACAATTACGTGGATATCATAAAACGAACAAACGCTATCCATCAAAATTATGATCCTGACTTGCCTATTAAGAAATTTGCCAATGATATCAAAGATAAATATCTTTTCATTATAAAACCGGAACTTAAGCCACCTGTAAGAGCAAGATCTGGTACGCAAACTTCCGCTATGCTGAGAAATGTAATTACTAGAAATATGGCAAGGAGGGGAAAGGGAATGACAATGATGAAATATTCGTCAAAGCCCGTAGACTACAAATATTTTGATGACTACAATGAAATAGTTGAAAGATTGAAATTACTTTTGAGTTCAAAGAATGCAGATAGTTCTGCTCATAATAACGAAATAGTTTCGATTATAGAAGAATTACGTGAAGGAAAAATAATCCTATAAATGGAGCATTTACTCCGCAACTGCTCAGTTTACATCATGCCTATCAACAAGTTTAATCAACATTTTCTTACTATCGACGAAAGTAAACCTCAAGATGTTCCATTTTACATATGTCAACCATCTAAGTATCATAGTAAATGTATACTTTACATTCATGGAAAAAACAACCCAAATTTAAGTAAAACTAATTATGTATTAGATGATTTAACCACTGTGTACACTTTTCCGATAACCGGAAAGGTTGAAAGTATTCAATGCTATCCATCACCTTTATTTGTTTCATATAAAAATCATAACAACCCCATTAATCAGTTACTAGAAAATCAAATTGTAAGTAAAGGAGATAGAATAGAGTTTGAACTTCATTCCCAAGGGTCGATGAGAAGTGATTGTTATGTTCAATTTGTTATTCAAGTTCCTCTAGAAAAAAGTGTGTAAATACACATTTATTCAGTGTTAGTTTTATTTCAAACATGCCTCTCAACAAGTTCAATGAACATTATTTGAGTCCGGCTGAACTAACTGCTCCATTTTATATTTGCGACTCATTTGATTATCATGTTAAATGTCTAGTTCGTTTGCGAGGTGAGAAGAAACAAAGTTTGAATAAAGAGTACTATGTACTAGATAATGGGGGTATTGCTTTCAAATTTAAGTTTGCTTGCATAATTGAAAGTGTATCACATTATACAGCAGACGGAGTGGTGCTAATAAATGATATTGAATTTAAATTCAATCAACTAGCTACCAAAAATATTATAAAAGGAGATATAATTAAGTTTAAATTAGGAACGCCAGCTGCTATCTGCATTGAACTATTGTTAAAGTGTCCGTTAGTAAAAAATGTCTAAAGCACAAGTAATACAAGAATTACATGCTCCAGCTCGAATAAATTATAGAAGACGACATGTTATTGTGAAGGGTCTACACGATTTGATCCAGGCACCCTTTTTCCATTATGTCACCACATGCCAAAGAAAACAAGGGATATAATTATATTTTAGTTGTAATCAATGCATTTAGTAAATATGTTTGGGTGGAACCTGTCAAGAGGAAAACAGGAAAAGAAATTACAAATGCTATGAGAATTATACTGAGTAAAATGAAGACCACACCTGCTAATCTACAAACCGATAATGGAACTGAATTTTACAACAAAGAATTTCAACGATTAATGCAAACATACAATATCAATCACTACAGTACATTTTCAAATCTCAAGGCTAGTATTGCAGAAAGAGTAATTCGAACGTTGAAAACACTATTATGGAAGCGATTTAGTATGGAAGGTTCTTATAAATGGTTAACTATTCTTCCAGAAATTGCTGCAAAATATAACAATACCAGACACTCTACAACGGGTGAAATACCCAGTAAAATTAATTATAAAAATGCCAAATATATTGTTGTATTCAACAACATCAAAACCATTGATCCCAAACCAGCAAAATTTAGAAAAGGTGATTATGTTCGTATCAGCAAATATCGACACGTGTTTAAAAAAGGATACACTCCCAACTGGACTACTGAGGTTTTCAAGATTAAATCTGTTAAACTCACCAAACCCACTACTTACATTTTGGAAGATGAGAAAAAAGAAGAAATTCGAGGGGCATTCTATTCAGAAGAGCTACAAAAAGTGAAATATCCGGATGTTTTTCTAATTGAAAAAGTGTTGAGAAAAAAAGGTGATCGGTTATTAGTTAAGTGGCTTGGAATGAACTCTCAATCATGGATAAATAAAAATAGTATTGTATAAATTGTAATAATTTTGAATAAAAAACGTATACGTTATACTTTTGTTTCATTGAAAAAAAAACACAAAGAGTTAATTTAAATTATTTATTCGTCGATATACTTTATTTCTGTGGCTTACATCTAATATAGGATTAATAATAATAGCAGCTTTCTGTATTCGACGTTGAAATCTCAAGTCATCGTGATATCTCAATTCGCATTTTCGGGTGCTTTTGTAAGCGAAAGCCCAGGTGATCAATAAGTGAATGTGAACATTTTCATTGAATCTTACTTTCTTCATTCTTCAACATATGAGGATATTTATAAATCACTTCCAGAGCCAAGCTGTATGTTACACAATTTATATATTTCACAGAGTCCATTATGTTGAGAGCTGAGTTTACAATGTTTTCACTATCCACACCAAGTTTCAACATTTTAAAACAACTATAAAATTGTTGATTCTTCAGTAGCTCCAAATTATACGTTATTAATGGATGTAATTTCCATAATTCCATAATACAATCAGATTCCAAATAAATACTGGAATGATCTGTCACTATTTTCCATTCAAAATTTGTTCCATATATGGTATAGTCATTTGTTACAGCTTGAATTGAAGATAGAAGTTCATACCATTCCACTTCAGTCAATTCAATAGTATTATCCTTTCCGAATATTCTAACACATGGTTCAAAGTTCAATTCATGAGATATGCTAACCACTATGAAGATGTTATTAGTCAAATGAATTATTTTCCCACCTAAATGCATTTTCTGTGGACATGTAACCATACTGAATGTGTTTTGAATACTAACGAGAAAAAAAAACACTGAAATATATTTATAAATTTTATTGATATATACACTAAAATATATTTATAAAGTTTATTGATACATACACTAAAATATATTTATAAAGTTTATTTATACATACACTGAAATATATTTATAGTTTATTTATACATACACTGAAATATATTTATAAAGTTTATTGATACATACAAATACATATAACTACTCTAAACTATAATGACCCCAAGGTAAAGTATTGATTGAATCATGTAATATACAACGCTTATCGTCTAATCCATTCAAACCCACTTTTGTTTGCTCTATGCTGTAAACATTATAAGCATATGAACGAATTGTACGTTGCGAAATAATTTTATCTTTGTTTTCCCTTAAACAGTTGATGTAGTCATCGAATGTAATTTTATTTTCAATGATGCTCGATTTAACACCCTTTGACTTTTTAACCAACTTTGAATCCTGTATCTTATAACTATACATTTTAGATCTTAATCCTACAAAATGAGTAATAATTCTACCATTTGCCTTATCTTTCATTAAACCAGGGACTTTTTTATTACAAAGTAGCATATTGTACGGATTATTAACACCATATTCGCTAGTATCAAATCTGTTAATGTTAGGTTTTATCACTTCCTCGAAAATATCATTACATTGAATTTCATAAATAAAACTGTCGGTATCAGTATATAAAATTTTACAATAATCCTTTAATTGAGGTAACATGAAATCATAGTGAAACTCATACATACAAGTTTTTGAAATATCTAAAATAGACATTCCTATGTACAAGGGTTTGTTGAAATAAAGTTCTGCTTTCTTCAATTCGATTGCCATTAACTGACTTTCTTCATCGAATACAGTTCTTCCAGTAAACTTTGGACTAGCTATCAAGTTTTTTGCTCCATACCTTCCCTCCCATTGACTAACCAATTTAACAATCCGATGTTTTCTAATATTTTCCATTGTTTTTCCATATATTGAATTTACGTTGAGTTTAAAGTAACCTTTTTCGAATTCATTTTTAGCTTTTTTCCTAAAGCTTGTATTTAAATCTACATAAGGTTTCAACCACGTTGATTGTGAGAATTTAAGTACCCTATGAATTTTTGTCAACACCAACCCATGTGCTAGAGCTTGTTTTAAAGCCCGAAAATGAATGATATATTTGTTTTTGTTATACAGAGTGGTCAACAGTTTCGGTAATTTGGAGCCTTTGGGTACTCGATATTCAGAACAAAAAGGAAAATCTCTATGAATATCATGCAGATCCTCCGGATAATCCAAATCCACTTCCAAAATGTATCCTTCGGGACTGTCGTCAGGTATGTCACTAACATTAATGTTTGTGTCAATCCACTCAAAATTTCCATACGGCAGTGGTTGACACATTGCCCATCCGTACAGTGCATTGATATCCAGATAAAGTATAAACTTGTCCGGCTTCGAATTATCATATTCCCTCATATATTTATTGTTAGCTTCGGAATATCGACAGCAGCATTGACTTATTCCTCCCCGGATTGCATTTTCAACAAACAGTATCATATCAACATCCTGTAATAGTTCTAATTCGCACTTAGTATATTTTAACATACAGTCCCATGAATATCCAGGAATGGTATAGTACCAAGCTGGATCTAAGCCGCTAGTGGAATACCCAATATTTCGAAAATTCTCAAATACATCTGATAGAAGCATTATATCAGTTTTCAGGTACAAATCAGAGTATTGACCTAAATTTTGAATATTAAACAATTGCCATACATTCTGATTTCCAATTTATCTATATAGTCATAGCAAAATACTCCTTTTTTTGTTAAAAGTTTGAACTGTTCATCACTGCAGTCTCTGAATTCACGTTTTGTATTGTTCAAGTTTTTCTCATCTAAATTTTTCACCAAACTATCAAGTGAGGAATTCAGATAGCGAATTGAATCTATAAACCTGAATTTAATATTATTCGACATATGATTAGTAAACGAAATATATTTTTCTTTATTGATTGGTAACAATGAAATTCTACCTAGTTTAGCAAGATCTCTTATAATGAAATGTGAATCATAGCCACCCAAATTATGAGAAATAGTGGGGACACAAAATTTTTTTCTAAAATTTACGTTGCACATTTTATGTGCAAAACCTCTAAACTCGCCTGTGAAATGATTATGATCGCGAACAATAATATCAACATTTGTAAATTCAGTTTCACAAATATGACATATTTTAGCATTTACTGTTGTCCTATTTTCATCCATAGGAATTATATTTTTAAATTTAGAATAAATTATTTCAGCACATATTTCCATTTCATGCGCAAACCACTGCATACAATCTATTCCACGATAACTGTTAAAGTATGAAAGAGAATTATCATATTCACATTTAACGTAATATCCGCAGCTATACGCAATATGATTTTGATATTTAGTTGTTTTCTGGAAATTATGTTCAAGAGGTTGTAACATACATTCAAAATCAGCATAAATAACAAAAGGTGTTCGTTGTTTATTTTTAAACTTTACAATTTTCTCTTTTGGAATGTTTATTTTGGAATCATTGATTTTTTCACATAAATTTGAATGATTAGTTAACACTTCCTGATTAGAAAAATAATTTAAACATCTTTCACATATAAACTTTTTATGACCATCTTTATTTAATTGTACATTTAATAACCTAGATAAATTTTTAATCCAGCAATAATGGTATTTTATTTCAATACGTTCATCGTCTAATGGATCAGGAGCATCATAATCGTTTAGTTTAGGAAAGTATATATTTTGAATTGATAATAAATTAATATGATTTGTTTTTTTGTCTTTTGTTAAACGTAATGGAATTACGTTATACTTTTTCCCGATCAATTCCAAACCGTAAACATTAACAGATAGTTTATTAATCTTTTCAAAAAGATGAATTTTATTAAATTGCATTGGAATTTCAAGTCCTTCTAATTTCAATACTTGACTATAATGCGGATATGATGTTAAACGATTTGAATTTTTATTTCCAACAGGATACAGAGCACTTACAATACTCCAATAAAAACAAGCTTCGTCATTATAATTATGTACGTTTATACAAGCCTTTTTATTTGCTATAAAATGTGGTAATGAAATGAAAGATGAACCGTTTCCTATTTCTAATTTATTAATATTGACTGATAGTGATACAACTCTTTTCAAAGCCCATCCTGAATCTTTTTCTTGAAATTCTGACAATTTAATTCCGATAAAGACTACTACACGAACCATGAACCATTCATATATATTAGTTGAATTATCTATCACACTATTCTCAGTATGGAAGTATTTTATATCTGTTATGTTTTTATTCAAATTTTGCTTCATAAACTCTGCACAGAATGTTGTATTTACTTTAATTAAGTTATAGTTTTGTAAAGCATCAACTATTTTTCTATAAAATATTTTAAAAGAATCTATCAAAAATTCGTCCGCATCTAAATGTTTTAGGTTTATTATTACTCCAGTTGTTACTCTATTATTATATATTGAAATTAAATCTTCCCACTTGACTGTATCTGTGCTTTCCTTAATTAACTAGTATCTCTAATTTTATATATATAGATTTCAAATGACCTAATTTGGTTAACCATTTCTTTTTTTTTACCAATAGATATACTAGAACGGATTTTTTCAGAGCATAAGTCAATAGCAATCTTTACATGATGCAACCATACTTTACTTTCCTGTACTGTAAAATCAGGATATTTTTCAGAAAATTTTTCAATTAATTTACTTACATCACTAAATATTTTATCTGACATAATTATAGGTTACTATTTACAAATTTAAACAATTCCGCTGGATTTCCTTTACCGGTATCCTTTTATCCAATGTACACTAGGGAATATTTCCCGTTTCCTAACTCTACCAAAAAATCTTTCAAAAATTTCGTTGATCGTGCCGGTAAAAAAACTGCGTTGTCATTCAACTCTACTAAAACTACTTCTCCATATTTTGAGTTCACTATTCTAGCGGTGGTAATTTTATAAGGAGTATCCTTAGCTAATGTATTCAGTTTCACAATCGATTTATCTTCTACTTCTAAAAGAAGATGTTTATTTATAGCTTGCACATCCATTTTTCACTGGAAATACATATTGTTTACGGAATTGATATCATTGAAATAACAGTATATTTACCTTTTGATTTGTTGTCACTTTCTCACTTTGATACTACTTGTAAGCACTGTGAATACTACTGATACCTTCTGTTATTTCAACCGGGTTTTTATATAACTCCAATATGATCACGTGATCTTAAGACTGCAGTTTCAACTTATTATCCTTAACCTTCACTTGATTACTTGTTTTCAATATTAACAGACTTAAACATTGCTACCACTTATGTGGCAGCGAAAAGCACCAATGACCATAAAGGTCAGTTAACTTTTGTCTCGTTACCGTGCAATTAGTAACAACAAAAAACTTGTTTCATCTCATATTTTTTCCTGAGTATCTTTTGAAAGTATATACCTGTTTTTTTATGTCTACAGAGATTGTTGCCCTTCACTTTAACTTGATTACTTGTAATTCAGAGTTACAGATTAAATCGTTACCACTTATTTAATTGGTAGCGAAAAAGTACCAATGACTAAAGGTCAGTCAATTTTTGTCTTGTTACCAATTGTATAATAAGTAACAACAAAAAACTTGTTTCACCTCATATTTTTCCCCGAGTAACCTTTGAAAGTATATACTTGTTTTTTTATGTCTACAGAGATTGTATTTAAGCCGACGCACTTCAATTTTCAACACATTCTCAAACACAGTGTTCTTCGAAACAAGATAATATTTTTAACATGGTTTCAAAACGCGTCAACGTACATTCTAACGTGTTAGTTACACCTAAGAAGCAAAAAGTTTTGCCGAATTTGCAGCCGTTGGAGCAAATGTCGAAAGAAAATCAAGTAAGTATTTCCAACTATAATCATTTTTTTATTTACATATGTATTTTTTTTATAGCCCATCATCGATTTGAGTTCTTCAGACATCGAAGCTTTTTTTTCGTCTGATCCTGTTGGTCCGTCCTCCTCGTCCTCGTCCTCCTTCTCCCCCTCCTCCACCTCCCCCTCCTCATTGAAGCAGATTCCTCCACATCTAAAAGATATAAAGGAAAAAAATTATAGGAGTCTCGAATTTTTTACTAAGAATGATGTGGAGTTAACTGCACTTGACGATCAATTAACTTTAATCGTTAATGAGTGCAGTAATCGGGAACAACTCATTAAAACGATTGATGAACAGGTTGCAAATATACAAAAACAGCTAGCAAATATGGGAAAAGAGAAGAAGAAATTAGAGGAGTTAAATCGCTTAGCTTTGGAGCTACAATTACATATTTTTGAAACTGGCAACCAAATACAAAATTCAATAAACAATCATAAAACATCATGCTAATTTTTTGTTTTTTTCATTCCGTTCTTATCAATTTATTCCAAATATTCAAGAAAACGGGAAAAGGAAGTGAAATAGTACACGTTCACGCCAAGAAAATTCTGTAAAAATATTCATTTAACAAAGTCGTGACAACATTTTAATGTTTAAAAATGCTCATGTTTATACCTGTCCTATTAAAATATTTTAAATTGATTCAAGACATTAGTGCCTCCGGCCGGAATGTCGGTTTCGAGATAATAAAATCTTATAAACATGAAATAGAGAGAGGAGATTTTATTATGGTTTAAAATACACGCGATAAGTTATAATTCACTCACTAATAAGAAATTTTGAGATGACATTTTAGATATACAATCTTCAATACTAAAGAATATGAAAAAAATCATTCTATTAACGATGTTACTGATATTTTTGCTAAAGTATGAGGTATGGAAATATATTATAATACAATTTTAACAGATATATTTCCAGAATTTTGATAATATTTCTAACTCTAGTCTGAGTTTGATGTAAAAATTCACCACATAAAACATAATATTTCTATTTCTCTCTCAACAATAATTATTCCGGTACTATGCATGAACTGTAATTTATCTAAAGGCTCGCTATTCTACTACTGTTGTAAAATTCCAATTTATTTTTAAACTAACTTTCGAAGGGTTTAGAATTGAAAAAACAGATATATTCTTAGAATTTTGTTAATATTTACGACTCTAGGATGAATTTGATGCATTACAGAAATAATTCTAATGCAACATGCAATTTTTTAAACTTGACGTAAAATATTAAATCAATATATAGTTGAGGAGATGTAAGGCGGCGTTAGTCATCATAAATGTATCATTAACTACCTTGCCACGGTAAATCTCCTCAACTATACTATTATATTTACCTAATTTTTCCCTTCTCTGGCTGGCTGGCTGGCTATTTCATTCAGCCGTTTTCGTTCAGACAACCTCCATTTTTTCTTCGCAGATTTTGATAGCTTTGGCGGAACCTGTCTTATCACATTCCTTGCTTCAACATTTGGAATGTACGTCGGAGAATCAGGTTCGTCATCCCAATTTTCCTGTTCTTCTATTTCTTCTATCTTCCCTTCACAATTCATTTTTAAATTTTTACTAAAACTGGAACTACACTGAAATTATTTTCTGTGTCTATATATATACAGAATTTTCAACAACTTTCTCTTAAAAGGGACTTACCTTCACCAACAAAAACTGGAAACTACATCGCCCTGGCATTGAAAACGTTTATGCACTTAATCAGTCTGGGAATTTTATGTCTGACCTTATTGAAGGTGGTTTTGTATCAAAATATTTTGTATTTAAACCAACGCAATTTCTTCCAATCTTCAGTTTATTTTTTAAATATGACTGTTAATGTTTTTGATTTTTCTAAAGTGTTAACCAAGCTTTCCTATGTAAAAAATGTTGAATGAAACTCCAGTAAGTATGTGTTTTATATGCAAAATTTTAATCCTCATAAAAGTATAACCTCGGATTTTTTTTTACTGTCTGAATATATTTTTAAAATTACAGAGTGGTTATTGAAAATACTTCTAATTTATGATAAACTATTTATCTTTCTCTTGTATGGATAGTGTTATAAATTCTTGGCGATAACATTTAATTGTTTTCTAGACAATCTATATGTTTATGCAAAATAGTTTTTCGTTATAAATATTTAATAAATGTATAGTAGGTAATAGGTCTGCCCTCATGTAAAAAGGTATCTACAAATACTGGGGTATAACTATTTTCCTGTAATTTTTTTAATAATAACCATTTTTTACCTTGCATCTTTGATATAAATATTGTGTTGGTAGTAACGGCCTTTTCTGTTATAATGTGTATCGGAAATTCTGTTTTTATGTAACGGGCTACCCTTGCATCTTTGTTATAAATATCTAATAAAATATTATGATTGTTCTTAAGTAAAAAGGTATACAAATATACAAGGTATCCAAAAATATAGGGGTACCCCTATTTTAAGGTTAATTTGTTTCTCGTTGCCGATTATGTAATAGGTAGCGACAAAGTTTAATGACGTTAGACATACATCAATTGAAGGTTAACTTACGTACTTGACATTCGGAGGTGTATTCAAACTAGAGGTTCAACTAATTTGTATCTGGTTACCGGTTATGTTATAGAAAAAGTTTAATAACGCTAGACATACATCAATTGGAGGTTAACTTACGTACTTGGTATCCAGTAGTGTACATGCAAACTAGAGGTTCAACTAATTTGTATCTGGTTACCGATTATGTTATAGAAAAACTCTAATAACGCTAGACATACATCAATTGGAGGTTAACTTACGTACTTGGTATCCAGTAGTGTATTCAAACTAGAGGTTCAACTAATTTGTATCTGGTTACCAGTTATGTAATAGGTAGCGACAAAGTTTAATAACGCTAGACATACATCAATTGGAGGTTAACTTACGTACTTGGTATCCAGTAGTGTACATGCAAACTGGAGGTTCAACTGATTTGTATCTGGTTACCAGTTATGTAATAGGTAGCGACAAAGTTTAATAACGCTATACATACATCAATTGAAGGTTAAATTACGTACTTGGTATCCAGTAGTAGTGTATTCAAACTAGAGGTTCAACTAATTTGTATCTGGTTACCAGTTATGTAATAGGTAGCGACAAAGTTTAATAACGCTATACATACATCAATTGAAGGTTAAATTACGTACTTGGTATCCAGTAGTAGTGTATTCAAACTAGAGGTTCAACTAATTTGTATCTGGTTACCAGTTATGTAATAGGTAGCGACAAAGTTTAATAACACTATACATACATCAATTGAAGGTTAAATTACGTACTTGGTATCCAGTAGTAGTGTATTCAAACTAGAGGTTCAACTAATTTGTATCTGGTTACCAGTTATGTAATAGGTAGCGACAAAGTTTAATAACGCTAGACATACATCAATTGAAGGTTAACTTACGTACTTGGTATCCAGTAGTGTACATGCAAGCTAGAGGTTCAACTAATTTGTATCTGGTTACCAGTTATGTAATAGGTAGCGACAAAGTTTAATAACGCTATACATACATCAATTGAAGGTTAACTAACGTACTTGGTATCCAGTAGTAGTGTATTCAAACTAGAGGTTCAACTAATTTGTATCTGGTTACCAGTTATGTAATAGGTAGCGACAAAGTTTGTAACGGTAAAAGTATGCTTTTAGCTGGGCGCCAATTTGTAACGGTAAAGGCGCCAATTTGTAACGGTAAATGCTGTACCTCACAGGGCACCAGCTCGAAGGGCTCCGGCTAGAGACTCCTCTCAAGGGTGATTCGGCCCCCAGTTTATGCTGCACAGGGATAACAGAAGGTTGTAAAAGTTGAGGGCGCCACTACCTTTTTAACGATGAAAACTACAAAAAACTAAGGCAGAAAAGGTAGAAACGCCTTGTAAAATTTAAATAGGTTAATATTAAAGTGACCCCGGGCGGATCTCCCTCAACTTTTATAGTTGAGGATTTTAATAAAAAAAAGAATTAAAAACAAAATTTTAATTTATTCTGCCACAGGAAATGAATAACGGAATTTAATAGAGGAATTTGTACTTTTATAGGTACTTAGCTTAGATGAAGTGGTTTCCTGGAGAAGAAGTCAGGTCTTGATCCGAACTGATGAGTTCTGTTTTAGGGCGGTAGTTTGGGGGTTCTATCCTTGGCTATATTCTTGGGGTTATATTCTCCGGTTAAATTATTCGGTTTATATCCTCGGCGTTATATTCTAGCCTAGGGTTATATTCTCGGCGTTAAATTCTTGGGTTATATCCTAGCATAGGGTTGTATTCTTGAGTTATATACTAGCCTAGGATTATATTCTCGGGTTCTGTCCTAGCCTAGAGTTATATTCTTGGCTTATATTCTCGCCTAGGGGCTGTGCTTACCTAGAAGTACAAGTGGATCAGGGATATGTAGGAACTTGAATGTTATGGCACATGATGTTGGTCAGCTTTTCAGGTTAAAGAAAAGGAAGGCAGTTATTTGAAAGTCAAAAAATTGATTTAATTTACTGAAAGCTTTCCAACATTATATGTTCCATGTTAAAACAGTAAAAATCCAACATTATATGTTCCATGTTAAAACAGTAAAAATAGCAATTATCGGCTAAATTAAAAAAAATATACTAATGATCCGAAAGAAACTTATGATAGCAAAAAGATATTTATTTAGTTATATGAAAAAATATCGTGCTTAGGAAATATCTGAAACCGGCACTGGCGTTACGAAAGAATATTTTATAGGTTAACGGTTTATAAAAGTGTTATTTTATAATTAAGAGTTATTTCGCAACTGAAAAAGCTTGAAAATATTTGTATAAAAGTAAACAGTGAATTATAAAAGAATATTTGGTTTAAAACTACCATATTAGTATAAAAGAACAGTTTATGACCACGTGTTGAATTTAATTTCGTCTATCTCTGTAAAAGAATAAAGAATGCATACGAAAATTATATCAGACAGTACTTTAGAAGAAGCTTATTAATTATAGATTATGATTTTGGACTTACCACAGCAAAATTCATAAGATAGGTACTTGAGATATGAAAGATAGCGAAAGATGTGTCCCCTTCGGTGGTCGTTAACAAAAAGGGGTGTTTAACGTGGCGGTGTGCAAAAAATGGAAGCGTCCGTTGGCAGGCGTCAATTGTCTTACGTTCGGGGTAGAAGAGTTTGGGATCACAGAACTATAATTGGATGTGGCTAGTGACGACGAGAGCTAATTAAAAGGATTTATTGTGTAAAATCGAAACAGGTCGATAGACATGTTACACCCCCTCTCCTCCGGGAAAAAATGATTCGAAGAATTATTTTTTTTTGTGAAAAATGGGCTTAATAAGATAAAAGGAGGGGTGAAGTATCATTGCAAAATCTATGTATCTTAGGTAAGGTAAGGCAATTGTCAAAGGTAAAGGTAAGGCAATTGTCAAAGGTAAAGGTAAGGCAGTTGTCAAAGGTAACGGTAAGGTAGTTTTGTCATCTTGTGATTATCGTGTAGTTATGTCATCGTATAAGACAAAGCACACACTGAGAACGAAAGGTAACGATAGGGTGCGATAATTTCTCAGTGCAGGCGAAACGATAAGATAAGGTACGGTAGGGTGTGTTTTGATAAAACGCTGGGATCTCAGATACGCAGAGCGAAAAATTCCAGGAAATACCAAACCAATGTCTCCGGGGGAGACACAAAAATGAACACGGTGAGTGATGTCAGCCTAAAATTGATTTAGAATGCAATTCCGTGGGAATTCTAATTCGTTCATAAATCAGCCTAATTTTCACCGAGCAAAGAGTAAAGATTTGTCATAATGACGTCACCAGGGGTGAAATACTATATGGAAACTGTATGTACGTGAATGACTGTGGATATAAAAACAACAAATACTTATTGCCGATAGATGTCAATTAAAATAAACAAAACCGTACTATGTTTTCAACAAGTCATACGTAGTAATAAAAATGTTGCATAATAACTCCATAAAAACTATCAGTATATAAATGTATAGCTAATCAAGATCAAAAATGTATCATAAATTGTCATTAAAATTTTTGTAGCACATCACAATCTCTCTGTCGTCAAAAAAACTGAACTGCAAAATATTTATAGTTAACGATAAATTGTTAATTTGGCAACACTGCACTTTATATTAACAATATTAGACAAGAAAAAGTAAGAGAGTTTAAAGATAAATTGTTACTTTGGCAACACTGCACTTGATTAACAATAGGTAAGATAAGATATTTCAGTTTGTGTAACTCGACACAATTCAACTGAACAAGATACAAACGGTAAGATATTTCAGTTTGTGTAACCAGACACAATTCAACTGAAAAAGATAATTCTACTATGCAGATACATAAAATATAACAACTTATCAGAAAACAAACACCTTAAGAATTTACTTAAAACGTGGCAACATTGCAAACAAATCAGATGTAATTCACCTTTCCTAAAAAAATCAATAACCGGACAACAAAAGATTGTGCTATACTACGTTATCTCTTAAAAAAATAAACCCAGAGAATATTCGTTATCATAGTCCAAAATATACATTTTAACTAAGGCAGGTAGTTAAGATAAAATTAAAAAAACGTCCAGGGTCGGTACAAGATAGTTACTTGAAAAAGTGAAATTTTATTAGTTAATTGTTGAAAGCAAAAATTCTAAATTGAACGATAAAGAAAATTTTAAAAAAGAGAATGTGCAAAAATAAAAAAACTAAAATCCTTCCAACCCAACTGTTACACTGTGCAACAAAAACAATGGGCGCCAATTGGTAACGGTAAAAGTATGCTTTTAGCTGGGCGCCAATTTGTAACGGTAAAGGCGCCAATTTGTAACGGTAAATGCTGTACCTCACAGGGCACCAGCTCGAAGGGCTCCGGCTAGAGACTCCTCTCAAGGGTGATTCGACCCCAAGTTTATGCTGCACAAGGATAACAGAAGGTTGTAATAGTTGAGGGCGCCACTACCTTTTTAACGATGAAAACTACAAAAAACTAAGGCGGAAAAGGTAGAAACGCCTTGTAAAATTTAAATAAGTTAATATTAAAGTGACCCCGGGCGGATCTCCCTCAACTTTTATAGTTGAGGATTTTAATAAAAAAAAAAGAATTAAAAACAAAATTTTAATTTATTCTGCCACAGGAAATGAATAAGGGAATTTAATAGAGGAATTTGTACTTTTATAGGTACTTAGCTTAGATGAAGTGGTTTCCTGGAGAAGAAGTCAGGTCTTGATCCGAACTGATGAGTTCTGTTTTAGGGCGGTAGTTTGGGGGTTCTATCCTTGGCTATATTCTTGGGGTTATATTCTCCGGTTAAATTCTTCGGTTTATATCCTCGGCGTTATATTCTAGCCTAGGGTTATATTCTCGGGTTCTGTCCTAGCCTAGAGTTATATTCTTGGCTTATATTCTCGCCTAGGGGCTGTGCTTACCTAGAAGTACAAGTGGATCAGGGATATGTAGGAACTTGAATGTTATGGCACATTATGTTGGTCAGCTTTTCAGGTTAAAGAAAAGGAAGGCAGTTATTTGAAAGTCAAAAAATTGATTTAATTTACTGAAAGCTTTCCAACATTATATGTTCCATGTTAAAACAGTAAAAATCCAACATTATATGTTCCATGTTAAAACAGTAAAAATAGCAATTATCGGCTAAATTAAAAAAATATACTAATGATCCGAAAGAAACTTATGATAGCAAAAAGATATTTATTTAGTTATATGAAAAAATATCGTGCTTAGGAAATATCTGAAACCGGCACTGGCGTTACGAAAGAATATTTTATAGGTTAACGGTTTATAAAAGTGTTATTTTATAATTAAGAGTTATTTCGCAACTGAAAAAGCTTGAAAATATTTGTATAAAAGTAAACAGTGAATTATAAAAGAATATTTGGTTTAAAACTACCATATTAGTATAAAAGAACAGTTTATGACCACGTGTTGAATTTAATTTCGTCTATCTCTGTAAAAGAATAAAGAATGCATACGAAAATTATATCAGACAGTACTTTAGAAGAAGCTTATTAATTATAGATTATGATTTTGGACTTACCACAGCAAAATTCATAAGATAGGTACTTGAGATATGAAAGATAGCGAAAGATGTGTCTCCTTCGGTGGTCGTTAACAAAAAGGGGTGTTTAACGTGGCGGTGTGCAAAAAATGGAAGCGTCCGTTGGCAGGCGTCAATTGTCTTACGTTCGGGGTAGAAGAGTTTGGGATCACAGAATTATAATTGGATGTGGCTAGTGACGACGAGCGCTAATTAAAAGGATTTATTCTGTAAAATCGAAACAGGTCGATAGACATGTTACATAATAACGCTAGACATACATCAATTGAAGGTTAACTTACGTACTTGGTATCCAGTAGTAGTGTACATACAAACTAGAGGTTCAACTAATTTGTATCTGGTTACCAGTTATGTAATAGGTAGCGACAAAATTTAATAACGCTAGACATACATCAATTGAAGGTTAACTTACGTACTTGGTATCCAGTAGTGTACATACAAACTAGAGGTTCAACTAATTGGTATCTGGTTACCGGTTATGTTATAGAAAAAATCTAATAACGCTAGACATACATCAATTGGAGGTTAACTTACGTACTTGGTATCCAGTAGTGTACATGCAAACTAGAGGTTCAACTAATTTGTATCTGGTTACCAGTTATGTAATAGGTAGCGACAAAGTTTAATAACGCTCTACATATATCAATTGGAGGTTAACTTACGTACTTGGTATCCAGTAGTAGTGTATTCAAACTAGAGGTTCAACTAATTTGTATCTGGTTACCAGTTATGTAATAGGTAGCGACAAAGTTTAATGACGCTCTACATACATCAATTGGAGGTTAACTTGCGTATTTGGTATCCAGTGGTGTCTAGAGGTCAATCCGTTCATTTGACGTATATAAATAAACTGAAGGTTAACTACTAAAAAAGCGGCTCTACAAACAGGTTCTCAAAACCGGCTAAACAGGTTCTGAAAACCGGTTTGTGTCACAGTATTGGTGTAGTTACTCTACCAATGCATCATAGCGGGGGATTTTGATACTAAGGCTACAGGATGGGGGGCGGCGGCAAATGATGAGAGGGGAAACTATATATTGGAATGGGCTGCTCAGTTAGGGTTAGTGATAGCGAATCGGGGAAATAAGCCGACTTTTGTGAGGGGATCATCAGAATCATACATAGACATAACTTTAGTTACAGGTATGTTGGCGGGGAAGCAGGGCTGGAAGGTGTTGGATGGAGAAACACTATCACTCCACCAACACATAGTTTATCAGGTTAAGGAACTGAGGGAACTGAGGGAGGAGTGTGTTAAAGCAAGGAGGGGGGTAATGAAACCAATCAAGGGTAATGGGAGGGAGAGGGCATGGGAAGTGTATAAGGGACAAAGGAAGATTCTCAGAAAAGAGATCAAGAAAGAGAAGAGGAAGCAGTGGAAGAGTCTTTGCGACGAGATGGAAGATGATATATGGGGGCAGGGGTACAAAATAGTTACAAGGGCATTCGCGGGTGGGGCGCATCGTTTCAGCTTGCCAGTGACAAAAAGCAGGAGATTGTTAAGGCTCTATTCCCAAGAGGGGAGAAAATTGTCTATGTAGAAACGAGGGATGTGGAGGAGGAAGAAGTTCCAGAAATTACGGTGGGGGAAATCAGAAATGCGGTACAAAAACTCAAAACCGGGAAAGCGCCAGGACCGGACGGCATACCAACGGAGAGTATAAAACTTTTCGTTGAAGATCATATAAGGGAGGTAACACATTGGGTTAACGACCTTATGAAAAGGGGGGATTTTCCATTAACGTGGAAAATTGCCAGGTTGGTACTAATACCGAAGGTGGGTAGACCGGAGGGGGAGACCTCATCGTATAGACCGCTATGCCTTACGAATGGAATAGCCAAATTCTACGAGCATCTGATTAGGGGCAGATTGGAGGGCGCGGTGAGGGATAGTGGGGATTTGGCGGGAAACCAATACGGGTTCAGGGAAGGGAAGTCAACGGTGATGGCGGTGGAAAAAATTATTGGGAGGGCAAACAGAGTGAGGATGGGCAGGGGAAAGGAGAGATCCCAACTAGCAAAGTTGTTTTATAATTTTTGGCTTAAATAACAATTTTATTTGAATGTTGATTTATTGTTGCTTTTAGGAATGCAACTTATTATATAAAGGTTCCATAAGAGCAAGTTTAGCTTTTCGTAACAAAATTGTTCTATAAATTTATCACAAAAACAATTTGGCAACAAAATCATATAATATTTATAAAGCAATTTTATACGTGTTATGTAAGAGATTTATAAAACATTTATTGTTTATAAAATTTGTTGTTTTATAACACTTTTTTAAGAGAGTTTGGTAGCATTTATAAATCAGGTATAAATACATTATAAAACTATTGTTATAAACACTTTTAGCAGCTTATAAAATAATTTTATTAAAGCAGCAGATGCCGCAATTTTATTGCCATTGAAAATTGTAGTTACAGACACAGCTATAAAATAATTATATAATTATTACATTGGAAGCTGTTATGTAGCTTTTATAAAATAACTCATAAATATATTAGATTCGGCTTGGCAGTTTTCGAAAAACAAACCGCGTAAAATTTCGGAATTAAGGGAGTGGAAGAAAATCAAAAGGAGTGGAGCGTTTCGGAGAAGAATAAAGAAAAACTTTGAAAGTATTAGGATTAGCAATAAAGAAATTTTTAATAAAACGCCTGCATGTTCAAATAGTCATCCACAAGAAGTAATGATAAATCACTCAATAATAATTACAAATAATCATCCTACGCCAGAAAAAGAAACCAAAGATGAGAACTTATCATTAGAAGTGCCAAATTTTATTGGTACAAGTGATAATAATGACTTGGTAAGAGAAAATTGGTTAGTACAGTTAGAACCTGACAACCAAAGTGATCTGTTGATGTTAGATTTAAAAAGAAATTCTGAATTTAGAAACATCAGATCATGGGCAGTTCATTACAATATCTCGCATATGGCCTTGCGAGTATTATTTCAAAATATCAATGAAAGGTTACCCAGTATACTGCCTCAAGACCCTAGAACATTTTTGAAAACTAGGCAATAAATAATATAATCGTGTTGAATTTGTTTATCAATTCCTTTATTCATTATATTTTTAAAATACGGTCCTGTTTTGTTGGGTTCTTTTGAAAATGAAGTATATTTTATAAATGTTTTAAAATTATCACAAATGTTGGTAAATTATTTTATAAAACCTACTTTGTCCACTAAACTGTTATATTACTGGCAGCCATGTTAATAATCAGATATAGATAAAATTTTAATAATACCTCTAAAGATAAAAATATATTTCACTTCTACAAATAGTTTTATGTGAAAATAACATTGAGTATTAACAAATTTAGAAGAATACAACTGGTAGTTTCAGATATTACTTCCAAAACTTGATTTTTTTTATTATTCAACTTCTAAAATTATTATAAAACCTTGATAAAATTGGAGCGCAAGAAAAATTCACTGCATTTATACCCTATAAATCACAATAAAATTTGTTTTGCGTCAAAATTTTTCTCCCGTCGGAAACTACATATATACATGCACAAACATCAAAATTGAGTGACAACAGTCGGACATATTTATTTTCTTTCTAAAGTTGGTGCTGCATTTATATTATCACCAGCAGCTCTGAAATATAATTATTTGAAAACAATTCAGCTTTTTACAAACATATTAATAAAACAAAGTTGATTTATTAATACTACTACAATAGCAATAAAGTGGCATATAATTCAATTATGAAACATATATATAATCCTTATATAATAATTTTTTTACCACTATATAAGTATCGCATAAAAAAATTTAAGCAATTTTCTAGCACGTTTATTAAACACTTATAAATCTTTTATAAAACAATTTTATTGTATTTTTATTAAGATTGTATATCTGTTATATAGTAGTCGCAGGAGTACTTATAAAATATATTATATAAACAAAATGTTTTATAAATTGTGCCCATTTTGTGTTTATAGATGTTTTATAAACATTTTAAAAACGTTTCTGAGACTAACATTGTTTTATAATATTTATCGCCAAAACATTCCTACGACTATTATAAAATAGCAAATTGTTAGTTGGGATGGTGCGTCGTGGTGATGCTAGACGTCAAAAATGCCTTAAATTCAGTCCCGACTAGGCATATACTGGGGGAATTGGAAAAAAGGCATATTCCACGCTACCTATAAAAGGGGGTGACGGGATATTTTCAGGGTAGGAGAATAAAGATGGGTGGGGGGAAATATTATGAAGTCACGGCGGGTATTCCACAGGGGTCGGTCTTAGGACCGACCATGTGGAATATCTTCTATGACCCTCTTATGAGGATAAAACTTCCGGAAGGAGTAGAGGTGGTGGGCTTCGCGGACGACGTCGCGATTGTGGCGACGGCCAAAGAGGCTCCAGATCTGGAAATTATGGTAAACGAGGCATTGTGGAAAGTAGGAAGATGGATGAGGGGAAAGGGAATGGAGTTGGCCCCAGAAAAAACTGCGGCGCTGGTGCTGTATGGGCCCAGAGGGAAAAATGTTACGTTTGAAATGGAAGGGTATCGGATAGAACCGGGAAGAGAAGCTAAGTATCTGGGTATCTGGCTAGATAGGGGTATATATTTTGGGCCGCACATCAGGGAGGTGGTTAAGAAGGCGGGAGATAGGGCGGCAGCGTTGACCAGGGTGCTCCCAAATATACGGGGGCCAGGGGATTCTAAAAGAAAGATGTTGTGGGGTGTGGTAAAGTATATCCTTTTGTATGGTGCTCCAATATGGGGGGGGGGCTATGAAAATTAAAAAGTATAGGGAGGATATGATGAAGGTACAGAGGATCATGCTGTTGAGGATTGCGTCAGGGTATAGGACAATATCCAACGACGCAATCCAGATGATTACGGGTATACCGCCGATTGATCTTCTGGTTGAAGAGAGGGTCCAAATGTGGAAGAGGGGCAGGGAGAATAAATTATCAATAGAGGAAGAAATAAAGGAGAAGTGGTTGAGTAGGTTGAGGGAAGAGAGTTCAAAGGGGGCATGGACCCGGAAGTTATAGTGGATGTAGACGACTGGTTGGGGTGTAAGCATCGGAAATTGGATTATTTCACAACACAAGTGTTGTCAGGGCATGGGTGCTTTAGGGTGTATACTTATAGGATTGGTAAGGCGAGGGACGACAAATGTATGTATTGCGGGGAAAGGGATGATGTCGAACATACAGTGATTTTATGCACAAGGTGGAATAAGGAGAGGGGGGAGGTAGAGGAAAAGCTTGGAATGGTATTGGGGGTGGGAAATATGGTTAGATGTATGCTGGAGTCAGCAGAAAAGTGGGAGATTCTTAGAGGGTATTTTAGAACGATTATGGGGAGAAATGAGGTGGAGGCTCGTAAGGGGACTTTCTTCTTTTTGGGGGGGGGGGTAGAGGAAAAGCTTGGAATGGTATTGGGGGTGGGAAATATGGTTAGATGTATGCTGGAGTCAGCAGAAAAGTGGGAGATTCTTAGAGGGTATTTTAGAACGATTATGGGGAGAAAGGAGGTCGAGGCTCGTAAGGGGACTTTCTCCTTTTTTGTATATTTTTATTCTTTATTCTAGATATTTATTTTAATTTTATTTATTTGTTTATTTATTAGTGTGTTATTGGTCTATTGCCGAGTTTTTTCTTTTGACTTATTATCTATGTATTGATTCATTTGGTTTTTATTGGTTCCTTGTTGATTTCAATTAAAGGTATGGTTTTGTTTTATTGTCTTTTAATTATATATTTATATTTATTTATTTGTTTGTTTCTCTGGGTTTTATATACTTGACCCATCTGTGCTGTGAAGTAATGCCCGAAAGGGTGGTCCCACAGCCCGGGTGAGGGGAGTGGGGATACAGAAATCTCCTGCGTGGAGGAGGGTGTATTGGCTGGCGAACTGGGGGGGTCGGAAACCCACACTGGCCGGACTAGCCGGCCGCCAGTCTTGTTGAAGATTCCCCACTTCCACAAAAAAAAAAGGTTAGGTTTCACTACTAGGACCTTGCCGTTGGTGGAGTGGCTCAGTAACTTCTTCCCTTCTCGCGCCGCAAGGACGGCAAGGGATAAGTGAAGCCAAGAAAATGCTCAAAAATGGTCAGTGGGGCACTGGCGGGGCTACTGATGTCGACTAGATAGCACCAATAAATGCCAGTAAAAGATCCAACATGCCCAGTTACATCCGAACACACTGACAAGTCCTACCAGATAAGGGGGGCGAACGGCGAGTTCCCGGCGCCGCAAAACTGGGACACCTCGGCTATGGTATGGTAACCCAGACAGAAGAGTCTTGATGGAGTAAACCAGCGGAAAAAAATCCCCCTAATCCCGAGGTGTAACATCATCGCACCCGTGGGATGCATGGCACCAGGGGTTACAGGCGTGTCTCGAGCGATGCCCAAAGGAACCGGCCGACCTGAGGGGACTTTAGGCCTTAGCGGAGTAAGGGCGCACTGCCCCGCTGGATCTTCAGACGTCCCAAGTCGTGGGAACAAATGAGCGAACCAAATCAAAAACAAAAACAAGACAGAGACTGTGGATCTAACTGGGGAAGGCAGTAAATCAGGAGAACAAATAGGTAAAGGAGAAGCAAGTAAAATTATGCCAAAGCAGACGCCGAAGTATAGCAGACTGAACCTAATGAGCAACCTGCAGAGGTGTACTTCGCTAAACACTGAGCAGAGGAAAATGAAGATAAAAATAATGGACACCTCGATCTCGATGGTCGATGAGCCGTATAAAAGGAGGGAAAGTCCAGAAGTCTTTACGATAAACTTAGCCATTGAGAGGCTTGATAAACACATGGAAGAGACTGAAAACCATATTAGGGCATGCCCAAATACTCTGAAAGGGATAAAAGACTCAGTCGCAAACTTGAAGAAAGGGATAGAACTACTCAACCGGGTCGCCATAAGGAAATGGCTGAACAAAAATTTGTGGGAGCCAGTAGAAAAAGTAACGTTCGATGTGGAATGTCAAACCCACACCAGTGGGAAGAGGGACATGGGTACGCAAACTGTCGCTGTGGGAACTCTGGACAGTCTAGAGGGACACGAAGCGATTAAAACGCTGGAAGATCTGGAAGGCATAGCTAACCTGAAGTGGGCGGAACAGGTGTATAAACACACAGAAATTGCACAGGAGCACCCACTTGAAGAAGACGAAAACATCATGAAGGTGCTGCTTATAAAAAAGAACGGAAATTTCGATAGAGGCCCGGCTGCCGTATACACGGAAAAGTTCCCCCAACTCAAAAGTATGAACGAGGATTTTGATGTCCTGGAAGAATACACAAAGACAAAAACAAAGAAAGGCACTCAAGAACTTTGTAGAAATTCCATTTGAATTTCTACAATAGATTTCTTAAAATAAATAACTTCACATAATTCGGATTTACCTCGTATATATCTGTCTTTGTCGAATGGCGTCTGGTCGCGTGGTCACGTGGTCTCAAGCGAGCGCGTAGGAATTTAAACGGCACTTTTGTAAAAATGGTTAAACATAAAAGTCGTGCTTTTTCCTTTGCTATCGCTTTCACAGCCTTCAGCTGTTGAATTTCAATCCCCGAATCATGGGGCACATTTTTTCTAAATACTAAATATTATGTAGTGTTATGAAGTGCCAATCTATAAGTAATGTTCTTATTCTATAATTATTCATCGAGATGCGGCGGCCATTAATGATGGTGGGCCGGCATTTCATGGGCGCCTAATAATAAGGGGTTGTCAAATTGTCTTTACAAATTTTACGACCTAAATCAACGGTCAAATCGTAATTTTGTCGTTTCATTTGAAGTTTCGGTTTACCATTTTTGTGTAAATAAAAGCTTTGTCAAATACTAACTTTGTTGCTGTAACTGATGTTAAATTTCGCGGTAACCGAACTCTAGAAAAGTGATCTAAAAGTGTTTTGCCTCGATTATGTATGTAATATTCAATCTATTTAAAAGGTTTTATTTGCAAGTTTCCTCATCGGGGCATAGAGAAAATCCTAATAAACTTTGCTACCGGAAGGTTGATTTTTTATTAATAACCTATCATCCAATTTTTATAGTGTCTCTGATCTAGGTGTCTGTGCCTTTACATAGACTGGTCCTTCGTCCAACTTACTGTAGGTGTATACTTGCAGGTTAAATTTACATTACGACAACAGGCTCTCAACAGATGGAAAAGAAAGGTAACCTTTTTCTTATATTGTATTTTATCTCACCTCTTTTCCCCCTCCAAACTTACCAGTCGCATCATGAAAGTGACCCTGGATGGCACGACATCACACCTATGGGAACAAGCCAACAGAATAAGAAGTGAGGCAGCAGCCGAAAGTCTGCTCCTCATTCAGCAGACAAACGCGGTGCCGAACGATACTCTGATGAAAATGATGGAATATGTATTATATGGTACTGGAATTAGAGCGAAAATATACGAACCATAAGGGAGAACTAATGATATGGATACGGCAAGAAAAGAAAGGAACACCTACGGGATCGTGGTAAACCAGGGAAATAAGAGATACAAGGATTTCCTCAATACGGTCAAGAAGGCTGTGAAGGCCACCGATGTGGAAACAAGTGAGATAATAAGGACAATACGCAGCACAAGGGATGGTAAACTACTTATCACGGTGGATAGAGATGAGGAGAAAATGACCAGCTTGAAAACGCTCCTGAAACAGTCTGGTACTGATGTTAAGGTAAGGCAACTGGGAGCTGAAAATGATAAAGAGACGCTGCACATAAGAGGAATGGAAATTGAGACCACCACGGAAGAAATGGAGAGGCCCCTTACAAGGGTACTGGGGGTATGGAGATATGGAAATAGAATAAGCAAGCCGAGACCGCAAGCGAACAACACACTCGCGGCTACAGTCACTCTTTGCAATACAGATGCGGAGAAGCTCACTGAAGGAAAGTATATCAAGATAGGCCTCGTAAGGTGTCTGATAGAAAGAAGAGTGAATGTCGTAAATTGCAAGAGGTGCTGGGGATACGATCACGGTACTAAGGAGTGCAATAGAGAGGCGAGGGGAGACTTATGTTATAGATGTGGGGATGCAGACCACACAGATGTATGATATGTGAGGAAGACTTCAACCACAGATACGGAACCTTAAAATGTCCTAAATTCAAGAAAACCCTAAACAAAGCAAGGGCAACACAGAGATCAACCTTGGTAAACCGGGAAGCTAAAAAGGTAATCAATAATGGACCGTCACCATCAATGGAGGGAAGGAGAAAGGCAGCCACAGAGGAGGTCGAAATGACCGCAGAAAAAAACACCATTGAAGAAGTCGAAATGGCTACAGAACAGATATCCACCGAAGAGGCTGAAATGACTAAAGAAATAAGGCCAGAGTCTGTGATGGATCCTTACTGGGATATTTTTTAGAAAGCCTTGGAGAGTGCACAAGGAACCGTCCGAGAGATGGAAGCCCAGAGCAACACTCCGAGGAAGGAAGAAAACGATAATAAAGATCACGAAGATGAGAACCAGAGTAGTTCGACGACTCTGATAGCCGCGGAAAAAGCTGAGAAATTAATTCCGTTGAGTTTTTAATAGAAAATCGAGGTTTGAAAGAACAATATTTAGAAATTATATCTATGAGAATCTTTGAAACTTTGAATGAAGGTGCTGTGAAAAAAGAAACGACCGGTCTAATAGGGTACCCCTCTTTATGGAGTTTCATTAAAGAATGAAGTTCAGGGTGTTGAGGATTGGGTAAAATTAATTTATATTTTTCTTTGTCGCTAATTATTGATTTCGCGTTATCTACTGCTAATTTTATTTCTTTCTGAAATTTAATAGTTGGGTCTTTTTTAAGAATCTCAAAATTGCCTGACTGTATAAAATCGTTAGTTTTTAATATATAATCATCTTTATGTAATGCTATTACTGTATTTCCTTTATCTGCTTTAGTAAAAATAAGACTATTTGACTTTGATTTTTGTTGAATAGATTTCGCGACTGATAATTCAAAGTTTGGATTGTTAAAATTGACGAATTCTTTTTTAATAATATCGGAAGCTTTATGTTTTAGATTGGAATTATTTGGAAAATTGTATTAGTTAATTTCTGTTTCTATACCTAGTTTGTTGAAGTTATCAAATGAACATGTGGGTTGAATATTATGTTTAAAACCTTTTTGCAATAATTGAATTTCTTTATCTGAAAAAACTGTATTTGAAAGATTAACGAATCTATGAAAAAATGTATGTTCTGAAAATTTGGTTTGTGGGTTTTTTAATTTTGATTTATTATCTAATAATGACTTTAGTTTACGTTTTTGAACTAGGTACTTTTTATGAATTATTGATCTAATTTTATCTCTTATCTCACGATCTAAAATGTCAAACTCTATGGGGTGTAGTACTTGAATAGATGAGGCTTTTACTTGAGATATTTATCTCTAGATAGTATGTGTTTTTATGCACAAATGGTTTTACATATACAAGGATATCTTTACCCGATTGCATTTTTAGCTACGCACGGGATGATATATTTTTTTAACTCAGATTTATATATACAAGGTCACTTTTATTCTTTTAATATTTTATTTATACACGGGTTTTTATTTATACATTTCCTTTTATTTATACACAGGTTTTTATATATACATTTCTTTTTATTTATACACAGCCAGGTATACTCTCGTAACGTTTTACTTATACATAGGTTTTTTTATTCATATTTAATCGTATCTCGAACTTTATATTTTATATTTATTAATTTACTTCTTAATTTATTTATTTGTTCACGTATTCATAATTACAAGGTTAGGTTAGCTTCAAGAGCAAAGGGGCTTACTTTCCCATAGGAGTTGGTGCATGCAATGGCTAAGTTAGACAGTAAATCCGGGATCAACGTGTTACAGGTGAACGTAGGGAGGGCAAGAGCGGCGCACGATATGGTGTACGCCAAAGCCCTCAACCCAGATACTGTGCTGATTTAAAATTGGTAGGTCCAATTGAAGGTGAATAACCTGAAATTAAAGAAAGTTGTGCTTAATAAAACAATTATGTATTATTAGTTAGTAACAGAATATCTCAACAATAATTAGTTTGTTTTCACCCTGTATTGAAATTACATTAGAAAGAATAAAATAAAATTAATAAATCAATCGAATAAAAACAGAAATAAAGTCAAACAATGAAAACATAGAATAATCTTTATAAACCTCAATATATAATGTTAGAATTAACACATTATTTGTACATAGTGTAAAAATGTTGTAATTCAAATAGATTTGTCATTAATCTAAAAATTTGTGAAGTGACAGTGAAAAATCGCGAATAGAATCAGCCAATTGAAAAAAAGTGTAGTTCATAGAAGAAGTAATTTCATAACATGTGAAAGTACCTTTAACATCAATAGAAATCAATATAAATAACTCTAAAACAATTTATCAGGACGGCAAGTCGTCTGGTAAAAGATAAACAAGAAAAATTGAAGGTTGTTGATTTTGGAACGAGGAAGGGAAGGCACGAGAATTTTGAAGGTGAATATTAAAATTAAAATATTTAAAGAAAAAGCAAAAAAATTCACACCAGAGTAGTAAAAAATCAAGAAGTACTAACCTAGTAAAAAATAACATCCATTTATTGTCAACTAGAAAGTGGTAAGCTTAATTTCACATATTCAAACTAGAGTTGGAGATAGCGTCCCAGGTATCCAGAGGAAGCCGATACAATTCGTTCCTGAGAGTTTGATTCACTTTCTACAATAGTGTATATGACAGCAGAATGCAGTTTTGATGTTATTTTATATCCCACACAGCAGAGGAGAGAATATTCTTTCCCACGTTTTTCCTAAAAAGAAATAACCTATAAATATTTAATATTGTAAGAACATTTATTTACCAATTGCGAATTTCTTATTTGATATTTAGTTAATGTTGATATTAGTAGTTATAAATTTAAAAAGGAAGCTTACCTTATTAAAGTAAATAATCCAAAGCAATTCAATTATACTCCTTTTCAAGAGACACATGTTTATAACGATACCAGCCATTTTGGGTTTAATAGAATAACTGACCGTATCTATGCGCATGGCACAAATCTAAAACGAACCACAATTCTTGTTTGTCTTACGAGGGGAATGCGATCAATAATATTAGAAATTTAAACTAGAAATTGCCAAAGTAAATTTATTAATTATAATTACAAAAAGGAAGGAAAAGAAGAGTATTAAATTGTAGCGGAATATTAGTATAATTTATTAAAGAGGATGATAAAGGTTAAAATTTGAACTAAATTTGTTATCATTATTCTTTTTATAAACTCAAACAATTCAACATATTAAAAATTTAAAAGAAGGAATTAATTAATGTAATTTTTTATCGTAAAATTAATTTGAGGGAACCGCAACCTGAGATAGAGAGTCGAAACCCTTTATTAATAGCTAGCCGGATATACAAATAAAAAAAATAAAGTAAGTATACAAGGGGTTTCTTAAATTAAAAGGTGAATTAATAATAATAATTGAAAAAAAAATTAAAACAATATTCACAGCCCACAAAAATTTATAACAATACAGACCTTTTGATTATCCCGGAACCTAATAAAAAGATAACGTCAGGTAACGGCTGGGTGCAAGATAGGCTGATAACGTGGCGGTGCTATGGAGAAACAAATATATCGGTGTCCAAAGCATTATACCAAAAAACGGATACCTGGTTATAGAGTTCAAAAACTTTAGTATAATAGCTTGCTTCATATCTCCCAACATAAAGATGAAACAGTACGAAAAAATAGTAGAGGACCTAATGAGCACCGCCACGGTTGAACAAAACGTAGTAATAGCTGGAGACATACAATGGGGATCTCCCCAAAACGACGAAAGAGGTGTTCTGTGGAGCGAGTGGATTGCACAAACCGACCTTCAGATCATGAACAACAATAAGCCCACATTTGTAAGGGGGAACAGTAAATCCCATATAGATGTTTCCCTTGTCAGTCAAGGTTTGGCAAGAAAAATAAAAAATGGGACGTCCTTGATGATGAGATATTCACATATCATAAATTTATTACTTATGAAATCGGTGCAAGGAACGTCAAGAGAAACAGGGGGGACCAGATACTAGTTTCAACAAATTCATTTTCAAAAAAGAACTAAATAAATCAAATTTGGGTGCCATGCACCACTATGGGAAAGTAAGAGAGGCGATGAAGACAGCATACGACCTAGCGAAAACTAGGAAGAATCACAAACAACACCTTCCTTATTGGTGGAATACGGAAATAGAAGAGCTGAGATATAAATGTATCCTAGCTAGGAGGAACAACACGAGAGGACACGGGAGCGAACTTTTAAAGCAAGAGTATAGAGATCGGAAGAAAGCATTAAATAAAGATATAAGGAAAGCTAAAAAGGATAGGTGGCAGGCCATTTGCGACGACCTGGAAAAAGACGAATGGGGGGAAGCCTATACCATTACTTTGAAGGCATTGAAAGTAATAGCCCCATATAGACTAGATGAAGACCGGATATGGGATGCGGCGGAACTCCTTTTCCCAACGAAGCAAGCGTCGGCTTTTAGAAAAACGGAAAACGTGTAAATAAAATATTTCACAGAAGAGGAAATTCTGGGTGCTGCAAATAATTTAAAACAGGGAAAAGCCCCTGGACCAGATGGCTTTCCACCAGAGACGGTGAAGATTTTGACTCTACTCAAACCAACCGTGATCCAAAACATCATGAATGATCTGCTGTAACGAATAAATTTAGCACTAGGTTGTATTTCCCTTGATTTTTATTAAATTCCTTAAGTTACCTGTTCGAGATGTATATTTTGCTGTCTTTTGGTTCCTTCACGGTTGTCATAATAGAATATTAGTCCAGTTGTCCCAGCTAGGCTTACTTATTTTGTACTTTCTTTTTCCGCCTAATAAAAAGGTCAACCCTATTATACAGAGATCACTTCTGTAGGAAGATATCACATGGAAGTGCAGTGGTCTCTTCAACTTGGTATAGGTGGTATAACTATGCTAAATATATATTTCATGTTCTCTTAACTCTTTGGTAAAATCCTTGCCTTTCCTTGCTAAATTTTCTCATTATTTATTATTGAATTCAACAAGTGTTTGTTTTGATAGCTGATCTGCCATCTGTCATACTTAGAACCATGTCGAGTGTGAATCATGTCAATTGATGTCGAGTTGTATGTTGCGATCGTTTCACATTGTGGTTGTGTTGGGTTTTTCGTGTAACGTCGATGTCTATGGTCATAGGTTAGCCGTATGTTGCATTCGTAGTCTGTTACTAGTTTCTGACATCGGTCTTCGATAATTGACCGAATATTTATAGGTAGGGTTACTGATATTTTTGTAGAATTTTGGATCTACTTGTTGGCGTCGTGAAAGATCCCCTACTCCCTGCTCGGAACTTGCTCTGTGCTGACATTAATGTAGTTCAGAGTGCACACCATGTTAGTGGTGACTTTTCGGTTCTGTGGTATCGTGACAGGGAGAGTCCTGTGTTCTGTGGGGCGGACATTTGACATTGGTCATTTTTGGTTTTGCCGTGGAAAAGGCGATAGTGCTTGTGGGTGCTCGACGAAGAATCCTAATTTTTCTAATGGCCATTGTAGCCATCCCTCAGTGGGATTTCATGATTCTTGTCTGTTAACGTTAGTGGAGTTGTGGGCTGTGGTTATTTTCTGCGTACTAGCAGTTTTTTGGGAAATATTCTGCTGTTGGTTTGAGGTCCACTCCACACCTTGTAAAGGGATTTATTACACCCACGCCAAGCACAGTGTTTTGATGTTGTGGCCCGATGGTGAGTTGGACGAACCGAGGGAGGAGCCGAGACAACTAAAACCCTTGTCAAAGGTAGGTCTACTTATTTTGTAGTAACTGTAGATTGTGGGGTGCTTCAGTAAGTTGTTATTTTAATTTTTTGTTTAGGGCTATTAAAAATCATTGTGAATTGGGTTATTGATGTTGCTGAATCAAATCCAATATTTTATTCAAGTTAAGTTTATGCAGATTAACATTTCTGTTGAAAGTTAGTTACAGGGTAACAAGTATAATTGCTTCATGGTGGGGAAAATGTTTTAGATATAAACATCAATGTAGTCCAGGGGTTTAGGTCAATCTTTGGTTGATACATTTGTATTTTTTTAGGGTTTTTAGTTCTGGTTTTCAAATTGGTACTGATTGTCGACTCAAGCTCGAGCCCATATACGGGTGTGAGATTTGCTGGTGGTTTACCTTGTGGAGCCGAAGCTTGCCACCGTAGGTTCAATTCATTGAACTGCGACTTGACTTTTACTTCGCGCAGCTGTCAGGACGAGAATTGCCCTGAATCTTTGAGTCCATCACTTTCGGGATTTCCACCGCCTGAATCCGATGTTATGGGTGAAGATCCGATGTCATTGGTAATCCGGTCGTCCGGAGTTATTTTATTTAATTTTGATAATAGCTCTATTATACTCATTATCACCATTAGAAGGGTGATGTAACCCCAGAGACTAAGGTGATTACATTTATTTTTTTTTTCTATTTCGGAATATTGACAAAATTTATATTTTTTTTAAATGCCATTTTATCCCTTAAAATTATTGTAATGGTGGAAATTAATATTTTTTTTTATTTAAAAAGTATTTTATGGTGAATAATTTTTGATTTGACTATACTCCCCTGCGCATTGGTACCAACGCCCAGACCTGTAGTGTCGCTATTATAGTATACGTTATTTCTGGTTTTTTGTATATCACAAATTCACAATTACTTAATTTGCATATATATTTTTTTCGACAGTCTAGAGTAAAGACAGCCATATTAATTTCTTACTAAGCAGGTTTTCCCCTAACTCGTTATCCCATAGTTTTTATTATAGGACAGATAATTTTTTTTAAACTTGATCATGTACTTAAGTGATGATTTGATTAGATGATGTAACTCTTATATCATACTGCCGTTTGATTTGAACCTTATAGGGGAGGGGTAATTGTTTTTCAGGGTTTTAATTAAAATTGTCATTTTGAATATTTTTCTTTTGTCATTGTACTGGACATAAGCTGATGTTTGCTTTATTTATCTCTACCTCTTATTTTACTGAGTTTTACGGGGGTAACTCATTGGGATTGGCCTATGTGGAAGACTCAGTTGGCGCCCATCTACAAGATATTGTCTACGTAATCCTTTTTATCTCCGGAAGTTCAAGCAGAGGGAAGCACCCCTAACTCCGTCTGAGCGACGTCGAAGGCCTAAGGTTGTCATCCGGAGCAACTGATACTTGTGTAACCAAAAGGATAATTTTCTTTTTTCAAATTCTGCTATTTCTTCTTTAATTAATAAATTATTTCAAGAAGTTGTTGTTGAAGGTTACACTGCTAAGGCACCAGGTCTTCCCCAGGGAGTTCAAAGAGGCAAACTTAGTTCTGCTATTGAAACCGGGTAACCACCAGAATCACCGGCCTCATATAGACCGATATGTCTATTAGACTGAGAAAGAAAGACTGGAACGTGTTTTGGAAGATGAGGGGGCAATAGCAGATTCACAATACGGTTTTAGGAAGGGGCTATCAACAATCAACGCCGCAAATAGTATCAAGGAAGCTGTACGGAGAAGCAAACAAAGGTGGGTGGCGCTTGTTCTGTTAACTCGGCGAATTGGGACTTGATATTGAAAAGTCTGCAAAACATCAGGACCCCAGAATACCTGGTCAATATGATTAAAGATTACCTTTCAGAACGGACTATCAACGTGACGAGGAAGAAAAAGAAGTTTATGACCGGCGGCGTTCCACAAGGGTCAGTTCTTGGACCTACCTTGTGGAACATCTTGTACAACGGAGTGTTACGTTTATTTAGAACGATTAATAAGTATCGTATGGGCGGCCAGTCCTTTCTAATGCCCAACACCGAGAAATGTTTCGAGGCTGAATACATTTACTGTCGATAAAGAGTCGAAATCAACGTTTTAATGCGGGCCGAACGAGTTGCGTCTGTCGCGAAAATAGCCACTGCTATTTGTTACTTCCCACTTCGACATCGTTCTAGGTTCTTCTTTTATTAACTAATTAAATGTGAATTAAGGATTCACTATTGGAAATTAAATTCCTTTTCTGGTCAAAGAATCTGAGCTTGACATGGAGATGAGACGTAAGTCTATCATCGTTCATATGATTTCGTGTGTTGTATTTAAACCGGAGAAAAGAGGTTTCGTTCTTCTTTACCTGCGAATATGAGCGATTGAAGCAAAATTTTAATTGGTGAGGTTTCACCTATTTATCTGTAGAAAAAGTGCATTCATGTGAATGGTAAGTTGTTTCGCTTAAATGCATATTATGTTAACTATTATTTATCATTTTGCTTTTCGCCTACATAGTAGTTCTCAGCTTTTATATTACTTTATTATAGCAATGTGTCGTTCCAGTACCAGGCATATTTATCGACATCATTTTTTTGTTCTTTCATATTATTTTTATATATACCTAGCTTCATTGAATATATTTGAAAATATTTCAAACCTTTTTGAATATATACCTATTAGGTATATGTGTACATTTACCGGTATAGAATAAATTATTTGATTTTATTATGTTTTTTTTATTTGCTTTCTTTGATGTTTTTTTATTCAAATACAGGATATATGAACCACATTTTTAAATAAATTTTTTTTAAATTGTATGTAAATTGCTCAAGCTGTAGTTAAACTAAATCCTCAGATATCCTGCATTTTACTCAAGTCAGTTTAATTTTGTTCTGATGCAATTGTTCTTTCCAGCACTTTTTTTCCTTTTCCCTTTTGCGTTTTGCGTGTATGAAGATATAAATTTGATTATCTGGGAACTAACCCAAGAGAACTGAAGAGATGAAAAGAGATGAACCTTATTATCTGGGACTTAAGCCAAGGGAACTGAACTTGTAAGAAATTCCAACCAGGAAGATCCCAGGGAGATAGAAGGAAAAAAGGAAAGTACCTCTTCATTGTTCATATTACCAGCTCAACACTGTGAAAAAAACTGTACATATATATTTATCCATACGGATATCATTTTTATATCTTTTATACATCTTGACACCTTTGTTTAAATTATACTATTGTAAATTTAATAACGTTGTTCGTATTTATCACCTTCCAAGATTCCAGGGTTTATCGATTGATAAAGTTGATTTGAAACCGTAGTAGTATTCAGGGTGGCGCCCACTTATCTTCGCTTCACTTAACGTAACTTAAATTCAAGTAGGGTTACCCGAGAACCGGTAAGACCTACTCCCTGAATTACTATTAGCTCTAATCTAGAATCTACGCCTGAGGTGCTCTTTACCTGAGCAGTCGTTACAACCTGACGCCCAACTAAAAGCGTTACAGGAGTTCTGGAGAGACCAATGAAGGAGGGAGTCAAATCGATCGCATACGCGGACGATTTGGCCCTACTAGTTGAACAAGACACAAATTGGGGTCTTATAAGAAACGTTAACCATGAACTGGAAGCAGTTACAAGATGAGTAGGGAACAATGATTTGGAATTAGCCTTCCAAAAAACGAAGGCTATAATTCTTAAAGGCCCGAGGGATAGGGAGCGAATTCAATTCAAAATTAATAACGAGGACATCATCCCACAAAAAACGGTTAAGTACCTTGGGATAACGTTCAACGACAAATGCAGCTTCACCAAGCCCATAGAAGCGGCCGTGAGGAAGGCAGAGGAGAGAACCTCCGCACTTCAAAAAATAATGCCTGATGTAGGGGGCCCGGTCTGCTGAAGAGGAGAATATTGCTGGAGACAATTCATTCGGTGCTCTTATACGGAGCACCGGTATGGAATGAGGCTCTCAATATGAGAAAGTACAGGGAACTAATGATAAGAGCCCAAAGAAAACCTTTAATAAAGGTGTGCAGTGCCTACAGGTCTATATCGACGATAGCGCTTCAAGCGATCGCCGGTGCAGTTCCGGTGGACATACAAGCGGATGAGAGGGCCAGGTTATACTCAAGAGGCAACGGGGCAGATAATACCGTTAAAACAGAAGAGAGGCAAAGGAGTCTGAACAATTGGCAAAGCCAATGGGTACTGGAACAAAGTATGGCCGCGTGGACCCGGACGTAAGGAAATGGTATAAGTGCGCTCACAGGCGTACTAACTATTTCTTCACGCAGTTCCTGACGGGACATGGATCGTTCAGGGCATATACTTACGGGATAAGGAAAACCATGGACGATCTGTGTCCCGATTGTGGAGCAGTTGATGACGCGGAACATGCGGTCTTCCGGTGTATCCAGTACCATGAAGAAAGATGCCAGCTGGAATTGGCCCTAGGCATTAAATTAGAAAACCCAAAAGATATTCTTGAGCAAATAATGTTAAAGAAAGATAATTTCGAACTGTTTATAGAGGGGGTCACAAAGTTGATGAAAAGGAAGGTATCGAGAGAAAGGGCGAGGAGAGAATAAGGCCGGAAACAAGTAAACAGAAAGCTGGCGTTACCGACGAGATGTTCGCAGAGAACGGTTTCTTAGTAAACGTTATAGAAGAAACGTCTGAATTTAGGAAAGAGTGGCGTCATTTTGTGGCTAGGCTGACTGAGGAGATGAATAATGGAGACGTGTTTAATATGCTTAAAAGCATGCACAAAATTATCGAGCAAGCTGGGGAGTCTCCAAGGGAGGTCAATGTCCTCTTGACGGAGAGGGTGGAACCCACTTATATAAGGATGGTTTTAGAATTTGTAGGTAGGGGGGAAGGTAAAGTATACAATTGTATCTGGAAATGAGCAAGGGGCGGTAAAGGGGAGGATATATAGGACGGGAGGTAGGCCATATGCCGACGTCCTCAGGAACATGAGGACACAGGTGGATGTTAGGGATCTGGGGATCAAGGTCGACAAGGTATCCAAAACAAATAGCGGGGATATAATGGTCAGACTAAAAGGGAAGGGAACAGCAGAAAAACTGAGGGAGAAAATGAAGGGACGCATAAAAGAAGTATCGATAACGGTTAAGAAGAGAGAGGCGAACTTCAATCTCCTGGACCTAGACCCAGCGATCTCTCCGGGAGAAGTTAAAACGGCCCTAGAAAACCGAACAGGGTTGAAAGGGGACATAGAAATTAAAGGGATGAGGGAAACAAGGTACGGAGGGCAGATCTGCACGTTTGCGATGCCAATAGAGGTAGCGGAAGTATTGAGGAGAGTAAAATCCGTCTTCACGGGATTGTCCTCATGTAGGGTTAGAGAGAGGGTAACGCCGTTTAGATGCTTTAAATGTCTGGACTATGGGCACAACAAGAAACAGTGTAAAGGGATAGACAGATCTAAACAGTGTTTGAACTGTGACAGAAAGGGGCATAGAGCCCAGGAGTGTGAGGAGGAGCCGGAATGCCGATCGTGTGGGATTTCGGGTCACCGCATGGACTCCATGAGGTGCCCGAAATTCAGGGACATGGTGTATGGGAAATAAAGTTATTGCATTCAAACCCAATTCTACAAATATATACGGGGCGATATTTATTAATATCAAGGTTTTATATATATACAAGGTGAATGTTACTCTTTTGAAGTTTTATTATTATATACACAGTCGTTTTCATTTATACATAGGTTTTTATATTTTTTATATAACGTTTTATTTATACTAGGTAAGTTTCATTATTTTAAAGATTAATATACACACGGGTTTTATATTTACAAATATTTTTATTTTTACACCCTATGGTTATACACCCTTCATTTATAGCTAGGTTTATATACACTGTGTTCATTTGAAAAGGACCCACCCTTAATATTTCAAAAATGGGACATATTAGGAAGAAATGCCGAAAAACGTCAACTTTTAACTTGAGGGGTTTTATTATTATATACACAGTCGTTTTCATTTATACATAGGTTTTTATATTTTTTATATAACGTTTTATTTATACTAGGTAAGTTTCATTATTTTAAAGATTAATATACACACGGGTTTTATATTTACAAATATTTTTATTTTTACACCCTATAGTTATACACCCTTCACTTATAGCTAGGTTTATATACACTGTGTTCATTTGAAAAGGACCCACCCTTGATATTTCAAAAATGGGACATATTAGGAAGAAATGCCGAAACACGTCAACTTTTAACTTGAGGGGGACACTTTTTGACGCTAATGTCATAAACGTCAGATTCACACCCTCTCCACTGGAGTCACCCCTTACATTTTTTCAAATGGCATTAGGTATCAAGTCACACCTCATTTAAAAGGTCTGGTAAATCTCTATTCAATAATTTTGTTTTGCATTTGATACCAGCCTTCCATTGTTATTTAATCGTTGTTTAAAATTGGCTCTCTTTCAATTTTTCGAATGCCCCCGTATTGTGTTATGATAGAAAGACTCTTTGAAGAATAAAAAATTTACAAATAGTAAAAAGACAACTGTTAACAAAAAAACCTGCTGTTTAATCATGTGTTCAAATTGACCACCGTTAACATTCAGGCAATAAAAGTTGAAAAAGAGCCAATTTTAAACAACGTATGAATAAAAATGGAAGGCTGGTATCAAAGGCAAAACAAAATGATTGAATAGAGATTTACCAGACCTTTTAAAAGAGGTGTGACTTGATACCTAATGCAATTTGAAAAAATGTAAGGGGTGTCTCCGGTAGGGAGAGGGTGAATCTGATGTTGATGACATTAGCGCCAAAAAGTGTCCCCCTCAAGTTAAAAGTTGACGTGTTTCGGCATTTCCTTCTAATATGTCCCATTTTTGAAATATTAGGGGTGGATCCTTTTGAAATGAACACAGTGTATATGTGTTTACTTGTGCCTGTACATATTTCGTGTTTTGTATTTAGGTATTTGTTTATATATTTATTTACTTATCTATTTATTTATTTATCAACTTATTTATTTATTTACTCACGTATTTATATATTTATATAAACACTAGATATTCTAGGATTCCGCTCATACCTAGTCTTCTCTGGCCTCGGATGCATACTATAAGTAGAAGGAGGACTTACTTCCCCAAGGGGGACCTGGTTAAAAATGGCTAGGGCAGCCACTAAACCTGGGATCACAGTGCTGCAGGTGAACGTAGGGAGGGCAAGGGCGGCACACGACATGGTGTACGCCAAAGCTCTCAGCCTGGACGCAGTCCTGCTCATCATCCCGGAGCCAAATAAAAAAATTACGTCAGGGAATGGTTGGGTGCAGGACAAACTAAAGAACGTATCGGTGCTCTGCAGAAACAAGGACTTTGGGGTTAGAAGTATTCTGCCACAAAAGGGGTACGTAACTATAGAATTGTAGAATTTCAGCATAATTGCGTGTTATATATCCCCCAATATTAAAATGAAAGAGTATGAAACAATTGTAGAGGACATAATGAGCACTGCTACGGTCCAGAAAGACGTAGTGATTGCCGGAGACATCAACGCCAAATCGGTACAATGTGGATCCCCCCAAAACGACGCAAGAGGAGATTTATGGTACGAATGGCTAGCCCAAACTAATATGCAGGTAATAAATAATAATAAGCCCACATTTGTTAGGGGTAACAGTAAGACACATATAGACGTTACCCTGGCTAGCCAGAAAGTGGGATGTCTCAGATAACGAAATTTTCACGCACCATAAACTCATCTCGTACGTAATAAGCGTCAAAAACGTTAAGAAGATTAGGGGGGACCGGATATGACCTTTAATAAGTTCACCTTTAAGAAGGCACTAGACAGGCACGATATGGAAGCAATACATGATTATGGGGAAGTCAGGGATATGATTAAGACCGCGTACGAAGAGTCTAAAACCAAAAAACAACAAAAAAAAGCAATGCCTCCCGTACTGGTGGAACGAGGAAATAGAGGAATTGGGAGAAGCAAGACAAGGGGACATGGGAGTGAATCCAGTAATAACAAGATAAATAAAGACATGAAGAAGATGCTGAATAAAGCTATAAAGAAATCAAAAAGGGATAGGAGGCAGGCCGTTTGTGCGGACCTCGAAAATGATATCTGGGGAGAGGCCTATACAATAGCGCTGAAGGTAATGGTCCCCTTCAAACTAGAAGAAGGGTTAAGATGTGAGGCGGCGGAACTTCTCTTCCCCACAAAACCAATCACGACATTCAGAAAAGCCGAAAATGTAGAGATCGCTGCGTTTACGGAAGAGGAGATTCTGGATGCTGCGAACGGCTTAAAAATGGGTAAAGACCTGGGACCGGATGGTCTGCCTTCAGAGGCGCTGAAGACGATGGAAACACCCAAATATTTTCCCGAAACAACGTAAAATATCTCGGAATAACCTTCGATGACAGGTGCAGTTTATCCAAACATGTAGAAGCGGCCGCTAAGAAAGATGAGGAGAGTACCTCGGCATTGCAAAAAATCATGCCAAATGTGGGAGGCCCCGGGTTAATGAAGAGGAGGATGCTGCGATCCACTCTGTGCTTTTGTACGGAGCACCGGTATGGAACCACTCACTTCGATGAGATGATATTCTGAATACTGGCTCAATATTATTTTCTTATGTTTATTTCTATTTCAGGCCTTCATTTTCATTTGCAACTTCATTTTCATCTTCAACTTCAATTTCAACTTCATCTTTCAATTTCACTTCCATCTTTCAATTTCAACTTCATTTTAACTTCAACTCTACGGACTTGAATTCTATTGTGGGATTCGACTGGTTGTCACCTCGTTGACGACCCCTGGATCATCGTAGGACAGCTGTTACCCCGAACTCCACGTGCGAGGACTATACTTATGGTATTCAACCCCTACACGTCCAACCTTTGGCAAGTGGTTATTCAAGATAACATAGGTTTAAGTAAATCCCTAGGACTTCTCTCCGGCAACTTCATATTCTAGCAAGAATAAATTTACCATTATTATAATTTAACTCAACATGTCAAAAAGTATCATAAAGGTAGGTAACACTTTGTGCTCTGTTGACATTATTATTTTTTTAAATATTGTTATTTATTTTAGATAAACTCACCCAACTAACCAAGTCAAAGATATACCCATATGAATGTGATATATGCCAAATATATTTTACACACTTACCACATTTAAAGTATCATAAAAAGACACACGAAGAAAAAAAATCCAGTGGTCTAAAATGCATTCTGTGTAAAAAAGAATCTGATTCAGAATATTTTACCAAACCTGATTTGTTTAAGCATTTTAAGATAAGACATGATATTAATATTCAATCGGAACAGCTATGTTTTACTAGTTTAGAAGAATTTAAAACTTGGAAAACGGAAGAAGAAAAGAAAACAAATGAACTATTTATAAATGCATACGGAACAGATAAAAATAAGAATTTCAGTCTTAAGTTTAAGTGCCATCAATCTGGTTTTTATAAAAATACAGGAAATAATTTTAGACATTTAAAAACCCAGGGTTCAAAGAAAATTGATGGATACTGCCCTGCAGCAATTTCACTCAAAGAAATTAATGGCAAAGTTGAGATTGAATATGTTAGAACCCATGTAGGGCATAACAGTGATTTGGGTCACCTAAATTTAAACGAGATAGAGCGACAAACATTGGCTATGCAAATAGCAAATAAAATTCCATTTGAACAAATTTTAGACGAGGTAAGAGAATCAATGAGTGGTACTTTGGAGCGATGTCACTTGTTAACAAAAAAGACCCATATAATATAGAAAGAAGTTTGAACCTTAATAATGAATACCGCAGACACTGTAACGTTGCAATAAGTGTAGATGCCTGGGTGAAAGAGATTAAAATTACAGGATGTGTTTTATTTTACAAAGTGCAGGGAGAATGTTGTAATAAATATTCACTATTAAAAAATGATAATTTAACACTGATAATCATGAATCAAGGTCAGCTTGAAATGTTAGAAAGATATGGAGATGACTGCATCTGTGTTGATGAAACTTTTGGATTGAATATGTACGAGTTCAACCTTACTACGATTTTGATTTTGGACTATATGCGTGAGGGTTTTCCATGTGCATTCTTGATTACAAACCGGTCGGATGAATATGTAATGAACATATTTTTCATGCCAGTAAAAAATAGTTTGGGTAGATCACTAAAATCAAAAGTTTTTATGACGGATATGGCTCCGGTTTTTTATAATGCTTGGATTGGAGTGATGGATGTGCCCCTCCACAGACTTTATTGTACATGGCATTTGGATAGGGCTTGGCGTAGCAACTCATGCAACATTAATTCAAGAGAAAAACAGGTAATAATAACCAGTACACTTATCAAATCTAACCCTGTTTTTAAAAATTAATATTGTCAACACTATTTTTCTTTATTTTAGGTAGCTGTATATAAAGAACTTCGAACGTTACTTCAGGAAACAGACAAAAATGCCTTTTCGTCGATGATTAGTACATTTTTAATTAATATGTTAGAAGATCCAGATACGAAAGATTTTGGACAGTATTTTCATTGAAACTACACTAATAATGTTGACTCTTGGGCCTACTGTTGCCGTATAAATGCTGGCATCAACACGAATATGCATATAGAGAATAGGCCTCGTAGCATCAAACATATTTACTTCAATAGAAAAGTTAACAAGAGACTTGATCATACCATATATATTTTAATGAAATTTGTCAGGGACAAATTATTTGGTCGATTAATAGTTTTAAATAGGGGAAAAATTTCGATAAAATTGAAAGAACTTAGAGCACGACTTGAAACGAGTGATGCATTAAATGTTAATTCAGTGGTAGCTAATGAAACAGGCTGGTTTGTGCCATCATCAACCACAAAACTTTAATACAGAGGAGGTAAAGAGAGAGGTGGTAACAAACGTACCTGGGATAGACTAGAGGATATTAAAAGGGTTACCTTGAGGGCGACAAGAGACGGAAACCAAGTGGCAACAATGGTAACGGAAAGGAAATGGGCGCTAAACCTGGACAACAGGAGAAAAATAAGCATTGGATGGCTGTAATGCAGGGTCAGATTAAGGGAGTAGGGAAAAGCGAGTAGGAAATCGATTCGCGAGGTGGCGACGATCACAGCAGATGAGGGTGGGGATGGGGAGGTCTTCACTGAGCCTGGTTCGAGGGAATACAAATGATAACATGAAAATATTACAAATAAACGTTGGCAGAGCAAGAATGGCACACGAGCTGGTGTTCGCCAAGGCACAAGAAATTGGAGCAGACTTGCTGGCTGTGACTGAACTAAATAGGAAAATGGTAAGCAAGAAAGGATGGATCACAGACAACAGATTAGACGCAGCAATATACGTGATAAGCAAGGATTGTGGCTTGACGGGCACCAGATCACACGATGGATATGTCCAGGCGAACTTTGAGGACGTAGTACTTCTTGTAGGGTATATATCCCCAAACACAGGGATGACGAGGTATAGGATTGACGTGGACAATATAATGACAACAGAAAAAAATGCTGGAATGAGAGGAACAGTAATTGGGGGCGACTTCAATGCCAAATCCATTATATGGGGATCCCCCCATACAGATGTCAGGGGGGATTATTGGGAAGATTGGATGATAGAGCTTGACTTGGTATGCCACAATGATGGATCGGCGACATTCATTAGAGGAAACACCGCAAGTCACATCGATATTACGTGTAGTAGTATAAAACTGGCCAATAGGATCACCATAACATTGGACGAGACCCTTTTTACATTTCATAAGATGATCTCGTTTGAAATCAAGAGCAAAACATGCAAGAAAAAAGGAATCCCAGACATTGAATCGTTGGACAAAACAAAGTTCCGGCTATTAATGAGAGAAACAGCAGAAATAAAGAACACTCAACAATTAGCGAATCAGGTTAGGACGCAGAAAAAGAAAGCTGTGGAGAAGAACAACAGAGGAACAAAAAGAACAGCATATTGGTGGGATAAAAAAATAGAGGAGCTGAGGATAGAAGACATAATCGCTAGAAGAAAGGTCACAAGAGCCCTTAGTAAGGGACAGAATGCTCAGATACTCGAAGAGGTTTTAAAAACTGAAAAAAAGAAGCTAAAATCAGCAATAAATACCTCAAAAAGGGAGCTATGGATGTAACCTTACAAATTGAGCTCAAGCCCGAATAAGAATAAAGGCATAAAATTTAAATAAATAAAAAAAAGTGCAAGATTATAAATTAATTTGTCTACTTGGTTACATAAGTTTCGGTTGCTCCGGTGACAACCTTAGGCCTTCGACGTCGCTCAGAACGGAGGTAGGGGTGGATCCCTCTTATTGATCTTCCGGACAAAATAGTAGACAACTTGTGTGGGCGCCAACTGAGTTTTCCACTTTGGCCTAGCACGACTAAATTCCCCCGATAACCCAGTAAAACAAGGGATGAAAAGAAAAGGCAAACCTCAGCTTATGTTCCTTATAATTACTAAAATTTAAAAAAAAACATTTAATACCCTTAAGGGGTGTTTTACAAATAACTACTACTACTACTACTGAAAACCCTAGTAAAAGCCCCCCCACTTTAAAAAAAGAAAAATAGTGTGAACATCTGTTTCACACCAATAGTCAAACTATTAACACTAAAATTCCAAACTATACCAGTTAATTTGACCTACTTAGTGTGAAATTAATATGGCTGTTCGAGTGTACCAATACAGATTAAATACAAACTTTCAATTATATGTTACCTGAAAAGTAGTGTAAAGTTTATAAAAAAACAATTCCATATAAGGCGACACCGTAGTCAAGGCGTTGGTACCAAGGCAGAGACGCATGCGCAAGTGGATAAAATTATGAAAATTAAATTGTGAAAATCCACCGCAAAATATTAATTTCCACCATTACAATTGCATAATAAAATAAATCAGTAGGAACTACCTAGCTAATGTATATACATGTTGGCGTAAAGCCTAAAATAAAAATAAGTAAATAACTCAGATAAACCCCCGATACCAGGTTACCCTCAATGTGGTCTTCTTCAAGAAGTTGTTGAAAAGTAGCAGCAAACTGCAGAAGACATCACCATCGATCTACCAGGTAGACTCCAAACATCCCGAAGTGTGTATCTGGCCCCACAGGTGAAGTGTGTATAATCTGGCCCCACAGGTGAAGTGTGTATAATCTGGCCCCACAGGTGAAGTGCGTATAATCTGGCCCCACAGGTGAACCCTTTTCCAAAAAGGGTCCAATACTCAAAATTTTCCTCTTACTGGACGGCTACTAACAAATAACGAACCAACAACAGCATGTGGCACACCTTCAATTTCAAAACTTCAACGTTGGCGATTTCAATCGTTTTAGTGCAATATATCCCCTATAAGGGTTTGTGAAAACGGCTTCCAGAACAGGACGGAATTCTTCAACAATACGAACTCCGGTAGAACCAAAATACTAGCCGTATATTCCACAACTCATTCAGAACGAGAACCTACAAATCCCAGCAGGAGATGACTACCCAGTCATTAATAAAATTCAGATTCAAGTTTCATGCACTTTTGGAAACCAACTATCAAGTAGGAGCACACACCGGAAAGAAGGGTGACTGACACTTCCTCAACGTCAATACAGAATACTACCATAAAGAAACCTACCCGAAACAAACATCCGAACTACACTGCTCACTACACCGAGCGTGTTCCGCGCAGATCAAGTCATGAAGTGCTACACTTCCCTCTATGTAAGTCAATATGTATTCGCGAGTAAAACAGCCTACACTCCTGAGTAGCATCGAATAAACGCTCTAACAATTCCGTAAAACGGAGCGACAACATTTGTCTTTGGACTCATAAAGTCACAGAGCAAACGCTCTATCTCTGCCGACAACATCGGCGCGACAAACTAAGTTGTCTGTGGACTCTTAAAGTCACAGAGCATTGCTCTATCTATGCTGACATCGGCGCGACAAACTAAGTTGTCTGTGGTCTCTTAAAGTCACAGAGCATTGCTCTATCTATGCTGACATCGGCGCGACAAACTAAGTTGTCTGTGGACTCTTAAAGTCACAGAGCAAACGCTCTACCTATACCGACAACATCAGCGCGACAAACTTAGTTGTCTGTGGACTCGTAAAGTCACAGAGCAACGCCTAACATCAAGTACGACTACACTCAGCGGCATGACGAACGAACGCTTTTATCCAAAGACACAGCTGTCACGGCCAATTGTCATTGCCATCCAACAAATAATCACTTGTAAACATTGGACAGAAAAATAAAGTATATATTATAAATTATTCAAATAAATTTGAGCAATAGATAGTACCCCAATACCCTCCTGTCAAAGTAAACAGAGCAAGATCAAACACTCGGATTTAAGAAACAAAACACATGGCGATAACAGCTAATATATTATAAGTAGATGTTCATAAAATATTCGAATGCCACCTTACACAGAAGATTTCTAACTAGTATGTCTTTACTCAAGCCAAAATATGGTAGATAAATGAAGAAAATATACCTTTAACTCAAAAGTAAAGTATGTCTTTATAGATCAGTAAGTTTTATGAAACCTAATTACTACTTTAAATGTTTTAGACTTCAAGTCAAGGAGTCAGTAATAATTTATAACTGAACCCTAATAAACTTTAGCGTTTATCAAGCTGAAGCGGACAAAGTATTTGGACTACTGTGGCTACACCCCAAAGGTGATATAATCAAATCCGGACACAAAATCAGTAGTCCCACGGTAACTAAAAACTAAAGTAAAATCCACAAGAGAGAAAACCCCTTACTACCCTTAATTATGAATTATAATATAACAAACAAAAAGGAACAACTAACATGAATATATCTATACGGACATTTACCAAGTAGGCGCTAGTTTTATTATTTACCTTACCTAGCGACAAAATATAAAATTGTTGTCAAGATGTGAAGACAGGTATGGTTACAGCCTGCACCACTTCACCGGAAGGATGATGGCAGAGTAGTCCCTAAATCTCTGGGCTGACAGAAACTATTTAACTACTGAAGTACTTTCGTAGTGATCAAATGATATTAGAAACATAGAGACAATATCGGTCAGGTAATTACTATATAGAAATACTTAATATATACAATAGACGTAGTGACAAATTCAACCGTTACATGGACAAATCTCTGCAGGGAAATAGACGAAGATGTATGGGGAAACGGGTATAAAATAGTGGCGAAAAGTATGAACCTGGAGGCAGCATATAATCTCACGGATGGAAGAAAAATCCAAATAGCACGACAATTATTCCAGCAAAAATCAATATAAGAATACCCAATCGTAATAGTGGATGATTATAACCCATTCACAAGTGAAGAACTTGAGGAAGCAAGGAAAAAGGTAAAGATCGGAAAGGCACCCGTACCCGACAGAATTACTCCCGAGGAATTAAAGATTATTATCGAGGAAATCCCTGACACAATACTACAAGTAATGAATGATATGCCAAAGATGAAAGAGTTCCCCACTGACCTCAAAAGGGCAAGAATGTCTCTAATTTGGAAAAAAGAAAACCTATGGAGGAAAACACGTCTATTAGATGTCATAGGAAAGCTACTCGAAAACATGATAAAAAGTAGACTGGAAAAAGAACTGAAGGAAAAACGGACTGGCAGATAGACAATTTGGATTCAGGAAGGGAAATCTACAGTTAAGGCAGCAGAATGGGTCAGAGACAAGGTCAAAAACAGTAAGAAAAGGTGGGTCGTCATGATCTGCCTTGATATCATAAATGCATTTAACACGGCATCCTGGAGGCATATATTAGAAGCTTTAAACGACATAGGTATCTCTGGGTATTTGATGAACCTGATTAAGGACTACTTAAGAAATAAGGTGATGGTTACAAAGGATAAGACAATCCAAATCAGCGCAGGGGTTTCACAGGGTTCAGTGCTAGGGCCAACGCTCTGGAATATATTGTATAATTGTGTGTTGCATCTGAGACACCCCCCTGGAGTGACCAGCATTGCCTTCGCAGATGACTTGGCGATTATAGTAGAGGGAGAAATGCCATGGGTGGGAATCAGTAGAATTGCAACAGAAGCAATAAAAAGAACCATGAAATGGCTAGAAAGCAGAGTTACAGCTAGCGGAACACAAAACATTACTAATAGTGCTTAAAGGTCTGCAAGACAGAAGCAATATATCTGTAAGAATAGGAGGAAACGAGATACCACTATCAAGGAAAGGCAGATACCTAGGGATACATTTCGACGACAATAGGAGGTCCATACAGCATGTAAAGATAACATGCAAAAGTGCGGAAGAAAGGGTCGCTACCCTTAGCAGACTACTGCCAAGATGGGAGGTCCAAAAAGTGGAAAAAGGGAGATCATGGCTGGGGTCGTTCACTCTATTCTGCTATATGGGGCTCCGGTATGGCACACCGTACCAAAGTACAAGAGAGAAAAAGAGAGGATGACAAGTGTACAAAGGTAAATACTGCTGAGAGTCATTAGCGGATACAGGACCGTGTCGGCCGTTGCGGTGCAAGTGGTGGCCGGAATTCTTCCCATTGACCTCCTAAATGAGGAAAGAGCAAGATTACATCTGAGACCTTAGGAACATACACCGGCGATGCGAGAGGAAGGAAGGCAGAAGACTCTAGAGGCCTGGCAAGAGAGGTGGGCTGGAGAAACTAATAAACGTCTATTGATCAAAAGATTGATACCGGACGTGAGAGACTGGGCCTGGAGCAGACTTCGGGAGACGAACTACTTCATGACCCAGTTTCTCACGGGACATGGCTCCTTCCGGGCATTTACACTAAAAATAAAAAAATCAGAGGACGACAAGTGTATGTACTGCAGCTTGAAAGACGACGTGGAACACACAATCTTCGAATGCTTCAGATTTCAAGATACAAGGAGAGAGATGGACTTAATAGCGGGAGAAAGGGTAACACCAGACAACATCATAAAATGGATGTTAGCGGACAAGAGAACATTCAACCTGATAAAAGATATAATTACCAGGATAATGAAGACTAAATAAAGAGCAAGAAGAAGGAAAAGATCAAAACACAAGAAGAAACACACAAGAAGGAGAATAGCAGAACGCAAAGAGAATGGTGGATAGTAGAAGGATTAGAAGAGCACAAATAGAAGCAGGCGAATAGAAAAATAAAAAGACAATTCTGACCAGTGAAGCTCATGCTGATAAAGCAATTCCACGGGCCAGTCTGGAGCCGACAAGGAAGGTGGAAGTTTTAGTGGAGTATACTTGTCGAGCGGCTTGGGAGTCCCCACACTGGGTAGCGGTTCTGGTTTCAGTTGCATGAGGCAGCCCCGCTACTCGTCCATAAAGATCTAGGCCACTCCTCCCACCAATGGCTATGGCGTGGTGAGCCCTTGACAAGCCCGTGTACCGGAATTGACTCGAGGACTCGTTGGGTCATAGTTGTTGAAAAAAAAAGGTTAGGTTAGGTTCCGTGCTCCGGAGGGTTGGATGAGAGAGGCTGGAAGTGATTCACCCCTAATCTCCCATACAAGTTTTCGGAGGAGGGGGTTTCCCACCCGCCTCGGCGCGTCCCGATGGTTGATAGGGTGTCTCCAGGGGGCGTGGTCAGTTATGAGACTCGTGCTTTTCAGCGCTGGGGTCCCGTGCGTTTTTCAACGTTGTAAGGGCCCGGCGCTTTTAAGCGCTGTAAGGGACTCATGACCGACCAACCCTCGGGATAGGTGATGGATAAGGATCCAGCATGGGAACCTGAAAAGTTGCCCGCGGATCAAAGGAATAGATGAGTAAACCTTGATCAAAAATCCAACAGCACAGGGGAGGCAGCTATGTTGAATGAGTGAAGCAACGGTAGCTACTGCGTCCGGAGGCCTAGAGCCTAGAGGAGTAAACCTCGATAAAACACCAGCAACATAGGGATAAGCAGCTATGTTCGTGGTGTAGTGGAGGCAACGGAAGCTACTGCGTCCGGAAGCAACCGTGAGAAAAAGCCTAGAGGAGTAAACTTCGATAAACAATCCACAGGTGCGAGGGTTAGAGCATCGTGGACGATCCCCTTGGAGTACCTGGCGAAACTCCAATGTAACTAGCCTTAGCGGGGTAAGGGCGCACTGCCTCACTGGACTTACTTTCGTCCCTACTCGTGGGATTTCTTATGGAAAAAAAACAAAAACAAAGGAAGAAGAGGAAGAGAAGAGGAGAGTAGAAGAAGAAGAAAGGAGGAAATTTGAAGAAGAGCTTCTGGCAGGTCACAGACGCACGAATTTAGATAGGTCTACGGAGTCAAAGGTGGTTAGGAAACAATCGACTTTCATTGGTGATTCGGAAGAGGAAGAAAGGGTGGAAAACTGGGAAGATATAACGAAGATGAGATTTACAATAGTGTCTTTAGGTCCATATTGTTTGATGACGAGGAAGATAGAATTGGTACGAAAAGGAAAAGAATGAGTCCAGCGGAGAAGAAGATGAGGAAGAAAGAGAAACAAAATGGAAGTAGGGAGCATAAAGGGGAAAGCACACTGGAAACAGTCGATAGAAAGTTAGGGGAGCTGAGCCAAAATATGAAACATTAGGAATAGAAGATAGGGACCTGAAAAGGATTATAGGGGAAATAGGTACGGTGGTTAAAAGAGGTATAGGGAAAGAGGGTAAGGTAGATATACCGAAATGCGCAGAATGCCGGGCGGTGAGGGAGAGGGAGGAAAAAGGGAAAAAAATAGAAAAACTCAAGAAACAATTACACGAGGGGGGGATTTTCAAACATTCAAGGAGATTTCCATAGTAAACTGGGAAGAAGAAGTGTATAAATGCACGAGGTACTGTGACGCCTATTTCACCTACCCTTTGGATTTTACCAATAGGGCACGTCACTTTGGTCACCCTCGATGCAAAATCTCATAAACGAATGCTCGGGCGCCAGATTTTTTACGTGGTTTGCTCCACGGCCCCTTGACCCTTCGCGTCAAGAGTTCCAGATAGCCTCAGATGGAGGTTACGGAAAATTCCAGGGGTCTCGTTGAATTCAACACTTCTAAAACACTCTAAACCCTCAGACGACTATGCTACGGGTTATTAAGAAAACACTAATTGGGTCGAATTGTATATTACCAGGTATATTTAATTTCCACAGGGATAAGTACATAAATATTTACAGTAATTTATATTTTAGAAATACCATAAATTAAATATTTTCGGCGGTTCCCAACAAAATAAATATAATACAGTGTGCAAATGCGTCAAAAATATTCGGGTTATGTAAAATTTGCCGGTAGAACGTGCATAAGCATTGGTACGATAACGGAGATATAAGCAGGTTATTTAAGCGATTAGCAACAGGTAAAGCGATATAAGCAATGCGTGAGCAAACAGTGAACAGTTTTAAAGGAAAAAATTATATTACAGTAGTGAGCAAAACAAATTATCGTACAAAATTGACCATTTAACCACAACTACAAAAGGTCGTTAATTTGGAAGACTGGGAAAACGGATCAACCACTGATAATGAAAACTTTGAATTGAACTAGATATTCAATCAACCAATGGCATCGGCCTCAGACTTGTTTGAATATCATAAACGAATTAAAATAAATGAATGAAAAATTTATGTATTTACGTAACTTTACCGGCTGAAGGTTGGACAACGCATGGAATAGTCCTCGCACTTGCCCCACGATCAGTTTTTATTTCAAATAATCGAAATGAAAATTTTAATCAACTATTACAACAAAAGGGTTGTTAATTCGGGAAGGCAGGGAAAACGGATCAACCACTGATAATGAAGACTTTGAATTAAACTAGATATTCAATCAACCAATGGCATCGGCCTCAGACTTGTTTGAATATCATAAACGAATTAAAATAAATGAATGAAAAATTAATGTATTTACGTCACTTTACCGGCTGAAGGTTGGACAACGCATGGAATAGTCCTCGCACTTGCCCCACGATCAGTTTTTATTTCAAATAATCGAAATGAAAATTATAATCAAATATTACAACAAAAGGGTTGTTAATTTGGGAGTGCAAGCCAAATGGAAGAACCGTGAATTGAAACAATCCACGTCCCGGAGCGGTGAAGGCGGTAATGGGTTTGCTTTCAGCTGTTAACGGAACTTGCCAGTACCCACTCTTCAAATCTAAACTGGAAATATACTTGGCCTTTCGCAGTTTGTCCAGTATAGCATTGGTAAATGGAAGAGGGTAGGCATCCTTCATTGTTACCTCATTGACCTTTCGAAAGTCGATACAGAAACGGTTCTTTCCATCTTTTTTCTTTACAATCACAATCGGAGAGCTCCACGGGCTTGTAGAGGGTTCTATCACACCTTCTTTCAGCATAGCGTCTATTTCAGCATTGCAAATTTCCTGCATTTTCGGATTCTGGGGTCGGTATCTCTGTTTTATCGGACGTGGTTGCAGCAAACGGATTTCATGCTCAACTAGCGTGGTTGGACCTCGTAAGGATCCAAATTTCGGTAACTCTTGGTCTAGGAAGATGTTCAGCCTGTCTGTCTGTTCTTTCGATAAATTTCTTTCTGTAAGCGGAGTTATGGTTTCCAACGGACATCCTATCCAATCATACTCCTCGTCATCCCCTAGATCTTCCAGGGAGAACGCAGATATTACAGAAACGGTTTGCTCCTTGTCAACCCCTAACAACTCCAGGGAGGACTCAGAGACTTCAAAACCAGATTGTTCCTTATCAACCCCTAACAACACCGGGGAAAACTCAGAACCTTCAACAACGGATTGCTCCTTGTCAACCCCTAACTCCAGGGAAGACGCAGAGACTTCAAAACCAAATTGTTCCTCATCAACCCCTAACAACACCGGGGAAAACTCAGAACCTTCAACAACGGATTGCTCCTTGTCAACCCCTAACTCCAGGGAAGACGCAGAGACTTCAAAAACAACTTGTTCCTCGTCCACCCCTAACAACACCGGGGAAAACTCAGAACCTTCAACGACGGATTGCTCCTTGTCAACCCCTAACTCCAGGGAAGACGCAGAGACTTCAAAACCAAATTGTTCCTCGTCAACCCCTAACAACACCGGGGAAAATTCAGAACCTTCAACAACGGATTGCTCCTTGTCAACCCCTAACTCCAGGGAAGACGCAGAGACTTCGGTAACAGACAGATTTCCAGAACATTTGTCTTTAGCTAGACGATGGTTGATTTCTTCCTTAAAGATGATCGGAGCAACATCGACTTCTTTCATGGACGTATTTACCAACCCTAATATTTCAACAGGATTGGCTAATGACGGACGTCCTACTAGTTCATTATTGATGTATATTTTCCCCGTTCCTAACTCCAAACGGAAATTATATTTCCGGAGGACATCGTGACCTAACACAATATCGGTTAGCAGACCAGGTAGATGTTCCAACGAACCCTCCATAGTGACGTCATCGATTTTCCATTCCAGCTCATAAATGTCGGTGATGGAGACCAAATTTCCATTAGCTAAACGGGCCTTCGTATCTTGACGGGCGGTAGTTTGCTTTCTTTGGGAAAATGTCTTAGCTACTTGATCACCAATATATGATTTTGCTGCTCCGGTATCTAACAATGCTCTAAACTTGTGCTTTTCAATTTCGACGTTTAGGTGAGGTCGAGGGTCGTTTATTTCTTCTGGCGGTTCGGTATGAGAGGCAAAAATTTGCGGAAGCTGTGTCGGCCTCTCCTCGGGACAGCTTCGGATTAGTTTTCCTGCCTCCTGCAGGAACAATCTCTGGAAAATACTCCTTCCTTATGACAACGAGAACAGAATATCTTCGGAGGGTTTTGGCAGTGATTTCTGAAGTGGCCAGACTCGCCACAGCGGAAACAGATTGGTTGCCGGGAAGATGATCCAGACGGATGATGAGTAGTACCAGGAGGCGGACGGCGAGGGGTATCGGATGATGTCGGTTGGCTGGTACCAGCGATGGGCTCTCTGAATGGAGCAGGAGTCGAATTAGGAGATGGTCCATACCTTGGTGTACTCATCGGCGGGGAACGGGCCGGTCCACGGTTTGGTCCACTGTTGCTGGGTATATTCTGGAGTTCCTTCCTGAGGAGCTCATATTCCCTTACCACTTGACAAAATGTGGAAAAATCATCAAAGTCCCCTTTTCGGATTTGCAGACGGTATTCGGGCAACAGGTTACGGTACAGCCATGCTAACTGTTGTTCGGGAGTTAGCTTTCCATGTCTACGCATTAACGTCTGGAGTTCGGTGATATAAGTAGCGGCGGACTCATTTCTTCTTTGTAGACGACGGCCTATCTCGGCTTCTAAGTCAACCTCGTAGTTAACGGGATAAAAGAAAATTCGGAAGTCTGCCTCAAATTCCTCCCAGGTCGTGTACCTACTCCGGTTGTTGCGGTACCAAAATGCCGGTTCACCTGACAGTAATTCCGGTAACACAGGAAGCAGATTGTCTTTCTGGACATTCCTTGCGGTACAGATTTCTTCAATTCTTTCGATGAATGCCGCAGGATCTCCCCGGTTTCCAAAAGACACCTTCCAATCGTGTACGTTTATCGGTGTAGTTGCCATAGCGGTCGGATTTTCAACAGGTTCCTCTTGGTCTATAGCGGATCGGGGAGCAATATTTCTTCGTCTCAAAAAGTTGACGAGTCTTTTTCGTTTGTTAGGAACGGTTCCAGCAACCGATAAATTCCTCTTTACTAGCTCGGTATTAAGACCCTCGTTCTTGAGTAAGTATACCCAGCTTACTCGATTGTCGGCTATTTCTCCAACGGAACTTACGGTCGGTACTGGAGGAACGGATTCGGTTTCTTCAGCTTCTTCTTGATGAAATAGGGAAAAAATATCCAATTCCTCAGAATTTCTTCTAGACATCTACCTTTTATGAAACGGTGCCCTGTACTAACCAACAGTGCGGAAAACAACCAAAAACGAAATGAAACGGTCCCAGCAACAAAATCCTATAAAAATTGTAAACGGCATAAAACCGTTCCTACCCTAATCAACAATCAGCTCTCTGCAACTATACGGTAAAAACGAAAACGGAATAAAGCGGTTCCTGATCTAATCAAAAATACAAAAACAAATTGAAAACGGAATACAACAATCCCTCCTCTAATAAACAATACGGTAAAAAAAAATCCAGAACGAAATGAACGGTTCCTGTTTTAACAATCAGGTCCCTGCTCGGGCGCCAATTTGTGACGCCTATTTCACCTACCCTTTGGATTTTACCAATAGGGCACGTCACTTTGGTCACCCTCGATGCAAAATCTTATAAACGAATGCTCGGGCGCCAGATTTTTTACGTGGTTTGCTCCACGGCCCCTTGACCCTTCGCGTCAAGAGTTCCAGATAGCCTCAGATGGAGGTTACGGAAAATTCCAGGGGTCTCGTTGAATTCAACACTTCTAAAACACTCTAAACCCTCAGACGACTATGCTACGGGTTATTAAGAAAACACTAATTGGGTCGAATTGTATATTACCAGGTATATTTAATTTCCACAGGGATAAGTACATAAATATTTACAGTAATTTATATTTTAGAAATACCATAAATTAAATATTTTCGGCGGTTCCCAACAAAATAAATATAATACAGTGTGCAAATGCGTCAAAAATATTCGGGTTATGTAAAATTTGCCGGTAGAACGTGCATAAGCATTGGTACGATAACGGAGATATAAGCAGGTTATTTAAGCGATTAGCAACAGGTAAAGCGATATAAGCAATGCGTGAGCAAACAGTGAGCAGTTTTAAAGGAAAAAATTATATTACAGTAGTGAGCAAAACAAATTATCGTACAAAATTAACCATTTAACCACAACTACAAAAGGTCGTTAATTTGGAAGACTGGGAAAACGGATCAACCACTGATAATGAAAACTTTGAATTGAACTAGATATTCAATCAACCAATGGCATCGGCCTCAGACTTGTTTGAATATCATAAACGAATTAAAATAAATGAATGAAAAATTTATGTATTTACGTAACTTTACCGGCTGAAGGTTGGACAACGCATGGAATAGTCCTCGCACTTGCCCCACGATCAGTTTTTATTTCAAATAATCGAAATGAAAATTATAATCAAATATTACAACAAAAGGGTTGTTAATTTGGGAAGGCAGGGAAAACGGATCAACCACTGATAATGAAGACTTTGAATTAAACTAGATATTCAATCAACCAATGGCATCGGCCTCAGACTTGTTTGAATATCATAAACGAATTAAAATAAATGAATGAAAAATCAATGTATTTACGTAACTTTACCGGCTGAAGGTTGGACAACGCATGGAATAGTCCTCGCACTTGCCCCACGATCAGTTTTTATTTCAAATAATCGAAATGAAAATTATAATCAAATATTACAACAAAAGGGTTGTTAATTTGGGAAGGCAGGGAAAACGGATCAACCACTGATAATGAAGACTTTGAATTAAACTAGATATTCAATCAACCAATGGCATCGGCCTCAGACTTGTTCGAATATCATAAACGAATTAAAATGAATGAATAAAAAATTAAGGTATTTACGTAACTTTACCGGCTGAAGGTTGGACAACGCATGGAATAGTCCTCGCACTTGCCCCACGATCAGTTTTTATTTCAAATAATCGAAATGAAAATTTTTAATATATTCGGGAAATTTTTAGGACCGGACAATGGGTATAAGGATTTAATTCGGGAAAAACAAAATCTAAAATAAAATACTTGATGTATTGAGCATTCAATTAAGAATTATAACCAACCCAATATAAAAAAAATGTAACAATAATAAAACTGAAAAATAAATTTTCTTATCTATTGCGAAAAAAACTTACTAGAATACTGTACTAAATTTCGACAATCAGAATATCGAAACTGCTAACGGAAATATATTTTTAAGCGGAACAAAATAATTATATTCTTTGGCTTTACTAAAACAATTTTTCTTACTTACGCAGAAACGGTTGGATTCACTGTAACTGGACTTCCAAAATTTTTGGTCGGTAGGAGAGATTTTTGCCTTTAAACAAACGATAGCAGAGAGTTTCGAAAACAAACGGTAGCCGAGCGCGATTTTTGTTGAAAACAACCGGTAGCAGAGAGCCCCAAAATCGTTCGGTTTTCGAATTTATATCCCAATTCCTACCTAAAATTTTTGCCTTATCGGAATCATACGTGAAATTAATTTACTTTCAACTACAAAAAAGTTTTTACTAGACTGGACGGCTTTTGTTATAATTAAAATAGTTTATATACCGGACGTCCTCTAGTCTTTAAATTTTTGAGAATCAAAATTAATAAATTTTATATTTTTAGTTTCGTATTCATGTGTTTTGAATTACTAAGAAAATATAATATTGCGGTAAAAAAAATCAATGTGGTAGCAGAAAGGATCGGAAAGTAAGTAACGAGTTATATAAAAATAAGATATGCTACAGTGAAAACTAAAAATGAACTCCAAATCGGTGTCCCACAAAATAACTCGTTACAGTACAAACAGATGGAACACTGGGAGGACCTGAATTGGGAAAATTGTGCGGTGGTGTTAGATTCCTTCAGAACTTATCCAAAATCTGAAAGAAAGAAGGGGAGAGTTGGTTGAAATGGCGGAGGGATGCAGAGGTGGTGAGATTGACCAGGTGGAAAATGTAGTACAAACCTCCAAATTCCGCAAACAATGGTACCATTTCGTGGCAAGAGTCACGGAGGAGATGCCTAATGAACAGGGTTTCAACATGGTGATAGATCTCCATAAGAGGATAGGAGACGCGGTGAAAACTACGTGTGTAGTTTATGGAAAGGGCTGACCCAAACTTTTTCAGGATGGCCCTAGAATATATCGGTAGAGGTGGGATGATTAAATATTATATCGCGGCTAATGAACTGCAAGGGGTAACAAAAATAAGGGTGGATAGGGGAGCTGTCCTGGTAAGGTAAGGACGGTGGGAGGCCATATGCAGAGGTCCTGAGAGACATGACTACAAAGGTGGATGTACAAGCCTTAACTAACTAGCCAAAACTAACAGCGGGGATTTAATAGTGCAAGTGAACGGCAAGGAGACGATCGAGAAACTGAGAAGCGAGCTGAAGGAGCGTGTAAAGGACGTCTCAGTCACTATCAGGAAGAGGGAAGTGATCTTCAATATACTGGATCTGGATCCAGCGATTACGGCTAGGGATATTAAAACTGCGTTGGAAAACCGCACAGGCCTCAGGGAGGATGACATAGAAGTCAAGGGAGCTAGGTTCACGAGGTACGGTAGGCAAATAGGCACCTTTGCGGTGTCTCCGGAGGCCGCAGTGGCTGTGAGGAGAATAAGATCAGTCAAACTCCGATGGTCCTCGTGCAGAGTAAGGGGAAAGGTAACACCACTCAAGTGTTACGAATGCTTAGACTATAGGCACGCCACCCAGCAATGCAGAGGGACAGATAGGTCAAGGCAATGCTTGAACTGTGGGAGTGAGGGGCACAGAGCACAGGAGTGCAAAGAAGAGTCGGGATGCCGGGCATGCGGGGTAGCAGGCCATCGCATGGACTCGATGAGGTGCCCCAATTTATATACATATAGGTTTTTATATCTACACGTGTTGTTATCTTCATTTGATGTCACGTTATATTTGGCCACTATTTAAACTTAATTGGAATATTTAAATATCTACCGGACGGCGAGTAGCCAGTCCTTTTGTCTTACCAACATCTAATTCTTGTCGAGAACCTGTATCATCGATCACCGCTGGAAGGCAAATTTTTACACTTAATGTGCGACGGATAACCTCCGTTGGGAAGGATTCATATACACTGCTATTGGTCGAATATTTCAATTCTTCTCTCCTATAGAGAGAGAAATTAAGAACACACTACCGATATGTGAATTCTTTCTCGTAGCGGAGCATGTGAACAGGAAAGGGATATGCAACGTATGTCCATTGCTCATCGCATGTCTCAAGCTGATATTTAATAGCGAGTAGTAAGAAATAACCTTTCTTTTTCCTGTGAACCATGAACGAATAAGTTTGAAAATTTTGATTTGTGGTGAGAGGTTTACCTCACACCTTATACCTATATAAAGTGCATTCAATTTGAATGGTAAGTTGACTAACTGCATTTACTTATATGCTTTTCTTTTCTGATTTCTGCTTTTATATATTTTTTTGTGTTCCTCCTAGTGATAAGCGCCAGGCACACACATACATCGATATTGGTTTTTATCTTGTTCTTTGGTATAGTTTTTCTTATACAGTTGATAAAAGGTTCACATGTATAGTAGTTGAAGTCTTTAAAATATATATATTTAATTAATTAATTAATTGATTCTAATTATCAACTTAGAATATAATATTTCCGGATTACATTCTACATTACATTTTTTTATATCGCATTCTTTGATTAGAAATTAAGTAATAAAATAAAATTTAGTTTTTATGTTATCTAGATACTGTTTCTTTGATTTCTTTAATGAATGGAATTAAATAAGATTTCCTTAATATTACCATATCTTATCATAGGATTTCACTTTTCTTTATTGCTTTTCTTGTTTTTTTTAATAGTAAAATACAGGATATTTTTTTTATGAACCACGTTCTTAAATAAATTTCTTCAAGTATTTGTAAGACGAATTACTGCAGATATCCTGAATTTTACATGAAAAAAAAGTATAACTATTCCTGATACAATGTATCTTATTCCTAGCATTTTTCCCCGGAATATTTTCAATGGAATTTTTCCATGAAGTAACTGTTACATGAAGCAGCTTTCCATGAAGTAGCTTTTCCATGGATTAACTTTCCCACTTCAAATACCTAGGAGGAAGTGTCTCAACCTGGACCTGTCCGGAAGAAACCTTCTCTACTGATGAAGAAAAGGGAAGTAAAAACAACTGGATTGCTTCAACAACAACATATTGTTTGTACTTTTTCTCATATTCATTCTAACTGTGATATTTGTTTTTTTTTTAACAAGTCATTATACAACTTGTAAATTTAACAACGTTGTTCATATTCCTTCCCTTCCAGCATTTCCAGGTTTGTTGATAGAGAGTTGTGAGGTGAAGAACAAGTCGACTAATATTATTCAGGGTGGCGCCCACTTACCTTTCTCAATCAACTTTAATTTATTTATTTATTTAATTTATTAACTTATTAAATTCATTTGGTTTCTTAACTTCATTTATTATCCCATGAATTTCAATATAACTTCAATAACTTAAATAAAGTAGTATTACTCGCGAACCGGTAAGACTACTCCCTGAACGGATATTAGTTTGGTCTCCGAATTCACACTTGAGGTGCTCTCCTCATCGAGTAGTCGTTGCAAATTATCTTGCCCTATTATTTTAAATAAATAATAGGTAACATTGAGTAGTCTAAAATATTTATTTATGCGTATACTTACATCTTTATTTCTTCGTTTATTTATACATTTACATTTTATTGCAAGAGTTCAGTTATATATAGAGGTATATATATCCGTATAGGAGTCTTGGCGGCATGTCTCTACAGATCGTGCGCACTTAGTCTCGAATATGACCTTATGATCATTCCAGAACCAAACAAGAGGATGGCAGTGGATGGGTCCAAGACAAGCAGAAGAAAGTAGCGGTGCTGTGTAGAAACAAGGATATAGGAGTGAAACATATTATATCGAAGAACGGACATATAATCGTAGAATTGAAAAACTTACGATTATAGCTTGTTACATTTTCCCAAATATGAAAGTAAGGGACTATGAAAATATAGTAGATGAGATTATGAACACCGCTTCGGCTAAAAAGGACGTAATTATCGCTGGGGACATAAACGCCAAATCAATACAATGGGGGTCCCCCAAAAATGACGAAAGAGGCGAACTATGGAATGAATGGGCGGCGCAACTCAACCTGCACGTTATGAATAATAACAAATCGACGTTCATCAGAGGTGATAGTAAGTCGCACATCGACGTTACCCTGGCCGTCAAAGGATAGCTAAAAAAATCAAAAATTGGGAGGTTCTGGATGATCAGTTATTCTCGTATCATCGATATATAACATTTGAAATCGGAGTGGGTAATATTAAAAAAATAAGGGGGGGAATAGATACTAGTTTTAATAAATATACTTTCATTAAATAAATAAACACATTAGACGCAGGTGCTACATACGCCTACGCGGAAGTAAGGGAAGCTATGAAAAGTACAACATAGCCAGCAACGTGAATAGAAGCAAACAACGCCTTCAGTATTGGTGGAACGGAGAAATATCAGATCTTCGGCAAAAATGTATCCTAGCTAGTAGGAGTAGTACCAGAGGACAGGGAACTGAGCTCCTAAAAAATCAATATAAGGATTGTAAAAAACAACTAAATAAAGCAATAGGGAAGGCGAAAAAGGAAAGATGGCAAGCCAAATATACGGACCTAGAGAAGGATGTATGGGGAGAAGCATACATCATAACGATGAAGGCGCTGAAAATAATGGCCCCATATAGATTGGATGAGGATAGGAGATGGGAAGCGGCAGAACTCCTCTTCCCCATAAAACCCCGGTACCCGACGGTCTACCACCGGAGACCGTCAAGATTATGGCAGCAACAAAACCGAGAATATTCAAAAACATATTTAACGGACTATTGGAGAATCAGGTATTCCCGAGGGAATTCAAGTAGGCAAATCTAGTATTGCTGTTGAAACCAGGAAAAGCACCGGAACTTCCGGCGTCATACAGACCGATATGTCTCCTGGATTGCCTGAGGAAATATTTTGAAATCCTCGTAAAAAGAAGGCTGGAACGGTTCCCAGAAGCGGAGGGGGCGATATCAGATTCCCAGTACGGTTTCAGAAAGGGGCGGTCGACAATAGACGCGGCAAAGGAAATTCAAGACGCCGTAAAGGCGAGTAAGCGCAGGTGGGTAGACTTATTAGACATCAAGAATGCGTTCAATGTGGCAAACTGGGAGCTGATCGTGACCAAGTTGGAAGAAATGAACACTCCTATTTATTTGACCAACATAATTAAGGATTATCTTTCAGATAGATCTATAATAGTAACAAAAAAGGGGAAGAAAACCATGTTGGCGGTGTTCCACAGGGTTCAGTCCTTGGACCTACCTTGTGGAACACACTATATAATGGTGTACTTCAAAGAAGAGTTAAAAAAGGGGTGAAATCTATCGCTTATGCAGACGACTTGGCGTTAATGATAGAGGATGACACAAGCTGGGGCCTCACTAGGAAGGTTAACCGCGAGTTGGAAGCGGTCACCAAATGGATGGGAGAAAACGATGTGGAGTTAGCCTTTCATAAAACGGAGGCAATTATACTCAAGGGCCCGAGGGGAAGGAAGGACATCAAATTCAAAATTGGAGGCGTAGAAGTTGTCCCACAGCAAACTGTAAAATACCTTGGGATCATTTTTGATGAAAAAATGAAATTTACCAAACATAAAGAGGAGGCCGTGAGGAAGGCTGAGGACAGAACGTCGTCGATCCAAAAAATTATGCCCAACGTGGGAGGCCCCGGTCTGCAGAAGAAGAGGATCCTACTGGAAACAATACACTCGGTGCTCTTATACGGGGCACCGGTATGGTATGAGGTATTACAAATGAGGAAGTATCGGGAAATGTTATTAAGAGCCCAAAGGAAACCACTAATAAAAGTGTGTAGCGCATACAGGACTGCATCGACAATATCGCTCCAAGCGATGACCGGTGGAGTTCCGCTAGATATACTAGCCGAAGAAAGGGCCAGGATATACGGCAGAGGAAATGGGGAAGACCAATCAGTTAGAGTGGAAGAGAGGCAGGAAAGCAACTTCCCGCTAAATTCAATTTTCAAACGCATGCGATTTTGTCGCTAGTTGGGATGATTTTGAGCTCTTCGAGCTCAAAAATTCAATTTTTGTGTTATTTTGAGCTCTCCGAGCTCAAATATAAAGCTATTCGATGCTTTTGAGCTCTTCGGGAAACTTTTTTTCCTAAAACCCATAATAAAAAAGTTTCCCATATGAGTCCAACTCAAGTAGACACACTGTATATATATATATATATATATATATATATATATATATATATATATAATAGGAGTTTTTGTGGGGATGTGGCAATAATACCAAAGTGTACTCTTTTAAGAATTTAATTCCGAGCTTTCGAACCACTACGTGTTCATTTTCAAGGACTAAAAATGTAAAATAAAATAAATTATATAGCAGATAAATTAAATAATAATAATACTTACATATATGGAACATTTGTATATAAAAAACTCAAAAAACAATATAATATAAAAAATATTTTTGAAAGATGTCTAAGTGAAATTGTTTAAAAGTTCTCCATAGTAATTCGTTTTTTAAAATTATTTAAATTTTGTTTTTCAAAAACACAGAATATAATGACATCAGTTCTATAAATAATACCATTCCATTTTATGTATCTTTACCATATATAAAAACAATCACACCTAAACTTTCCGGAATCTTTAAGAAACATAATATAATAATTTCAAATAAACAACATCTTACAATCCATTCCCTTTTTAGTAAAATCAAAGACAAAACACCTAATATTAAATTACCTAACATAGTTTATGAAATTCCTTGCGAAAATTGTGATAAGAAATACATTGGTCAGTCAAAAAGGTCTCTCACTAATGGAATAACATCCCATGAAAGTGACAGCAAACTTCATCCAGAGAAATGCGCACTTGCTGAACACGTATTCTCTGAAGGCCATAAAATGAATTATGAGCATGCCAAAATTTTATCGACAGAGATCAATTACAAAAAACGGATCTTTTTAGAAACAGCCTATATATCACAAGAAGATAAATGTATTAACAAAAAAACTGATCTAAATATTCTAAGTACAATATATGCATATCTTTTGGATTTTGAAAAACAAAATTTAAATAATTTTAAAAAACGAATTACTATGGAGAATTTTTAAACAATTTCATTTAGACATCTTTCAAAAATATTTTTTATATTATATTGTTTTTTGAGTTTTTTATACACAAATGTTCCATTTACTACTATTTATACAAATTATTTACCTATAATCTCATTTAGATATATGTAAGTATTATTATTATTTAATTTTTCTGCTATATAATTTATTTTATTTTACATTTTTAGTCCTTGAAAATGAACACGTAGTGGTTCGAAAGCTCGGAATTAAATTCTTAAAAGAGTACACTTTGGTATTATTGCCACATCCCCACAAAAACTCCTATTAAACAAATAGTTGGCAAATATTTCTCCTTAAATTATATATATATATATATATATTGTAATTATTTATTTTTATTTCAATTGATTTTGAGTTTAATATTATTTTATATTTATACCTTGATCAACTTACCTTCAACTTGCTCAATACTCATGCCGGGGCATGAAAAAAAACTCTTTTTCTCTTTGGGTTCAGGCGATGATTGTATATGAGAAATTATCTGATACTGTGCTGTATGTTTTAATAAATGGTTCCAAATAATATTTATCTGTTTTAGAATTAATGTTTGTTTTACCGTATTCAAATTTATTTTATAAAATTATGTTACGCCACTGACGTTTACAATCTGCTTGTACACACAACAGCTGCAAAGTTGACGTGACTTTGTAAGTGTCAGATCAACAATTCAGTTAGAAATTTTGTTAATGTGTAAGTGAGAATAAATATTGTATACGAATGAGTTTTATTTTCTGTTGTAAGTAACACGTGCAGTTGCTTCATTTTCTTTTTTCTCGTAAACAAATTAATTTCAATTTAAACTTTTCTCCGAATCTGAATTATTTTTGAAATGTCACGAGAATTAAAAGTATTTATTTTGATTGTATTTCCTTCACCTGTCTTATATAATCCCTAGAGAACACAAATACGACCAAGAGAGAAGAAACATCTAAAATAGGTTAGAGTTTGGCAAACGAAACACTAATAGCAATACGAGTAATAGGTACACGTAATACGTATTACAAGTTGCCTAAGTAATGCTATACATATCGATCGCTAGGTTATGAGAATAGAAGAGTGACAGTCAGACAGTAACACAAGAAATGGGTACGAGTAATATTTGGTAATAGGTTCGCGGAATAGGTGGACGATACCTATTCCAAAATAATAGGTCCAGTTCGATGGTAACAGCCCTAGTCCCGATGGCTGATAGGGTGTCTCTAGGGGGCGTGGTCAGTTATGGGACTCGTGCTTTTAAGCGCTGGGGCCCGTGCGTTTTTCAACGTTGTAAGGGCCCGGCGCTTTTGAACGCTGTAAGGGGCTCATGACCGACCAAACCTCGGGATAGGTGATGGATAAGGATCCAGCATGGGAACCTGAAGTATTGCCTGCGGATCAAAGGAATAGAGGAGTAAACCTCGATAAAAAAACAACAACATAGGGGTAAGCAGCTATGTTCGTGGTGTAGTGTAGGCTGTGGAAGCTACTGCCTCCGGAGGCAACCGTGAGAAATGGCCTAGAGGAGTAAACTTCGATAAACAATCCCCACTACTAAGGTGTAAGGCATCGTGCTGAGGGTATGGAAGGTGCGAGGGTTAGAGCATCGTGGACGATCCCCTTGGAGTACCTGGCGAAACTCCATTGTAATTAGCCTTAGCGGGGTAAGGGCGCACTGCCTCGTCGGACTTACTTTCGTCCCTACTCGTGGGAAATATATGGATATTTCAAAAACAAAAAAGGATAAGAAAGAGGAGAAGAGGGAAAAAAATGGAGGAAGAGGTTAAGAAAAGGGAAGAAGAGGAAGAAAGGCGGAAGTTTGAGGAGGAACTGCTCGAACAACAGAGGAGAAAAACGATTAGTAGAAGTGGACATGTCGTACAGAAATAGTCGACATTAGTGGAGGAGGAGACAGACGAGTGAAAAGATATAGCGGGCCGGCAACCCGATGCATAAGAGATGAGCGAAGAAGAGGAGGAGGAAGATATCTATAGCAGTGTGCTAAGATCCATAGTTTTGGATGATGAGGACGAGGGAGGAAAGAAAAAAGAAAGAGGAACAGTATTGAGGAAAAACAGAGGAAAAAAGAAGAAAGCCTCAAGAATAAAGACGAGAGCATGATAGAGACCTTCCAAAGGAAGCTCGATGAGCTGACAATAATGGCGGATTACATCAAGGATGACCCAGATTTTAAAAGGTTAATGGGGGAAATTAAAAGTATCTATAAAAAACAGTAGGGGAGAAAACTCCACCAAAAACAAAATGTGGGGAATGTATGGAGCTGGAAAACAGAAAAGATAAAAAAGAAGAAACAGAAAAATTATAAAGGGCTTAAATAAGGGGGGGGTATAGAGGAGTTTGAAAGGATTAAAGATAAGGAATGGGAGGGAGTATACCTCAAAACAAAGTGGGAAAGTGGGAAAATTGAAGGAATCATGGGAAGGGAAGACTGTGTATACGGGAGGGTATACGGGTATACGGGAGGGACATAAAAATCATTAATGGCCCAACGAATACTTGAAATATACCCATACCGCCATGGAGATACCTCCTTAGGCTGCAGTTGGGTGTATCTGGACTTCATTTGTTTAGCGTGTTGTCGTCAGTATTATCTGCTGAAGTCCATGTTAACTTACGTAATTTTAAATGTGCTGGTTAATATTCGTTTTTGTTTATACAATTTCATCACGTTTTTATATATACAAAGCTTTTATGTATACCTCGTAACCGTGTCATATTTTAGATTTACTGTATTTTCATACAACTTTTCGCGTTTTTATATAGAGTGTTTCATTAAGAATTGTCCATATAGTAACTGGAGAAACCTTAGCATGAAATATGAATATTTAAGCCAAAACACCTAAATAAAGTATTTACTACTTTCTTTTATCCCCCTATATTCTACGCCAGTCGTAATAATAGTTTTAGCATGTTTTTTTGATTTTTCGTCACTTTCTACGTGAATATCATCCTCTTGTCTCAATGCGATAGAATGAGTAGTTTTCGAGCTATTTGCATTTAAAGGTAATGTTTCAAATATCCAATTTTGTTTTATTGCTCATTTCACATAAGTGTCGTTAATAATTTAACCACTTTGTTGATAACATTTGTTTCACGCCCTCGCCCTATCCATCTATGAGGAAATTGATTGTTTAAATAAGTTCCCATCGCTTAAGGAAAATGTGGTGGGGCGCCGTCTTGCTAACCACATACTTCTTCTTTGGTTTAATGGTAACTGTTCCAGCTCATCAAAAAGTGTAGTTTGAAGAAAAACATGAATAAACTTTTTGCCAAGTATAGACAAAAAATATTGGAAGGTGTCAAAACTATGGGCTAAAATCATTCAGGATATTTTAAATAAAACACCCTATGCTGGGTTAAATCTTCATATTTCGTGCTAAGGTTTCTCCAGTTACTACATGGACAATTCTTAATGAAACACCCTATATATACAACTGTGCTGTCCTTTAACACTATCCTACGTCTTTATGCGTTTTTTATCACTTTTACCTATATACTTTATGTTTATATATATATATATAAGCATAATATATATATAAACATAAAGTATATAGGTATATATATATATATATATATATATATATATAGGAAATAGTTCGTTGCCGATACTAGTTAGGTCTAACTATTGCCGCATTCCCCACAATAATAGTTAGACCTATATATATATATATATATATATATATATATATATATACATCCTTCTATCGTTAAAGCGTCCAGACAAAAATGTGCTTTATGGCGTCCGACGTTGTTTTCTGCAGATATAGTGTTAATTGAGCTGAATACTTTTTAATATAGATAAAGGATGGTTAAAATAAATGGAAAAAAGGACTTTGGCACGGAAAACACAACATTGCTGTATATTTTCCTAACATTATGGCGCCCTTTCAGTCGATGGACAATTGGGCGTCTCTTATATTCAGTATTACGTATATATGATAGCCTTTAGGGCGTCAATTTTGTTATTGCGTTGTTGCCGCAGTAAGTACATATATCTGCTATTTACAGTAAATAGGAGGACAAATAAGATATAATGTGGTTATTGTAAGTAGGAGGGAACTATATTATGTTATTGCAATGAAATTTCAGAAGTATTCATTTAACAAGCTACAAATACTCAAAATATTGAAGACAGTGAACTTAAATAAATCTTCAAATGGACAATTTCTTCACAAAATTGCATTAATTTCAGAATTACATGATAGTTATTATTTTATATGGTGTTTGTTAGGTACTAGTTGAAGAATAGCTATTTATGTAGGCAGTTACAAAAAATATGATTTTTTGTGACATTTGTGATCATTCAGGACACGAGTATTGTCGGTGAAAAGTTTTAACCCTAGTTGAGAACTAATATTTTTCCTGCGTAGATAAATAATCTATTTCCTTAAAATTACGGGAAAATACTATAAGGGAAGTGATGTGATGGAGTGATTTTGACGTTTCGAGATTCGAATGGATCTACACGTTTCATATTAGTCCAAAAAACCCATTTTTAAAAAATGTCGGTCGGTCAGTTGTCAACACGATAACTCAAAAACACTACCGAATTTTTCAATGAAATTTTATAAGTAGGTTCAGAACATAAAAACTGAGGCTAAGTTCGTAAATGATTAAAATCTGATTTACAGTTTTTCGGAAAATTCCATTTTCATGCAGTTTTCTCAATTTTCCACCCGAAATAATTTTTTTAACGAATAACTGACAAATTTGTTGGAATCTTCGTATCAAAAAAACCTCCTATACAAAATTTCTCCGAAATCGGAATCAAATTTTTTTTGGAAATTTCCTTCAGCTTTAATCCTGTATATTATCTACAATATAAAATGAAAGAATTCAAATGTAGTAAGTAATTGAGATGCATGTTAAACATTTTGCAGTCCTGACCCAAAAATTGTAAATTTTGGTTTATATTGAATGTATGGAAAAAATTATGCAGTATCATGTATTTTAATACGCGAAATCCATTTCTTGTAGTAGTGTTATGAAATTTTTGTTATTAAAAAAATGTTTTCTTAGTTTTTTTCAAGTAAAGTATTAGAAAACAAAATTTGGGTGAAAACTAATAGCCTCGTGCATAAGGTGAAGTCATCTGGGTACATCAACTAGTTCAAATAATATTCTAATACATCAGTCGGAGCTAGATATCTCGTTTATCCTTAGTGCCACGAAACAACATTATTAACAAAAGAAGTAAGTAGATATCGTCAAGGACCAGATTTTAAAAATATTCATACATACAGTCTGCTCCAAAATTCAGTGACGGAACAAACACATATTTTTTATGTAACACCCTGTATTTCTTAATATTTTTCGATTCTCTTCGAAGAGCTGATTTCGAAAAACTATAGTACTTGGAGTCAAATGGTTAAAGTTTCTAAATTCCAGGGTGTTGAAAATAACTTTTTCAACTTCAAAGATTTTTCAGCTAAAACAATTGATTATTTAAAAAAGAATGGATGTCCCTATATTTACTTGGGTTTAGTTGGGTTCTTAAATCAATTTTGGAACATCCTATATATTCATGGATACTTATAAAATCTGCCTCTTGGCGATATCGGTTACTTTTATGTTTCATACATCAATATTGTGTATAGGAAAAGGAATAACTTTTGGCCCTTGTACTAATATTTCTGTTGTTAAAAAAAATTGAATTTTTTGTTATTAATCTAATGGAATTATGTCATATCAACCTGTTGTTGGTTTTTCAATGAGTCTTTCAGTTGATTCTTGCTGATTTGCCATTCCAAATGAAGTATTATATACAGGGTGGTCCGTAAGCAATGGTCCAAAGTGAAATGGGAGATTTTTGGCCTGAAAATATCACAATCTCTTGCAACTTGCTTTAATCAAATATTGATAATGGAAAAGATACAGGGTGGCAAAGTTGAAATGTCAAAAATGTTTTTTCTCAGTAAATTGAAAGATTTTGGATATACAAACGTAAAAATTAAGAGATGGGGGTTTTAAGGCATGAGAAATCGTAATATGATATCCGTTTTGATGTATTTCCTAGAGGGCGCCAAATGAGCTATGTTGTTGGTGTAACTGTGCGCTTAACTTTTTCATCGTTAACGCTATCTCTCTTTTTATTGAAAAATATCAAAACTACATCATTTGCGACAAAAATAAATATGTATCATTAGTCTCAAAAATTACTAGTTTTCGCATTTTAAAAACCCCCTACATAATTATTATTTTATTTATTAGCACAAATAACACCGTACACTAACTAACGTCGTTAGTTAGTGAACGATGCAAATAATAGCGTTAGTAGGCGCTGATGTCAGCAAATTTATCATCACAAGAATTAACATAGTAGGTGCCGATGTCAACAATACTCCTGTCAGTTAATCATTCTTGTTTTGACAGTTAATCTCATTTTACTCTTGAAGTACGAAACTATTTAAACAACTTGTTTCCTGAAAGCTGGATTGGTCGTGGTAGTCCCTTTCCTTGGCCAACACGCAGTCCAGAATATAACCCTTTGGATTTCAGTATATGGGGCACAATGAAGGAAGTAGTTCACAGAAACCCTATAAATAGTCGAGTTCAACTTTGGCAAGAAATCAGAGCAGCAACAAATTTTTTTACGCCAATGACATTGTTTAATATTAAGCGATCTTTCATGAAACGCATGGATAAATGTATCGAGATGAATGGCGGCATATTGAACAATTACTGTGAAATAATATTTAAATTTTGTTGTTGTATTTTTCAATAAATTGTTCTTTTTTCTCTTGATTAAAAGTTATTGAGTTCATAATGGTTGCTTTATTAATATGTCAAAGTACTAATAAATAAAATGAAAATTACGTAGAGGGTTTTTAAGATGCGAATATCTTGAAAACTACCAACTTTTGAGACTTATGATAGGTATACATTTTTTTCACAAAAATGATGTCATTTTAATATTTTTCAATGAAAAGCAAGATAGTGTTAACGATAAAAAAGTTAAGTGCACATTTACACCAAGAACGTAGCTCATGTGGCTCCCTCTAAAAATACATCAAAACGGATATGATATTATGATTTCTCAGGAACTAAAACCCCTATCATCAAATTTTTACGTTTGTATATCCAAAATCTTTCAATTTACTGAGAAAAAACATTTTTGACATTTCAACTTTGCCACCCTGTATCCTTTTTATCATCAATATTTTATTCAAGCAAGTTGCGTCAGATTGTAATATTTTCAGGCCAAGAATCTTCCATTTCACTTTGGACCATTACTTACGGACCACCCTGTATATATATTTTTATTGTTTAAAAGTATATTTTGCAATTTTTTTTAATTTCATCCATTTATTCGAGAGCTATAAGACCGAGGCAGGAATAAATGCGGAACATAACACCCTCTATGCTACAAAGTGTTAGAGTAGACCTTAATGCCCGGTTAAGTCATGTCTACTGGTCAATGATGAACAAGCTGAACATTTATTGTAAATTTTCTTTTGTTTATTTTGGTAATTTAAAATCAAAAACTGACCTATTTGGGGAATTTTTAATAGTACTTTTTATTTAGCTTATAATAAATTTATGCGTTACTTGGACGCACCCTATATACAGGAACGTATCTAAGAAATTAAGATCTGGGAAGAAGCTTGGGACTTCGATTTTAAATGAAAAAGAGATTCATTCATATTTTTTCATGTATAATTTGCGTATATTGTTTCGCGTTTACGGCGTCCACTGACCATCCGCATACAACGTGCTAACTCTTTTTTTTAAGAAAACTAAATATTTTTATGATCGAAGAATACGTACAAGTACATGCAATGGAAACGCACAAAGAAGTAAGAGATGAAGGCTGTAGTTCATTAAATTCGAATGATTTTGATTTTTGTATCCCTGCAGGATTTTTATTCAATCTGAATAACTTTGTAGTACCTATTGTAGGACTTTTAAGTTTCTCTGTGTATATGTAGATTTTATAGTAGAAAACTTTTTTTTGTATTATGTAAAAATTTACTTTTTATTTGTCCCATATTCGACATTGTTTTATAATTACTACTTACTAGGTATTAAAACAATAAAATCTAGATTCATAACCTAATTAAAGTGGTTTACTTTAACACGTTTTAGCTTCCAAATAAATTTAGAGGTAGTTAACATAATATAATATTGACATTATACTTGTCTTTTAGATGACCGAGAATAGTTTGTATATGATGTCCTACTCAATAATTAATTATACAGTGAACATCTAAATTATGGAATATTATCATTATTCCGAGAACCGTCGAGTTTTGAGGGAAATCCCGAAACAGGTCGATTTTTGTTGTACAATGCCCATATTATAACGTACATGGAGTAGGGATGACGTAACCGGTGTAGGTGTATTGACGTAATCGTTAATTTTTTTAAATAGAAATCGGTAGAATGTGACACCTCATTTGAACGAGAATTTAATTATCTATTTAACGACATTACATTTTTAACTAAAATATTTTTTTAAGGGTACGAAAACAATTTTTTTTAATTTAAATTCAATCAAATCACAATTAATGCTTGAATCCATGACTTTCTGAAATACTTAAAAAAGCAAAAATAAGTAAAAATAATAATGGACACGAAAAGTTCTCTCATAAACACTGAAACTTTTTGTCATATGTAATTCAAGCAAGTGATAGTGGCATAGTTACTGTAATATTTATTGTCGTAAATGTTTTGATTTTGTGAATTGTTATCAGTTGTCAATTCTAATTTTTACTTTTGAATAGTGAATTATGGCTCACCTAAATGAATCACAACGCATAGAAATATTAATCCTTAGCGGATGCGGAGATAAAAAAAAGAACACAGAACGAGGTATGCAATTTATTCAACGCAAAATATCCCGACAGACCCATCAGCCAATCAACAGTAAGTAAAATAGTCCGAAAATTTGGAGAAACTGGGCACGTTAAACAGATTCGAAACGCAGGGCGTCCTAAAATTGAAGACAATGTGAAACTTGATATTTTATTAAATGTACATGACAATCCTCACAGTAGTTCAACACAAATGGGTGAATATGCTGGAGTTTCCCAAAGATCGGTATTACATATTTAAAAAAAAGAAAAATACCATCCCTACAAAATTCAACTACATCAGGAGTTAAACGACGACGATCCCGATCGCCGGCTTCAATTTTCTGAAATTATGCAGGATTTATGTATCCCCAATCCACTTTTCATCAATCAAATCCTTTTTTCCGATGAAGCAACACTTTTTATAGATGGTAATCGTCAAAATTGCAGATATTGGAGTCAAGAAAACCCGTATTGGATGACTGAGGCACACACGCAATATCCTCAGAAAGTGAATGTATGAGGTTTGTTCCAACCAGCGTCAGAAACCATCAGGATTCTGCGCAGTAACTTAAATACGTTCCAACCAGACATACAAACGATTAGTTAACGATCAGTTTCTTGTTCCAACCAAAATTTAAAACGGTTTGAAAACTATCAGAACGGTTTACGGATTTTCTTCTGACCACTAATCTGGCGCATGCGAATCGCTGTGTGTTTATTTTACATTTTCTTTCACTGCGCGTTGAAAACGATTTGAAAATAGTTGGAAATCAGTTTGTGATTTGTGGTTGGAACAAACCTATGGGCAGGGATCATCAATGACAGAATCATTGGCCCTTTTTTCTTTGAAGAAAATCTAACAGGAAGACGCTATTTAACTTTTTTGAGAAATCAACTTATACCTGTCCTTGCTAACGTGTATCCAAATGCCAATAATCCAAATTTACCTAGAGAAAATATCTGGTTTCAACAAGATGGATCCCCTCCGCATTACGCACGTGAAGTACGTCAATTTTTAAATAATTACTTTCCCGGGAGGTGGATCAGAAGACGAGGTTTTATAGAGTGGCCAGAAAGGTCGCCAGATCTAACACCTCTAGATTTTTTCCTGTGGGGTTACATAAAATCAAAAGTTTATGTCAATAGACCCCAAAACTTACAGGACTTGAAAGATAGAATTAGGCATGAAAAGAGTCTAATTACTCCAGAAGTCACTCGCAATGTACTTGATGAATGTGTCCGTACATTCGCATATTGTCAAGAAACCGATGGATGGCAGTTCGAACATTTAATTTAAAATTATTGTTATGCATAATTTGGTTACTTTAAAGTAAATTATTAATTAAATCATTAGTTGAAATTTGGTTGAATTTAAATTAAAAAAATTGATTTCGTACTCTTAAAAAAATATTTTAGTTGAAAATGTAATGTCGTTAAATAAGGAATTAAATTCTCGTTCAAATGAGGTGTCACATTATACCGATTTCTATTTAAAAAAATTAACGATTACGTCACTACACCTACACCGGTGACGTCATCCCTACTCCATGTACGTTATAACATGGGTATTTTACAACAAAAATCGATCTGTTTCGGGATTTCCCTTAAAACTCGACGGTTCTCGAAATAATAATAATATTCCATAATTTAGCCGTTCACTGTAGAATACTATTAATAAAGAAATGCGCCAGCTCACTGACCTTCCTACCTCATATCTAAACCTTTACTTACGTTAATGTATCGGACTCTCTTAATTCGGCGCTATTAGAGGAGAGTGGTTGACGTGACGCTCTAAAGACGAGAGCGTGTATTTGAGAGAATACTCAGAGTTGAGTAATGTACCAGAAATGTATTTTTCTAACTGTTGCATTCAACAATATAAGCAATTTAACGTTCTACTGAAACTGCAGTGTTGTCAAATCTCGGGACGCTCTAAGCGCGAATAGCTATCAAGATAAAATGTATACTCTATATACAACTTAATACTCCTAGCGTCTCTGCCGGAGAGTTGCGCGAACTAAATATATTCGGGAACCTTATATTTTCGTTCATTTCATGATCAAAAAAGCGTCCCCCAAAAATTTTGTTGTAGGTTCGTGACGTAATTTCAAGTCCCTGGACAAATTATTACAAGGGGTGTGCATAGAGCGTCCGTATACGGACGCTGTATGCACTTGGACGCTCTATTGAATGCGATTTCAGAATGTATGGACGCTTTAACGATAGAAGGATATATATATATATATATATATATATATATATATATATATATATATATATATATATGTATATATATATATATTGTATGTATTGTATGTATATATATATGTATTGTATGAAAATACCCTAAATAAAATATTAACTAATCATAAGGTATAACTAAAGCAATACGACCAACTCTGTTATTTGTTTACTTAATTTAAATAAATTCATCACAGTAAAAGAAATATAATAAGTTTTGGCAAACACTATATACTAAATTTTAGTAATCAATTTTGAAAAACCCCGTATAATCAAATAATTTAAGTTATAAATTGACAGATAAAAACAGGAGCACCAATTTCAAATAAATTGTGTAAAATACCAACTTAAAACTTAAGGGTATAAAAATAGAAATATTATTATTATTATATTTAATTTAATTTAAAAAAATTCAAATCAAAATTATTATTATTAGATGTATTTACCATTTGAAACAACTTGTAATACAATCTCGAATGCTGTCCTTGAGAATGGAAATAAAGATATTCCGGAAGCTTGGAAAATAGTGTAAAGAGTACTCATTTTACAATTTTGCCGCTTCCCCAATATTCCTGTCCTTGTACATTATTATTCGGCAAATATCTACTATAACTTTATATATATATATATATATATATATATATATATATATATATATATATATATATATATATATATATTTGTATGTAGTACCACTCCGCGTCTGAACTACGAACAGTCCTACCCGGCGTATACCAGGCGTATTAAAGGTGGTTAGTTTGACGGTATCACGCAGCGCTTTTGACAACATACTGGTTTACTCAGCGTCATCTATTTTTAGCACATCTATACATTCAAGTACATTTTATCCGTTACTCAGCGTCATCTATTTTTAGCACTTCTATTCATTCAAGTACTTTTTATCCGTTACTCAGCGTCATCTATTTTTAGCACTTCTATACATTCAAGTACATTTTATGGGTTATTCAGCGTCCTACTAAATATTATTATTTTTTGTTTAGTTTTCGTCGACGACTCAAGGGAGTATTAAAGGTGGTTAGTTTGACGGTATCTCGCGGCGCTTCGGACAACATAAAGGTTTACTCAGCGTTATCTATTTTTAGCACATCTATACAGTCAAGTACGTTTATCGGTTATTCAGCGTCATCTATTTTTAGCACCTCTATACATACAAGTACATTTTATCGGTTATTCAGCGGCCTACTAAATATTATTAGCGCATGTTTAGTTTCCGTCAACGACTCAAGGGGACTTAATAAAGTACATGACCAGATCCATAATTTGATATATGTGATATATCTGAGAAATCTCACCAAAGAAAATTAGTTGATTTACTAAAATTTAATAAAAGCTTTTTGTTTAAATCATATTAAGTTGTGGTTTTTACGAAGTGCAATGGAGTAAAAAAACACATGTTGAATATTTCTACTTTATTTAAAATACAAATCAGCCTTTCAGGAAATAGAAAAAATATCTCTTTAGACATCATTAAATATAAGGTTATACTGAGATTAAAAAAAAAACGAATTGAAATATTCCATGAGACAATAATACACTAAGTGGAGGATTTACCGGCAGTTTTTCGCGACATTTCTTGCGTTCTTAACATTACTCCCATATATTTAATATTAAATATTTTTAAAAACATAAAAAAATTGGTGAGGGATACTGATGTTTTTAAAAAAAATCAATATTAAACATACAGGACGAATGTTAAGATCGCAGAAATCACGCAAAAAACTGTCGGTTAATCCTCCTCTTAAGAGAGTTTGTGACCGCCTCGTTTAAACCATATCCAAAAAATTTATTACATGATGTTACTGGAAGACAACTATAGTATATTGTGCAACAAGGGGGAAAAGTACTTTCCCCACATGTTGCACACTATACTTTTTCTACAACTGCACAAATTTAAAGAATACAAGAAAAGTAACTTATTATTTATTTATATGGTTAGTAAAACAAAAATAACACTAAAGTATCCCATCTCTATACTGTTAAATAATTTCATTTAAAATTATAGTTGATGGTGAAATTTGTACAATTTTGTATGGTCAAATCCGAAACGTCATTTCTTTTCACTAAATTCTCCGTTATATTAATTAATCTGACAGTTTCATGACAACTAAGTAGGTATTTAAAGATGACAGAAGCCTACTAAGTTTTTGTCCATTTTATTTGATTCTCCATATAAATGTATGTGGTGTGGGCAAAGTGCCGTGAGAAATAATATTTCTCACAGTATGAGCAATATTTGGTTTTGAAATTAAGTAAGGTATGAGAAATACGTCACTTTTTATAGCAGTTGTAGAAAAAATATTTTTATTTGAAATCTTGTAAATGTCAATTGGGTTTTTGAGTGCTATCGTTTGTGGAATGATTGAGATCAGTGATATTATCATATCATATTAAAGAGAGTATTAATGTGGATAATTATTTTTTCTACAACTGCTATGAAAAGTGACGTATTTTTCATACCTTACTTAATTTCAAAACCAAATATTGCTCATACTGTGAGAAATAATATTTCTCGCGGCACTTTGCCCACGCCACATATATTTATATGGAGATTCAAATAAAATCGACAAAAACTTAGTAGGCTACTAACTGTCATCTTTAAATACCTACTTAGTTGTCACAAAACTGATTATATTAGAAGTTTTTAAATTCTAAAAGGTTGTTTCAATTGTGCTTTGATAAAAATCTCAATTTCCATTAAATATTAGTTTAACAAGACATATACTTATTTATAATAAATAATATGGATACTGACAGTAGTGACGATTTTAATAATACATCATATAATATGCACCGTATATGAATCAACCCACAACTTCTACTATTAGTATAACGGAGAGTTTGGTGAAAAGAAATGACGTTCCGGGTTTGACCATACAAAATTGTACAAATTTCACCATCAACTATAATTTTAAATGAAATCATTTAAAAGTTTAGAGGTAGGATACTTTAGTGTTATTTTTGTTTTACTAACCATATAAATAATTGTTAAGTTACTTTACTTGTATTCTTTAAATTTGTGCAGTTGTAGAAAAAGTATAGTATGCAACATGTGGGGAAATTACTTTTCTCACTTATTGCACAATATGCTATTGCTACATTTTTAATTTAATATTTATTTTTAACAGTAACCAATGTCACTTAATCTCTGAACATTTTTAAAGATGTATTCAAAATGAGACCCTTCTATGATGAGACATGTGTTGAAGCAAGAGGTCATTTTCAACACCTCTCACAAAATTTTCACAATTTCAATGTTATTGTGGAAAATAAGTATTAAATTGAAAATGTGACATAATTATACACATCAATACCATCATTGTACTACTCCGTTAAATTTTGAATAAAAAACCATTTCGTTCGGACTAACTTCCATCCCCTATTCATATAGTTTTTTAGTTCGATGACGTCACAGCTCAATAATCACGTCGCTGATTTTAAGTATATCTTAAAGCTGCTGATATCGACTTTCAGCATAAAAACGGAAATTTCATACCGGGTGGCCAAGTGTATTTGAGCCCATTTTAAATGCCCGTATCTTGAAAAGTATTTCAGGTTTTAAGGTGTGGTTTTTACCGAACACCTTTACACCTTTACCGAATACTACATTTTATGTCAAGTCTGTACAGCTACTTCCGTTTACACCGGAAATGAGTACGCCTTTTTGAGATATAGGGCAACTTTTGTTATTTTATATGGAACACCCAGTATATTTTTTTTAGAAACCGTTATCTGCCCTCTTTCTAAAAAGGTATAATTTGTGACAGCTCTTTAAATTCGTGTAGACGTTAGAGCGGTTTTAAATAGCTGTTACAAATTTTATTTCTTTACACTTTTACATCTAGTTCCTTATAAATTAAAATGTCTGAAAGAAAAACAAATAGAAAAGAATAACTAATTCAGGTACTGTTCAAAGTGTTAACCATTTAACATTTAAACAACGAATTAATTATTATTTGACATTTCTACTGCGACTAAATATTTTTTCTACACCCACATGTATATTATCCATTTTCTGCACAATTTACAGAATGTAAATGTAGGCCATTCCGGTTAACTGAACGGATATGATTTCATATCCATCCTAGAACGTATATGAAATCCACCAATCAGCATTTGCGTTTAGTACCCGCCAACTAATCTTTTTTCAATTTCATAGAAACGTCAAAATAACTTGTCAAAATATTTCTATAGTTTTAAAGAAAAATATTAGTAAAAATGAGTGATTCCAGTGATGAATCAATAAATAATTTTTCACCAGATATTCGCTTAGCCGCAAAGGAGACTATAACGTATAGAAACAGAATAAATTGAATATTTAAGGGTACTCCTGACAAACGTCAGTTTTTATGTAATACATTTGACGTTATAGATAGATGATTAGTATATTCATCGGTATTCCAGTGGTAAGTATCCCAGCCTCTCACGCGGTAGATCAGAGTTCGATTCCCCGTTGGGAATTTTTTTTTAAATTTTAATTTTATTTCTAAATAATAATAAAATAATAATAATAGTAAAATTATTAAAAATTTTTAATTTGAAGTTATATTATAGTTTAATAAAATGTTTATTTTCTAGATTTTTTCTTAAGTGGGTCGTAGAAAAAATATACTGTTCGACTCGTGTGGATTGTCCATATCGCTCTCGGACGATATGGCCATCATATCCACACTAGTTGCACAAACTACTATTATTCCACAGGTAACTAGATGTAATAGTGTATTCTATTTAAATACATACCAATTATGTGAAACCGCTCTCACATCTACACGAATTTAAGGAATTGTCACAAATTTTCCCTTTTTCGAAATAGGGCAGATTAAGATTAAGGTTTCTGAAAAATATATATACATGGTGTTCCATATAAAATAACAAAGTAACCCTATATCTCACAAATGGCGTACTAATTTTCGGTGTAAACGGAAGTAGCTAAACAAACGGCGTATGCCAAAAAAAAGTAAAAAGTATTTTTTAAGGTGTTCGGTAAAAACTGTTTAAGATGCGGGGATTTAAAATGGGCTCAAATACACTTGGCCAACCGGTATTATTAAAAAAATGCTCTTGTTGCCGCTTTCGTTTTTTTTATTTAGATTAACGTGTCTTGACAACGATGGCTATTGGCCCAAATACAAAAAGATATAAAATTTAAATATTCTAAAACATACTAACGTTCTTCAAAAAAGATATTGACATTCCCAAATTTTAAATTTTTCTTATGTTATTGATTGAAGTCATTTGTTGCTTCAAGACACCAGGTGTAATTCTTATTTTGAACATAAATATACAGTTAAAATGTGCAGTCAATTTTTAGGTTAGGTTTATGTTATGAATTTTAAAATTAAGTTTTGTTACAAGTTGAGATTATCTTAAAAGTAAAATAAATAACATATATGACCTATCATTTGTGTCTTGCTGTTTCTTTGCAGCATTAATGATTTTACGAGTTCTAAAGGAATACATGCCAGACAGATTTCAACTCAAAACAACCTCTTGATTTTTATAAAATACGCTAGGCCGTTCAAAAACAAATAAAAGAAAAAGCGAGAGTTTTAAGACGCCGGGTGAGTCTTTGACATGAACTTTATATATACGTGTATACAATTAGGTGCCGTCAGCGCTACACACGGTCGAAGCTTGCACTGCGAATTAATACGCGAATCACTTTAGGGTGTCATACAACGTCAGGCAGATTTTTGCACCAAACGATTGTAAACATCTCACAGGTCATGTGAAACAATTTAAAGGACAATGTCACTGGGCGTCCGTATAACCGGACGCCCAGTGACGATGGACGCGGCGTCAACCTAAGATTTAACATGGACAGACGCTCAGTGATATGTATATATATATATATATATATATATAGATATATATATATATATAGATATATATATATATATAGATATAGATATATATATATATATATATATATATATATATATATATATATATATATATATATATATATATATATATATATATATATATATATATACAGGGTGCGCCAATTATTTCCACTCGATCTCTAGCACCGAAACTAAAAGAGGTATCAACAAGATTTCTTGTAGGTTTATACGGTGTCACTCGGACTACAATTGTAAAATATTTTGATGTATACAGGGTGGCTAATTTTTGTGGAATGAAAATTAATTTGGTTTTTTTAAATTGAACCTGTAACCCCTGTATACGATTATGTCTTCTGATTCTACTTAATATTAGCTTTACGGTAGTTTTTTGAATTTGTAAATCCCACGCGGCGTTGACAAGTTATTCCTATTATAAGCAGATTTAATGAAAAAACAGCACTTCAGAAATATTAGCACAATAAACACATTTTTTCAAAAATTGCTCCAAAAGGCTACTATGATGTAAATGAAACATACACCTACCACAATAATTACCCAACATCTTCACCTGTTGCACAGGGTGTTTGCCGATGGCGTGCAAATAGTCTAGTTTTCAAATTGCAATAACTTAATTTTTTCAAATGGGACACCCTGTATATTTTTCTTCAGTTAGAAGCTCTCCTTAATACACATTAAAAAAATATAGGGTTTTGGACATCTAACTTTACTATTTACTTTAATAATTGACGTTAAATGTGAAATAACATATTTTACACAATTTTTAATAAGAAAACAAGTTATCTATGAAAATGACAGTAGGTATATTTTGTTGTAGCATTAATTGTCAACATAAAATTTTGTATTATATCACGTATACTATATTTAATCGGTATTAGGTATAAAAAATGGATTATAATAAGAATTATAGTGTTCAAGAAAATATTGATATGATATGGATACTGGGTGAATGTCAAAAAAATGCGTTTCTTGCTAGTAGGGTCTATCGTCAAAGATACCCAGAAAGACGTCATCCACAAAAGGATACTTTTGAGAATTTAAAGAATAGATTTGATAGAACGGGAACCGTCAAGTATGAAAAACATTCACGTGATGCTACAGCTGTTACTGTTGACAACGAATATAAAGTAATGATCAGTATAGTTGAAGATCCCAATGTAAGCACAAGGCAATTAAGCAATCAGTTAGATATTTCCAATACCACAATTAGACGCATAATAAAGAAGAATGAAAATATCACCCTTACCATATCCAGCTTCACCAAGAATTGTTACCGCGTGATTTCGCGCGTAGAGAAGAATACTGTAGATGGTTAATAAACAAGATAAATACAGAGCGTAACTTTTTAAACAAAGTTTTATTCTCCGACGAAGCCACATTTCATAAGAACGGTTGTGTAAATAGACACAACTTCCATTATTATTCGGACCACAATGAACATTTATTTAGAACCACATCACAGTATCGATGGTCTTTGAATGTGTGGGCGGGAATAATAGGTGATTATGTAATTGGTCCCTATTTCTTTGATGGGACTGTAAATGGAGCTGCTTTTTTAAATTTTTTAGAACTTGATTTTAGAAACCTTTTGCAAAATGTGCCTCAAAATTATCGCAACAAAATGTGGTTTCAATTAGATGGTGCCACACCACACTACCAATTAAATGTTCGCAATTGGTTAAATAGGGAATTTCAGGATCGTTGGATAGGAAGGGCAGGACCTACAAATTGGCCTGCTAGATCGCCGGGCCTTACACCTTGCGATTTTTTCTTGTGGGGTTTTATTAAAAATATTGTTTACAAAGAAGAGGTTACCACAAAACAAAATATGAAAGACAGAATTACTGCAGCATTTAGACAGGTGACCCCTGCAATGCTAAGAGATGTGCGTAAATCAATGAAAGAAAGGGCAAGAAAATGTATAAATGAAAATGGAAGACATTTTGAACACCTATTATACATTTTAACTTTCAATATTGTAGTTTTCTTACGATTAAACTTTGTAAAATTTTGTACTTATTAAAAATTGTGTAAAATATGTTATTTCTCATTTAACGTCAATTATTAAAGTAAATAGTAAAGTTAGATGTCCAAAACCCTATATTTTTTTAATGTGTATTAAGGAGAGCTTCTAACTGAAGAAAAATATACAGGGTGTCCCATTTGAAAAAATTAAGTTATTGCAATTTGAAAACTAGACTATTTGCACGCCATCGGCAAACACCCTGTGCAACAGGTGAAGATGTTGGGTAATTATTGTGGTAGGTGTATGTTTCATTTACATCATAGTAGCCTTTTGGAGGAATTTTTGAAAAAATGTGTTTATTGTGCTAATATTTCTGAAGTGCTGTTTTTTCATTAAATCTGCTTATAATAGGAATAACTTGTCAACGCCGCGTCGGATTTACAAATTCAAAAAACTACCGTAAAGCTAATATTAAGTAGAATCAGAAGACATAATCGTATACAGGGTGTTCAATTTAAAAAAACCAAATTAATTTTCATTCCACAAAAATTAGCCACCCTGTATACATCAAAATATTTTACAATTGTAGTCCGAGTGACACCGTATAAACCTACAAGAAATCTTGTTGATACCTCTTTTAGTTTCGGTGCTAGAGATCGAGTGGAAATAATTGGCGCACCCTGTATATTGTTATGGTATCGAGCAGATACTCGATATTTCAAAGAAATTACTTTTGATGTTGGATGTTGTATAAACAAAGGAATTTAAATTAAAAACTTAGCTGTACACCTACTTGTTAAGTATTATAAGATACCCAGTTGTAACATCAATTGAATCATAAGAAAGGTTCAAAATAATATTTGTGTTGTTTAGGTCTTACATTAAACATTGATGTAATGTAAACAAATTCACTTAATATAGTGTAACTTCCGTCATCATAGCGACATGCCATATTCATGTTTGGGATTGATTTGTAGTTGGTGTCTGAAAAGAAAACAATGTTATTATTGTGATTAGTAATTAATTATTATTGGAAGACTTGGATTTGATATATGTTTTAACCTATATATAATTGAATGTCAATAAGACATGAACGTCAAATTTATTTAATGACACATCGATATCGATGTTGAACACAGAATTCCGAATGATAGAAAGTAGGACCATAGAAATAAACATAGACGTGTCATTTGTTAGTAAAAACTTGATGAGCATTTTTAAAATTGCGAAATTAGAATTATTATGAATTAATATTTAGGAAGTAGATATTTAGAAATAAAAAAAATAATAAAGTAGATTAATTACATATATGGTATTTAGTTATTTAGATTATACATTTTGTAAATAGTGTTTGAAATTATACCTTTTGAAAACACTATAAATAAGAAAAAGGTATCAATAGTGTTAAAATTATTAATTATGGAATTTAGAACATTTATTCACATGACAATAGACTATTATAAAAATAAATAGTGTATTTAGTAACATGTGGATATCCAAGGAGAAAAAAGTTTGTTTAAAAAACAAGAGAGTTGAGACGAGAGAAGTAAAAAGAAAAGTCAAAAAAAGAAAAGGTTTAGCAAATTTTGAAAAAATAATGGTTAAAATTTGAGAATTTAGTTAAAATAATTCATTAAATCTATAAAACAACTATAATCCAGAGAGAGAACAAGTTTCACGCTCCAGAAAATAGTGCTAACGGAAGAAAAAGTAGATAATTGACTCCATAGCAGTGTACAGGGAAAACGAGAAAGCCATTATTTTGAATTTCAACAAATTCATTGATCCAGGTCAGTGGAATTCTTTCTTTGGTACCAAAGCAATAACATTGAATAAAAATGATCATTCTTTCTAATTAAAATCCATAAAAAATAAAAGGCCACAATAATTTGAAAGAGTAAAATTACAATTTACAAGCATTTATCACAATTAAATTAATTAATAAGAATTTTTGCTTACCTATTTAAAAAAATACTAGGATCCTTTAGTTTAGAATTAATTAAGAAACATTTTCTAATTGTTATCATCATGAATCATCATGAGTTTATACGTTTTAATAGTTCTTAAATAATTGTTATTAACTTGAATCCATATATGTAATTTAATGAGTTTATGCATTCATTTCAATGGTTCTTATCATTAAATCATTATTATTATTTTGAATTCATACTTATAAGTAATTTGTCGAATCTATTCATTTATATTTCTTGTGATTAAATAATTTAAATATCGTATACAATATTTATTCTCACTTACACATTAACAAAATTTCTAACTGAATTGTTGATCTGACACTTACAAAGTCACGTCAACTTTGCAGCTGTTGTGTGTACAAGCAGATTGTAAATGTCAGTGGCGTAACATAATTTTATAAAATAAATTTGAATACGGTAAAACAAACATTAATTCTAAAACAGATAAATATTATTTGGAACCATTTATTAAAACATACAGCACAGTATCAGATAATTTCTCATATACAATCATCGCCTGAACCCAAAGAGAAAAAGAGTTTTTTTTCATGCCCCGGCATGAGTATTGAGCAAGTTGAAGGTAAGTTGATCAAGGTATAAATATAAAATAATATTAAACTCAAAATCAATTGAAATAAAAATAAATAATTACAATATATATATATATATATATATATATATATAATTTAAGGAGAAATATTTGCCAACTATTTGTTTAATAGGAGTTTTTGTGGGGATGTGGCAATAATACCAAAGTGTACTCTTTTAAGAATTTAATTCCGAGCTTTCGAACCACTACGTGTTCATTTTCAAGGACTAAAAATGTAAAATAAAATAAATTATACAGCAGAAAAATTAAATAATAATAATACTTACATATATCTAAATGAGATTATAGGTAAATAATTTGTATAAATAGTAGTAAATGGAACATTTGTGTATAAAAAACTCAAAAAACAATATAATATAAAAAATATTTTTGAAAGATGTCTAAATGAAATTGTTTAAAAATTCTCCATAGTAATTCGTTTTTTAAAATTATTTAAATTTTGTTTTTCAAAATCCAAAAGATATGCATATATTGTACTTAGAATATTTAGATCAGTTTTTTTGTTAATACATTTATCTTCTTGTGATATATAGGCTGTTTCTAAAAAGATCCGTTTTTTGTAATTGATCTCTGTCGATAAAATTTTGGCATGCTCATAATTCATTTTATGGCCTTCAGATAATACGTGTTCAGCAAGTGCGCATTTCTCTGGATGAAGTTTGCTGTCACTTTCATGGGATGTTATTCTATTAGTGAGAGACCTTTTTGACTGACCAATGTATTTCTTATCACAATTTTCGCAAGGAATTTCATAAACTATGTTAGGTAATTTAATATTAGGTGTTTTGTCTTTGATTTTACTAAAAAGGGAATGGATTGTAAGATGTTGTTTATTTGAAATTATTATATTATGTTTCTTAAAGATTCCGGAAAGTTTAGGTGTGATTGTTTTTATATATGGTAAAGATACATAAAATGGAATGGTATTATTTATAGAACTGATGTCATTATATTCTGTGTTTTTGAAAAACAAAATTTAAATAATTTTAAAAAACGAATTACTATGGAGAACTTTTAAACAATTTCACTTAGACATCTTTCAAAAATATTTTTTATATTATATTGTTTTTTGAGTTTTTTATATACAAATGTTCCATATATGTAAGTATTATTATTATTTAATTTATCTGCTATATAATTTATTTTATTTTACATTTTTAGTCCTTGAAAATGAACACGTAGTGGTTCGAAAGCTCGGAATTAAATTCTTAAAAGAGTACACTTTGGTATTATTGCCACATCCCCACAAAAACTCCTATTATATATATATATATATATATATATATATATATACAGTGTGTCTACTTAAGTTGGACTCATATGGGAAACTTTTTTATTATGGGTTTTAGGAAAAAAAGTTATTCCTCATAAAAAGTTCTGCATTATCTAAAACCTAAAATGCAATCATTAGATATTTCTTATTTTGAGCCGTATACGAGGTTTGTCAAAAAATATTAATCTTACTCAAGAGTAAAGTACCTTTATTTTATACAATACAGAAAAATTGTAAGAAGTAAAGTTGTTTAAAATTGAAAGTTATTTTCAAATATGCAATTACAGCTATTTAGCATGAAAATTAAGATTTAATGTAATCTAGGATGCTCTGTCATGAAGTATTTGACAGTGAATGTCAGAATGGGTTAGTTTTCATAAAATTACAGTAAAAATGGCAGCTTTACTGACTTGTGAAGAAAAAATAGAAATAGTTTTAATTGTTGGAGAAAATTACAATACACATAGAGAGGCAGCAAATATTTTCAACAACAGACATCCCCATAGAAGCATCGGGTATTCAACAGTTACCAAAATAATGAAGAAATTCAAGACCAGTGTTGATAATAAGTTTAATAATAAACGCATAAAACGGGTTGCCAATAAGACACTGAGTTGGAAGTGATGCTTTCTGTCGTCGAGGAACCAAAAATCGGATTACGCAAAAGGGCTTCTCTAATCACAAATACTTCGGTAAAAAAAGATACAGTGGCAAATATTTTAAAACGTTATAAATATCATGCATACAAACCTCAATTCGTACACACATTACTACCAAGGGATTACGATGTTCGATTTGAATTCTGCGCTTTGATCCAAGGAAAGTTGGAAGAAGACCCGTTTTTCGCAAGAAGTATAATTTTTTCCGATGAAGCCACATTTTCATCTAACGGAACCGTCTCATCACAAAATTGTCGCTGGTGGTCCAACAGTAATCCAAATTTTGTAATAAAAAGTCGTAGCCAATATTCGTTTAAAACGAACGTATGGTGTGGGGTTTACAAAAATAAATTAATTGGACCATTTTTTTATCGACAATCGTTAAATGCCGCACGTTACTTACAATTATTAGAAAATCAAGTAAGTGATTTTTTGCACGAACTTCCGTTAGAAGAACGTATGAAAAATTGGTTCCAACAAGACGGTGCCTCCATCCATAGTACCGTAAACGTTAGAGAACTGCTTGAAAATATGTTTAATGGAAAGGTGATTCACAGGTATTCAGCTATTTTTTGGCATCCCAGGTCTCCTGATTTAACTCCACTTGACTTTTTTTTATGGGGTTACTTAAAACAGAAGGTTTATGAGCGAGGACCATTTGATGATGTAGACCATTTGGAAAGGATTATTTCTGAGGGATGCCAAAAAATTACTCCAAATATTATACGGAAAATAATAAAAGAGTTTCAGACAAGAACAATTACATGTTTAGAAAGAGAAGGTGGATATGTCGAAGCTTTAGTAGTTTAAATTAAAATTTAATTATGTTTGTTAGTTATAAATAGATTTTTGTTTAGGTACATAATATTCTTTGTGTGGTTTCTCCTATTTCTAAGATAAATAATTATAATGCAGCACGTATTTAAATGCAAGATTGTCCAAACACACTAACAAATAGAAAGGTTATCATATTTTTAACAGATGAGAGGGATAAAGTCAGTATTGAAATTTACGATTACAAATACTTTATAATGTAAAACGTAAATAATCACCAAATCTTAATTTTCATGCTAAATAGCTGTAATTGCATATTTGAATATAACTTTTAATTTTAAACAACTTTACTTCTTACAATTTTTCTGTATTGTAAAAAATAAAGGTACTTTACTCTTGAGTAAGATTAATATTTTTTGACAAACCTCGTATACGGCTCAAAATAAGAAATATCTAATGATTGCATTTAAGGTTCTAGATAATGCAGAACTCTTTATGAAGAATAACTTTTTTTGCTAAAACCAATAATAAAAAAGTTTCCCATATGAGTCCAACTTAAGTAGACACACTGTATATAGATGTATATATATATAAGAGGTCTGTATTTAAAAAAATCTATGAATAAAAAATATCCGTCATTTTATTTGATATAAACTTATAAATGAACATTTTTAAGAGTTATTGTTCATGACAACAGTAGTTTTATAACTCAGATAAAAGTATATATAGATATTAGGTACTTTACGTCTTATGTACATATTATGTACGTACCTACTTTAGGACCTACGTACATCATTAAATGTACGTACATAAGACGTACATTTCAAGTCCATGGACGTATGGACGGAAATATGACATAAAATGTAAGTTTTATGTATGTAATGTGTTTACTGGGTTGGTAGAGATACCTTACCCAAAATACCACAAGTCTGGCCTGAGGCCACAACACAAGACTTTTGTTCAGAGTTTTGGATCTTACAGAAAGATTTTAAACCCATTCCAACCAGATCCACCCAAAATGGTGTTTGTAGCTCCGGAATCCAACAATCCAAGCAACTGACAACCATAGATTTTCACTTGAAGGTAGGGTCGCGTATCTCCTTTCGCATGCGCAAGGACATAATCTAGTAAAACGTGACGTCGTGAATCGGCAATGGACAACGATGAGTCAGACAGCTGGCCTACTGCTGACTTCGATTCCAGTTTTTTCGACAGTTAGGGCAATTAAAAATCGAACAGTTGTTCTCTCCACATTTAAAACAAAATCGTTTACGAGGCTGATCACACTTCTTGAAACGGTGACCAGACTTGCCACAGTTCCAACAAGATGCTGCAAGTGAAGCGTTAGATGGACGTTCAGTTGGCGTAGGAATTGATGCTGAAAACGTAGCCATTGTTCTAGATTCTCGTTCTAGGCCAGTAGAAGGGCTTTTGATAGCGGCGACATAAGGTTGGCCTGAAGGTTTCCGGTATGCCAATTCCGGCTCTAGTAGAGATCTATTTGAAGAAGGTGGGGGAACGAATCTTTGTATCCTCGCCTCAGTCTCTTCTACTGCTCGACCTAATCGAATAAGCTCATCAATCGTTGATACTCTATGTAGGGCTAGCTGAGATTGGATGTTCGGTAGGAGGTTTCGCTGTATTAGAGCTACCCGATCCTTTTCACTGGGTGATCGATCTAGTTTACGAAACAGGTTTTCCATGATCGTAATAAACGTAAAAACTTTTTCCTGGGCACCTTGGGTCCTTCTTCGAATCTCATCCATTAGGCTTACTTCATAATCGTACGGCAGGTATGCTTCACGCAGTTGAGAGACAAGATCTTGCCAGGAATAAAATCTTCTGGTCCGGTACCAAAGCAAAGCATCTTGAGTCAGAAGTTCAGGAGCACAACGCAGTAATTGCTGAGTAGAGACCCCTCTAGACATCCTGAGCTCTTCGATTCTCTCTAAAAGTTCATTGACGCTCGTGCGGCCATTGAACTTCACATTCCATCTAGCAATATCTGGCATTCGAGACTCATAGTTCCAACTATTAAAACTGGGTTGTAAAGCATAAGGAGAGTACTCATCCATACGACTTGACATGAAATCAGGTCTATCCCAAAGTCCATTGGCACTATTCAACGTAGCTCTTCTAGAAGAAACATTGGTTGGATTATAGTGATGTTCTGTAACGGTGGGAAAAAAATTCACCCGTTGCCTAGGATCAGTCATAAAATTGGAATATCGAGCATGATGGAACAGTGGGTAAGACTGGTCGGTAGCTGTATCAGTTGCATTTTCCTCAGGCACATCCACGAAGTCACCAACTATGTTTAAATTTCGACTCCCTGGAGGCTGACGTGAGGGTATTGGTTCATCCAATAAGGATAACTGTTGAACCCTATCCGCAATATTTTCTGATGTGGTATTTACTGGTGCAGGAGGTAATGAAACGTCTTGATTCAAGGGTAGATGAGCTTCAAATTCATTAGAGGATTGTTCGTAGATTTCTGAAAGTTTTTTTTCCAACTGATGACAATGTTGCATTAACGCAGTTTGTTTCTGTTCTTCTAGTTCTATATCTCCTTTAAATCTTGATAACCGTGCAGAAACATGTCGAAGCCTAGTAGAAATTCTTTTGAAATCATTCTCAGCATTTTCGTTATCAAAAGTTTCCAAAGCTTCGTCTAGTTCCAGTATTTTCTTCTCACATATATCAATTTCAATACCATAATCTAGAGGCACGACCCTCTTAATCAGCGATACTCCCTTCTCTTTTTCCATCTTCAGAATTTCTCTTACATTATGTCTGAGTTCCGCCACTGTATTTACTGTAGGTAGTTTGCGAATATATAACTCGTAGATTAATTCATCTTTAAGGAGCCTATTGATCTCCATATTGACTTATAAATCTGTCTAATTTAAATGTACAAATAAATTTTGATTTTACGAAAAAATTATAACTGCATAAAATATTTTGAATACTATTTGTATCCCCACTCCTTCCAAAAAAATGGAGTAAAACCCACACGAATTTATTTAAGAACTTTGCCAAAGAAATTCTAGGTACAAAAGTTCTGAAGAGATAACTAAAAAACCTATAAACTAATCTAGAATAGTAGCCCAAAATTAAAATTTTTTCTTTAACCACCTATTATTAAAATAGTAATAGGAAAATCTTATATAAATCTTAATTAATTAGATCAGATCAAAATTACAATTCTCATAATGTTTATTCTTCTTTTATTGTATACCGCTCCTTCTATTAGAATAATACTGATGAAAATATTTTATTTTATCATATTACCTAAAATGTAAAAGTCCAGTTCAAACCAATATCAATTAGGCAATCCAGATCACGTGACCCAAAATGGCCGTCTAGGGCAAACAATTTAGACAGACAGGTTAGTTTTGTATTGTCTATTCAATCTTAAACAGTGCTCGAGACTTTTTTCGTCGAATTTATTAGTATATTTTGTTTCAATTTAGTATATTTTATTAGTTTTTAGTATATTGTTCATTTGATTAGTATTTTTTTATTTAGAATATATCACTTTTCTTAGTTTTTATAAATTTTGTTATCGACTTTTTTGTGAGCTCATTTTGAAATGGAAAGCAATTATCTCAAGAAGTTAATGCAAGAGCATCCTGATATTGGTGAAAGGTAATGTTAACAAGATTGAACATTGTTTTGTTTATTTATTATTAATGTTTTTATAGATATCAAATGAAACTAAATATATTGAATGGCTTGGATCACTTTACTTTAGATCCTGTCAATCTAAATTGTTCAATTGATGGAGTTCCACCGGTAACCAACATGGATGTCATCAGTTATTTGGTGTTTTCACACAGCTTTTACACCAAAGAGCAGATGAAGACTTATAAAAGTTTACAAGCATACAAATATTTTGAATCTGGCTTTGTGCTGAAAATAGGGTCTACTTTAGTCAATGGAGTTTTTGTTGTGGTAGGCAAGGTAGGTAATACTTGAGTTTATTGTTTTGAATCAAATATTGGCAATATCCTCTATAAAAAAAATAATAAAAAGTGCCTGAGAAACCCTACAGCATGTAGAGGAAGTTTCCATTGATGAATAAGAATAGCTAGGCCAATAAATAGTTTAAAATTTCATTGCAAACATACTTTCATCTCATGCGGAAGTTTGGCAAGCTAGAAAAGCTCATACTCACTATTAATTTTAGGTTTAAAGCACTTTTATCATTTTTCAGTTTTGTCTTGATCACTGTATTTTGCGATAAAATGTTGTTTTGAAAATTTGGTGCAAGTACTTGTTTACCTTATTAAAGATACATATTATGTTTTAGGTAAAACATTCACAAAAAACCAGCTTGAAACCTTTGGATGTATGGTGCCTTATACAGAAGGATAGTTCAATATTAACGGCCCATTGTACTTGCATGGCTGGGATTAGCGAAGTATGCAGTCATGTTGGAGCAATTCTTTTTGCTGCTGAATATGCAAACAGCAAGAAGGATTCATTATCTTGTACTGATCTCCAATCACTATGGCCAATGCCATCATCATCATCTGAAAAGGTACCTACCGTACCTGCTTCACAAATGAATTGGGGAAAATGCTGTAGTAGCAAAACTAGTAATAAGGACATTCCAGGCTTATCAGCTAAGGAGGTGGATGGTATTTTACGACAGTTTAAAAGTTTGAACATTATGACACCACTGATGTATGTTATTGAGCCTTTTGCTTCAGAAGTGAAAGAAAAAACACCCAAAATAGTAGCTTCCAAATTTTTAATATTCAATGAAGAAAACATGAAGAAATCATATGCTGAATTGATGAATCTTTCAAAAGATATCAATTATCGTGTTACAAAGGAAGAAGTTTCAGCAATAGAGATGGCAACAAGACAGCAAAGTCAAAATAAAAACTGGTATGTCCAAAGAGCTGGTAGGATTACTGCGTCCAAATTTAAATTAGTTTGTAAAACTAAAAGAGACAAACCATCATTGTCTTTAATAAAAACAATTTGTTATTCAACCAAAGTGAAGTTTAGCACTAAACAAACCACTTGGGGTTTATCTAATGAACACTTAGCAGTTCAAGCATATGAAAAGTATATGGAGGAGGAGGAGAACCATCAATCTTTCCAAACAAATGAAGTTGGACTTCTAATTAACGAAAAGTGGCCACAGCTAGCTGCCTCGCCAGATAGATTAGTTTTTTGCGAGTGTTGTTTGGGAGGATGCTTAGAAGTGAAATGTCCATATTTATTAAAAGATTTAATTGATATTGACGATTATATTAAATTAACAAGTTCATGTCTCTACAAAAACAATGGAAAAACTTATTTAAAAATTGATCACCAATATTATTACCAGGTACAAATGCAAATTTTTGTCTCTAAATTACAATACTGTGATTTTGTTGTTTGGTCTCCTAATGTATTTTTTAAACAAAGAATTCTCCCAGATTTGGAGTTTTGGAGAGAAAATTCAGAAATTGCTCTCAAATACCATTCTGAAATAATAATGCCAGAACTCTTGGGTAAATTCTTTACAAGACAAATGGGTGCCACAGAAGTGGAACATTTTTGTTATTGTAATGGAGTGGATGATGGTGGACCAATGATATTGTGTGATGATGTAGATTGTAAGTTAAAATGGTTCCATTTTGACTGTGTAAATTTAAAAACAGTTCCCTTTGACTTATGGTATTGCAGTGATTGTTTAAAATAAGCTGAATTTTGTTTTTGTAATGCAATTCAAATAAATGAAATTTTTTCAAAAACTTGTGTAATCTCTCATCTGATTACCTATTTTCTATGTAATAACGTTGGTATTAGATTATGTCCTTATTCTATTGTTTTAGTTTTTAGATCGCTTTGTTTATAAAGTTATTGTAATTTTTCTCGACAATAAAGCATATTTTTCTTTCTTTCTCTAACTTATTTAAATAGAAAAATATAGTAACTAATTAAAAACTGGGTAAAAATGAAACATCAAATATTGTGAAAGCATTTATTTCACATAACTTATTTTGATATTTTAATAGGGATCATCAAACCGAAAACACAAACAAATTTGTTATTTACAACTACTAGTTGCCTATTTTTTCCAATATTGCATTGGTGCTGATACCGCAAAATGGCATGTGTCAGAGAAGGTGATTTTTTTAAGGATTACTCTCTACTTAGTATCTAGTTCTTTCTGCAGCACTTTCACCACCATATGTAGAAAATACTTGGAAAATAAACAATTTAATGAATGTACTAATTTCAAATATATTACTTAAAGAGGTACTATGGGAGGAGAAAGATTAACAAGTGCACAGCAGGTTGTAACAATCATATCTAACAAATCGTGTTCTCCATACTTTTTTCTTAACATACTTATTGGAATTGTACAATGCAAAATATTAAATTTATTTTTTATGACACCAATTACCCTTTCAATATGTATTCTTACATGTGCTAATTGGCGTGTTTCCTCAATATCTATAGGATGCAATTGATTTTTACCCTTTGTAAATGCTGGTGTCACTAGTTTGGCTTGAAGCAGACCCAATGACTCCTTTATTAAAAAACCTCTGTCAGCCAATACAATATCCCCTGGTATAATATATTTTAAAAAATCTGAATTTTCCACAATTTGTTTGTCGGAAGCCCTCCCTCCCCATGCATTACTTATAAAACTTATTACACCCTGAGGTGTAATTCCGATCAAAAATTTCAAGGTATGGTGATGCATATAATTTGACCAACCCTGTTGTTGTGTTAGCATTAACGAAGGCTTTTCAATGAAAATTTCAAAACAATCCACAATTACTGTTGTTTTGTCATGAAAAACTTCTTCAAAGCAGGCTGGAACATTTTTTCGAATAGCTGATCTTTCAGGCCATATAATTAGGGATTTAAATCTTTTGAACATAATATTGATAATATTTTCAAAATAAATGGAAGCGGTAGTTGGAGAAATTTTAAAATTGTATGCCAAATCTTTGAAGTGATAGTCTAATCGTAATTTTACAAGTGTTAGAATTACTTGATTAAAAGCACTTAATGCTGTGCAACTTGTTGTTGCAATATATTGCTTGATACTTTCAAATATCACTAAATAAACAATATTATACTCAAAACCAGTATAATATTTCCACTTAGGAATATTGTTTGTATCATCCATTAAACCAAATGGCGAATTTTCAATTTTTTTTTGTTAAATTTTCAATTTTTTGGACAGAAAAACTCAACTGTTCAAATTTAATAGCCAAATCGTTCATTGTAAGATCAGTTTGAGTCATTGTTCCAGAAGGATGATGCATCTCGCTTTCAAAATGAACGGTAATTCCCCCATCTTCTCCAAGTTCAGTTTGTTGCAGCTATAAACAATAATAATATTACAAATTAGTTTAATACTAGCATGAGAATTATCTGGGCATACATATAATCTACCAAAAACATATTTCAATGAGTAAATTTAAATTTGCAAATACTCATTTATCTGAAAAATTTGAATAAATATTTTTCAGTAATTTAATAACTTACATTGGAAAATTGCAGTTCTCTTCTCTTCATCAACCTCTCCTTTCTACCAACATCTGCTTACTTCCTTGTAAAAGCTAGACTTGTATGTCCCATACATTGTGATGGCACCCAATCTGGATGATTTTCGTCCTCCAGAGCTGCTGGTTTCCCTATAAATAAACGTGTCCTGCTTTGTAATGAAGCTAAATAAGAAGTCATAAATATAAATAATAAAATAAACAAAGCTTACCCTGAATAAAATGCCTGCTACATACAGCCTGATATTTTATCTTTGATTCTGTTAAATCATCTCTTTTAATTGCTGCTAACCACATTTCTCTACGCTTCTTACTTAATTCATTCTTGTGCACCAAAAATTTGTTCTTTAAAACAGCTGGGACAGCAAAAAAACTTACTTGCTCTCGGTTTGAACGGCTCCCACAACCGACTACAATACAAGTTGTTGGCATTTTGAAGTATTTTCACTTCTGAAATTCTTAAACATTTTCATTAAAGTTTCACTTTAATTATAATATTGTATATATTTTAGTCAGTGTGTAACAAGTTCAAAAGTTTTATAAAACAAAACTTTTTATTGTTTATTATTAATATCGAGACACCAAAACAAAATAAAAGCACCTTTCTCCAAAATAAACACTGTTATGTATACCAAATCCATGGTTTACAATGCATTGAATCACAATTGTTTGCCCTAGGACACCATATTGAATTTCATTTGACAGGTCACTGGATTGCCTGGAAAGAAGATATTTCTTACTATTCTGACTTATGACAGATGAATAAATTGACAGTCAAAATATGGTTATGTTATTTTATTTCCGAAATATAATTTGTAAACGACTTTTAAATTACTGAAACTAACTAATTAAAATAAATATGTGTCTTTCTTACGTTGTGTGACGTTTTGTTTTGTACTGTTGTGATACGTTAATGTTATACTGTCCTTCCAAGCTGTCCAAATCGTTCAAGACAAGAACACAAAAGTTGACTTCAATATACTACTACTATCGACACCAAGATACTAAGTTACAAAGGTGAATATCTTTATAGCTGAGTACACATGACTAGAAAGTCAAGAAAACAGTGTATTCTGTATAAAATAACTTAATTTTTAAAAAATTGCAAAGCGCTTTCGGCTGTTAAGCCATCATCAGTGCGATACCTGCAAGTAAGTAAAAAAAAATAGTTGAAATTTTATCAATAAGGAAATTAGTATAGTATCACTTACTCGTCAAGTATGTACCTACAAGAAACCAAATTAAAAAGTAATCAATGTGTTGTCGACTTTTTAATTTGGTTTCTTGTACATACTTGACGAGTAAGTAATACTTTACTAATTTCCTTATTGATAAAATTTCAACTATTTTTTTTACTTACTTGCAGGTATCGCACTGATGATGGCTTAACAGCCGAAAGCGCTTTGCAATTTTTTAAAAATTAAATTATTTTACACAGAATACACTGTTTTCTTGACTAAGTTACAGGCTATAAAGTGTACCAAAATAATCGAAACTTAAAATTCTTCTACAAGTAGACTTAAGCTACGGTTTCCTAGGAAAAAGGTGCCGTACTAGAGCGGTCGTAATAAAACGCTGTCCTTGCATTTTATATGTAAGCGGTTTTTTAGAGAACGGTAGCCAACACCGTCATGCAAAATAGCGGCAGCGCTATCATCGAGACGGCCGGCATAGCGGCGAGAAACAGTGAATGCAACGTTTTTGTACATTACGGTGAGAGACTTCAAGCATATTTTTGGTGGTATTCGTTGGATTTTTCAAATTATGTCTGGCAATAGTACTAATAATAAAACTTTAGATTGGACAATGGAGGAAGACGAAATTTTAATTGATTTTGTGAGGAGTCATGAGTCCTTGTACAATATAAAATGTAAGGACTACAAAAAAACACAAATGAAACTTAACCTTTGGCGGGAAATGGCAGACATTATAAAAAATAAAACAGGTACGTACTACTTTTACATATTTTTTAATTTTTAATGATGGTATTTTTATAATGCATTATTACAGGATAAAGTATTTTCAATGTTGTACAAGAAGATTGTTTTGCCATTCTACCTGACCTGTCCCGTTAAAATATGTTCTAAATGCATCACGAATTTGTGTAGGTGACTTTCGAGCACGAATATTGGTTTCGGCCATTGGAAATAAATTTTGGGTTGATAATAGAGGAAGATTGTCATTCATGGCACCTTCATTAGGAGCAAGTATTTTAGATTCTCTTTAAATATTGTACAAAATACAGGCAGATGTAACTAGCTCATCGGTAGTTTCCGGTGTAGTTGCAATGGGCTGGAAAAAAATTCTGAAATATGCACAGAGTATTCCAAAGGAGTTCTCAGTTGTTCGTCATGCGCGAGATAGTCTATAGTTATATATGGCTTTAGAGTGATCAATTAATGATTGTCTTCTCGGGTATGGTTTCATCAAATTTTCATGTAGTGCAAAAGCTTCGTCTCCAAGAATGACGTACGGTAGGCTAATATCTGTACCTGGAAGTGTTTGCGGAGGGGGTATATTGAAGTCATTATTCTGAATTTTCCTTCCAAATTGACCTTTCAAGAAAATTCCAGCATCCCCTTCTCTACCATAAGAACCGATATCTATCGCTATAAACTTGCAATCTGCATCAACAATTGCTAGCATAACAATGGAATAAAATTCTTTATAATTAAAAAAAGCAGATCCACTGTTTTTAGGTGATTTTATTCTTATGTGTTTGCCATCTATGGCACCCACGCAGTTCGGAAAGTTCCAAGACGACATAAAGGTAGTTGCATTTTTTTTTAATTGATCCATTGTTGGAGATGGCATTACCACATTCAGTAGTCTCCTGACTATGCTGGCGGCCACCTGTTTGATCATAAAGCTTATCCATGAATGACATCTGAACTGAAAAGCTAATGATCTGAAGGATTCTCCTGTTGCAAGATACCTAAAAAATAACAACAACAACAAATAACAAAACTCTGAAGTAAATGAACTTTATTTTGTAGATACCGAGTGCAGAAAAAAGGTGGGCTTATGTGCGGGACTACTACGTCAGACGAAAGGGAAAACCAGGCACAGGTTCTCCCGGTGAAGCTGCAAAAAAAAGAGCTGAACTACTCTCATTCTTGGATAGCTACTGCTCCATAAAGAGAAGGTAAAATCTAAAATTTCCATAAATTATTACTATTATATACATTGTTTTTTTTAATCCAGCATTATCACCAATATTGGGAGTTTGGAAGAAAATACCAACATCGCTGACCCAGACGATTTTTCACAAGAAGACCTAGAGAAGTCCACACAGAATGAAATTCTTGCTCCTCAAAGGGAGATACCTTCAAAGGAAGGTAACAATATTAAAGACAGGGAAAAGCATTGTGGAAGTTCCAAAATAGCAAAAAGGCAGAAAACTTCGTCAAATTCTGAGGAACGCTTGAAACTTCTTAAGACAATAGCTGACAAAGGCCAACAATCCGACACACAAGATGAGATCGATCTTTTCTTTGCTTCTATGGCGAAAAGTGTAAAAAGTTACCTGAAAAGGAACGAATTTATCTAAAATTACAAATAGGCACCATAGTTGGAAATGCCGAATTAAGATATTTTGAGCGGCAAACCTAGACAGACCTTAGCCGACCAACCTCTGCTACATCTGATGAGAGGAGTAATTACTCTGACTATTATCTAAACGAAGGTTCTACAGCTTCATGTACTCCTGTAAATAACTTTTCTGACTCATCGGCGGTACCTTTACTTTCCCCAGATAACACAGGAAATTTTTTTATAACTAATTTGTGAAACATTTATATAATTACAACTACCTTAGAAATAAACAAAGTTTTTGCTCAGGGGTTATTGGAGTCTTATTTCTGTTACATGGTTTTGAGGTAATATCTTCTTTTATTGTGGTTTAATACGTAATCAAATAATATTGGTGTCAGGCGAAAATATTCCCTGAATTTTACATCATTGACTTGAAGATGGCGGCGTATTAAAACTTCATAAACGCCTTCGGTTCTTCGATTTTTATAAATTTCAGATTCTTCCGACCTTTTGGCATCTTCATCCGATGAAGACTCTTCGTCTTCCAAAAATATTAACATCGCGATATCAAAATCATTCATTTCTGGAGCGCGACTTTCCCCGGCAAAAAATTATTACGAACTGTTCTAACTTTCCAACTATTGTCACCGCTATGTCGTCCGTCATATTCGTTGACGATAAAAATTATTACGGCCGCTCTAGTACGGCAACGCTTTCCTAGGAAACCGTAGCTTTACACACGTTAAGGGCGCCAAATTTTTGATACACAATTTGTCAGTGGGTATCAAATAAATTATTTAAATCCTCAGCTAGTTGCAGTGGAGTAAAGGGTGGGTGAGTAAATATCCTAAGGGATAGTTTTATTTTCCAGTTCCACGAAATTTATTGGAGGTAATGTTAAGCCAGTGAAATTAGGATTGTAAAGTGTTTTTTTATTTCTGAGTAAGATTTTGAAGTTTTTGGGTTACAAGTTGTAGTAAAGTGCAGTTCAAACAAAATTGACTATTTAACACTACTTATATTCAATTCCCCTCATTAGTACTAATAAGTTCACATGGTTATTAAGGATTTAACTGATTTACTGAATGTTTACTATTATAAGTTTATGAAGCTATCAGAGTGGCGTAGTAGTTAGTATTGAAGCTGTCCTTCCTTATGTTATGCCAACGATGAGATATCAAAAAAAAACAAGAATACTCTTACTTAGCAACCCGCAGTCGTAGTCACAGGCATTCAGCTAAATCCACAGCAACAGGTGCACTACAGCCAGTCACCAATCAGAGTAATTCTTCAGAGTGTAACATAAAAAGCATAAAAGAGTGGAAGAGCAGTTAGATGGTGGTTTATTGAAATGTGGTTCGTTTAGGTTAGGAAGACTTACCGAAGGTGGAGTGGCTTTTAAGTAGGCTATTTGTAAAGATCCCCTTGCGGGCATTCCAAGACATGAAAATAAAGAAAATAGTCCAAGAGTGATTTCCTTTTGCTTTTGGCTTCAAAAATCCGAAAAAAATTCGTTCAACCTCTTGCAGTCAAAATTGCAGCCATCAGAAAACAAAACGGAAGAAGAGAGATAACATAAGACATTTAACAGAATGTCAATTAAATGTGTAAGATAAGTAAGTCTAAGTACCAACCATAATTAATGGTCATCACCTGGTCAGCTTGACATGGGGTAGCCTTGTATGTTTAGACCGTTTAAAGTGAATGAACAATAAAAGAAGAATTTATTGTATTGTAAATATGTAAATAAACAATGTTATGATTAAGTATTATTTTAAAGTTGTAGTTTTAATTTAGTTTTGTTTGTTTTGTTCTTAATATAATTATTAAACGGTAAGTTTTAGTAGTGATTGCTTTTAAGTACAAAGTAAATAAGTTTGAACCCGTAACAAACACTCACGAAGATAAATAAAAATATCAATAACCTAGGCAACACGTTATACATACAAGTATAATTTGAACCTGCACACAGTAAAATTCAATATAACAATTTGGCACGCCAACGTGGATATTAGAAAATGAACATTGCAATATTAATTCACCAGCATAAGGGAATAAAAATATCATTACAAATATTAGCTCACAACTGGGGCATTAAACATATCATTACAATACTATCTTATATTGCACGCCTATTCGATCCTTTAGGATTCATAGGTCCACTAATAATCACTGATAAAATATTAATGCAACAAATCTGGAAAACTAAAGCGGATTGGGATGACATTTTATCAGAGGAAATTCAAATCGAATGGGAAAGGTTTAGTAAAAAAATTCTCCTTCTCAATGATCTCATGCATTCAAAACATTCGAACTGCACGGATTCTCAGATGCCTCCCTGAAGGCGTATGGAACTTGTTTTTATTTGCGCACTATCTACTCCAATAATGAAGTAACTTGCAGATTGATCTGTTCAAAATCAATAGTCGCACCTCTGAAGGTGGTAACACTTCCTCGACTAGAGCTGTGTGGATGCTTACTTATGTCTCGATTATGTCACAAACTTGTTTCAATTTTTCGAATCCATTTTTCTAATATTGTTCTCTGGACAGACTCAAAAATTGCTTTAGCATGGTTATAGCCTACTCCTACTCGTTGGACCACTTTTTTATGTAATCGTGTCGCTGAGATTCAGGAATTGACAACTAATGCTCAATGGCAACATGTGTCATCAGAAAATAATCCTGCAGATCACATTTCGCGAGGACTTGATCCACCATCACTAATATTATGCGACCAGTGGTGGAACGGTTCTAAATTTCTTTATAATCCGTACTTATCTCTGAGTAAAGAATCACTTTCCCTCGAATCTCTACCAGAACAGAATACTGTGTCCTGCAAGTTCACTAATCATCCCTCAGAAGCCTTGGAAATATTATCAAAGTTCTCGAGTTTTTCTAAGCTTCAAAGAACAATAGCATTTTGTTTGCGTACTGCAAACAACTCTTCAAAATCTAAACAAAGATATACAGGACCTCTTTCGGTTAGCGAGCTTAATATTAGTCTGATTCTGATAATTGAATGTGTCCAAAATCAGTATTTTGCTCAGGAAATTGACCGTATAAAAAGAAAAGTTCCCCTAAAATCTAGTTCGTTGATTCAGTTAACTCCCTTTCTTGATGGCCAAAACGTACTTCGAATCCCAGGTAGACTTTTTCAGTCAAATTTACCATATTCTCAGAAACACTCCATTATATTGCCTTCTAAAGGTCATTTCGTCGAACTGCTCTATAGATATGTGCATCTCACTTTATTGCATGCCGGTCCTCAAACCATGTTAGCACATATTCGCTTAAAATTTTGGCCTATGAACGCTCTTCGACAAATAAAAAAGGTTGTTAAAAATTGCGTTACATGTTTCAGATTTAAGGCATCAACTGCTCAGCAACTTATGGGTTCGCTTCCCTCTGATAGAATTTCCATCTCTCGCCCATTTTCAAAAATCAGTGTAGATTTCGGTGGCCCAATTTTATTGAAAGAAGGTAAAACTCGTAAAGCAGTGGTTACAAAGGCATATATTTCTTTATTTTTTTGCCTAGTGACTGAAGCAATTCATCTGGAGCTAGTGTCTAGTTTATCATCAGAGGCTTTCATTTCTACTCTAAAAAGATTTATTTCCAGAAGAGGTTGTCCAGAAATAATATATTCAGATAATGGCACTAACTTTCAAGGCGCCAATAATACTCTTAAAGGAGTATATAATCTTTTTAAACAAAAGGGAAACTATTTCCGAGATTTTTTAGCTACTCGTGAAATAAGCTGGAAATTTATCCCCCCTAACAGTCCGCACTGGGGCGGTCTCTGGGAGGCAGGCATTAAATCAACTTAATTCCACTTGAAGAGGGTTGTTGGGAATCGGGTTCTCAACTATGAACAGATGTCAACTTTGTTGTGCCAAATAGAGGCAATTCTTAACTCGAGACCTATTTCTCCTATTTCATCTGATCCCAATGATTTCAGCTATCTCACACCGAGTTATTTTCTAATTGGAGAAATTATCACCTCATTCCCTGAACAGGACTTACTTAGAATTTCCGATAATCAACTTAAAATTTTGGCAGCACTGTCAAAAAATGAGAGAGCTTTTTTGGAAGCGATGGTCTTTCGAATTTCTCAATAGGTTACAACATCGCCCAAAATGGTCTCAAGAATCCTTTAACTTGAAAAAGGACGACTTAGTATTAGTTAAAGAAGATGGAACTCCACCATTAGCTTGGAACTTAGCGCGTATTATTGAACTAAAACCCGGAAAAGACAAAATGGTTTGGCTGGTAAAAATTCGTAGCCAAAAGGGCGAATATTATAGACTGTGGTGACACACTATAAACAATATTTTAGAATCCATTAGTTATAAACGTCAGATATAAAAATAGGATGTCAGTATGATTTTTGAGTTGTCACACTCCAGAAATAAAATAGCTCTACAAGTTTCCTTTGCCTTATTGAATCTTTCGAAACCCACAATTGGTGACCCCGAATAAAAAAGTGTTTCTTTCGAAAGTGTTCAAGTGCTGAATCAACATGCCGGACAGTGCAACCCCAATGCTGGAGCGCATTTCCGTACATATTCCTCCTTTCTGGGCTACCGACCCAGAAATGTGGTTCGCGCAAATTGAAAGCCAGTTTACTATCGCTGGCATCACGAAAGACGAAACACGTTTCAGTTACGTCGCCGAAAATTTAGAGTCCAAGTACGCAATGGAAGTTCGTGATATAATTACACAACCACCAGCATTAGGAAAGTATCAAAAACTGAAAAAAGAGCTAATAAAAAAACTCAGCGCATCCCAAGAGCAGAAAACACGACGTCTATTAGAACACGAAGAGGTAGGTGACAGAAAACCATCACAGTTTTTACGTCATCTAAAAAGTTTAGCAGGCTCAACAGTACCAGATCACATAGTTCGATCTATCTGGATTGGACGTCTTCCTACATTAATGCAGGCTATTTTAGCAACGCAGGTAAATGCTAACCTTTCTACCACTGCTGAATTCGCAGATCAAATAGCAGAAACAATATCTAGACAGCACGTATCTGAAGAAACCACATCCTCAAACCGAATCGAAGCCCTTTTTGAACAAATGAGTTCAAAAATCTCCGCACTGACCAAAAAAAAAACGAACAGTATGCAGATACTCGACGTCGACGTAGTCGTTCGTTTCCTCGTAACAGAAGAAAAGAAACACGAGACGGTTTGTATTGGTACCATGCCCGATTCGGACAAAACGCAAAAAGATGCGATAAACCTTGTAGTTTCAAGTCCGAAAACGGTCAGGGCAAGTCGTTAATGGCGGCTAACGATACTAGTCCGGGAGCACTCCGCCTTTTTGTCACCGATTTCGAATCAAAAGCAACTTTTCTCATCGATACGGGAGCAGATCTCTGTGTGTATCCACGGTCACGTATCCGAGGATCATGCATTAAATCTTCCTACGAACTTTTCGCAGCAAACAATACAGTGATTACAACCTTCGGTTTTATAACATTAACCCTTGATTTTGGATTACGTCGCCATTTCACTTGGCGTTTTGTTATTGCTGATGTATCTAAAACAATAATCGGTGTAGATTTTTTGGAACATTTTAATCTTCTAGTGGATATTCGCAACCGACGGCTAGTAGATAATACAACTTCACTCTCCGCTAGTGCGAAGACAGTGCCGAGTTCAGTTCCGCAAATTAAAGCAGTAGTAGGAGCATCAAAGTACCATGAACTATTCTCCCTTTTCCCAGAAATCACCCGCCCTGCTGGTAGCACTGTAGAAACAAGCACTCTACGCTTCATCACATCAAAACAACTCTTGGTCAGCCAATTTCAAGTAGACCAAGACGACCTGCTCCTGATAAACTCAAAATTGCCAAACATGAGTTTAAAATCATGATACAGTTGGGACTAGCACGACCATCATCAAGCAGCTGGGAATCACCTTTACATATGGTGCCCAAGAAAAACCTGGAGTGGCGACCTTGTGGTGATTATCGCTCTTTAAATTCTAGGACAATACCCTAGCATACTTCGAGACGGGCGGCGGTCCCTCGCATACTCTCCGCTCACACCGTCATCTTCTTCCTCCTATCACTCCTACCTCTCATGCCATATCGAGTCCTTCTCTCCCCCCAACCACGATCTCTACTACTCCACCGAATTTCCGGTCCATCCAATCTCTCCTATTCCCAATCGCTCCTTTTAGCGCGCCCTCATACTCCTCCCACCTTCTCTCCATTTCCTCCTCCATCCATTCCCGTACCTCCTCTCTGGTCGCACCCCTCCAGAGTATCCCTCTCTGCACACGCAGAAGTGGCCTAACCCTCGCATTCACCCCCGCTCTTTCACCCCACACCTCCGCACCGTATAGCATACTCTGCTCTACCGTCCTACCAATTACCCTCCTCTTCCACTCTCCCGGCCCTTTCACATTACACATCAATCTCCCCAGCCATGCTGCCATCACTTTACCCTTCTCTGCCGCCTTTACCATACCGGATAGATGGCGTTAAAAATGCAGTCCAATAGTGGTAATAAGAGATCGCTGGGCACTTGGCGGTAACGTTATTTAGCGACGTTGCTTTAAGAATCGACTCGCGCATAGTTCAAATATCAAAATAACATATTATTATGCGCTAATACGGTCTGACGCTATTTGGGGTATAAAATCAATTTACCATACAATTTAAGAAAATTGTAAATTGCACGAAAAGTATAATACCTAGGTATAGGACACCCTTATACCATTCGAAAGAGGACATTTTTTTGAACATGGTGAATTAATAAAATACAGGGTGTTCCATTTAAAATAAGCCCGATATTACACATTGAATGATCTAATGATGAAACTGAAAATTCTGAACACCCTGTAAAGAGATGTTTAGTACTCAATCGTGGAATACATTCAACGAATGTCCAACTATTTAGATGTAAGAGAAAATTTGCTAGAATTTGTTATATCAATGTGTTATTAATTTTTTTTTTCGAAATGTTCACATTTAAAAAAAGTCAGCATAACTCGGAACCCTGTATTTAGGTATAGCGAACCATTATGAAGGAGTATTTTATTTTGTAGGGGCAATCACAAAATGCAATAAAATATAGGGTGTCCCATAAGAAAAAATATAACTTTGATACGCCACACTTTATTCATTCGAACATGCTGTATATTTCAAAATAATTTCAAAATGTATATGAATATGAATGTACAAACTACTAAAGTGACAAACATTTTAAAACTTTTACCGTTCCTCCATCCCGTTGGTCGTGATTCACCCTGTATATTTTATCAAGAATTTCCAGCGTCTTTTGTCATAAGAGTCACCGATTATAGGTAAAACATCAATTAACGCCAGAGCTTCATCCCTTGAATACGACCTTAAATAACAAAGTTTTTCCACCTTTGACAAATTACTGTTTTCCTCAATAACTGCCTTAAAATTTTCAATAAAATGGTTTAAATTTATTCAGGGTTTTACCCTGCATGGTTTTACCCATAGAGACTAGGCAAGGAGTTCGAACTCATACGGGAAAATTGACAAAATCTGTCCTCAAAATCGTCTATCTAAGCAGTTTGTTTTTTCATCGCGGCGTCGCGCATTTTGGTAGATACTGCAACATTTTAAAACTAATGTTCACTAAACATCGATAATTTAAATTATCGATGCTTCGATAGCATTTTTTAAAGAATCGGTATATCGATAGTACTAAAAAAACTATCGAAATGATAATAAAGTTTAAAAAAAAGTCAAAACGTCCAATTTTCGTATATAATAAACAATCTTACAAAAAATATTTCATCCCATTCATTCGGATTGGAATCTAACTTTTTTTAACAGGTGCACCCGAAGTTCCTGAAATCAAAATGTTAAGTTTCACGTTGAATGCTGAGCTTACTGAATCAATAGCGGCCGAAACTTTGGATAGGATGCGTCGTGCTAAAAATATTTCAGTCCGGGGAGTCCCAGAAGGACAAGGAGACATCACGGCAAAAAAAGAGCACGATAAGAAAAATTTGAATTTAATCTTGCAAACCGTTCAGAGCTCAGCTGAAATAGTCACTTTCTACAGACTTGGAAAACCGAATTCTTCGAATAAATACCCGCGCATGATAAAAGTTATATGTGAACACGAATCTGACGCCAAAGCAATTTTACGCTCAAAACGAAGACTTCTTGAAAATGAATCAACAAAAAACTTCAGCATAATTGATGATAAAACTCTGGCTCAAACCACTTACTTGAATCAACTCAGACTCGAATAAGATGATAAAAATCGAAATGAAAATGGACCATTAAATATATCAACGGATCTCCCAAGATTGTCAGTAACCGGCTTCTCTCCAACATTCAACGACTGGCTACTTCTATATACAAACCTCAACTCTCTAGCCAAAAAGTTTAATGAATTTGTCTGCCTTGTTCAATCCGAAAAACCTGATCTTATTTTAGTCTCTGAAACATGGTTAAATAAGAACATTCCTGATAGCCTAGTCACTATCTCTGACTATCAGATTTTTAGATGTGATAGACCGGATCGTCGAGGAGGTGGAAGTTGTATATACATATCTAAATCTATTCTCAACTCCTACGCAATTACTCCTATAGATTTCTCGATTCCTCGAATTGATGCTCTTTGTCTCCAGTTGAAATTCCAAAACACTCGTATCACACTAGCTTGTATTTATCGTCCACCTGACACATCGCCTACCACAGATGATATTTTGATAGATACAATCGAGCAGCTGTCTGCATATGAAAATGTAGTAATCGTAGGCGACTTCAATTTTCCTGACATCAAATGGCCGATTATCTCTATACCAGATTCAAAAAATTCTTCCAATTTGTTTATGGAATTTATACACAACTCAAATCTCTTCCAGCTTGTTACTGAGCCCACAAGATACAGAGTGAACCAAGAACCTTCCACACTTGACCTACTACTCACAAATGATGAACAGTTGTTAACTGTACCTGAATATCTTCCTCCCATAGGAAAATCAGATCACGTTGTTATTTCATGCCGATTGCAATTTAACTCATTTTGTTATAACTCTACAGTTTACAATACTTTTTCATACACAAATTACAATAGAGTATTTTCATATTTGAATGACACAAATTAGGAAGATATTTTTTCTTCTGAATCTGATCCAAGCCGACTTTGGAACTTATTTCAAAGTACTGTTACCAATTGCATAAAAATGTAGACTAAAGAAAAAATGATTGAAAAACCGAAACTTAAACCGTGGATAAATAATCAACTTTTGTCTATGATAAGACACAAAAAACAATTATGGAGAAAATTTAAGAGAACCAATAATCCAAGTGACTCTTCTACTCATCGTCAGTTTTCCAATCATCTTAGTACCGAAATTAATAATGCAAAACGTAATTATCAAGAAACCATTTTTTCTAGTGCAGATAGTAAAAAGTTTTATAAGTACATCCGATCAAATTTAACATCAAAAGTATGTTCCGTACCCCTTCTACAAAACGAAACTGGTGATAAATGTGCCAACAATGCAGAATCAGCACTACTACTTTCGAATACTTTCTCTAAAGTATTCACACAAGAAGATCCAACTACACCATTGCCATACATTTCTGTAAACAGGATAAATACTTCACTTTCCATCATCTCCTTTGATTCTCAGCAGGTGGAAGATAAACTTAAGGCACTAAAATCCAACTCATCACCTGGTCTGGACAATATATCATCTCATATTTTGAAATCATGTGCCGAGGCTCTATGTCATCCTATATCACGTATAATGAATGCTTCTTTCAAGACTCACACACTACCTCCGATATGGAAAACTGCCCCAGTTACTCCCATATTCAAAAAAGGCAATAAACTTGACCCAAACAATTATAGGCCAATCAGTCTTGTCCCTATTGTTTGCAAGGTCATGGAATCAATTATATGTGACAAAATGTTTTCTTTTCTTCTTCAACAACATATTCTTCCATCTCAGCAGCATGGTTTCATACAAGGACGTTCAACTTTAACAAATCTTTTGTTGTGTGTAAATGATTGGACTATAGCCTTTGATAACGGTTTACCCACAGACGTTATTTATCTTGATTTTGCCAAGGCTTTTGAACGGGTTCCAACGCGTAGATTACTACATAAGATTGAACATTATGGTATCAGAGGAAATTTGAAGAGATGGATAGCTGACTTTCTCACCTCAAGACAATTTTGTGTGCGCGTCAATACAACATTCTCTCCGCTGAAACCTGTTTTAAGTGGAGTTCCGCAAGGATCTGTTCTGGGACCATTGCTATTTCTGTTATATACAGCTGATCTCCCTGAGCATATAACAAATAACTGTTCTTTTTACGCAGATGATGCTAAAATATATGCAAACCCTACAACAAATCGCCTGTCTCTTCAATCAGACTTAAGTGCAGTGTATGAATGGTGTTCCGACTGGTTATTACCGCTAAATTTAGATAAGTGTGTCGTCCTACATATAGGTAAAAACAATCCGAATCTGTCGTACTACATGAACAATCATGTGTTAAAGACCGTATCATCGCAATGTGACCTCGGTGTTATTATAAACAAAGACTTGTCCTGGTCTGAGCATATTCTCTCAGTGTGCAAGAAGAGTAACTCTCAAATATTTTTAATATATAGATCTTTTGGTAAAATATCACCGTCAACATTTATCAAGTTATACACGACCTACGTTCGTCCTCTTATGGAATACTGCGGACCTGTATGGTGTCCTGTTTTAACATCTGATCATAATAGACTTGAAAATGTGCAAAGGTTAGCCACAAGACTTCCTTACGGCCGAATACGACCTAGTTATGAGCAGCGTCTTGATTCAGCCGAACTAACGTATTTTCGTGAACGCAGACAACGTGGCGACTTGATAGTTTTATTTAGAGCCATATTTAACATGTTTGGTGCTAATATGTCACCCATTTTTACTTTAAATCCTGATATTCGATTAAGGGGGAATCCATATAAGTTGAAGAAGGAAATGTTTAAAACTAGAAATAGACAGAATTTTCTCTCCAACAGAATATTTCCATACTGGAATAATTTACCTAGCAGTGTGGTCTGTGCACTGTCTGTTAATGCTTTTAAAAATCAGTTAGACCAATTTGTTCAGCATTCCTAATTCTTAATTTTGTACATGTATCTTTATTTTTTGTTTTTATTTATTTTCGTTTTCTTTCCATTTTTCAATTTATATTGAGCTATCGCCTATTCATAGCATGTGCTACCGATAGCGACAATTTTTACTTTATTTTTTTTTTGTTTTTGTTTTTTATCTCATTTTTGTTATATGAGCTTTATAGAACTTCGGTTCTCAGCTCATAATTTATTGTAATAATAATAAAAAATAATAATAATAAATAAATGGTTTAAACGATAATTCTTATCTCTGCGGTTATATATGAGGTTTCTATGGGGTTTTCAAGAGGGTTCTACAAAGCCTGCTGATGATTATACGAGGCTTGTGTGAAGTGCATACCTCTTAGTAATCCTGGGTGGAGCTTAGTTCACAGCTTGCCTGAACTTACCGGAATACATTTACAATTTATCGAAAGACTTACCTAACTAAACAGAAGACTTATTAAACGCTTACCTGGAGGTTCATCTGACCTGACACTTACCTAAAGGTTACCCAACATCCATCGAGGGACCTCAACTATAAGCATCACTACAGATAGTTAGCTTAAGAGCGGATAGTGTTTTTACTTGTACGGCATTTAAGTGTTCTCATGTCTTTCCTAGTATTAAATAATACTAACTAAAAGCAGTCAAGATAATTTTTGTTTCCTTTGTATAGCTATTGTATTTTTTGTATAACTATTCACTATTAGACTTAGTAATCATTGAGACTGTCTTTCACTTTTAACCCATTACCGCCTTTACCGCACCGGGACGTGGATGGTGCCGAAACCAGGGACGATATTCTTTGAAATAGCAATAATGCAATAATGGATCGATGGCTATAACATCTCCGTTTACTCTAACGCGAGATTGAACCGTTTTTAGAGACAAGACTTTGTTTTTTCTTTTAAATTTGACACTGCCAGAATTCATTTCAACAATAGCTTGTAAAGATTTTTCCTTCTTCATACGCATTCATAGCAATTTACAAAATTACTGCCAATAATTCCAGAAAATATTAACATAATGCTATCAGTCTCTGGAAAATAATAATACCCGCTGAAAAATGTTTGTAAATCAGCTACATCTCTTTTTATTCGATATTCCCTGGAATCAACGTGTTGCTCTGTAGTTGCAAAAGAAACATCACAAAAATATTCCATTTAATTGCAAACTTCGACAAGAATGATCATTGTTGATACGAATTTTGTTAAAACACTCAGAAACCACGACCATGTGTAAGTCCACCCTGAGTTTTCATAGATCTCATCAAAACTTGGTCGATCGTCATATCCGTCCAAAACTTGTGAGTACGTCTAATCTTAAAGAGTCCTTCGGTGAATCGCGTAAATTCATAATCATTTATTGTGTCTTCAAGATTACGCATATCTTGGAGATAAAGATGAGCAGCTTTTGCATATAAAAAGTGCCCACTTGCATGAAAATAGGGAAGCATTCTTTCCACGCATTTTAAATGTAATTTCCAATTACCTGCACGTTTATCCAGTATGAAATCTTTAACCAATGAAATAATTTGCCAGTACTGCATCCAAAGTTTCGCGGTAGGACCTCTTTTTTGTACTAATTTTACATGCTCGATAAATTTTTCTTTTATGATCTTGAAATCTTCTTGATGCAAATTATCTTCAAAATTTTATGTTCCTAAATCCAGCAAAAATTTAGCTGTACTAGAAAATGTCCTCCCATACTCCTCCCACCTTCTCTCCATTTCCTCCTCCATCCATTCCTCTACTTCCTCTCTGATCGCACCCCTCCAGCGTTCATTTCTGGCTCTAGCCATCACGTCCAATGGGTAGGTCCTTGCCAGTCCACCCACTGTCCTGTACCCCTGCATCACCCGCAGCAATATCCCTCTCTGCACACGCAGGAGTGGCCTAACCCTCGCTTTCACTCCCTCTCTTTCACCCCACACCTCCGCACCGTACAGCATGCTTTGCTCTTCCGTCCTGCCAATTATCCTCCTCTTCCACTCTCCCGGTCCCTTCACATTACACATCAATCTCCCCAGCCATGCAGCCCTCACTTTCCCCTTCTCTGCCGCCTTTAACATGTGTGTTCTGAAGGATAATTGACTATCATCCATGATGAATCCAATCGCTCCGAGGAACGACATCAATAAATGAAATCCCCCAAGTCTTACTTGGATTGACGACAAATTATCTAAATCAATACTGGATAAGATTTCACGAGGTTCATGGTAAAGCGGTTGATCAAACGTTACGAACACAATATTTGCTCTTGTTTTTGGCATTGTTTAGCCGCTTCTACCAACGATGTAAAAATCACAATTCACTTTTTACCATTTTCAAAGGCTTTAGCTGTGGTCTAGTAGTAAGAAGATCACTAATGTCTCTCAATTTATATGCCTAAAGACATTCCTCTTATTAGCTATAACCAATGACACGGCGTAGGCAGAGCCGGATTAAGGCATCGCAGGGCCGGTAGCAAAACTTGAACTTGGGGCCCTAGGCCAGTAGCAAAGCTTGGACTTTCTACTAGCCACAAAGAAAAAGGGGTTGAAACTTAAAAAAACACTAGTTAAAAGGATGTTTTATTGCCTTTAATTGATTAACTCCCCTATAGTACTACTTATTTTTTTCTCTCTCGGTTTCTACAGAATTTAATCAGTCACACCATTTTTTGATTTTTTTAATTGGGTGAAATTGAAACAAAATTATATTGTCAAAATAATATAAGAAAAGGTCACTTCGTTAACTTTCATCATAAGCTACGCTTGTATATGTCTAACGAAGTGGCCTTCTCTTATATTATTCGGAAAATAGGTGTGTAATATGTTTTATCTAAATCGGGTATAGAATACTTCGTTTTTCTACTTTTAAAAAAGAAACACAGGCCATTTATAATATCAACTAGTTGTAGTAAATTACGAAGGATTACCTTTAAAATAAGGCTTTATTCTACAGAGAACAACTAACAGAAAATTATTGACAACTTTGTAACATAACTGACAATGTCATGAATCCTATCAAAATGGTAATATCATGACATTCTTCCCGCCTTCTTATTTCTCGAGGAAGTCTTCTAAATATTGAGGACGCCTTCGAGTCCTAACTGGCCTATCGATATTCACTACAGCGTCTTGATTGTGTTGGTCTTGAATGGAGTGGTCTTGAATGAGATGGTCTTGATTTTCCTTAATGCTTTGGTCTTGACTTTCTTGAATGCTTTGGTATTGATTTTGACTGACAGAATTTTCATCGCAATAAGTTAATGATGTGTCTCCTCGATGAGCTAAATGCCTAGTGGAAACTGTCTTTTCTTCTCCATTTTCCAGTCGGATATGGGCGTATTCCGAGTTGGCTTCTAGGAGTTGGACTTCATCAACTAAAGGTTCGTATTTATTCAAACGGACGAATCTCTTTAATAGCACTGGTTCTGGTGCAGCTAGCCATGTAGGAATCGATGATCCATAAGTTGAGCGCCTCACATAGTTAAACATGCGTTCATGAGGGGACGAGTTGATAGCAGTGCATAAAAGAGATCTAATAGAGTGGAAAGAATCCACTAGAACCTGCTCCCACTGGTTAATTTTCAAATTTTGAGATTTTAAAGCCAACTGTATGGTTTGCCATATAATTCCATTAAATCGTTCGCACTGACCATTACCCTGAGGATTATAGGGAGTCGTGCGACTTGAAGCAATACCGTGAGTCTCTTAAAATGAACTAAGAATGAACATATGCCGGAGTGCCAAATATAGAAAATATTTGACGCAAACATTGGATAACTGTAGAGGATGATATGTCGGAACATGGAAATGCGAATGGGAATCTGGAAAATTCATCAACAACCGTTAGTAAGTACTTATTTCTTGAAGATGAAGGCAAAGGACCTTTAAAATCCAAATTAAGACGTTCAAATGGTGAGGTGGCTTTGATTAACGTTCCTTCATTTTTGTGAAATTTTGGTTTAATTTCAACACAAACAGCACACGAGGAGGTAATTTGACGGACAGAATAAGGGAATAAGGGAGATTTTTGCAGCGTATCCAATGGAAAAACCGAGTAATACCAGGGTGACACAAAGAAGAATGTAAATCAAATAATTTCTTTTGATCAGCCGATGACATGGTTGCAGAAGTAATACGGGAAAATGCATCAGCTACCGTGTTTTGACTTCCTGGCCTGTAAACGATATCATACTTATAGCATGACAATTCCAAACGCCAACGTTGAATTTTCTCATTTTCGATTTTTGAAGAAGACTTGTTGTTAAACATAAATGCCACTGACTTCTGATCCGTAATAACCTGAAAATGTCTGCCAATTAAAAAATGTCGCCACTTTTTCAGTGCTTCTACTATTGCGTACGCTCCTTTTTCAACTGACGAAAGCTTTTGTTCCTGAGAGAACAAGGTTCTTGAGAAAAATGAGACTGGTCTTCCTGATTGGGATAATTGAGCAGCTATTGCAAACTCCGAGGCATCGGTTTCAACAGTTAACACAGCGTCGTCATCAATTGAAGAAATCGAAGAGTTGGCTATGTCTTGTTTGAGCTGTCTAAATGCCGAAATTGCTTTCTCAGACAATGGAAAACTTGCGCTGTGTGCTAGCGGCTGAATTTTTTCGGAAAATTTAGGAACCCATTTAGAGTAGTGTGCAAACATTCCTAGAATTCTTCGAAGAGAAGCTGTAGTATCTGGTAAATTCAAGAGAGAGGCTTAAGTCGTTCTGGGTCCGGCTTCATAGTTTTGTTGCATATTAAATACCCAAAAATGCAAATCGATTTGAGGGAAAATCTTGATTTTGTTTCATTAATTGTTAAACGGTACTTCTAATGACCTCTAAAAATTTTTGAAAATTTTGATCATGTTCTTCTTGTGACTTACCGCAAACAGTGACGTCATCCAGATAAGTATGGACGCTTTTAAGATTTTCTTTCTTGATGATGCTGTCGACGGTTCGTTGGAAACAAGCGACTCCATTGGTAACACCAAACGGAATTCGAGTAAATTGGTACAAGTTTCCACAAGCTTAAAATGCAGTGTAGATCTTTTCTTCATCTTTAATTGGAATTTGGCAATAGGCACTACGGAGATCAATTGTATTAAAACCGAAATATTTCGAAATTTGGTTTACAATGTCTTCTATCCGTGGCAATAGGTATGCATCCAATAATGTATATTTATTTATGGTTTGAGAATAGTCAATACACATACGTTTCTTGTGGTTTTCTCTTGAAGTTACCAGAGGCTGAGCCCTCCAGGGGAAGATACTGGGTTCTATGATCTTTTCTTTTAGAAGATGTTTGATTTCTTGTTCAATAAAGTTGAGGTCTGAAGTTGTAAATCGACGGGATTTTATTGCGATTGGTTTGCAATTCAACGTCAAATTTGAAAATAAACTGAATGGTTCAACATTTGCTACTGCTAAATTGCATATTGATAGGGTAGATTTGTCACCTCCAAAGAGAATTTCGAGTCGGGAATGTTGCTTCAGAATATCATGACCAATGATTGCTTCAGTGCAGAGTTCATCAAGGACTAAAAGCTTTACATTTGAATAATTGTTATCCAAAATTTATAGGCGTACAATACAATATCCAAGAACTAGCGACGTGAGAGATGTTGAAACCATTTTAACATTAATTCTTGATGGAATGACACAAATATTTCTACTGGCAACAATTTTACTTGAAATATAGCTATCAGAACTCCCTGTATCGACTAGTGCATCTGTGATTATGTTATTTATTTTAATTTGAATAATAGATTTGGATAAACAACTAGGAGAAACAGCAGAAATCGTAGACAGAATAGTAGCAGATGTTTTCTGAGTTCTTCTGGTGTTACTTGATCTACACACAGTTGAAAAATGACCTCTTTTATTGCAGGAATTGCAAATTTCGTCTTCAGCACGACAGTGTTCGCGCAGGTGTCTATCTCTACCACAAAAGAAACATTTCTGAAAAGATGCAGCAGCTGCTAACGGCCTGGTTGATGAATTTTCAGAATCTTGTGATGGTTCTGCGTTTTGTAAAACGGCAACACTTGTATCAAAAGTTGATGAATATGATTCAGCATGTTGCTTGGCTATTTCTAACGTTCTCGTAGTATCAAACGCTTGAATTAAGCTCAAAGAAGAGTGCTCTAGAAGCCGCTGTCTAATTTGTAGTGAACTTAAACCACTGATAAACGAGTCTCGAATGAAATCATCTCTATTCTGTTCGGCCGTAACAGCTTTAAAGTTGTATTATTTGCTACTTCGCCCCGATCGATTAGATCTAGACGTCACACTACATTGTATCTATTTCAGATTCCAAGACTTATCCAAATTTATCATGAGAACAGTAATAATGAAAAACAGTATAGATGGTATAGAAGTGTTGTTCCCGTGCTCCATTCACCTTCTCACCAACGGTTCTATAGTAGAATGCGAGTACAAATCAGACCACTTCGGAAGAAATCTACTAGACTTCATTTGCGACTATTTAAATCTGAAAGAAAAATACTTTTGGGGGGGACTGAAATTCGTGAACATTTACAAACAAAGACATGGGTTGGATTTGAATAAGTTGATTCGACCGCAAGTTAAAATATGCTCTACGATAGATTTTCTTTCTTGATGATGCTGTCGACGGTTCGTTGGAAACAAGCGACTCCATTGGTAACACCAAACGGAATTCGAGTAAATTGGTACAAGTTTCCACAAGCCTCAAATGCAGTGTACATCTTTCCTTCATCTTTAATTGGAATTTGGTAATAGGCACTACGGAGATCAATTGTACTAAAAACGGAATATTTCGAAATTTGGTTTACAATGTCTTCTATCCGTGGCAATGGGTATGCATCCAATAATGTATATTCATTTATGGTTTGAGAATAGTCAATACACATACGTTTCTTGTAGTTTTCACTTGAAGTTACCGGAGGTTGAGCTCGCCAGGGGGAGATACTGGGTTTATAACGCTCCCCTCTATTCAATACCTACCAAAGGGGTGTTATAAGTGAAAAAGTTAAGATTGTCCCAGTTGTCAATCTATGTCCGCGGCTAAACTCCAGAGGAGATGGGCGTGGTCTCAAAAACTACTGGGATAACAACTACCGTATGTTAAGATACTCATACAACCTCTGCTAATCGAATTACCCAGGCGCCAGCTGATTTCTTTTGCCTAAAACGTTCTATCTTCTACCTAAATCAGCAAATGGAAAAGAAGAATAAAAGTCCAACCTCACTTATGATCTTCTATTCACAAATAGTGCCAAATGTACAAGCGTTCGCAACAGTGTGAGTCTAAAAATAGTAAAGTCATTTGTAATAGAAATAAACCCATAAACAACTCAATATATAGACAATATGAATAATACCACCCTTCTGAATGAAGTTGTATTACCATGCGTGAATCCAGGAAAAATAATAACCTATATAACTAGAGACTTGTTCAATATTGACTAAAGTTTCGTTAAAAAAAAAATACATATATACCTAAAGGTCCTTTAGAAGTAGAACTACATAAAAATAGTTAAATGTTGACCAAGATTATCAGTGACATCCTCAAATGTCCAACTATTAGTGTACGCTACCTAAATAGGAAGAAATTAATTATTTATAACATAAATGTTGAGATGAAATCATGTACTGGTCATCAGCATTGGTACCAAGGCGAAAGACATGGGTAATCGTGAAAACCCTATGTAATAAAACAACCTGATATGCATTCAAATTAAATCGCTATTAATTTCAACCTTCACAATAGTAAATTGTTAACTTTTACTTGATTACTATACCATCTCGAAACACCTTTTAAAAAGCTATGGCGAAGCTATATTCAAAACAAATATATATAATATGCGAAAGCTATATGTGTTCAATAAAGATCATAAGGATTATAAAGTGAAACTAAAAGTTCATCACTCCATTCATGAAACTAAACCACTAAATTATAGGTTCTTATGGTTTTTCAGAAACCATTAAAAAAAAAATCAACTAAACAAAATTTATCAAAATAGGAGTGTGCTTAACTGAATCACTCGTCCCTTGGTCAAGTTCTTGCCACCAACTATCACCTTCGACAGCTGCTTCCACTCATTATGGATCCAAGTCCAGCCCATACGGTCCATGAAGTTCTTCTGGTAACCACCACCCAGCTTCAGTTCGCTGAAGTACAAGAGGGAGTAAACTTCACCATCCACACAACCCTTCGATCTTGAAGGGCCGTTGGCCGAGGATACCAGCCATAATAAACATCCCAGATACAACAATAGGGTGTCAACCCCAATCTCATATACCATAGTAGATTTCCAAATCCACACACAATCCCATAAACCAAATGGTCACCGAATCTTCCACTCTTGATGCTTAATCTTCCAAAATTCCACAAAATATATCCGGGAAACTATCCCACTCGGTGAATATAACTAGGGCGAGAAGTAAATATCCCCCAACCTAGGGGATGGCAAACGCCACTTTTGGATTTAATTTTTCAAACACCAAATCCACTTTCGAACCCTCAATCCAGTGTGTGTCAAAGTCGAACCAGTAGTGCTTCTCTTTCAACACTACTTCCTCTGTCGTCTGTCAATGGCTAGTTCCTTTCATTGTTGCCAACCCACCTAATGACATTAAAATGTCACTTGCACAAAATGTCAGCAATTTAACATCACTTGAACAGCCTTGGACATATTCAATTAATATTCCCCATAATGCCTCCTTATATACTAAATCCTAAATAACCCCAGCTAATCCCTATTTCACAAACATTTACAATACGCGAACAAGTCGCGAAGGTGAACACCCTCCTACGTCATCACTAAACAGTGGGACGCTTAGAGAAATTGCCTCGCCTTCTATCGAGGTTATCCGTCACTCCTAATATCAACTGTCACTATGCAAAATCATAACAACATGAAAAATGAATTATCTTAATAATACAATTCTCGAGCCTCAACGTTTGTCCTCGAAAATTGGGTGCACTAGACAGAATACTAGAATCACCAAAATATACCTGAATCGACCTGTAAACTGAAAATTTAATAAGAAGAAGGTACCTTTCCTTTACATCTGTGAACTTAGAACTTGTAGTGTATATCAGACCATAATACCCATTTAATGGCATGATCTACCACGAATGCCGAATCTTGAAGTCAGAAACAAATAATATGAATAACTAAATACGGTGTGAAAACCGTTCATTGGGAGGAACTGTTATTTGCTAATAATGTACTCGAACAACTATCCCTCTTAGTTATGTCTACCTCAGAGACTACCTTTACAGTCCTATTTTAAGCTACGAAGGGTTATAATTTATTGAACTAAGGTAAGATATGACTTGATAATGCTATTTTAAAGAATGTACAGGGTGTACTAATATAGTTATCCTGTTATCGCTGTGGTAGTCTAAACATCGTTTATGTACTTTTAATAGACTACCTATTTCAATCTACTTGGGTTAGAAAATAGGATTTCTTTTTTATATAAATATATAAAGTTAATGCAATAAGTAACCGAATTATATATTTAACCTTAATATACAGGGTAACTTCCAAATTAACAAGATCATAAATAAATAAAGCTGTATAGGTCGCTCAGACATACTAGTTCAAAACTAAACTGTTACAGGTTCTATGATCTTTTCTTTTAGAAGATGTTTGATTTCTTGTTCAATAAAGTTGAGGTCTGAAGTTGTAAATCGACGAGATTTTATTGCGATTGGTTTGCAATTAAACGTCAAATTTGAAAATAAACTGAATGGTTCAACATTTGCTACTGCTAAATTGCATATTGATAATCACTATTCATATGTCAGTTATTGTCAGTTATGTTACAAAGTTGTCAATAATTTTCTGTTAGTTGTTCTCTGTAGAATAAAGCCCTATTTTAAAGGTGATCCTTCGTAATTTACTACAATTAATTCTACGGAGAATTCTATAAAATGGATAAGCTACTTCGCCCCGATCGATTAGATATAGATGTTACACTTGGAAACGCAGGTCAACTTTGGAACCATTGGTACAGATCGTTCGTGAACTTTCTGGAAGCGGCAGATGCGAAGGGCAATAAGAAGAAGCTGAATCTACTTATAAACTACGTGAGTCCAGTCGTTTTTGAGTCCATTAGTGAGAGTACAACGTATGAAGATGCCATAAAAATCCTTGAAAGCCTCTACGTAAAGCCCAAAAATGAAATATTTTCTCGAAATTCTCTCTCATCAAGAAGACAGTTAGTAGGCGAATCAATTGACCAATATTTACAAATTTTGAAGCGAATGAGCAAACACTGCAACTTTAAAGCTGTTACGGCCGAACAGAATAGAGATGACTTCATTCGAGACTCGTTTATCAGTGGTTTAAGTTCACTATAAATTAGACAGCAGCTTCTGGAGCACTCTTTTTTGAGCTTAATTCAAGCGTTTGATACTGCGAGAGCGTAAGAAATAGCCAAGCAACATGCTGAATCATATTCATCAACTTTTGATTCAAGTGTTGCCGTTTTACAAAACGCAGAACCGTCACAAGACTGAAAATTCATCAACCAGGCCGTTAGCAGCTGCTGCATCTTTTCAGAAATGTTTCTTTTGTGGTAGAGATAGACACCTGCGCGAACACTGTCCTGCTAAAAATGAAATTTGCAATTCCTGCAATAAAAGAGGTCATTTTTCAACTGTGTGTAGATCAAGTAACACCAGAAGAACTCAGAAAACATCTGCTACTATTCTGTCTACGAGTTCTGCTGTTTCTCCTAGTTGTTTATTCATGTTGTTATGATTTTGCATAGTGACAGTTGATATTAGGAGTGACGGATAACCTCGATAGAAGGCGAGGCAATTTCTCTAAACGTCCCTCTGTTTAGTGATGACGTAGGAGGGTGTTCACCTTCGCGACTTGTTCGCGTATTGTAAATGTTTGTAAAATAGGGATTAGATGGGGTTATTTAGGATTTAGTATATAAGGAGGCATTATGGGGAATATTAATTGAATATGTCCATGACTGTTCAAGTGATGTTAAATTGCTGATATTTTGTGCAAGTGACATTTTAATGTCATTAGGTGGGTTGGCAACAATGAAAGGAACTAGCCATTGACAGACGACAGAGGAAGTAGTGTTGAAAGAGAGGCACTACTGGTTCGACTTTGACACACACTGGATTGAGGGTTCGAAAGTGGATTTGGTGTTTGAAAAATTAAATCCAAAAGTGGCGTTTGCCATCCCTTAGGTTGGGGGATATTTACTTCTCGCCCTAGTTATATTCACCAAGTGGGATAGTTTCCCGGATATATTTGGTGGAATTTTGGGAGATTAAGCAGCAAGAGTGGATGATTCGGTGACCATATGGTTTATGGGATTGTGTGTGGATTTGGAAATCTACTATGGTATATGAGATTGGGGTTGACACCCTATTGTTGTATCTGGGATGTTTATTATGGCTGGTATCCTCGGCCCACGGCCCTTCAAGATCGAAGGGTTGTGTGGATGGTGAAGTTTACCCCCTCTTGTACTTCAGCGAACTGAAGCTGGGTGGTGGTTACCAGAAGAACTTCATGGACCATATGGGCTGGACTTGGATCCATAATGAGTGGAAGCAGCTGTCGAAGGTGATAGTTGGTGGCAAGAACTTGACCAAGGGACGAGTGATTCAGTTAAGCACACTCCTATTTTGATAAATTTTGTTTATTTGATTATTTTTTTCAATGGTTTCTGAAAAACCATAAGAACCTATAATTTAGTGGTTTAGTTTCATGAATGGAGTGATGAACTTTTAGTTTCACTTTATAATCCTTATGATCTTTATTGAACACATATAGCTTTAGCATATTATATATATTTGTTTTGTATATAGCTTCGCCATAGCTTTTTAAAAGGTGTTTCGAGATGGTATAGTAATCAAGTAAAAGTTAACAATTTACTATTGTGAAGGTTGAAATTAATAGCGATTTAATTTGAATGCATATCAGGTTGTTTTATTACATAGGGTTTTCACGATTACACATGTCTTTCGCCTTGGTACCAATGCTGATGACCAGTATATGATTTCATCTCAACATTTATGTTATAAATAATTAATTTCTTCCTATTTAGGTAGCGTACACTAATACTTGGACATTTGAGGATGTCACTGATAATCTTGGTCAACATTTAACTATTTTTATGTAGTTCTACTCCTAAAGGACCTTTAGGTATATATGTATATTTTTTTTTAACGAAACTTTAGTCAATATTGAACAAGTCTCTAGTTATATAGGTTATTATTTTTCCTGGATTTACGCATGATAATACAACTTTATTCAGAAGGGTGGTATTATTCATATTGTCTATATATTGAGTTGTTTATGGGTTTATTTATATTACAAATGACTTTACTATTTTTAGACTCACACTGTTGCGAACGCTTGTACATTTGGCACTATTTGTGAATAGAAGAGCATAAGTGAGGTTGGACTTCTATTCTTCTTTTCCATTTGCTGATTTAGGTAGAAGATAGAACGTTTTAGGCAAAAGAAATCAGCTGGCGCCTGGGTAATTCGATTAGCAGAGGTTGTATGAGTATCTTAACATACGGTAGTTGTTATCCCAGTAGTTTTTGGGACCACGCCCATCTCCTCTGAAGTTTAGCCGCGGACATAGATTGACAACTGGGACAATCTTAAGTTTTTCACTTATAACACCCCTTTGGTAGGTATTTAATAGAGGGGAGCGTTATAAACCCAGTATCTCCCCCTGGCGAGCTCAACCTCCGGTAACTTCAAGTGAAAACCACAAGAAACGTATGTGTATTGACTATTCTCAAACCATAAATAAATATACATTATTGGATGCATACCCATTGCCACGGATAGAAGACATTGTAAACCAAATTTCGAAATATTCCGTTTTTAGTACAATTGATCTCCGTAGTGCCTATTACCAAATTCCAATTAAAGATGAAGGAAAGATGTACACTGCATTTGAGGCTTGTGGAAACTTGTACCAATTTACTCGAATTCCGTTTGGTGTTACCAATGGAGTCGCTTGTTTCCAACGAACCGTCGACAGCATCATCAAGAAAGAAAATCTATCGTAGAGCATATTTTAACTTGCGGTCGAATCAACTTATTCAAATCCAACCCATGTCTTTGTTTGTAAATGTTCACGAATTTCAGTCCCCCCCAAAAGTATTTTTCTTTCAGATTTAAATAGTCGCAAATGAAGTCTAGTAGATTTCTTCCGAAGTGGTCTGATTTGTACTCGCATTCTACTATAGAACCGTTGGTGAGAAGGTGAATGGAGCACGGGAAGAACACTTCTATACCATATATACTGTTTTTCATTATTACTGTTCTCATGATAAATTTGGATAAGTCTTGGAATCTGAAATAGATACAATGTAGTGTGACGTCTAGATCTAATCGATCGGGGCGAAGTAGCAAATACTGCAACTTTAAAGCTGTTACGTCCGAACAGAATAGAGATGATTTCATTCGAGACTCGTTTATCAGTGGTTTAAGTTCACTACAAATTAGACAGCGGCTTCTATGGCACTCTTCTTTGAGCTTAATTCAAGCGTTTGATACTGCGAGAGCGTTAGAAATAGCCAAGCAACATGCTGAATCATATTCATCAACTTTTGATACAAGTGTTGCCGTTTTACAAAACGCAGAACCGTCACAAGATTCTGAAAATTCATCAACCAGGCCGTTAGCAGCTGCTGCATCTTTTCAGAAATGTTTCTTTTGTGGTAGAGATAGACACCTGCGCGAACACTGTCCTGCTATAAATGAAATTTGCAATTCCTGTAATAAAAGAGGTCATTTTTCAACTGTGTGTAGATCAAGTAACACCAGAAGAACTCAGAAAACATCTGCTACTATTCTGTCTACGATTTCTGCTGTTTCTCCAAGTTGTTTATCCAAATCTATTATTCAAATTAAAATAAACAACATAATCACAGATGCATTAGTCGATACAGGGAGTTCTGATAGCTATATTTCAAGTAAAATTGTTGCCAGTAGAAATATTTGTGTCATTCCATCAAGAATTAATGTTAAAATGGCTTCAACATCTCTCACGTCGCAAGTTCTTGGATATTGTATTGTACGCCTAAAAATTTTGGATAACATTTATTCAAATGTGAAGCTTTTAGTCCTTGATGAACTCTGCACTGAAGCAATCATTGGTCATGATATTCTGAAGCAACATTCCCGACTCGAAATTCTCTTTGGAGGTGACAAATCTACCCTATCAATATGCAATTTAGCAGTAGCAAATGTTGAACCATTCAGTTCATTTTCAAATTTGACGTTAAATTGAAAACTAATCGCAATAAAATCCCGTCGATTTACAACTTCAGACCTCAACTTTATTGAACAAGAAATCAAACATCTTCTAAAAGAAAAGATCATAGAACCCAGTATCTTCCCCTGGAGGGCTCAACCTCTGGTAACTTCAAGAGAAAACCACAAGAAACGTATGTGTATTGACTATTCTCAAACCATAAATAAATATACATTATTGGATGCATACCTATTGCCACGGATAGAAGACATTGTAAACCAAATTTCGAAATATTTCGGTTTTAATACAATTGATCTCCGTAGTGCCTATTGCCAAATTCCAATTAAAGATGAAGAAAAGATCTACACTGCATTTGAAGCTTGTGGAAACTTGTACCAATTTACTCGAATTCCGTTTGGTGTTACCAATGGAGTCGCTTGTTTCCAACGAACCGTCGACAGCATCATCAAGAAAGAAAATCTATCGTAGAGCATATTTTAACTTGCGGTCGAATCAACTTATTCAAATCCAACCAATGTCTTTGTTTGTAAATGTCCACGAATTTCAGTCCCCAAAAGTATTTTTCTTTCAGATTTAAATAGTCGCAAATGAAGTCTAGTAGATTTCTTCCGAAGTGGTCTGATTTGTACTCGCATTCTACTATAGAACCGTTGGTGAGAAGGTGAATGGAGCACGGGAAGAACACTTCTATACCATCTATACTGTTTTTCATTATTACTGTTCTCATAATAAATTTGGATAAGTCTTGGAATCTGAAATAGATACAATGTAGTGTGACGTCTAGATCTAATCGATCGGGGCGAAGTAGCAAATACTGCAACTTTAAAGCTGTTACGGCCGAACAGAATAGAGATGATTTCATTCGAGACTCGTTTATCAGTGGTTTAAGTTCACTACAAATTAGACAGCGGCTTCTAGAGCACTCTTCTTTGAGCTTAATTCAAGCGTTTGATACTGCGAGAGCGTTAGAAATAGCCAAGCAACATGCTGAATCATATTCATCAACTTTTGATACAAGTGTTGCCGTTTTACAAAACGCAGAACCGTCACAAGATTCTGAAAATTCATCAACCAGGCCGTTAGCAGCTGCTGCATCTTTTCAGAAATGTTTCTTTTGTGGTAGAGATAGACACCTGCGCGAACACTGTCCTGCTAAAAATGAAATTTGCAATTCCTGCAATAAAAGAGGTCATTATTCAACTGTGTGTAGATCAAGTAACACCAGAAAAACTCAGAAAATATCTGCTACTATTCTGTCTACGATTTCTGCTGTTTCTCCAAGTTGTGATTGTGAATGTGAAAAAAAAGATGGAAAAAACCGTTTCTGTATTGATTTCCGAAAAGTCAATGAGGTAACAATGAAGGATGCCTACCCTCTTCCATTTATCAATGCGATATTAGATAAACTGCGAAAGGCAAAGTATATTTCCAGTTTAGATTTGAAGAGTGGGTACCGGCAAGTCCCTTTAACACCGGAAAGCAAACCCATTACCGCTTTCACCGCACCGGGACGTGGATTGCTTCAATTCACGGTTCTTCCATTTGGCTTGCACTCCGCACCTGCCACGTTCCAGAGACTGGTTGATCAGTTAATTGGTCCAGATTTGGACCCTTACGCCTTTGTTTACCTGGACGACATCATCGTTCTGGGAGAAACCTTCGAACAGCATTTGGAAAAACTATCCGAGGTGTTCCGTCGATTACGAGGAGCACGGCTGAAGCTCAACCCGGAGAAATGTCACTTCTGTTTACCGTCCATGAAATACTTAGGCCATGTAGTCACTGGAGATGGAATCCGTACCGATCCAGAAAAGGTCGAGAGTATAATTAGATTTGCAGCCCCGAGAAATATCCGAGAACTAAGAAGGTTTTTGGGAGTTGCATCCTGGTATAGGAGGTTTGTGCCATCGTTTTCGCAAAAGGCGGCCCCGTTAACGAAATTACTCCGCAAATCTCAGCGATGGAAGTGGGCTGACGAACAAGAAGCCGCTTTTGCAAACATTAAAACCTGTCTGTCAGAAGCGCCTGTCTTAAGCTGTCTTGATTTTTCCGTACCGTTCACCCTACAGACCGATGCCTCCGAATATGGGTTGGGAATAGTCCTTACCCAACAGAAGGATGGTCATGAGCATGTGGTAGCATATGCAAGTCGCACGCTGAGTCCTGCCGAGAAGAATTACTCCGTCACGGAAAAAGAATGTCTTGCTATTGTTTGGTGGATTGAAAAGATGCGTCCTTATTTAGAGGGCTACCATTTCACGGTTGTTACCGATCATCAATCTCTTAGATGGCTGCATTCCATAGCTAGTCCATCCGGACGTTTAGCTAGGTGGAGTATTTTTCTGCAGCAATGTGACTTCGAGATACAGTACCGTAAAGGTGCTCTAAACCTCCCTGGTAAGAGCCTAGGAAGAAGAGAAATCACCTGGCTTACCGGTGAAGACTTTGGACCGCTCCCTTTCTTTCATATTTTTTTTTAATCTTTATTTTTCTCTAAATTAATTATTCGGAAGAATCCTCAAATTTGTTCTTTTCCTTCAGTATCGCAGTGACTCGTTCCTTTCTTCTTAGTCTTCCTATCGTTCAATATCTTCTTAATATCTTCTTTACTTCAGTCTCGTAATAGCTCAATGATTTTCACTTATAAAAAAATTTATTTTTTTTTGAAAAAAATTTTTTTATCGGGTTGTAAAGGTGTGCAACGTTAATTTCGTTCACTTTACTCCCCTCTATTGAATTAATAAATTATCGTATGGGCGGCGAATAGCCAGTCCTTTCTTATGCCCAACACCGAGAAATGTTTCAAGGCTGAATATATTTACTGTCGACGAGAGTCGAAATCAACGTTTCTATGCGTGCCGATCGAGGTCCGTCTGTCGGGAAAATAGTCACGTCTATTTTGAAATTCCCACTTCGATCTCGTGTTTCTTCTTCTACCAATTATAAATCAAATATGAATCAAGAATTCACTACTGAAATGTAAATTCCTTTCCTGGTCAAAGCGTATGAGCGTGACACGAACATGAGACGTAAGTCGGTTGTCGTTCACATGATTTCGTGTATTTAAACAAGTGGCAAAGGGGTTTCGTTCTTCTTTTCCGGCAAACATGTGCTATTGAAGCCTTTCTGGCTTATCTTATCTTATCTTAGAAGTGCATTCATTTGAGTGCACTTTACCTGGAGCACTTTACCTGGGATACTTTATCCGGGATACCTTACCTGGAATACTTTATCCGGGATACCTTACCTGGAATACTTTATCCGGAATACTTTACCTGGGATACTTTACCTGGGATACTTTACCTGGGATACTTTACCTGGGATACTTTATCTGGTACCAGAAAGCTACCTCCACTTTATCTGGGACTTCAAGTTTCCCTCCAACTCTAACTACAAGTTTTTTTTCTACATCTACAAGCTTCTCTGCAAGTGTATCTACAACTACAACAAGAACAGGAAAGTACAATAGTTCTGGAATTGCTCTCCAACACAACATATGTCGTCATACTACTACTAAAATTAATTTTTTTTAATTTCATCTTTTTGTTTAATCAATATACAACTTGTAAATTTAATAACGTTGTTCATATAGTTTTTTTCCCTTCCAATCTTCCAGGATTTGTCGCTATAATGCAGATGTGAATAACGAATAGGCTAGTATTATTCAGAGTGGCGCCCACTTACCTTTCCTAATTTTCATAATTTATCTTTATTTCACCTTAAATAAATTTCAAGTAGAATTACCCGAGAACCGGTAAGACTACTCTCTGAATTTGTACTAGTTTGGTCTCAGAATCTACACCTGAGGTGCTCTCTAAACTGAGTAGCCGTTGCAAATTGTCGCCCAACCTTGTTGGAGGCGTTGCAAATTGGCATTACCTTATCGTAACGTAACAAATTGGCACCCGAACGTGTGTGGGCCTTGTTTTACACATCTGCTTTATAACGATGAATCTTGAAACTTGGAAGTTTGGACAGTAGTTGAAGTCAGAAGCAATCACTTTAATATTCTATATATATATCTTTTTTTCACTTATCGTATTATTTATCTTTCTATCTTTTACTTATCATATCGTTCATATGCTGAGTTGGTAATATCTATTTTTATTATCGTTATTATCGTTTATCTAACATATCTTTATATTTTTACCGTATATCTTCACGTATCGTACCTATAAAATTTCCTTTTTCGTCAATTTCAACAGTACTCGTTTTTTTCTCTTTTATCTTATATTTTTAATACCGTCAAGTAACGTATAAAAACATGGCTCGAATTTTCAAATTAAATGTTGATTATCTTTTATCTCATGAATTGGATTACGAACTTTCTTATCGTGGCTTGGAAATACCTTCACTGGTTACAGAAAAGAGGAAATTATTACGCGGTGTTCTAACACAGGAAGTATTTATGAGGAGTTCGATTTCATATGTTGAACTTCCTTTTATTACCGAAATTAGAGGTATTAAGATGTCTTTTGCCGACTTGAAGAAGAAGGTTCAAGATTTTGTTGGAACTTCTTCGGATGTCGAGTACAGAAGATTGACTTGCAGTCTAACTCACCTCACTCAACGTACTTCTCGTGTAACTTGCGAGGAGGACGAACAAGTAAAGAGACATTTAACAACAGAAATATTTTGTTTAGAAGGTGAATTAGATAGCAAAATCAATGTTATCGATTCCGACAGACAATCCACTTCAGTAAATACAAGTCAAAGTTTTTCTTTTTCTAAACCTGTACCTGTACATAAATGGGGGATAAGATTCTCAGGAATAGATTCCAATGAATCTGTACTTGGATTTTTAGAACGGGTAAATTGCCTCAAACTTTCGAGAGGTATCACCGATGCTGAATTGTTTTCTAGCTCAGCTGATTTATTTAGTGATCAGGCTTTTAATTGGTATCTTATTAACAGATGCAAAGTTCAGAATTGGGAACAATTAGTGACCAAATTAAAATCCGATTTCTTACCGTATAACTACCAAGATGATTTACTAGAGGAAATCAAAGCTAGAAAACAAGGTCAACATGAACGAGTTACCTTGTATATTAACGCCATGTGTGGTTTGTTGAACCGTCTTGATGACAAACCAAGTGAAAGTGCCATCATTCGTATTATTCGTATCTTTTACCCCATTATGCACAACCATTAGCTTTAATTGATATTGATACTGTTGATATTTTGACTGAAAAATGTAAACGACTAGAGGAAACATTAACTTGGGACCAACAGTTCACAGCTAATCATAAAAGCAGTCAATATTTACTTGAACCAGATTTGAGCATACCTAGTACCTCCTTTAAGGATAATTCTTGTTTTAAACAAACACGAAAAAATCTATCTGTAGTATCTTCTACCTGGACTTGCTGGAATCGCAAACAAGCAGGTCATATGTATTATAACTGTCAAGTTCCTAGGAAACTGTTTTGTTTTGGTTGTGGACATCCTGATACAGTAAAAACGAAATGTCCAAAGTGTTCAAAAAACGAACCAAGCGGTGGTCGAGCTTCCCACTCTACCACAGTCGCTCAGAAACCAGGAACATCAGGAAAATCCAGCACCAAAGTAAAACCAAAACCTCAGGAAAACCCTACAAAAGACAAAAATTGAGCTTATCTCAAATAAATCCTGTAAATTCCAGTTTTGCAAGGAAAATTTCTCCTTCTATCTTAGAAAAGGTTTCTACTGTAAGTCACTCCGACTGGAATTCATGGCTTTTATTTGTCAGAAAATTCTATAAATCAAATTCGAGATCAAATTCAATAGTTTCAAACTCGAAGCATAAGTCTTTAGCAAATGTAGGGTCACTGTTGTATAACATGGAAAATGATAATCGACCTTATGTCGATATCATAATTTTTGATAAAACAATTTCTTGCCTTGTTGATACTGGTTCAAATATCTCATTGATTGGTTCTCGTGCACTAGATTTTATTCATAACTTATCGATACCTATCTTAAACGATGATAACTTAAAAATATCTACTACAGATGGCAAGTTGCAGGACGTTCTTGGTTATATCGAAACATATGTCATCACAGACAAGATGAAGGCTTATGAAATTTTATCTAATACCTTCTATTAAACATGACATTATTCTCGGTATGGACTTTCTTAAGATTTTTAACGTAAAAATAAATTTCTCTAAATTATCTTTAACTGTAAATTCTCTCTCGTTGGCTGTAGTCAATACAATTCGGGATGTATCTCATTTAACTCCTAATCAAACTGGTAAATTAAACCAAACTATTGATCTCTTCAAGACTATTAGTCCTTCAGATAAAATCGGCAAAACTCATTTGATAGAGCATTCCATTGATACCGGAAATTCCCCTCCCTTTAAACAAACCCAATATCCCTTACCTCAGGCAATGCAAGCTTACCTGGAAAAGGAAGTAGATACTTTGCTTGAATTAGGTGTAATTCAGGAAAGTAAATCTCCATATTGTAGCCCTATCTGGTTAGTTCAAAAGGGAGATGGTAAATATAGAATGTGTTTTGATGGACGTAAATTAAATAGTGTAACTTTAAATAAAGATGCTTATCCCTTACCTTCAATCGAAGTTATACTGAGTCAACTTCGAGATACTCGTTATATATCTAGTATCGATCTGAAGCAAGCATTTTATCAAATTCCGTTGGAGAAATCATCTCGGGAAAAAACAGCTTTTGCAGTTAAGGGTAAAGGTTTATTCGAGTATGTCACTACCCCTTTCGGTTTAGTCTCTGCTCCTGCTAGTATGTGTCGTTTGATCGATTTGGTCATTGGTCCTTCCTTAGAACCGTATTGTTTTTACAACCTGGATGACATCATCATTTGTACTCCTGATTTTGACAAACACATGGAAATTCTCCAGAGTGTTTTTGAGAGATTAGGAGATGCCGGCTGGACGGTGAATTTAGATAAATGTCAGTTTTGTCGTTCTTCCCTTAGATATCTAGGTTATGTAGTGGATGAAAATGGTCTTCGTACCGATCCTGAAAAGGTTTCTGCCATTTGTGAGTATCCTATTCCGAAAACTGCCACTCAGGTGCGTAGATTCTTGGGAATGGTTTCGTATTATCGACGGTTTCTTAAAGATTTTTGTTCCTTATCTGCTCCAATTTCTGATCTTCTAAGTGAGCGAAAGAAACACCAACCCATTACTTGGACACCCCAAGCAGATCAAGCTTTCGAAAAGGTGAAAACTGTCTTAACTACCGCTCATATCTTAAGTAGTCCCGATTTCACCAAACCTTTCTTCCTTATGACAGATGCTAGTGATGTTGGGGTAGGAAGTGTTCTTTTTCAACTGGAAGATGGACTCGAACATCCCATAGCTTATATGAGTAAGAAACTCACAAAGGGTCAAAAGAAGTTCAGTACTACCGAAAAGGAACTGTTAGCAGTTTTGTTAGGGATCGATCATTTTAGGTATTATCTTATCGGTCGTCATTTCACCGTAATTACCGATCATTCTTCTCTGGTTTGGTTGAATAACATGAAAAAACCTTCTCCTCGCTTAGCTAGATGGATATTGCAATTGTCGCAATACAACTTTTCTATCGTACACCGTAGATCTACCGGAACTGTAGTTGCGGATGCTTTATCTCGTATACCTGAAGTTAGTATTTTAGACTTATCTACCTTGCATCCTGATAAATGGTATAATGACATGATTTCTCATGTTCAGGATTTTCCGGAAAAATACCCAAGTTTTCGAGTTGAGAATAACATATTATATAAACATGTCTTTAATAAATTTGGACCAATTAGTAATATTTCCGATTGGAAAATTGTCGTTCCTACTAAAAATCGAAATGAAATTCTACATCATTTTCATGATAGTCCAACTTCTTCTCACTTCGGTGTTTTTAAAACATTAGAGAGAATTTCTGAAATTTATTATTGGCCGAATCTTAGAAAATCGGTTTATAAATATGTCACTCGTTGTAAAATATGTGCATCGTGTAAACCATCTAACTTACCCCAAGCAGGATTAATGGGACAATATCGTAATATTAACTTTCCTTTTCAATTAATATCGTGTGATCTTTTAGGGCTATATCCCCGATCTCGCAAAGGTAATCAGTTCGCACTTGTTGTAGTTGACTGGTTCACTAAATTCGTATTGGTTCATCCCTTACGACAGGCTACCGCTCGTTCTATAGTGGATTTCTTGGAAAATCATGTTTTTCTCATTTTTGGAATACCTCAAATCGTTTCGTGTGATAATGGTAAACAGTTCACGAGTCATCTTTTCAAAAATCTCATGGAAAAATATTCAGTACAAAAGATATGGTATAATGCTAACTTTCATCCGCAAATTAATCATACTGAGCGCGTAAACAAATCCATTGTCACAGCTATACGATCTTATAGTTATGAAGATCATAGAACATGGGATGAAGAAATATATAAAATTGCTCAAGCAATTCGGCTGTCGAAACATGAGGTTACCGATTTCACCCCTTCCTTCCTTACCTTTGCTTTTATGGTAAAATTGCAGAAAATGCAAATAATCAGGCTACCATTTCTGACAAAGTTCCGAATTCAGGATACACAAGAAATGCCTAAATTTTTCGAAGTGGTGAGAAAGAACTTGCAAACAGCATATCGACAAAGTAGTCAACGTTATAATTTGCGCAAACGTGATCATAGGTTTTATGTAGGTGATCGGGTTTGGAAAAAGAACTACCCAAAATCGGACAAAGCCAGATATATTTCCGCAAAATTTTTACCGAAATATACACAATGTACCGTATATCGTGTTATCTCTCCCTTAGTGTATGAATTAAAAGATGAAACGGGAAAAAATATTGGTCGATGGCACATGGAAGACCTTAAAGCTGGTATCTTGTCTGATGATGAGTGTTCTGATATCGATGATTCCGAAGCAGCCCTAACGTAATCAGATAAATATATCTTTCCTAATTGTTCATTCTATTTGTGTTGTATGCTGGTGTCTCGAATATTTTTTTTTATCTTTTTATCATGGAGATTTTCCTTTTCTTTGACTAGAAAACGAGAATGACTTTCTTTCCCTACTACTGATTAGCAAATTAACCTTCGTGTTCTGGGATAAATGAGTAGTGTAATAAATATTTTCCTAGCCGGATGGAATTCTAATCTAGGAATTATAATATAAAATCTGTTGAGAATTTTTCGAATTTTTAAAATATTCAAATTTATTATAATTTTGAAAAAGTTTTTTTGCACCATCAAATCAAATTGAGTAATAAACCTGTTGCGCACATGCATAGAGGTTAATGAATTGGGTCTAATTGATTTGGAGAAATATCGGATATACCTTAAATGTTTTAGGGGTGATATTATATCTTCAGTACCTTATCTTATCTTAATTATCGTAGTTTACGATAAATATCTTATCTTATTTATCTTATCTTATCTAAGTGGACAAGGGTAGTAACTTTGTCTACTGTACTATATATTTTATAGTACTTATCTTATCTTATCGTTACAGACAAAGTGTCTTGTCTGTATTTATATACCGAAAGGGTATATTAAATTTTTTTCAAAGACCATTGACAATTTGACTTTGCAATTAACTTACATAGTTGCTGACATATCAGGGGATATCGAAGTTATTATCTTAGCTCTAAAGTTTTATTACTTCAGTTATCTAAAATTTCTATTATCTTTACTATCTTGAAATTTTAATATCTTAAATGTTTTAAAATTTCCTTTATCTTAATTATCTTAAAAATTTTCATTACCTTCATGTTGAAAATTTTTAGTATCTCAAGTGTTTTAAAATTTTTTTTATTATCTATTTGTTAATATGTTCGAGATGTCAACTTACATTACAGAAATTCTTTTTGCCTATCTTCAGTCAATATCTTACCTAATATCTTGTTTACTTAAAATTTTTCTATTTTGCTCATTACATACCTCTATCTATGATCATTCCGAAAGATTGATCTAGATATTTCACTTATAGACATGGATTCAATCTGTCTATATTTTATTGCATCGCATTTTCCCTTTTTGATTATATTTTTTGTTGGATTTCTCAGCAGTGGGTGTTGAGGGAGCTCAGAGCGGTCTGGAATGTGTTTCAGGGTTCAGCGTCGGGGGGTTAATCAGCCTGGGAGGCAGAGGTGGCTAAGGTCTGCTGTCATTTAGTTAAATCTACTTGGGGGGTTAGCTACTGCGTTTGTGCCAACATGGCTCACATATCGCTTTGGGGATTTTCCAACAGTACTGTTGTGGGATGCCGTTGTCAATTTCTCTTTTCCCCAAATTTCAGCTTGACAGAAGCTACATTCTGTTAGGGGGTTAGATCGAGCCTCCTTGGACTTGCTGTATCAGCTTCTTCCAAAAAAATTTCTTGAATTTTTTTTTCTTTCGTTTTTTTTTTGGTTTGTTGTTATTCATTATTTAGTTTATCGATCTTAAAAGCTTCTCTATTTAAGGAACGTTATGTTGTATTGTCATGGTGTTTCGGGTTTGGATTTCATCTGAAGCTGAGATTGAAGACCACGACGCGATTTAACATCTCTCGCGAGGTCCTTCTCATTAGGCGGAAGTTGATTTCTTGATCGGTGATACTGTGGTGATGCACATATCCGACCAAAAATATGAGTAGTTTTTTTTGGGTTTTTTTTATTTCATATATCGTTATATGGGGTATAATATATTGGAAATTTTAGCTTGACAGGAGCTACATTCTGTTAGGGAGTAATACAAACTTCCTTGGCATTGTTCCAAAACATTTTAGCTTGACAGGAGCTACATTCTGTTAGGGAGTAATACAAACTTCCTTGGCATTGTTCCAAAACATTTTAGCTTGACAGGAGCTACATTCTGTTAGGGAGTAATACAAACTTCCTTGGATTTGTTCCAAAAATATATTTTTTTTTCTATTCATATGATAGTAATAATTAAATAAAGAAACCTTTTATAAATAATAGCTCATCCATATCTTTCTTATCTAACTGAGGGATAATCAATGTATCTGATGGGAGTCTCATTTCTTTCCTTATCTTATCTTATCTTAAGTCATTATCTTTGGGAACCCACTGATGCAGTGATTTATCTTTCTATTAAATTTCTAAAATTATTGGTATGTAGATTCCTGGTACTGGTTCCGCTTTTCTCAGAATTTACCGTTCAAAGTTTCTGCTGTGTTTGTGAGATGATTTTTTTTTCCTAATGTTCTGCTTGCGCGATGACCAATGGCTACTGTGGACGCTAACTGGCAACCTCCCTGGTAAGAGCCTAGGAAGAAGAGAAATCACCTGGCTTACCGGTGAAGACTTTGGACCGCTCCCTTTCTTTCATATTTTTTTTAATCTTTATTTTTCTTTAAATTAATTATTCGGAAGAATCCTCAAATTTGTTCTTTTCCTTCAGTATCGCAGTGACTCGTTCCTTTCTTCTTAGTCTTCCTATCGTTCAATATCTTCTTAATATCTTCTTTACTTCAGTCTCGTAATAGCTCAATGATTTTCACTTATAAAAAAAAATTTTTTTTTTGAAATTTTTTTTTTATCGGGTTGTAAGGGTGTGTAACGTTAATTTCGTTCACTTTACTTCCCTCTATTGAATTAATAAATTATCGTATGGGCGGCGAATAGCCAGTCCTTTCTTATGCCCAACACCGAGAAATGTTTCAAGGCTGAATATATTTACTGTCGACGAGAGTCGAAATCAACGTTTCTATGCGTGCCGATCGAGGTCCGTCTGTCGGGAAAATAGTCACGTCTATTTTGAAATTCCCACTTCGATCTCGTGTCTCTTCTTCTACCAATTATAAATCAAATATGAATCAAGAATTCACTACTGAAATGTAAATTCCTTTCCTGGTCAAAGCGTATGAGCGTGACACGAACATGAGACGTAAGTCGGTTGTCGTTCACATGATTTCGTGTATTTAAACAAGTGGCAAAGGGGTTTCGTTCTTCTTTTCCGGCAAACATGTGCTATTGAAGCCTTTCTGGCTTATCTTATCTTATCTTAGAAGTGCATTCATTTGAGTGCACTTTACCTGGAGCACTTTACCTGGGATACTTTATCCGGGATACCTTACCTGGAATACTTTATCCGGGATACCTTACCTGGAATACTTTATCCGGAATACTTTACCTGGGATACTTTACCTGGGATACTTTATCTGGTACCAGAAAGCTACCTCCACTTTATCTGGGACTTCAAGTTTCCCTCCAACTTTAACTACAAGTTTTTTTTCTACAACATCTACAAGCTTCTCTGCAAGTGTATCTACAACTACAACAAGAACAGGAAAGTACAATAGTTCTGGAATTGCTCTCCAACACAACATATGTCGTCATACTACTACTAAAATTAATTTTTTTTTAATTTCATCTTTTTGTTTAATCAATATACAACTTGTAAATTTAATAACGTTGTTCATATAGTTTTTTTCCCTTCCAATCTTCCAGGATTTGTCGCTATAATGCAGATGTGAATAACGAATAGGCTAGTATTATTCAGAGTAGCGCCCACTTACCTTTCCTAATTTTCATAATTTATCTTTATTTCACCTTAAATAAATTTCAAGTAGAATTACCCGAGAACCGGTAAGACTACTCTCTGAATTTGTACTAGTTTGGTCTCAGAATCTACACCTGAGGTGGTCTCTGAACTGAGTAGCCGTTGCAAATTGTCGCCCAACCTTGTTGGAGGCGTTGCAAATTGGCATTACCTTATCGTAACGTAACAAAACCACCAGGAAAAATGCAACCAACCCCAAATCGACGACCATGGGAAACCGTTAGCTCCGATATAATTGGACCGTTACCACGTAGTAAAAAGGGAAACTGTTATATTGTAATGTTTCAAGATAGATTTACCAAGTGGGTCCAATGCAGACCGTTAAGAAATGCCACACCGCATCACGCCGCCGTATACCCCGCAAGCTAATCCAGTGGAACGAGCCAATCGAACGTTGAGGACAATGATAGCGCAATACTGTGAAAAGGATCACCGAGATTAGGACCTCAGATTAGCAGATCTCAAATTTGCTATAAACAACGCATGATTCTACGGGATTCTCCCCTGCATTTTTAAATTTTGTTAGAGATCCCGAAATACCAAAATCGTTCCGGAAAGAAGCTGAAGATGCTCCTGAAAACACTCCGAAGGAAGATACTAGATCAGACGACCCCGCCGAAGAAGATTCGAAGCCGCATCTCCTACGAATGGGAAAATTGCAGGAATGCTTCGATTTAGTCCGTTTAAACCTGTCTAGAGCGTTTACTAGTCAAAGCCGTTATTATAATTTACGCCGCCGTGACTGGAAATGCTCCGTTGGAGATGAAGTGATGAAGAAGGAGCATACTTTATCCTCCGCTGTTGACCATGTAGCCGCAAAGCTAGCTCCAAAATATTCTGGCCCGTAGAAAGTTGTAAGAGTTGTGTCTCCGGTAGTTTATGATTTGCGGGACGATAAAGGCAAACGATACAAACATGTACATATCAAGGATTTAAAGCCAGTTGTTAGCTAATTCTTTTAAATTACAGTATGAATACCGACAAGAACCCTCCGCCCTATGAAAGTGAGTCCTACCCGGACTATCCGTTGTTTGGAGATACGCCGGACATGGATGACTATGAGTTCGTCGATTTAACTGACTCACCCGCCGCACCAGGCCCCGAGGAGTGGGGAGGTGGCATTCACCCGACAGCCCCGTTCCGGACGACGTGTTCGCAGAGTTCTGCATCATATCCGACGAAGAATTCGAGGAGGAATTCAATCCCGGTCTCTTTGACCTGGGCCGGTATGAACCGGGTTCAACCCATCCGCCGTCTCCGCCACCGCCAGAGGTCGGTACCTATGTAGAGAAGAGGGTAGTTTGCACCCTGTACGAACGAAGGACGGTGCAAACCATGGCCGAAGATTATAATCCTGTCCAGGACGTCTCCGAAACCGTATCCCAGTATACGTCAGGGGTGTATACCACCTTCACCCCTGTCCGTGAAGACACACCCCTTTCTCCACCGCGTCAGATCCGAGAGACCAAGTAAGAGGTAAATACAGGGGAAGACCAAGAACCCCGTCCGGCAGAGGATACGAATCTTGCGATATCACCGCTGGAGGAGCAGTCCCTTCAGTTGTGGGAGTTCCTCCAACAGCATCCACGTTCGGCACCCTGGGCCAAGGCATGGGCAGAGAAAGCACAATTTCTGAGGCCCCAAACCTCCGATAGTACCAAGTGGTGCCGAGTCCTCTTCGACGTGAAGGGGAAGAAGAGCCAGAACGTGTGGATCCCCCCTGTTCCTTAGACTTTCCACGTAGTTCGCCTCACAGTGTTGTGTCCACGGTAACACAGCTAGTTCGACCCATAGTGTTGTCTAGTTACCAGATGGAAATTGACTTTCAAAACCGATGTGGTAATCCGAATTGTTATGAGGGCTACTCTCGTTTGTGAGAGAACCCAGAGGGAAATCCCCGGTTCGTACCAATTACCAGTAATGTGTGCTGGAGGAGTGGTACCCCAGGTCACCGTCGCGATGGGTGTCAACGAACACCGATCATGATTTGTTCACGCTGTGGACAAATTGGACGAATGTCACGAGACTGTCCATGTCATAGAGAAGCTGGAGCGACCGTTCCTTCCGTCGCGACCCGAGAGCCCAGGAAACCGTGGCTGTACAGGCACACATTGTTCCCCGGCCACAGACCCGAGAAACCCAGGAAGTGGATATACAGTGTGACTTGTGTACATGCCCAGACAAGATTACTGATTCCGCCGGAGCCGTACGTGAGCGACATTCCAGACGACATCGCTGCCCACCGGTTCGAGGATTTGGACCCAGGAGAAACTGTTCCGCTCCAGGGATCTGTAGAATAGTGAACAGCCGCGTCAATTACTAGTTTGACGAAGCCGCCGAGGAGTATTTGGACTTAAATATTCAGTGTAAATATGTAAAGTTGTACTTAGTTTATCCGATATGGGCAAGGACCCTTAAATTTTATTTAAAAAAAATAAGATGTACAAAAGCTACGCTTTTATTCATTTTTTTTTACCGGAGTAAGGAGGGTGTGTAACGAAGTTACTTTTTGGGTTTTATAAAGATTTGAATTTGTTTTTTTTTTCAGTATAATTTCAGTTTATTTAGTTTTCAATTTGTAAAATAGGTAACAGGTTACTTCCTCCTTCCTCACTTTTAATTTTTATTCATAGTCGCCTACATAAAATGATGTTAAAACACCACTACTTAGTGGCCACCAACATCATACTAACAAGCCACTAACGTTTCCTATTCATAGTCGCATATTTCTTTCCCACTAGTTAAAATAATGTTAGCAGAAAAATGAATGCGGCAACAATGGAAATTTTATTTTGTATTTGAGATGTTGGTTGTTGGATGGCCGGATGCCGCAAAGCAAGAGGCCAAGAGTCTGAAGAAGTGGTTGTTGGTTATGTTTTTATTAGAAGTGTTATTTATACCTATTATATTGTTTATAATTATCAAAAGGTAAGTAAATGAATTGAAATTATAAGTATATCGGTTTAACATAGGTAATTAATTTAGGAATATGGATGATGCAATAGATATTTATGCAGAGGTACAAGAAGCTGAAGAACCAGTAATTGTATTGATCCGAAATCCGAAAGTTTACTTGGAAAGGTAAAATCCTTTGGTTGTTTATAATAATAAACAGTTTTTTACAAAATACCGTATGAGGAAAGAAGTGGCCTATATTATAATAGATTTGGTTAGAGATGAGTTAACTGTTCATGATAATCGTGGTTGCCCAATTTCAGCTGAAATTCAAGTATTATCAACGATAAGATACTTAGCAAAAGGGGCCTATGGCGATGATACAGGTATAAAAAATGTAACACATCAATACAGTTTAAATATGCTTAGAGTATTTTAGGCGAGCAACATGGATTTTCACAGCCTACACTAAGCAGGATTGTAAAAAGAGTGGTAAGAGCAATTGTTGGGCATCGAGGTGATTTTATAAATTTTCCTCGGGAAGATGAAATACCTACTATAAAGGCAGATTTTTATAATATAGCTCAATGTCCAAGTATAGTAGGGGCCATCGATTGCACCCATGTCAAAATAAAAAAACCTGGTGGGGAAAATCCATAAATAGGAAGGGATATTATTCGCTAAATGTTCAGGTAAATTATAAAATATATATTTTGTAAACTATTTAATTATGTATATAAAAACAGGTGGTTTGTGATGCCAAAAGCAGAATAAGAGATGTTGTAACAAGATGGAGAGGAAGCATCCATGACTCCAGGATTTGGAATAAATGCACATTAAAAAGAAAATTTGAAGTAGTGTAATGAAAAAGCTATTATTAAAATTAAATAGTGTTTATTTTAGAATGGCTATGACTGTTCAAGGTATTTGTTAACGCCATTACACGTTAATTTTATGTGATTAAAACATTTCGGCCATTCAGTAAATCCATATGAATTTTGGAATACAGCGAATAAATCTAGTTTGAGTTTTTTTACTAAAATTATTTTGAAGCGATTAGTGGGAACGAAGGCATAAATAGCAAAACAACAGTTTTGAAAACGATAATTAGAACTATTCTTCTCTCCGCTCTCGCCTTCAATAAGTCCGAAAAGTAAAACGGCACATACAGCGTTCCTGGAAAGTGGTGAACCTAGTGTTTTCAAGGTAAAAATTATATTTTGCTCCGTTATATTTCCGAATAAATGTATTTTGTTTAAAATTATTTTGATAGTTTAATTTTAAATTCTGTACCAATGAATAAATTTGTTGGATCTACTACCGTCAGATAATACTCAGTGGTTTTTATTATTTGGTATTTTTAATTTTCGCTTTTCCGATAAATAAAGTGTAAACGATACGATATATTTTTTTACATTTTGAAATTTTATTTGTCAATTTTGTCCGTAGATACTTTAAAGTTTTGAACCAGAATCAAGTTTTTGTAAGTAACGTTGTTATTTTGGTGGCTTTCTTTACCGGCATTTTTTTTCTATCTTTCGTTTTGTTTATAGAGTGTTTTTGCTTGGTTTTAAGAAATCATATTTGATTTCTGGACGTGTCGTTCAGGAATTAAATTTATTTCTTTAACAGGAATCTTAGTGAATCGCCGACTGACTCGGGTCTTATTGAGATTTCTTTCTTTTCTTTCCGTTGAATTTGTTAGTAGTTGTCTGGTTTTAAGAAATCACATTTGGTTTCTGGACGTCTCGTTCAGGAATTAAATTTATTTCTTTAACAGGAATCTCAGTGAATCGCCGACTGACTCGGGTCTTATTGAGATTTCTTTCTTTTCTTTCCGTTGAATTCGTTAGTAGTTGTCTGGTTTTAAAAAATCATATTTGATTTCTGGACGTCTCGTTCAGGAATTAAATTTATTTCTTTAACCGGAATCTCAGTGAATCGCCGACTGACTCGGGTCTTATTGAGATTTCTTTCTTTTCTTTCCGTTGGATTTGTTAATAGTTGCTTGGTTTTAAGAAATAATATTTGATTTCTGGACGTCTCGTTCAGGAATCCTAATGAAACATTACAAACTTTAATTGAATTTAGTAATAATATTTAATGATTTTGCATTTAGAAAAGACCAAAATGAGTGTCATTTAATACAGACGAATGTAAATTTATATTCTATTCACATGCTATAGATAAGGCAAATGTAATATTTCAACTAAAATGGATACTTAAATCATTGGAACCAGTAGCAGATGAGGCTAGAGTGTCCAAATTTTCTTCGACGACAAGAGTCACCTGAAAAAATGTTTGAAGTTATTATATTAAAACACACAGCATTTCACTAACTTTTTAATTAATAAGGTAGAAAAGTTTTACAAGCATTGAACTGACAATGACAAAGCTACACATATATTTATAATTTTTATTACTACGTTCAGAGAACACATTCATAGTATTAGATGGTGTGACGCCATCTATGAACATGGAGTACATTTAGAATGACTGCTAAATCATTTTATTGAACCAGAAGACCAAGTCTGTAAATTAACGAAATCTGTTTAGGTACTTTAACACTTCCCCTCAATAAAATTATTTCAGCATACAAACGTTCACAAGAAAAATGCAAAAATAAAACATACTCAACTCTAGGTACAAACAACCTAACTCTAGGTACAAACAACCTAACTCTAGGTACAAACAACCTAACTCTAGGTACAAACAAATATTCAAAATTCCATGCCTAAGGCTAATCGGAACTTTTCAAATTTTATTTTAGACAAAGGTTTTGTGAATAAGTCAGCTATCTGATCTTTGGTTTTAACATACATAATTTCTTCAATTCCTCCGTCTATTTTTTCTTTTATAAAGTTTAACTTAATATCTAAATGTATCAAAGTAGTTACCTGATTTTTATCAGTGCCTAAAATTAACACATCATCTACATACAGGGTAGCTGTTAAAGATGGAACCAAAGCTATAGTGCTTAAAAGGTTCAACATACAAAACCCAAAATTTCAGAAGCTGAACTAAATATATTTGCGCATATTTTAGCCCAAAAATTATTTTTATTATAATTACAAAATTTTAAGCATGGCCGCCATCTTGATTTTTTTAAATAGCAACGTAGGTCATGTGATATACCTTTTGAAAGGGTATAACACCCTGATTACAAAAATGTATCACACCTGGGGTCTAAACACAACAGAAAGGATATTATTAATAGGGAGCGTAGGACGCTGTGCATATGACACAAGACGTCAAATATTATAACAATAACATTTATTGTTGATTAAGTTGCAAGAGACAGTGTTGAATAGTAAAATAATTTGTTAAATTGAATCATTTCAAAGTAATTAGTAATAATGAATCAATTGACCGAAATGGAAACAATTGAAATACTCATGATGGTTGGGTATGGATAAAGAAAATGCACGCACGAAGAGATAGCCAATTTGTTCAATCGAGTAAATCGTAATCCCATTAGTAAATCAACTGTTAACAAAACTTTACAAAGGTACAGACATACAGGAAGTGTCAAAAATCGTATAATACCAGGTCGACCAATAACTGTGACAAATGAACAAAATTCTTTAGCAGTACTCATGAATGTAATTGAGTAACCTAAAACTTCTGCACAGCAACTTGCTTTAGATCACGGTATGTCAAGATTTTCAATTAAAAAAATACTAAAAACACATGAGTATCATCCTTACAAAATAATATTATTACAAGAATTGTTAGCGGATGATTTTGACAGACGTCTTCAATTTTGTAAAGAAATGACGGAAGCTATTGATGTAAATAACAATTTTTTTAAATTGCATTTTATTTTCCGATAAATCTACTTTCACTTTTAATGGTTCTGTCAATCGACATAATTGTAGATATTATTCCGATGAAAATCCGCATTGGATGGAGGCTTTACATACCTCAAAAAGTCAACGTAAGTTGTGGACTAATAGGGGAACATATTATTGGACCTTTTATCATTGAAGGCAATCTCAATTCTGATAAATGTCTCCAGTTGCTACAGAATAACATTATTCCTAGGTTATTACAGCTCTTTCCAAGTGTCAATAATCCAAATATTATTGCAGAAAATGTTTGGTTTCACCAGGATGGTGCAACACCGCATTATGCAAGTATAGCTAGAAACTGTTTGAACCAAATTTTCCCAGGTCGCTGGATAGGGAGAAGAGGAAGTATTGAATGGCCTGCCAGAAGCCCAGACTTAACACCGTTAGATTTTTATCCTTTGGGGATATTTAAAAAATAAGGTTTATGTAAATATACCTGCAGATGTAGATGAATTAAAAAAAGTTTACAAAAACGTTTATAATATCCTTTCTGTTGAGTTTAGACCTCATGTGTGATACATTTTTGTAATCAGGGTGTTAAACCCTTTCAAATGGTATATCACATGACCTATGTTGCTATTCAAAAAAATCAAGATGGCGGCCATGCTTAAAATTTTGTAGTTATAAAAAAAATAATTTTTGGGCTAAAATATGCGCAAATATATTTAGTTGAGATTCTGAAATTTTGGGTTTTGTATGTTGAACCGTTTAAGCACTATAGGTTTGGTTCCATCTTTAACAGCTACCCTGTATATTAATAAATAAAGCTTACTTTTTTCACACTTTGAATATAAACAATTATCATTCTGGGATCTTAAAAAATCATTTTGTATCATTAAAGAATCAAACTTTTTGCTCCAACACTTCGGTGAGCTTTTAAGGCCATAAATTGACTTATTAAGTTTACAAACGAAATTGCTATTATTTAAAATGTTACCTGGAAGTGACATATATACCTCTTCCTCTATATCACTATACAAAAATGCACCTCGGACGTCCATCTGGTGTATAAGCTGCTTAAGTAAATTTGCTACTACGAGCAACATGCGAAAGGTTGTCAGCTTGGCTACTGGAGCGTAGATGTCATACAATTCGTTATCACAATCTTGTTGAAAGCCACGAGCAACCAATCTCGCTTTAAACTCACTATCACTTTTTTGTTTAAGTACCCACTTGCTTTGAATCACTTTTTTATCTGTAGGCCACGGCACTTCCGACCACGTATTATTTTCTTTCAACACTGTTAGTTCTTGATTTATCGCTTCTTGCCACTTAGATGAGTTTTCACTTAGTACTGCATCTTCATAGGTAATTGGTTGTTCTGTTTCTGTGTAAAAACTTACATCATAATCTCTCATTCATAATGGTTGTCTAATGTCCCTTCTATTTGTTCTTCTTCTCAAGTTTTCTTCCCCTTCATTTTCTGAGTCAATGTCTGAATGATCCTGATTTTCTGGTTGCTATTTGGGTGGATAATCGTCTGTTTCTAGCTGTAATTTTATCATCTGTTCATTTTCTGTTGTACTGATGAATTGGTTTTCATTTTCGGAAATAAAAACCACATCTCTATGTATACCAACTTCATTTATATCAGGAAAATATATGCGATAACCCTTTACTGTATCGCTATAGCCATATAGGACATTTTGAGCCAAATTCTCTGAAAAATGTAATGTCAAAGTCCTTTTTGATCCATAGCTTGTGTAGAGTTTTTTTTCTGGTAGAGTTACAGCCAACTTTATTAAGAACAAAAACTGATGTGTTCAAGGCTTCTGTCCAAAGGTCTTTATTTAGGTTCTTACTGTGCAGCATTGTTCTTATTGTTTCGACCAGAGTCCTCATATCTCTTTCAGCTCGCCCATTTTGTTCTGGAGTATATGGACAAGTTTTCTCGTGTATAATTTCCTTACCCAAGTAACGCAATTCGGATTTGCAAAAGTTACACTTATCTTTGTTAAGAGTCAATCCTGCCTCAGTAAGTCTTTGCAAAACTTTTCCCAGAACATCTAGATGTTGTTCAAAAGTAGACGTGCATATGATGATGTCATCGAGATACACGAATTCAAACTCTTCCAGATCATACCCGAGAACCCTCTCTACAAATCGTTGCCACGTCGCTGGAGCGTTATGCAACCCAAATGGCATGCGCTTAAATTGGTATAGCCCGCGAGTGGGAACTACAAAAGCGGTCAATGGTCGGCAAGATTCGGCGACAGGAATTTGCCAGTATGCTGCCTTAATGTCTAGCGTCGTGAGGAACTTTGCGTCTCTTAGTTTGTCTAAGGTGGCAGAAACAAACGGTAGAGGATAGGCATCTCGCTCACTAACCTCATTCAACTTTTTATAGTTAACACAAAATCGGTAAGTGTTATCAGGCTTTTCAACCAAGACGATGGGAGACGCCCAAGGAGAACTCGACGGTTCAATCACATCCTTGGCAAGCATATCGTCCAGTTCCTTATTGACCTGAATTTGCAAAGCTGGTGATAGGGGATAATGCCTTTGCTTAATGGGTGAGTGTGACGTTTTAATGACATGCTCCACTAGATGAGTACACCCTAAGTTTGTTCCCATTTTTTCAAAAGTGGGGTCAAGAAGCCGATCGAGCTGATTCTTTTGGTCAGCCGATAACTGATCAAGTGAGTGAATGGCACTTATTTCGGGTGGTAAACTTCCAACACCGGATGTAAAAGACCACTGATCCGAATATAAATCTGGAACAATACCCATACTAACCCAAAAATCGATACCTAGAATGAGATGATGTGGAATCGACGGTACTACTAAGACTTCAAAAACTTTTATTTTGTCCTGTAACTGTATGGGAATTGTAAGCGAACCCACGACATCACACTTAGCTCCATTTGCTACTGTGCATTCTGTGGTTCTCCCACGGTTCAATTTACACACAGATTTCAAAATATCCCATCCAGGACCTCCAATAACAGTTTTTGAACATCCACTGTCTAAAAGAGCTAAAAACTTTCTTTTATATATACAAACCTTAAGGAATGGTTGTCTGTCATCTTTAGCATGAGCTAAAATAAAACAGATACCGGATTGGTCGGAATTTTCGGAAACGGGGTTTTTGACCGACCTATTGCTGACCCCGATTCACATTTTTTTGACACGAAGGGCAATTGTTACGTGTGACATGACATTTGACACATTTAAAAATGTGTGTTCAACGTGCTGGTACTTTGGTCATTGTGAAGGATTTCACCTTCAACGATGGCAGGTATCGCAAAGGATTCAATAAATATATAAAATTGTAGCGCATGTCTTTAGTCTGCACCAATATGTCCGGCGATAAGGTTACTGCTGCATTGCGCAAGAAAAAAGTGTCTGAACTTGCCAGATCGATTCGCAAAAAATACTTGGCGTTGAAATTAGGTAAATCGGAGCAAGATGAGTCTATTAATAAACTATTCAAGCCGATATCTAAACCACTTGAAGAAATTGTGCAATCCTCAAAGACATTACAAAAAACGATTACAAATTTGAATCCAAATGAGGAGAAGGAAGAACCTGATGACGTGTTTACACCTTTTCTCGAAACGGAACCGGTGGCCGAAACCGATGAATCCGGCAATATTACACGTTCTGAATCTCCAGAAGAGATGCGCCCCTAAATTTCCCAGGAAGCTTTCGCAGACTATTTGGACCAATATCCTGCCATCAGTCATCAGTTCATTGAAGATTACTTCCAAAAAAGATGATAAAATCGATAAAAATTATGGTCCGATATACAATGATGAAATCGGTTGGTCATTAGGCAAACGTCGAATTGCGTTTGATGGAAAAACCGGTAATATAAACATACTTCCTGTGAAAAACAAAGAAGGAAGATATGTTATCGGAACACCAGGCTTGTATGAACTATTTTACCGAGACCCCAGTTACAATGATCAAGATTTACAGAACTATAAAAATCTTTTGGCAAAAACTGAAGTTCACTTAGACACGTTAGATCGTCTCAAGGGCTCAAGTACTGAAAAATATCACTACATCAAAAACCTTTATTCAAAACAAAATCTCTAACGACAACGAATAGATCGTCCAAGGTATTGACTCGTCTAAAATCGATTCCTTCAGCAAAAGGAAAAGGTGTCGATCGTTTAACATATAATGATAAACCTATGGAGTATATTTATTGGGACGATGCCAATGAATCGGTGGATCGTTTGAAATTGTTGATTGCTTCAAAAGAGGCAGGTAATACGTCACACGACAACGAAATAGTAGCAATTATGAATGAGCTCAAGGAGGCTGATATAATAGAATAATACAAGCTGAAACTTGTTCATTTCAATTATGCCTGTCGATAAATTCGGACATAGACATCAAACGCCTTATGCGCGTTTACCAGCGAAAATTACGTTTCCTCATACACCGGACGGTAATATTGATATTGAAAATGTGAAAATTTGTAATGTTAAGGAACCGACAACAAATAGTGACGCTGCAACAAAAAATATGTTGATGTTCAATTGAATGGCCTACGTACTATCAACTCACCATTAATTCAAACACATGGTGTGGTGCTGCAGCAACAAGACCATGATATAAAGGATTTAGCAGTAGGATTGAACGAAATAAGAAAAGAGCTTCATAAGACAAAAATCCCCGTATTACAGGCGCACATTACCAAATTACAAAATAAAACTAACGAAATTGATGTATTTATTTCGCGAAATCCCCCTGTAGCAGGTAGGGATATGGCTACGAAGAAATACGTTGACGATTCAATTGCCACAGTCAAAGTATTTATTCGAAAAGAATTCACTGCTTCTATTAACATGTGTGTTGAAGGCATACGTGAGTTACAAAAAGAAATTACACAAAATATCAGATCCCTCTCTGTTATGAAAACTAACGTTTCGGTCATTGTAGACAATATTAAGGTTATGAATACGAATACCGTTAACCGCATTAACAGTCTGGAGCTGAAGCTAGCTGGTAGTACGTCATAATATGTATTCTAAAGAAAAAATTCAGCTTGTAAACGAGCTCCACAAACCGATACGGAAAAAATTCCCTCGGAGACGCACTATCATTAAGGGCCTTGACGATCTCTGGCATATGGATCTTGCGGAGATGAGAAATTTTGCTCCACAAAATAGGAATCATAAAATGATACTAGTCGTTATTGATTGTTTTTCAAAGTTTGTGTGGACACGCCCACTAAAGACGAAGACCGGAGAGGAAATCACTCGGGCATTCTCGGACATTCTCGCTCACACTAGACGAATACCAAAAAATCTGCAATCTGATCAGGGAAAGGAATTTTACAACAGCAAATTTCAAAATTTAATGAAAAAATATGGCATAAATCATTATAGCGTATTTAGTACAATGAAAGCTTATATGGCAGAGCGTGTTATAAGAACGCTAAAATCGAAACTCTACAAGTATTTCAGTTTAAATGGCACCCACAAATGGCTGGACATTCTACCTAAAATTACTCAAGACTACAACAATACAAAACATTCCGCAACAAAATATAAGCCTTCTCAAGTCAACAAATCCAACGAAAAATCTATTTTGAATAACACCTATACTCATTTAAAGATAGCCGGTCCACGAAAATTTAAAGTTGGCGACATTGTGCGCATATCCAAGGCAAAACATGTCTTTGAAAAAGGATATACACCCAATTGGACTACAGAACTATTCAAAATCACCAAAGTTAAAATTACCAATCCTGCTACGTATTTACTTGAAGACATGAGAAGATATACTGAGCCGGTTCTAGGACAGTTTGGTAACCTGTCCATCCGGTTCTCCAAACTCGATAGTCATGTATCCGAAGAAGTGGTGGACAATGACCAGAGGGGTTGTACAAGAAGTGGTCGACAATGACCAGAGGGTGTACAAGAATTGAGAAAGAAGAAGAGATCAGGAGATAAGCGGTTTTGCAATTATACAGGGGAGTATTGAAAGTGTGGTCTGAAGAGATCGTCAATGACCAGAGGGGTTGTACAAGAAGTAATCGACAATGACCAGAGGGTGTACAAGAATTGAGAAAGAAGAAGAGATCAAGAGATAAGCGGTTTTACAATTATACTGCATTGAAAGTGTGATCTGAAGAGATGAGCAGAAGGGTAAGAAGTGGTCGACAATGACCAGAGGGTGAGAAAGAAGAAGAACCGGTCTTACAAATATACAAGGAGTATCTAAAGTATCATCCGAAGAAGTCGACAATGACCAGAAGGTCAGAAGAAGAGATCAAGAGATAACCGGTTTTACAAATATACAAGGATTATCGAAAGTATCGTCCGAAGAAGAAGTCGACAATGACCAGAAGGTCAGTCCGAAGAAGTCGACAATGACCAGAAGGTGTGACCTCATCCATAGAAATTTACCAGAAGTTTTTAAAAATTTTTTTAGAATCTGTGGGTATTTGAACCCGGGACTTTTATTTCCAAGTCCGGCATACATTCCACTGTGCTACCAAAGCATCTTATATGACACGTCTAAGATATGTAAGACAAGAAGCGAAACATGTGTGTTGTGTTGTCTACCCAAGCGGTGTTATGAGTAGAGACGAGCCTCGCCTAGCCTCAATATTAAAAAACTTTGACATTTTAAAAAGCATTTTATTAACTTTTACAATTATTTAATTATTCCAAAAAAATAAAATGATCAAGTTGTTTTCTGTACCGACCTTTATCGATATTACAATCCTTAAATATCGATATAAAACCATATGGAGATTTCCAACATGAAGAACACAAATTTTTAAATTGTTCAAAAGTCATATCTGTACCAATATGGTCATTGTAGATATGTTTCAAATGCATGTCGTCTTGCTTAAAAACAATCAAAACATTGGAATTGTCTCTAATTAAGTGTTTGGGAATTTTTGCATAACTTTGATTCAGATAAAAAGGATCCACCATGGAATGTCGAGACATACTAAAATATTCTCTAATCACATCTTGATTATCACAGGCGACATCATCGAAAATAAATATTGAATTTGGCTTAGCCTCAGAAGGATGCATTATATTTGTACTACCACTAAAAGTAAAGAATCCAATTCCTTTAATAGGTGTTAATAAATTTTCCAAATACTTATACTTTGATTGACAGAGAGACTTTGAGTAAACGTAGATATTTTCAAATTTCAGTCCATTATTGTGTTCAATAAGATTTATCATTAGATTTGTTTTACCGCAATTTGATGGTCCCACAATTATGCATCTTATTGTTGAAGGAAACAATTCACCATGTTTTTTAAATTTACTCGTATTAAATTCTTCAAGCATATTATTTTCAACATCTAACGTAGTTTTCTGCTTTATTACCTTCATTGTCTTCTTGTTAACAACTGAGTGTCTTATATGTAATAAAAGTCAATATAAATGAAAAAAATTATTTTATTTTACAATATTTATACCAATAATATAAATAATAAACATTTTCCAAAGCACAATGATTCTGACTAGATGTATGATTACAACATTGATGTGATTGAAAAATACTCTTTGCTTTATGATAAGATAACATCGTATGATTTTCTTCCAGATTAATAATTTTATTGGCAATGAAAGCTTCCAAATATTTTTTGACAGCACCATTTCTCGCTAAAATGTCATCATCAAAGACATAACTTTGAATATATTTGGAAATTTGTTCATAAGGCAACTCATCATCGTCATTCCAGGATGTTAAATCTAACCCATGATCATTTTCTGTTCGAAACTGTTTAAGAAAATACGAATTGAGAATTTTTTCTGTTACAGGCAGTTTAACCAGTCTATGTATATGTTGATCACTTTCAACACAAATAATTGCAATTTCTCTGCATAAAAAAATATTCTCTTCAGGAGAAGTAAAACCAACTACATCAACAATAAACATTGTGAACGAATGAATTTATCTCCTGCTTTTACTCTCTATATATGTATATATATATCCCCTCTCCATTGCCTAGATAACATTATTTTTACCAATCCAGCTATTATGTGAATGATCAAATCCCAACCATTTCACAAAAACCTGATTTCCTTTTCTCTTTAATACTCTTTCCACTAGGTATGTGTCTGCATATTTTACTTTTTGCAATTGTTCATTGTAAAAACCTCCAAGAATATCTTTTCCCTGATAATCTTTCAATAAATAAGTAACTGGATTAGTGTACTTTACCTGTCTAATGATAAAAATTTCCGACGACCAATTAGATTCATATTTTTTGTCAAAAATTCCTCTTACTTTTGATATTCGAACATGGTCACCAACTTGAAAGCGTTGTTTGAAATTAAGTGGTGCTCGACTTAAATTATACACTGAACGTAAAAGAACTTTTTCATGTTTCGTGGTAACGTCAATAGGTTTCATACCCGTTGTTCTATGTTTTGTATTATTATATTCATGTACAATGTTTGCTAAAATAGAAATCCATTTGTAACTGCCATTTACACCAAATTCTTTCCACAATTTTCCTTTCAGTGTACGAATAACTCTTTCTGCAATTGCAGCTTTTTTCTCACTAAATACACTATAATGATTAATGTTGTATCTGTCAGTTAGACTCTTCATTTGTTTATTAAAAAACTCTGTACCCATATCAGTTTGTAAATTTTTGGGATGTTGTTTTTCAAATATTTTCTTCATAGCTTCTGTTATTGTTGATCCATTTTTGTTTTTTAAAGGTAACGCCCATACATATTTGGAAAAACAATTGATAACAACAAGAATATATTTATATCCTTTGTTATAATTTGCAAACTTTTGCATATCAGCGAGGTCAGCTTGAAAAAGATCATGCAACGATCTAATAGAAATTTTACGTCTCTTGAAATTGATTCTAGCAGGTTTATTAATTTCGTTGATTATTTCACGTTTGATGGTCGACATTGAATTAAAAAAATAATATGAAAAAACTTTATTTGTTTACTGTCTATGAATATTATTGCACATGTGCAGCAGTCTCCGGGGGCATATTTTCTTCACACATAAGACTCAATGTTTCTTCTCGAACATCTTCTTACAATTAAAACAAGGTTGAGGTCCTTCTACAGGAATACAGATTAATTTTTCTTCCTGCCTTGAAGTCTGCTTTTGGGTTTTAAATCGCTCTGTTGATGAAAACACAGAATCCCACTGTCTTTTCTTAGTCTGAAAGTAAGCAAAGATATTTTTCATTCAAGAATTTTTGGGAAACATATACTTACATTAAGAAGATTTGTCATTCAAACGATTTTTGTCAGTGTATATAGATTAGTTAAAATCAAATTAAGTATCAATAAATCCCCAAGGCAAAGTATCTGAACTTATATAATTAACCATTCGTTTATCATCAAATGGACTAAGCGCTATTTTTCTTTGTGAGAAAGTATAAACATTGTGTTTTTTAGATGCTATGAAATTTTGTTCAATCTCTACTTGAGTTTTATCAAATAAACATTTCCGATAATCATCAAATGTTATTTCTTTCAAGGCTGATTTTTTTATCCCTTTTGCTTTTTTAACTACATTACAATCACTATAGTCATTAGTTAACACCTTTATTGAGTACATTTTTGATCGTAATCCAATGAAGTGAGTCATTATACAACCGTTATTTTCATCCTTCACAAGACCCAACACTTTTTTGTTTTTTCTTTGTATTCCATAGGGATTGTTCTCCAAATAGTCTGACGTATCAAATTTGTTTATGTCCTCTTTTATATGTTTATATATGTCATCAACAAAAAAATGGTAGATCAGACTATCTGTATCACAATAAAGCAATTTTGCTTGATCATTGAATTTATTTTTTATATAATTGTAATGAAAATCGTATATAAAAGTTTTGGAAATATCAAGAATAGCCATACCAACAAAAATTGGTTTATTAAATTCAACTTTAAGACGTTTCATTTCGATTATAACAACATCTTTTTCAAGAATTGTGCAGCTATGAAAATTTGGTTGGGCAATGTAATAACGTGCACCATACCTTCCTGACCATTTATTCACTAGCTTAATATCTTTATATTTTCTTACGTTTTCAATTGTTTTACCATAAGGAGCGTTATTCATTAATTTGAAATAATTCTTTTCAAATTCATTCTTACTATTCTTACGCAATTCAGTATTCAGATCAATGTAAGGTTTTATCCAATTAGCTTGTTTAAATTTCAAACAGCGATGTATTTTTTTAATTCCAATTCCCAATTCAAGAGCTTGTTTTAAATTTCTGTAATGAATAACATATTTGTTTTTGTCATAAAGAGTTGTTAATAATTTTTTCAATTCAGTGCTCGAAGTTGGTGGAGTTAAATGTTCAGGACATATTGGTAGGTCTTTGTGCAAATTAAATAATGATTTAGGGTAATGCAAATCCACCTCAAAAATAACTCCATATTCACTATCGTCAGGTATGTTTAATATATTTTCAGTGTAAAAAGAGTCACAAGAAATCCATTGAAAACCTCCGTACGGTAAATATGTAGTCATTGCTGTCCCATAGAGATTATTTATGTCAAGGTACATTAAAAAAGAGCTAGATTCATTGGGATTGTAATTAGGCATATTTTTGTTATTAGCCTCTCCATATCTGTTGGAGCACTGAGAAATTCCACCTCGAATTCCCTTTTGAATAAACAAAGAAATTTCATTGTCTGTTATTAGCTCCAATTCTACCTGTGTCATCTTTAGCATAGCATCAAAAGCTAACCCAGGTGCTGTATAATAATGGAGAGCGTCCAGTTTATAAGTTTTTAAACACATTGTCCTAAAACTTTCAAAAATATCCGCTAACAATAATACGTCGGTCTTTAAATATAATTCAGCATACTCTTGTAAATTATTAATTTTAAAGGAGTTCTAAACATTACAAGCATGAGAGTAATCATGATCTGAAATTTCTTCATTATTAATTTTACTATAAAATGCATTTTTGTTAGGTAGTTGGGTGTGTTTCAACTTTTCCCAACAGTTTAGGTAATCATAAGGAAAAACACCTTTTCTACAAACTAAATTAAAATGATGGGTGTTGGGAAAATGTTTTTTCGTAATAACTTTTTGACTATTGTCCAAATATGAAGATAAATCACTAAGACTTCTGTCCATGAATCTGAATGAATCTAAAAATCTGAAACTAATGTCAGTTCCATTGATATATTTTGTGAACGAAATGTACCGTTCTTTGTTTAAAGGTAACAAATTTATGTTACCTTTAATTGTTTTACTTAAAGAACGAATTAGGAAATGGGAATCGTATCCAGATAGGCCGTGAAATAAAATGGGAACAAAGTGAGTTTTTTTGTAATTTAAATTGCAAGAGTCGTGTGCTGGACCACGGTATTTACCTGTAAAATGGTCGTGGTCCTTCACTTTCACCTCAGAATGTGTTATTTCTTTTTCACATAAATGACAATTTGTACTGGAATGAAAATCATTTTTTTCTTCAACTGTTAATGGTAACATAGATTTAGGATTGTGAATGGAATGTATTTTTTTAGCTAAATTTTCTAATTGACATGAAAACCAATCTTGACAATTTTTACCAGTATACATTTTAAATTCTGATAAAGAATCATCATATGACGACTTTAAATAATAAGCAATACTAAACGCTTCATGTTTTTGATATTTCTCAGTGTTGCTTGTATTTTCAATGTCGCTAACATCTGTTAAAATACTCTCAAGATCAGCATATATTACAAATGGAACGACTTGTTTATGTTTAAAGTTTTTAAATTTCATGATATTATTGTTTTCATTGGGAAGAACTACTTTTGTTTTATTCATATTTTTACAATCTTCAGAATGATTCATAAAACTAGATTCTTGTCTAAAATGATTTAAACATCTATCACAAAACCAAGTTTTATGATTTGTTTTGCTCACTTGCTTACTAATTAAACGAGACAAATTTTTTATATAAACAAAGTGATAAAAAATAGGTTTGCAATCAGAGAAATCACTGTTACAGGAAATCATTAATAAATTAATTCTAGGAGAATAATTTTCTTTACTAAGTAATAGAGGTAAAACTTCTTTATCGACCACAGTAAAAACATTTATAGCAATTTTGTTCAATTTTTCAAATAATGGAATGTTTTTAATGTCTATGGGAAATTTTATATTGTCATATTTTAATACTTTACTAAAATGAGGGTAAGATGAAACTCTAGATACATTTTTATCAGTAGGATATAAAGCACTCACAATTGACCACAAAAAACAATAGGGATCGTTGTTTTTTATATTAATAATACTTTTTTTATTTTTAATAAATGTTGGTTATATGGTTTATATTCATTTATATTAATTTTTAAATATAATATTTCCAATAAGGCCCACCCACTATCTTTTTGTTCAAACTCTTCAAAATTCACCAACATTTTATCTCTCACATACGATTTGTACCAATCTTTTAAATTTGTGTTATTGTCAATAATTTGATTCTTTGTATTAAAATGTTTAATTGAAGTTTCGCCATTGAAGGGTTTGATAAAGACACCAGTAAAAATTACATTTACTTTCAACATAGATTTTTTTAATTGTTTATTTATTTGAATTGAAAAACTTCTAAATGCCTTTTTAAGAAACAACACTGGATCTTTAATATTAACATTAGTTATAATACCAGATTTAATTCTTTCATTAAAACACGACTCTACATCTTGCCAAACTAACTGTATTTTATTATTTTTTTTATTTAATTTTATTTTCAATTTTATGAGGTATGTTTTGAGTATAGCCAAATTTGATTCGACTTTGGAAACGTTTTTTATACAGTCTAGTTTATTCTTTAGTCCTCTTTTTAATAAAAAAATGGTTTTCTTCAGCAATGAAATATTTCTTTGCAAATCATTTCTATTTGTTTTAACTAATCTACTCACCACATCCATTTTACTGATGACTTCACTGGAAATGTCATCAATAACTTTTTGTGAAGAACTTGCTGTACTATTTGACATTTTGGAGTGTTGCACTTGTCTACATACAAATGATTCGAACGAGAGTTTGGTGTGTTTTTAATACATTGGTACTACATACGTCATGGGAAAAACAATGCAAACAGTATCTATCAGTATCAAGACCTTAGTATCAAGAAAAACAACTATTTTGTCAATTGTGCAAAATCGCACATCCTAATCAGAAAAGGTCAAGACCTTAGTATCAAGAAAAAGTCAACTGTGAAAAACAACTATTTTGTCAATTGTGCAAAATCGCACATCCTAATCAGAAAAGGTCAAGACCTTAGTATCAAGAAAAAGTTAACTGTGAAAAACAACTATTTTGTCAATTGTGCAAAATTGCACATACTAATTAGAAAAGGTCAGGACCTCTGTTTAAAAAAAAAGACATGTTAGCAATGATGTGGAGCTAGCAATAATCATAGTGTTTACAATTTTTTTTAACCAAATTTTCAAATATATTCACCAACAATCTTCGTATTCAGTGCATTCAGTTATTTGTTAAAGTGATAATGGCTAGTACACCTACAACATTGATTGTGTTTACGGAAGACCCACTCCATCTTCCGATCAACCATGTATTGGTTGTTATGAAGCAGTTATTTCAGTAAGTATTTTTTTTGGTATTCTTCAAATTTTAAACATTTACTTTTCCTCATAACAGATATGGTGTGAAAAAAATGGAGTCAAAAGGGGACAAGGTGTTTATATCATTGTCATATTCCCCTAAGACGAGTACGCTGAAAAGAAAATTTGGAAATTTGCCCCTAAGGTACTTGAGGTCCAAACTGGAAAGTAAAGAAGAATTTAAAATTCTGGAGAATATAATCAAGAGATATAAATATAATTTATTGGACGAAGACCAAGAGGACCTTGAGAAAAATAGAATCCAGGCACCCTCCTGTTCAAGTAAAAGAAAGTTTTATTTGGACGGACCGACTGTGGAGGAGGTTGAAGAGGAGCAGGAGGAGCATCAGCAGAAGAAAAAAAAGAGGAAATAAATATTGATGACGACGACAAGGAAGGTGATATAGATAAATTTGGTTTCCCGATTTGTAGTCAATTAGAAAAATATTAAAAAACTTTTTTGGTATATATTTTTTAGTTTTATTTATTGGAACATTTTTTTTAACTCTTCAAATATATTATTTTCAACATCAAAAGTTGTTATAAGGGTTATCGTGTGACCTTTTCGAGGCCACGCAACAACTATTTAAAAGAAAAATGTGAACCTGCCAAATCACATTGCTGCTGCTGCTATTCCAGTACGAGTTCAATATAAATGTATAATATGTGGTGGGGATAATGAAGAACCTAATTCAAAGTGTTTAAATTGTGAACTAAAAGAAGTTTACAGAAAGGAAGGGGGCGATAAAAACATTTCAAGTTATCATTTTGCTGTTAAAGTCAATAAGACAAGTACTCCGTAAGCTGCAGGAAAAAAAAATGGATCAAACTTATATGTCACTTATGTTTTTTTTACAACAATTCGAGAAATAGAGGACCAAACCGCAGTAAAATTTGGGTGCCCAAGCTGTGCAGAAAAAACAAGAAGAGGTGAAGACATTGCTGTTCACCAGTGTAATCCTAGGATAAGGGATTTGAGATTTATGGTAAATAATTGAGAAAAAAAAATTTATCAATAAATGTTTGTTACTTTTGAGTTTGTTATTCATTTTGTAGTTGAACTTTGGGTGGTCATTATGTTGAATAGTGCAATTAATAGATTACCATTTGAAATGCATATACCGGGTTATAAATTCTGTGGTCCGGGAACAAAGTTAAATAAACGATTATCAAGAGGGGATAGAGGAATCAATGGATTAGATGAAGCATGTCGGGAACATGATATTGCTTATTCACAAAATAGCAACCTACAACAACGACACGCAGCAGACAAGATTTTAGCTGAAAAAGCGCTAAATCAATTTCGATCAAAAAACAGTGCATTTTCCGAGAAGCTGGCTGCTCTTGGTGTCGCTGGTGCTATGAAGGCAAAAGTAAAATTGGGTATGGGTTTAAAATTTAATAATTATAAGTTGACAATAAACAACTGTGTCAAAGAAATAAACAAGATCAGTAAGTGTTTAGAAAAAGTTACAGATGGTATAAATAAATGCACAATGATTCTTAAAGGAACCATTCCAACCATGAATCGCATAAGAAAACATCAAAAAGTGTCCAACATTCTAAAAAACTATAAAAAAATAAAAAACATGGATGTTGATATTGCAGACGATTATCCAATGAACAAAACTTCCACGAATGACTTAGAATCAAAAAAACGAACCAAAAGAAAACTTAATTTTGATGATGATGGTGTGTCAAATACAAAAAGGAAACGAAATATTGAAGAACAACTTTTAGTAAATACTCCAAAATCGGGAGCTAAGCCGAAAAAACGAACCAAAAGAAAACTTAATTTTTATGATGATGATGATGATAATGGTGTGTCAAATACAAAAAGAAAACGTGAAATTGAAGAACAACTTTTAGTAAATACTTCAAATGAACTGCGTAAAAAACGAAAATTTAATGATGACAGTGATGATGATGATGATGATGATGATGATGTTATTAAGAAACAAAAAATATTTTAGTATATAAACCAATAGCGTGTGTTCAAATTAATATTTTTTAGTTGTTAAATATCAGCACAATAGTGTCTTCAGTATTAGTTTGTTGTTAGAGATCAACAAAATGGCATCAACGAAACGAAAGCAGAGAAAGGTTGAAAGGAGGGTAAAAGGAAAAGTCAATAAGAAAAATCCTATGAGTCTACAAAAAATAATTCAAAAAATAAAAAAATATCTCCTACAAAACAAACCAAAAACAATGGGGGAAGCAATCAGTATGGCAGTAAAAGTGGCAAAGACTAGTAAAAAGAGTAAGGTAGTTTCCAAACCTCGTATCATACCAGTTCCAAAAACCGGAGGCATATTACCTTTGATACCAATTTTTGCTGCTCTAAGTACTCTTGGTACACTGGGTGGGGGAGCAGCAGCTATCGCAAAAGCTGTCAATGATGCAAAATCAGCAAAAGATCAATTGTTTGAAAAACAGCGACACAACAAACAAATGGAATCTATAGCAATGGGTAAAGGATTATATTTGAAACCTTACAAAAATGGTTTGGGTCTTTTTTTATGAATAACCTCAAATTACCACAACGTGCACTAACAAATATAGAATTAGTTAAGTATGCTAAACATTTAAAAATTCCATATTTTCGTGGAGTTTTCATGAGAGATGCTCTACCCAAAAAAATAAGAATTAATGAAAGTGGAATCATTAATTTGGATGATAAGAATGGTTCGGGAATGCACTGGACAGCTTATAAGAAAACTGGATCTCAACTAGTTTACTTTGATAGTTATGGTAATTTAAGACCTCCACTGGAAGCTTTGTCATACTTTCATTCAAGTGGATCATGTCAAATATTATATAATCATGAAATTTATCAAAATAATAATAGTTATAATTGTGGTCACTTGTGTTTAAATTTTTTAAATAAATAAAATTGTTTAAAGATGTATTCTTTCATTCAATTTATAACCTTTTCATAGTGATAATGTCGTATACATTTGTATTATCTGGTAGAAATTCCTTATTATCAACTAAAATCTATCCTCCACTTATATTGGATGAAAATGAGCAGTATGTTATAGGTTTGATTGATTTTATGACATACAATACAATTCCTAATGTAGACGAAACCAACAATAATTTTCACATAAATGGTTACAATATCGAAATACCCAGTGGTTCATACGAAGTTAACGACCTCAACCGATATATCAATGCAAGAATTGTTGAACTCGAGATGAAATCTGACGGTGATAAACATATGCAAGAAAGTGTAGAGCAAAATGTTATAACTAAAGGCACAACAGCAACAACTAGTGATCGACGTAAATTTATGGAAGAAAGTACCATACAAAAAAGGAACGTCAAGAAATCCGATGATCCTACTGTGCTAATAATGGAAGTAAATAATAATACACTCAAGTGTGAGGTTAAGAGCAATAGAGCAATAAATTTTGAGATGCCCAATACCATAGGTCAGTTATTGGGTTTCAAAAAACAAAAATTGAAAGCATATAAGAGACACATTGGAGACTATCCTGTAAACATTACGAAAGTAAATTCAATTTGTATTGAATGTAACTTGGTGATGAATTCATACAGTAACGACAATCAGGTACACATTATACACATGTTCTATCCAAATGTACCACCAGGCTACAAAATTGTTGAAATCCCAAAAAATGTTATCTATCTACCAGTAATCAGTAGATATATCGATGAGATTTACCTTAAAATAGTTGATCAAGATGGAAATCCAGTTAATTTTAACAAAGAAGTTGTCACGGTAAGATTACACTTGAGAAAATATTAGTTATGGTTTTTATCTACAATAGTACTCCTCGAATAAGTATAAATACTCAACAAGCAAACACAGCTTTTAGTGCAAAGAAAAATTTGCAAGAGTTGACACCGGAAAACAAGTTATTTTTAATATCTCTGGGATTTAAATTACTATAATCATCACGAAACGACGACGACGACGTGGTGCCTCTAGAATAAGAAGATATTGGTGTAATATAAAAGTTGTTTTTAGAACAGGAGTAAATTTTTTACTAAATTTCAATTGTGGTAGCAAACATACTGAAGATGAGTTTTAATATTTTAAATATTGGAGATCAGGTTCTGGAAGACAATTCAGTTATAAATCGTGAAATGCATAGCCACATTCCATATGCAAATACAACATTCAACAATTCCGATGAAATACGTATTCCTATTCAAACTCAAGATCTTTACACTTTACCATCAGAAAGTTTTTTATACATTGAAGGTCGTGTAACTGACGGAGATGGAAAAGAAAGTGCCACCTTAAACTTTATCAATAATGGAATTTCCTATTTGTTTGATGAAATTCGTTATGAAATTGGGGGATGTGTTATTGACAGAGTTCGCAATCCAGGTATAACAAGTACTATTAAGGGTTATGTTTCATTATCAGATAGGGATTGCAATAGATACAATAGTGTAGGTTGGAGTCCTATTACAACACCACAAATTATTGATAGTGATGGAAATTTCAATGTTTGTTTGTTTTATTGGGATTTTTCGAAGATTTCACAAAAATAATCATCAATATACGTCAAGAGCTTGTTCTAATTAGAGCGTCAAGTGATGTTAATGCTGTGGTTTCTACAAAGGCAGGAGAAAAAGTTAAAGTTAATTTAACAAAAATTTTTTGGAAAATACCACACATTCAAGTATCAGATAGTGAAAAATTACGTTTATTTAAATTCATTGAAAATGGAAAGAACTTGGAACTTGCATTTCGCAGTTGGGAGTGTCATGAATTACCTTTGATACCACAAACAATGAGATATAACTGGAATATTAAAACAACCAGTCTGTTGGAAAAACCCCGTTATGTTTTAGTTGGATTTCAATCTAACAAAAAAAATGATATTGTGAAGAATTTGAGCCGATTTGACCATTGTAATGTCACAAACATGAAATTATACCTAAATTCAGAAATGTATCCCTACGATGATTTGAATTTAAATTTTGATAAAAACTACTACGCTGTATTATATGAAATGTATGCACAATTTCAAGAATCATATTATAACAAGTATGCTGGTGATCCGTGTCTTAATATGTTGAAATTCAAGGAACTTGCAACAATTTTTTCTATTGATTGTAGCAGACAAAATGAATCATTAAAATCTGGTAGTGTGGATATCAGATTAGAATTTGAAACAAGTAAGAATATACCAACAAATACATGTGCTTATTGCGTCATTATTCATGATCGTATAGTGAATTATAATCCTTTAACAAATGTAGTGAAAATGTTTTAAAAATAACCTCCAAATATTGCTGAATATGCATATTTTATAATATATAAGCTGATGAGCGTCAGTCATTCATTCAATCCATAACCATGTATATGTTACACTCAATTTATTTTCTTGTGTTGTTGGTGAGTGAGGGTCTTTTTTACAATGTATATAGAAAACCATTTAGAAAACAAGTGATAACTTGGTGTGCAATGAATGCTAGTCCAGCTAAAATGGAAGTGATTCATGCCGCTACTGATAGTTGGAGCAATAGTACTGGTATCGAGTTTTGTGAAATTGATTGTTATACGAAGACACCGATGCTCACCTTTGTTTTTGACACACATGCACATCGTTTAAGTGGTACGTGTCTACCTGATTATGAATGTAAACTCTTTTTCGATATTCAAAATGATATCAATGAAGTTGCGCATACAATAGTACCCAGATCAAGAATATTGAATCACATACAATGTGGTGAAATACACATAATGAAAAATATTGTATGGGATATGAATATAAAAAATTTCACCTCAAATGATTATAATCTAAAGTTGGTTATTGTTCATCAGATAGGACATTTTCTAGGAGTACTTGACAATAATAATTATAACTCAGTAATGAATAAATATTACATGGATAAATTGGGTTATGAACCTAGTTATGATGACATCAATGGAATTGAATACCTTTATAAAAATGGAACCATCAAACCACAACATCAACTAAATGCAACTTATATTCCATCCAACCAACAACACAGTGAATACGGAATTGGTAGAATACGTTCCAGAACCTTAAAATTATACTCACTTGTATAAGATTTTTTTGTTTCAATAAAATGTATAAAAGAAACTTTGTAGTTTTATTCCAGTCAGTTCTAGCTTAAAACCTGTTCAGACCTGTTCAAACCTGTTCAGACCTGATCAATGCCTGTTCAGACCTGATCAATACCTGATCAAGACCTGATCAATACCTGTTCAATACCTGATCTAGACCTGATCAATACCTGTTCTAGACCTGATCAATACCTGTTCAATACCTGTTCTAGACCTGATCAATATTTTTTAAATATTTTCCGTTTTCTTGCAAATAATGGTTAATAAAGATTTAAAAAGACGTCTTATAATAAAGCGTAACATAATAAAAAATAAATTAAAACAATTGAAACGAGGTGAAGTCGTTCAGGAAGATATGTTTAATCCCATTACCAAATATTTGAAAAATATTGAAAACAAATTAGATAGTTCTCAAAAAAACAATGAAACGTCTACTGATGCAAATACTATGTCGCAAGTTATGCCAGAAGAAGAAGAAAACGACTATAATGATACAAGTGACTTGAAAAAAGCCATAATTGAAAATATTCACTTGGACGATATAAATCAACAAGTTCAAAATGATGATAATGAGAATAACCAACAACAACAACAAATTGATTTACCTACAGCAAGTGGTGATCGATTTACTGACATTGCAAGACAATCAGTTCTAGACTATTTAGAACAATATGATACGCTACCGAGAAAATACATCAGTACTATGATAAGTGACAATCAAAATAAGGAATTTGACCACAAATATGGAATAAGGTTTGATGATACTAATGAAAAAATTTTTATTGGTGATTCTGAAATCAATATAGATGGTGCTGACATAATCTTGGGAAATAAAAGATACAAGGGAACTCCTGGTTTGTATGAATTATTGTTCAAGAAATATCCTGATAATTTCACAGCCGAAGATGAAAATAATTACAAAAAAATTGTTGTGAAAACAAATGCTCATAGAAGACATTATAAACCCGATAAACAAATCGATGGTAGTAAACTCGAAAAATATAAAAAAATTATTGCACCTATCACGGAAGGAAAAGGTCTTTTGATGGAAGTAAATAGTAATAATATGGATTACATTCATTGGAATGACATTAATGAACTAGTGGACAGATTGCGACTATTGGTTGCATCACAAGCTGCTGAACATACTGGTCATGTCAATGAAATAAATTCAATCATTGAAGAATTGCGAGAAGAGCATATAATAAAATAAAGTGTATGTAGACTATTTCATTGGAATCATTCTATTTTTTTTTTTTGAATAATTAAATAATTGTAAAAGTTAATAAAATGCTTTTTAAAATGTCAAAGTTTTTTAATATTGAGGCTAGGCGAGGCTCGTCTCTACTCATAACACCGCTTGGGTAGACAACACAACACACATGTTTCGCTTCTTGTCTTACATATCTTAGACGTGTCATATAAGATGCTTTGGTAGCACAGTGGAATGTATGCCGGACTTGGAAATAAAAGTCCCGGGTTCAAATACCCACAGATTCTAAAAAAATTTTTAAAAACTTCTGGTAAATTTCTATGGATGAGGTCACACCTTCTGGTCATTGTCGACTTCTTCGGACTGACCTTCTGGTCATTGTCGACTTCTTCTTCGGACGATACTTTCGATAATCCTTGTATATTTGTAAAACCGGTTATCTCTTGATCTCTTCTTCTGACCTTCTGGTCATTGTCGACTTCTTCGGATGATACTTTAGATACTCCTTGTATATTTGTAAAACCGGTTCTTCTTCTTTCTCACCCTCTGGTCATTGTCGACCACTTCTTACCCTTCTGGTCATCTCTTCAGATCACACTTTCAATGCAGTATAATTGTAAAACCGCTTATCTCTTGATCTCTTCTTCTTTCTCAATTCTTGTACACCCTCTGGTCATTGTCGACCACTTCTTGTACAACCCCTCTGGTCATTGACGATCTCTTCAGATCACACTTTCAATACTCCCCTGTATAATTGCAAAACTTATCGCTTATCTCTTGATCTCTTCTTCTTTCTCAATTCTTGTACACCCTCTGGTCATTGTCGACCACTTCTTGTACAACCCCTCTGGTCATTGTCCACCACTTCTTCGGATACATTACCATCGAGTTTGGAGAACCGGATGGACAGGTTACCAAACTGTCCTAGAACCGGCTCAGTATATCGTGATTGTCGTTTGTCACCTATGTAGTTCTAAAGGGTGTGCCGTTGTCGCTGACGGAGGAGCTGATAAGAGCTTCGCTGATAAGGACCTTCGCGCTGGCTGGATCGTGTCACAACATGACCGTGCCGCCGTAATTTTTTTGCAAAGGGTGTGCCGCTGATAAGGACCGGAGGAGCTGATAAGGATCTTCGCGCTGGATTTTATTAATTGTACTATGTAATTACCATCACTTGAATATTCTGCCACAACGGCCGTTCTTCCAAAATTACATCCGGCACTGGCACAACGACCCCGCCGGTAACATCCGGTACTGATAAGAGCTGCTCTCGACGCAATTGATAAGAGCGGTTCAAGGTCACTGTCTGCCTCAAGTGAGGCTATGCCTACTGCTAAGGTACCAAAAAATCTGACGACAGCCAATCATAAAACTCGATTTCATGATGTTTTATTGGTTGCTAGCTTCTTTGACAGTTCGCTGTTCACGTGTGAGGTCACAGAAATGGAAAAATGTTGTGAATAAGAAATCCGTTTTTTGTCATCTATTTCAAAAATATCGAAAATTGTAATCGTTTGGTGGTAAAATAATTAGTTCCACTCTGTGCTGCTGAATGTATTTATGTTTTAACGCGATGAAAAATATGAATATCATGTCTTCTCTTCAGTATGGAATTTTAGAACACACTTAAAGGTCCAGCACAGTTAGAATGAGTGTAAGTCTTTAAAAGAGAAATTTTAAGAATAAAGAAGACACTCTACGTGCAAGTAAGTATATTCTAGAACCAAGTTCACAAGTTGAACTGCCCAATTATAAAAAATAAATTGAAGATGAATAAAGAGACATGTTTACAATACTTATGTATGAAGTTTTTCAGAATCTGGCTTCCTAAATAGTAAAAAAATATTAGCTACACAAAAATATGAAAAAACGGTGGAAAAAAAAGGAAAAATCACTTGAAATGCTTGGAGGAAATGTGCCACTTCAAATGTACTATATTAAATGGCCTTCGAATAATTGAGAATTGCAACTAGAAGAAATACAGTTTGAAAACATAGAAGGTATGTATAGATAAATAGCCAGTAGTCATAAGCTCGAATAACACACAAATTTGGTCCTATTAATAAGAAGTAATAAAACAATTACAGAATTAATAATATCTAATATTTTAGGTTATTTTCCATGAAATGAACGAAAATATGATTGCTACCAAGCCTTTACAAGAAGAAATTATGAAAATATTGAATATACAGAGAGTTGCACGAGAAGTAATTTACTACACACTATGTAACTTCTTTTACCTAAATATAAAGTGTACAATCCTTCGATCATTAAACATTGTTCAAAGATACAATCAGTATTTTGTCTTTAACTTGATACCTACCTATCCTATGGCCTGTTATACTTATCCAGCTTAGGTACTATGAGTAATAAGTGAACTGTTGAAGTTAAAATAAGATAATTAGAATGCTTCATATTTACTGCTCAATTTACCAATAGGCTTTATAGGATTACTAGTAAATTTTGGCTACTCTTGCAAAAAATTTTAACTGAAGGATATCAGAAAATACATCTATATCTTGAAACCAGATGCTCAACTATTCATTCACTATCGAACCTGACATCAAATATACAAATCTCTAGTCTATGATGAAAACATAGTGCTGCTATTTTTCTAGGCATTACTGAAGCGTTTGATGGTGTTTGGAACTGTGGTATGTTTTACAAACTATATGAAATGATGTGTTCTAAATACTTGCTATTAATCTTGAAAACTACCTTAGTGATAGAACACCACAAGTAAAAGTGAATTTCAGTTTTATTCCAAACATTTAAGGACTTCTCCATCCAGTGTTTCTCACTGTCCTATTTGCTCTACAATCTATCTATCTTGTTACAACTATGATTTAGCAACAGAACATTTAAATTTGCATACATATTGCAGTAAATAGATGACATCGCTTTGATCAGTCATAATAATCTCAAAATAACAATAAATAAGCTACAAAAACTTATAACAGAATACTGAAATTGTTTAACATGTGTAGGATGAAATTGTAGGATTGAAACTCAATGCATAATCTTCAATCTGTTCAATAACAATGAAAAATACAATATATTTTCAATCAATAGGTACAACTTACTAATGACATTAGTTCATGCACAGATTTTCAATATAAAATATATTTAAATAATTCCGTATCATACATGAAAATAATTTTTTTAAGTACTTTATTTTAAAAATACAAAAATTGCAATTTACAAAAGTTTATTTCCTAATGAAGCAAACACAATTAGTAAAATACATAAGTACGTACACAAAATATATAACTGTGGACGTTCTGTAACTGAACTTGCACAAAACATTCTCTACACTATTTTGAATCCTCTGTGTTTTATCTATGAATGTTATACTACAAGTGTGCCACACTGGAATTAGGTAGCTGAAGATTGGTAAGAAATAAGTGTCACCGATTAGTTTCAATGTCTTATGGTTTTAGTGCACCAATAATTGGCAAACATAAATTTTATTCTATTTGATGCATATATTTGCTTCAATGTATGTTCTCACCTTATTTATATTTTCATTTCCTATTTTTATCTGAATATCAACTGAATTCATATTTTTTTGTATAAAGAACATACCAGTAATATTTTCAAATTAGTATTACAGCTTATTCCTTATCAACCATCTCTGGTTTTTCTTCAAATCTCAGTTCACCTTTTTTCTTCCAGATCTCTTAAATTGTACTTGTATAGAACATAATAATGTCATCAGCAAAAGTAAAGTATTTTGTATGTAATTGTGTGCTTTTTCTAGACTTCAGACTAGTAAGGTATATAATATAAGTGTATCATAATAAATATCTCCTTTCCTACTTTATTTATCTTTGAATATTTCTTATTATTTTTGGTAACTGAAAAAACTCTGGTTTACTTAAATTCAATTCACTTCTTCTGTTTAATAATCTGCACTACCAACCACTATTGCAATAAATTTCAACAACATTATCAATTTTTAACAATTTTAATTTTATAGTTTTTATAATTCACAAGTAATGTTTACTATTTGCCTACTGTCAAATTGGTAAAATATAAAAAGTAAGGTTATTGTCGTGACACTTCTGAAGATGTGGGATATGAAAAATTTAAAAGAGGAAATGTGGGTCAATTACGAGTGCTAAGTAAAAGTAGTATGATTAGAATACAAAATAAACACAAATATGAAGAGTAAGTCCTAATATTTATTTATTTTTACTATAATTTGTTGGTAAAGTTTGGCATACTGAGTAAGTGTTTGTATTTGACTTTTGACCTGTAACAATCTTTGTTTGCAAGCTGCAGCTGTAAAAAATAATTACACGATTAATATTTATATTTTGTTCGCAGGTACTTAGCAACAGGTGATTCGTTTACAACCATTGCTTTTAGTTATCGTAAGGGAATCAGTACTGTGAGACGTGCTGTGTTAGAAGTTTGTGTTGCTGTAATGAACAATGTACTGCGAGAAAGTATCCCGACGCCTGGCGTCGAACAATGGGAAAAAATATAGAAGAATTTTGGAATAAATGGAATTTTCCTAATTGTGTAGCTTCTGTAGACGGAAAGCATGTTATTATCTTAGCACCACCAAACAGTGGTTCTTTGTATTTCAATTCTAAAAAAACATTTTCTATTGTACTTATGGCTTTAGTTGAGGCTAATTATAACTTCATAGCTGTTAACGTCGGTGCTTTCGGCAAGGATAGTGATGGCGATATTTTGTCAAAATCAAAAATGGGCAAAGCTATATTCGAGAATAAATTCAATATTCCCAGTAACAGATGTTTGCCGTGGACTAATGTGAGTGCACCGTGTGTAATATTAGGAGATGAAGCTTTCCCCTTAAAAAACAATCTTTTAAGACCTTATCCCTCACAACAGTCGATTACCGATAGCAAGAAACTCCATTTTAACTATCGCCTTTGCCGTGCACGACATGTAGTAGAAAATGCTTTTGGTATTTTAAGTCAAAAATTTCGTATTTATAATAGACGTATGCATTTAAAACCAGAATATGCCGAAAAAATTGTATTAACAACTTGCATATTACATAATTATATGAGACGTGGGGAAACTGTATCTTTTGAGGAAACCAATACTCCTGTACAGTTTAACAATCTAAGACACCAAGGTGGTAATGAAGTTTCTACCGCTTTTGAAGTACGCAATCAATTTGCCGATTTCTTCCAAACTTCTCAAGGGCAATTAGACTGGATACCTTGTAATCAAACTACTTACTCAAATAAACAATAATTGAATACTAATTAACATACCTGGTTGTTTTAGTTGTTCCGAAATGTCTTTCCAAGCCATTTCTTTTTTTTACACTATCCATATACTTCGGATGTAAATGTAAATTGTATAAAAACTCATATTTACGTACACTTTCTATTAGTTTTTCGTCCTCCATTTTTACACGTCTAGACGCATTCACGCCTCTCGTTGTACTAACGAACTAACTGGCAACAGAGCAACGCTGCTACAACGCTTCTTAAACGGGTCTTTAACGGTCATACTCCCCGCTTTGTCACCGTTTAGCCACCTGCGCGCAGCGGTCTGGCAAAGTCGCGAGCCATGCACTACAATTTCTGTAGTTTCCTGTGTCACAGGATTGTAAAGTCTTGATAAAGACATTTGGATGATTTAAAAAAATATTAAACGAAAAAACAACAAAAACACAACTAAGGATATAGAACTCTGTTCGACTCACAACACTTGGTTCAACTGTTCATGGAGCTTTGTCGTGCAAAATGGCGCTAAATGCTGCTAATGCTATCTGCCGCTCTAGCGTTGTAATTTGCATTCGTTTGCGTTTCATTGCGTTAGTGATGACGTAGGCGGCGAAAAACAATAACGTCACACAAGCGCTTTATAGTGCTATAGAATTTCTACGCGAAAAATATAAATTACTGTAAAGATTTATGTACTTTATCCCTGTGGAAATTAAATATACCTGGTAATATACAAACCGACCTAATCAGTGTTTTCTTAATAACCCGTAGCATAGTCGTCTGAGGGTTTATAGTGTTATAGAAGTGTCGAATTCAACGAGACCCCTGGAATTTTCCGTAACCTCCATCTGAGGCTATCTGGAACTCTTGACGCTAAGGGTCAAGGGGCCGTGGAGCAAACCACGTTAAAAATCTGGCGCCCGAGCATTCGTTTAAAAGATTTTGCATCGAGGGTGACCAAAGTGACGTGCCCTATTGGTAAAATCCAAAGGGTAGGTGCAGTACGCGTCACAGCCACCAAAAATTTTCTTATCCTAGAAGGGCTCGAGAAATGCATTGAAAGCATTAAGAGTGAACCTACTGCTGCAACCACTAGTAAGGATCAGAAAGGTAAAGCCAAACTTATATTGACTATAGACCCATCACTTTACATTCATATCAAGGAAGCTACCATAGCAAACATTTTATGGGATACGTTGAAATCCATGTCCGATGACTCTGGATTTACCAGACGAATAAGTTTACTTCGCAGTTTGATTTCTATGCGTTTAGAAAATAGTGATTCAATGGCATCCTATGTAAACCATATTGTAGAAATAAGCCAGAGACTTCGAGGGACAGGTTTTGAAATTAGTGTTGTAAACTCACACAAATAGTAGGTGTTAGAATAAAAAGGCAGTAGTTCAATAGTCCGTCAGTTTATTGTAAATTTGGAACTTAATACATTTCTAATATTAGGTACAATGTTACCGCTTTCAGCTCTTGTTAGAGAATCCTCTCTTTTTCAATCCAGGAGGTATATCTAAAGTTGCATTTATTAAAAGAAATAAGTATAGAATAAAAGTCTACAATTATTGTGTGTTTCCACAATAATACAAAATGCACTTTTAAAACTTAAATCAAAACTTGTTTCTATAAAATACATACTGAAACGGCATTCTGCGAATTAAATAGTATGTGACAAAAAGGAGACTTAATATATTATTACAAGTAATATTAAAATTCAAATCGTGACTTAAAAAGCTTTTATAAAATGATAAGGGAAGGTTTTATGTTTCTATAGTGTACTTTCCTTTGTTAAGATTTAATACCAAGAATTGAAAAAGATAAATGAAACGAAAACTAAATAATACAGTAATAATAATATTGTAATTATGAAATAAATCGATAGTAATATTGTTTAAATCTACCAGGTTACAACATTAGTAATGAATGGATTGGCCCGCTTTTACTCGCTGGATTACCTGAAAAGTTTATGCCAATAATAATGGCAATTGAACACTCCGGCATAGCCATTACCACCGATTCCTTAAAGATGAAACTCCTAGATATGGAAAGTGATATCGATTGTAAGAATAGTGCGTTCTATGTTCGAAATCGAAACAAATCGAAGTATCGTTGGAATCTGTTCAATTCGAAATCATACGACAAGAATGACAGTGACAATCGTGACCGCGAAAAGGCAAAAAGTGAGATTAGATATTATAAATGTAAACAAATCGGACCGTAATAAGTGCCCGTTATTGAACGTCGGTGAAAAATCTAATAACGCGTTCAGTGTCGTATTCTTGAATGGCGATTTTAAAAAATCGGACTGGTACATAGACTCTAGCGCGAGTACACACCTTTTCGCAGATAGAGGCATTTTAAATAAAGTTACTGTAAGTACCTGCTCTCAAGAAATAATGGTTGCTAAAAATCAATGATCCCTGTTGAGGCAGAAGGGGACGTTTATTTGAAAACACTCGTAGGCAGAAATGTTATTTATGTCACAGTTAGTGATGTTTTGTGTGTTCCGCAGTTATCCACTAATCTTTTATCTGTTAGTCGCCTACTAGCAAATGGAAATGAAGTATGTTTTGAAGCTACCAGATGTAAAATATTCAACAGAAATAAAAACTTAATTGAAGTTGCCGACCTTGTAAATGGTGTTTACAAATTAAATGTTCTGAATAAACAATGTTTATTGAGTGTTTCAACAGAAACCTGGCATCGCAGATTGGGTTATATCAATAGCTCAGATTTAGACAAAATGAAAAATGGTTGTGTTATAGGAGTAAACTGTTCAGATAAATTGAAAATTGAAAAATGTAACTGTTTCACTTGTTGTGAAGGAAAACAGACACGTTTACCCTTTAAACATACAGGTACTAGAGCTAAAAAACTATAAGAGGTTATCCATAGTGATGTATGCGGCCCAATGGAAACTAAATGCATAGGCGGATCAAGATATTTCATGCTCCTGATTGATGATTACACTCGTATGTCATTTGTTTATTTTTTAAAAACAAAAGATGAAGTTTTTGACTGCTTCAAGAAGTTCAAAATCCTGGTTGAAAAACAGCTGAATTATCAAATCAAAACTTTTCGATCTGATAATGGAGGTGAGTTTGTGAATAAAAGTTTTGATAGTTTTCTAGATTCACATGGTATCATACATCAAAAAACAAACCCATATACCCCTGAACGAAATGGTATGTGTGAAAGATTGAACCGTTCCATTGTTGAAAAAGCTAAATGTATGCTTTTTGATAATCATTTGGAAAAAATATTTTGGGCAAAAGCTGTTAATACTGCTGTTTATATAAAAAATCGTTCAATAGTTTCAGGATCAAATAAGACTCCTTTTGAATTGTGGTACCATAAGAAGCCTGACATCAGTCACTTTAGAACATTTGGCAGACCTGCCATGGTACATATAGCTAAAGAAAAGAGACTAAAATGGGACAAGAAAGCCAAAAAGCAAATTTTTGTTGGTTATTCTGAAAATGTCAAAGGTTACAGAGTATATAACCCAGACACTGATGTGATTAGCACTAGCCCATATGTCATTATTTTTGGACTTTAAATAATGACTTACAATGTCAAACTTTGGTTGATAGTGAAAAGATAATAGTTCCAGTGGGGGAAATTAACAACGAACAACAAATTGCAGAAATAGAAATATATGGCACACCAACTTCAAATACTCCTGAGGATTCTGAGATTGATCCCAGTAGTGAAGATAGTGAATATGATCCCGAAGAAGAAATACAGGTAGTACAAACAGAAAATAATAGACCACAACGAAACAGAAAACCAAAAGATTTCTCAGATTATGTCACATACATGTGTCAAGAGAATGATCTAAAAGTTGAACCAACATCTGTAGAAGAAGCACTTGGGAGGCCAGATGGGAACAGTTGGAGGCAAGCCATGTTTGAAGAAATACAATCCTTCAAAGAAAATGATGCCTGGGAGATGACATATGTTCCAGAAAGTGGTAGTGTAGTGCAGTGCAAGTGGGTGTTCAAAAGAAAAGTTGATTGTGAAGGTAATACTAGATATAGAGCTCGTCTAGTAGCTAAAGGTTCTACTCAAAAGTATGGGGTGGATTATCAGCAAACTTTTTCTCCTGTTGTAAGACATTCAACCTTCCGTTTACTTGTCGCAATTTCTGTTAATTTAGGTTTAGATATAACTCACTTGGACGTAGCCACAGCTTTTTTGAGTGGTTATCTTGAAGAAAGTGTCTATATGTCACAACCAGAAGGTTTTGTTGTACAAGGCCAAGACAATAAGGTTTTAAAACTTAAAAAGGCAGTATACGGGTTGAAACAATCTTCTCGTGTTTGGAACAAGAAAGTTGAAGTGGTTCTTAAAGATTTAGGTTATAAAAAGTCAGATTATGAATCATGTGTTTTTATAAAACGTCAAGATGATAATATGATCACCATTATTGCATTATATGTGGATGATTTTTTCTTATTCTCTAATAATCATGTTGAAACTGAGTTTATTAAAAAACAGTTGAATTCACATTTTAAAATAAAAGATTTGGGTCAAGCTAAAAATTGCTTAGGTATTAAAATTAGCTATTGTAAAGATAAAAATACTAAAACACTTGATCAACAACAATTTATCGATAGTTTACTGATTAAATTTAGGATGACAGGTTCAAAAACTGTGACTACTCCTATGGAAGTTAATCCTAATTTCAAAAAGAATGATAAATGTAGTATAGATGTACCATATCAACAACTGATAGGAAGTTTAATGTATCTCTGTGTAATGACTAGACCTGACATATCATATTGTGTAAGTTACTTGAGTCAGTTTAATAATTGTTTCAATGAATCTCATTGGCATGCAGCAAAAAGGGTTTTAAAGTATTTGAAAGGTACAAAATCATACTGTTTGAAATACATAAAAGATAATAATAATTTAGAGGGGTTTGTTGATGCTGACTGGGGTCAGAATAATATTGATAGAAAGTCTTACTCGGGATTCTGTTTTAAACTTGCTGGTTCAGTTATATCATGGGAAAGTTCCAAGCAAAAGTCAGTTGCACTTTCTAGCACAGAGTCCGAGTATATTGCTATTAGTGAAGCTTCCAAGGAAGCTATTTATCTTAGAAATATTCTGTTTGAACTTCTAAATAAAAGTATTTGTATAATAATTTACAATGATAACCAAGGGGCACAAAAACTTTCCCAGAATAGTGTATTTCATAAAAGGTCAAAGCACATTGACGTGCGATACCATTTTATGAGAGATGTAATATCTAGAAAAGAAATAGAATTAAGATATTTGCAAACAGCAGACATGCCATCAGATTTATTGACTAAAGCCTTACATAGCAATAAGCATTATAAATTTGTAAAATACTTGAATATTGTCTCTAACTAATATTATGTTGTATTGATATTTTGAACTAGTGGGGGTGTTAGTAAAAGTTCAAAATACCCGCTATATTTCACATTGCGCCACCTGGTGTGCAAACCTGTATAACTATAATAAAGTTAGTAGTCGTTCTGTACTCTTGAACAGAGCACGTTGTTTTTCTTTCCCGTTGATCCCGCGTAAATAATAACAGTTTTTTGTTTTTTTACTGGTGCTCTGATTTTCTGACAAAGTTTCTGAATTTAAACTATTCTCAGTCTCAAACCCAATAACACTTGGACTTCCATCCATCGCACCGTGTACAACTTCCGTCCCTTCATCTATTACCACTTCACTTTCACTCATTATATTGCTCTACCTAAACAAACTGCTTCTACAAAAACTTCACTTGTTCAGAACAATGCGCGCGCAGACAGTGACCCTAGTCGCAGTGTCCCAGTGTGAACTGCTCCATTTGAAGCATTGTGTCGTGCCTGACGAGTCACACAACAAGTGACCCAGTCAGTGACCGAGCTGGGACACTCTTGGGTCACCGTTTCCTTGCCAAGCAACAGTGGCCTATAGTGTGAAGGGCTACATTTAACTCTATGCTTTAAAACTTTTCTGGTCACAGTGACCACGGTCACAGTGACCTAGTGTGAAGGCGACCTAACAATGGTTTTTTTTTAATAATACCTAAGTATTTCAAAATTTTTTCTGTTTAATGAGTAAATTTCATATTAATCAGCTAAATCTTTTCTCAATGTGCTCAATAATGAATACCTACCTAATAATAATTTATAAAAATTTTATAGGAATTATTATAAAAATGTCAGACTCCTCAAGTAGTGACTCGGACATGGAGATTAGTTCACTTGACTCATCAAGTGATGATGAGTTATTGCAGATGGTATTACATAGAAAAAGAAGACCGAAGAATGAGGACTACTTTAACGTAACAATTCCTTTGTATGATAAGGAATTGAGAGAACACTTTCGAATTTCTCGAGAACTGTGTGAAGAAATTTCAATTCGGTTTGAGCAGAGTAATGAGTTCCATATGCAAACTGGTGGATATGGAAAACTCACAAGTTTTCAACAGACTCTTATTTTCTTGTGGTTTGCTGGCCACGAATCAGCTTCTTTTAGAGATGTAGCTGATAGATTCGACATTTCAATAAGCTGCTTATTTCTTGTGATAAGAAGACTGATAACCTTTTTAAGTGGCATATCACATGAAATTATTAAGTGGCCTACACAGGAAGAAAAAGTAAAAATAGAAGGTCATTTTAGAGAAAATGGATTTCCAGGAGCTATCGGAGCTATTGATGGTACACACATCAAGATAGAAAAGCCGAAAACATATTCTGACTCGTACCTCAATCGGAAACATTTTTTTCTATACAGGTAGGTGCCTAATATCTATGTATTTATTAAACAAACATACATATAATGCAGCTGTCTGCGACAACAATTTAAAAATAAGGGACATTTTTATTGGATATCCTGGTTCAGTACACGATGCCAGGGTTTTCAGGAACTCTCCTCTTAAGGATGGTTTGCAGGAAAAGTGTCTGGACTACTTTATTTTGGGAGACAGTGCATACCCATGCCTTCGACATTTGTTGACTCCGTACAAAGACAGAGGCAATTTAACAAGAGTTGAAACAAACTACAACTTAAAACTGGCAACAAACAGATACTATATAGAACATTGCTTTGGAGTTCTAAAACAAAAGTGGAGGCAATTATTTTTTATTAAATTAAGAAAAGTTGAAGATATTGTACATTTTATCAGAGCATAATTTTGTCAATATCTGTCAATTAATGACCATTTTGAGATTGAGGGGGAGGAAAATGTTGACAATCAGCAAGTAAATCTACCTCTAAATTTGCATGATCAAGATGAATATGTTGACAACAGGGATGGAGTCGACTATCGAAATTTTGTTGCTCACAGAGTGTTAAGTCATAATTAATATTTTGTTACTTTTTCCAAATGAAAAAAAATAGATAAGATGTATTTTTTTTATTTGACTTAACAATTTATAAACAATTATAATTATTGAATCAACGAAAAATATGTGAAAAACAATCTTAATGTAAATTGCACATAAAAACTTGTAAGAACATTAACAAACACATTACAATAAAGAAACCTCTCCAATAATAAAGTGAACTTCGAACAATTTGTTTCTATTTTCCAATATTTCATTACGTTTTCTTTTAAGCGTCAGTTTCTCATTTTCAACTTCAATTAGTTTATCAATCTTGTACTTCTGCAATTTTATTTTCTCTTCTTGATATTTTACTCTGTGTTCCCTCATCATTCCCAGAATATCTTTTCTGTACTTCGAACTTATTCTTTTCCGTTTTGGATTTTGTGGGGTTACAGATTGTGCTATTGAAGTTATGGTTTCTGCAGGCGGTAGTGCAGCTTCCTGTATCAGTATTGGTGCTGTATTTTCTTTCTCTGTTACAACTTTTGTTGCTATCGTGGGACTGGGACTAGGGTGTTTTTCACTGTCTTGAATATTTTGTGTAGATGTTCTGGGTGTCATTACTTCATTGGACGAAAGTAATATCTGGGGATAAACATTTTTCTTTTTCTTAAAAATTTCATCAAATTCGAGGGCAAACTCAAAATTCTTTCTTCCCCTTCCTGTTTTATTAGAATTTTCAACATATTCCTTATAATTCCTGTCCAAAACTCTCCATCGATTTTCGCAATTAGTCGGAAAAAATTTGACGCCGTGGGTTTTAAAAATGTATTGAGCAATAATTTGCCACATTTTTTTCAGATTTCTGATTTCAAAGGTGCCTACTTTGTTTCGATATATCTTATATGCATCCATTAGCATTAATGTGTGGTCTCTGTTCCATTGATTGTAAAGGTGGGTTCGATTTGGTCATACGGAGCTGGAGCGGAGTGAGAGCGGCGTAGCAATCACGTGATACCGGAGCGTTTGGAGTGAGAAAGTCTATCTCGAACGCGTTGGAGCGGATTTAGGAGTGTTTAAAAATAATATAACCTCACTTCTTTTACTTTTATAATTTATTTATTTTGTTGTTCCAGACCAAAGCTAAAAAAACTTGATATGGAGCTGCTTTGATTTAAGGGCTGCTTAATAAATATAACTATTTAAAGAATACAATTATAGTTTATTTAAATAATTTGCATAGTTTGTTGTTGGTAAGTACAGCCTTATTATATCTTGAATGGTATGTAATAAGTATTATTTTAAAGCCAATTGAACCATTTCGGAAAGAAATGGATTACTCTCAAATGCTGCCCATTATAAATTTCTGCAGGGAACTTTATTCGACGATTCTGAGGATGAAGAATGTGATAGAGAAGTTATAGAAAAAGTGGAAGGTTTTGTAGAAGAGTTTGTTCCAAGAATGTCAGATAAACAATTCAAACAACATTTTAGGATGAGTGCACAAACTTTTGAAGATTTATTAAAAAAAATTCATTTGGTGGATGTTGTAGGACCCATAGTGGGAAATCCAAAGGTTGCTCTAGAAAAAGAAGTGATGATAACTATTTGGTATTTGGGTAATATTGAAAGCTTCAGGTTAATTATTTTATATAGATATTTACATCTGCCGAGTTTGGCAGCTTGCTATTTGGTGCTACTCTTTAAACAGACAAGTACCAATTGTAATTAGCAATGTTATATTGTTGTTTGCACCATGTAGCACCAAATAGCGAGCTCTCAGAAATCAGCCATAATATGACATTTTTTGCCGCTAGAGGTCATCAAATTGATTAAATCAAATAGTATTGTTAGAATATAAATACAAATAAAATTCACTTATATATATATTCCACATTATATCTTGTCAATAAAGGATGTGGAATAATGTAAACTTTACATTTTTTTAGATGTGTTGCTAACCGTTTTGGAATAACGAGATCGACATGTTGGAAAGTGGTCATGAGAATTGGAAAGCTACTCTTGAATGTAAATAGAAGAAATAAAATAATCAGTTGGCCAAAAAGGGAGAGGCAAATAGAAATTGCACATGGATATAGCCAAAATGGTTTTACTGGTTAATACTCTTAGTTTTGGCTTTAAATATTATTCTGTATAATTTTTTTGATAACCTTATTTTATTAACTTAATTTATTGTAGGAGTAATTGGGTGCATTGATGGATCCCATATTAAAATATTAGCAACCAAGGAAAATCTAAACTCTTATGTTAATAGAAAAGGGTATCATTCAATATTGTTGCAGGGAGTTTGTGACAATAAAATGTTATTTATAGACGCATATATACTGGTGAACCTGGTTCAATAAATGACTACTCTCTTTATCGAAAGTCAGAAATGTATTCTGCTATTGAAAGAGGAGAATTACAGTTTTTTAATGCTTTTCATCGAATTGGAGATTTGGCATACAAATTGTCCTTAAATCCTTAAATTTGTTAGTTGGATTTAAAGATAATGGACATCTAAATAGGAGACAAAAAACTTTAATGTAATTTTAAGTAAAATTAGGGTTAAAATTGAAAATTGTTTTGCTCAATTAAAAGGACGCTTCAGAAGACTGAAATATTCAGAAACGGTTAGGCTAGATTTAATTAGTTTAAATATTAGGAGCTCTTGCATATTACATAACTTATGTATCTTAAATGGAGACACATTTGAAGACATAATAAACTTGGAAGAAGAGTTACAGCTAAATGCAAATAATCAACCTGAAATTGTTAAATTAGAAAATGATGTTGTGCAACTTCAAGCTGTTTTAAAGGGGCAAAATATTGTGAATGGTTTACCACTAATTATTATTTACTGTTCAAAAGAGTTATAAATGTATAAATTTAATCTTAAATTTAGAATGTATTTCTTTTTATCAAAAAAAAATTTTTTAAACGTTTTATTACTGTAAATGTAAGTTTTTAATTTATAAACTCATTTATTGCAGTAAGTAAACCAAGTTTTGATAGCTATTGTTTTTTATTCACTTAAACAAACAAAATGTTATTTATAGACGCATACACTGGTGAACCTGGTTCAATACATGACTACTCTCTTTATCGAAAGTCAGAAATGTATTCTGCTATTGAAAAAGGAGAATTACAGTTTTTTAATGATTTTCATCTAATTGGAGATTTGGCATACAAATTGTCCTTAAATTTGTTAGTTGGATTTAAAGATAATGGACATCTAAATAGGAGACAAAAAAACTTTAATGTAATTTTAAGTAAAATTAGGGTTAAAATTGAAAATTGTTTTGCTCTATTAAAAGGTCGCTTCAGAAGACTAAAAAAATTTCTCAACATAAAAAAAGGAAACTCAACAAAAAATCTAGCAGAGGTATTTTAGGTACATACTAACATAACGTAATACTTATCAACTAATATAATATTGCTACTAACAGGTTAAAAGTTATTAATCTTTTGGCTCTGGCATCTTACTGACCTTTTTTTCAAAAAGGTCATTAAACCTATCTAAGCATTTCATCTTCTCTTTATGTGGCCGTTCTTGCTCTGTTGCTCGTAGTTTACGTTTTTTTGAAAATGAGCTTTCAAATTCACTGTTTTCCTTATTGTTGTCTGGCCTTCTGGTTGTTGGAGTCGAGGTTGGAGCATCGCAATGACCATTGACATTTTCAACCAATCCTGAAGTTGATGCTTCTCTTGCCTCTAAAAATAAAATTTTTCAACTTATTATTACAGAGGGATCTTATACCATATAAAGTTATGATATAACACACATATAACATTTGGTAAAAGTTAATTCAAGAAAAAGTGGTTATATGAAACTGCAATATCTACCTCAAATTAAGAATATTATAACTTAAAATATTATTTTATAATATATATCTAATCAAAGATCAAATTTAATTAAATATGAAAATATTTTTTTTCGCCGAAGTGTAAACTTAATTATTGCTTACCCTTACCATCATTTACATGTAAGCCAGTCAAGCTACTACAGGTAGCTACTGCTGATATTTCTGGCTTTTAAAATAAAATATTGTGCATCGCATCTAAAACTCCGTTCACTCTGAAATCACAGAAACGACCGTGGGGTGCGCCGCACTTTTCGCTCCAAAGGGGCAAATCGAACGGTTTTGGAGCGAAAAGAGCTTACGGAGTGAAAAGAGTGTGAAAATCGAACCCACCTAATATAGCATCGTCGTTTTCACGTAGAGGCATTGTTGATGCCATCTCAGCAGTAGGAAACGTAGGGAATATATCTTCTGTTGAATCACTGGTCATTAATTATATAATATGTTTGTACCTCTAAAATACAATTTCGTATTACATATTTATCTTTCCATTTTTCAGTGAAACTTACCCATTTCAATAGTATATGCAGTATACAATTACTCAAAGATTTGCAATTACTACAGATTACAGTTCAAACAGCTGTATGATGACAGCTGGCACAACAACCAACACCCTAAAAACCCTAGAAAAATAAATGTCTCCAA